>OY987246.1:16643124-17243124 GCA_963920765.1 Ulota crispa | reverse complement strand
ATATGGTACATGACACTTATAACCAAGAACTCCCAATTCAAGTGTTTAGCCTAAGGCTTTGTCAAAAAAAAATTATCAAAAATTTGAATTCACCATGATGAAGCTTAGGGTTTTTCCCACTTGATGGTGAAATTACTTTTGAGCTAATGAGTATATGTGTTATGCTTTAAGATTTCTTGTAAACTTGACCAATAATTGTTGGTTATAACTTGTAAGTGTCATGCACTATATAATATATAACTATATACGTAATACATCCCCTATATTTGACAACTCCAAACATGAACCAATTCTACTATCAAGAGATCTCTTCATGCAACTTATAATTTAGTGATTAGCAGAACCTTCAATATCTGTACACTGATTTCATTTTTTAACCTTGGGTTGTTTTGTATTATTTCAAATTTGCTAATTGTAAGTTTTATAAAGTGAAGCATGAACATAAATTCTTTGCATTGTACTTAGTAAAAAAACATTGTTGAACATAGCACCACCAAGATGTTTATTACAGGTAGCAAAACAATTTCCACAAAACTTCACTACACACAAGTTTTGTCCTTAACCCTTTAAAGACCACCACACCATATTTTGGTTTGGGAGAGTAGTTTTTGGCCTATACAGTAAAACTGCTCACCAATTTGGAAAATGATCTTGAAGAGCGCTTGTGATCACAAGAATTTTGCATCCAACCCAAAAAACAACAATAGAATTGGATATGGGAGTTGATAAATAAAGGTGTTTATACATCATGGCCTCAAAATACGTATCCATATTTGGTCAAAGATGGATCAAAGCAACAACACAATACATCAAACATCCAAGAAGAATGCCACATTTCAATTGTGCAATCTTAAAAAACTTCCAATTACTCAAAAAATACGCTTGTATTGTTTCTCTATATAGTAGTAGTACAATTATACTATTTGAGAAACCATTGAAATGATGCTATCAATTTATATTAAAAAATTAAAATCATCTTACATTCAAGGCCAATTCTTGATTGCTTTCACCGATTGGATTTTCAATAAAATATTTCAAATTTCTTATAGAATTGTTTTAGGGTATAAAAGAAAACAGGATTTTTGACCTTCTTTGTCCACTTAGCTACACCTTGTGATTGCTATTTTTGTCTATTTTGAGTGAGACTAGTCTTGTTAGAAAGGTGGGAAACTCTACTTTCTAGAAATGTAAAACTCTTCTCAATCAAAGCTTCCATGAAGTGCTACCATTCAAAATCACACAAGCATGAAAAACTAGAGATTTCCCATATACGGCTCACTCAATCATTATAATATTTCACCTCCAATGGTAGATCTAGCTGAAATTTTGATGCATTGCAGCAAACAAGGTGTCCTTCACACTTGTACGGTTGGATTATTCAAATTGGGTCCATATTTGTTTCAAAAATACTTCTAATCTTACTGCCCTGGTTTCTAGTGAATCTTGGGAAAATGTGTGTGGTCTTTAAAGGGTTAAATCACATTGCCCAAGTTTGTTCATGATTCTTTCACCAATATATCATGCTTCTACACAAACTAATGCTTTTTTTTTCTTTTTTCTTTTTTATGCTTTTCAAATTTGGCCACAAAAGAATCTGCTCTAAAAGTTAAGCCTTTAACTTCATTCAAAGTTAGTCAAATACCAAGCACTGCAAGTTAGAAAGCCAAATAGGGTAGTATGCTCTAAAATCGCTCACTCATGTTGAACCGCTCAAGGAGCTTGTAGTGAAATGGTGCATTGGTAGTTCTTAACCCCTAAAGGACCATTGTCCCTTTGGAGGACAAATGGGATTTCAGGCATGTACCTATGGCTAAATTGCTTTGTGTGATTTTTTGAAACTTTTATGGATATTGGGGAATTCAAAGATCTATGCGGGCATCTAAATTTTTCTTCATTCTGACATTTATTGAAGAAGCTAAAAATGAATTTATGGAAAATAGGGGACTTTGGGCAGCCCAAAAAATTCTTTAAAAATTGTATTTTTTTCAAATAAAAATCTGAAATAGGTTCTTTAGACTTATATAGACGTGAGGAGCTTTGAATCATTCAATTTTGATTGATGAGATGAAAGTTATGAGAAATTTTCAGTTGCTGGCAGGTGTGATTTTGAGAGAAACCACACCTACCTGCAAACTAAAACCTCTCATAACTTTCATCTCATCAATCAAAATTGAATGATTCAAAGCCCCTCACGTCTATATAAGTCTAAAGAACCTATTTCAGATTTTTATTTGAAAAAAATACAATTTTTAAAGAATTTTTTGGGCTGCCCAAAGTCCCCTGTTTTTCATAAAGTCATTTTTGGCTTCTTCAATAAATGTCGGAATGAAGAAAAATTTAGATGCCCACATAGATCTTTGAATTCCCCAATATCCATAAAAGTTTCAAAAAATCACACAAAGCAGTTTAGCCATAAGTACATGCTCAAAATTCCATTTGTCCCCCAAAAGGGCCAACAGTCCTTTAGGAGTTAAATTGACCTCTTACAAGTCATTGATGGAAAAAAAGGTATTTTTAATTGCAAGAGCCAATCAATTTCCTTGTTTCTCCAAATCTCTTCACAGCTTGCAAGTGAACGGTTCTTGAAATGTCTAGGATCATAAATAGGGACCTATGACACAAGCACTTTGAGAATTCATAAGTAATTCAAAGATGCTTCAAAATATATGATACTACGTGTGTTACAATCCACATCTATTTCTCTTTGCCTGAAAAATGTACTAAAAACCCTCCCATCCACAAAAAACCATGAAAAAGGTGGATGAGCCTTGAGATGGACGGTTTATGAGCACACTACCTTACTGGAGGAATCAGGGAGGCAGGGTTTAGAACAGGGAATCTGCCACACTGCATCCAAGTTTCAAGGGCATGGTGAGTGATGAGTCAACCCATGTGTTTTTTTTTGTTTTTTCTACCCTAATATAGTAGTGCCTCTTTAAGATGAACCTTTATAAGAAAAGATGCTTAGCTAAGATGAAGGAAATGACTATTCCTGGCAGTAGGGGAGCTACAGAAGATGTGTTTGGTTACAATGAATGCTTTCCTTACATGAAATGAATATGCTGTCTAGATACCTTCATCTTATCGAAGCACCACTATACAAGGTAATGCATGGGACCTCTGACAATCTGACCAATTTCCAATCTTGGAGGCAATTGCTACATGCACTATACTGAATATTGCATTTAGGTTACCCCACACTAATTTCTCAACACACTGCATAAATATTTACTACTACAATATTTTCATCAATAACTACTACAATATACAACTTATAAAAGTCCTAACAACAACAATGATGCTGTGGTAAAACAAATTATTGGCATCCAAGTTGTAAATCATGTGAAACCTTAAATTCTACAGAGTTGCATGTACCTCCAAGTGACTAAACAAGTCATTAGGTATTAACCTTTCAGGGTAAGGCCTAATTGTTAAGGAAACCTAAATGCAGTATTCAGCGTAGCTTGTATTGCAAAAAAGAAGAAACAACACCCTGGTTGAACCAGCATATTAGCATGGCAAACCTCAAATTGGGCGGTGGGAAACTGTGAAAGGGCTAATGTGCAGTCCCCGAGGTACAATGCGGCGCCATTGGCCCTTTATTTGGTATAATGCACTCCCACGTTGCCGGATGACAGCACCCCAGTATCCCACCATGGAACTGCTCAACAGAGAATGAAGGAAAATTCAAACGAATAATCGGTACCAAGTAGGAGGATGACAACACAAAAATTGGGAGAGGGCTGGCCATATATAATTTAATGCTTAAAAGCATCTTATTTTGCTTGCACCCAGAATGTAGGCCCGCTCCATGCTCCATGCTAAATAGTACGTTGGATCATTTCCAGGATGCAACCCACAAACTCAGGCTTACTACCGTCTAATATAAAATTAATTCATTTACTTCCACCATATCTCTATATCGATAGCCGAGTCGGGAGCCGAGTCCTCATGCCGACGACCAAAGCTGATGGTTTGCAGCTGCCCAGACGGTGCCGGTTACAGCAATGCAGAAGTGCCGTTCAAGTGCCTTGTTCAGTTCCTGTTTGGGGTTTTTAGACAACCGGGTTGCCAAGCCTGTAAGTCGTATTAGTCAGTATGTGCAAGTGTTTCATTTTTCGGGGTTTTGTTCTCTTGGCGAGCAGACCACACTGTATTTATGCAGCTTTACTACTAGAAATCAGCTCGTAGGATGACTTCGTATGGTATAACCAACAGTTGCAAGTAGAGCACAAGCTTGCTTCCTGAGTGCGGAGTTGAGCTGCATCGGAACTAGCTTGAATACAACAATCCCAGGTTCAAGTCACTTCACGATCTGAGCACCATAGCTGAACATACCTGTGATATTCTGTAAGCTCTGTCAGACCCCTTGCGGCACAGAACTTGAGTATTTGGTTTGCTGCTGCTGAGATAGTGTGAGTTACAGCGAAGCAGTTAGAGTGCTATCCATGTGCCTTATTTAGTTTCTCTTTGGTATATTGAGGTAACTGGGTTGCCAAACCTGGAATCAGTATCACCAGTCGGTGCAAGTGTTTCCTTTATTAGGGTTTTGTTCGCTAGTGAGAAAATCGCACTGCATGTATGTAGCCCTTCAGGATTACGACTGCAACATTCGGGAAGTAAATCCCTGTCATTTTGCTCCTTGGCAGCAGGCGTATCAACCATGAAGTAGATTGCTTCTGGGATAGCGTGTTAATAAGAGCATTCCTGCGCGTCTACCGACAATTTCAACCAATGACGATAGGGTTTTCTGATCGTTGTGTGACCGTTCTCCTAATTCTAACTGTGCTTGCGATCCATGGTTGTTACATCCTCGTGGAAGCCGAAAACACCAATTTCAGCTACCCCTACTTCAGCTCCCCAGACAATTTCTCAACCGTGGGCGATGTTCAATACTATCCAGACTCAAATTCATTTCTTCTGAACAGTATGGGAGTTGCGCTGGCGACTAGCAGTTGTGGGAAGTTATCTTACAAGGATCCAGTGAGGATGAAAGACATTGCATCTGGTGAAGTGGCTTCTTTTAGCACCGCCTTCACATTCGAAATCACGGGCCTAAACTTATATCAAGATGATGACAGATATCTCTATGGCGACGGATTGACTTTCACAATCGCCAGGAACAACACTTTGGAGGACGAGGGCGGAGCGCTCTGCCTTCTGAAAACAAATGACAACGGCCTGTCCTCCAATCAAGTCTTTGCTGTAGAGTTTGACACCTATCAAAACCCTGAGTACGCGGACGTCAGTGACAACCATATCGGTGTCGACATTAACAGCATGAACTCGTCATGGTCGTACAATCTTTGTGGAGGCAAGGTGCATAATTGCACGTATCTTGTCAACGGTGGCTCCTTCACTTCTTGGATAGATTACGACAGCACCATCCAAAAGCTTGAAGTGTACTTTACTAATGGCTCCTTGTCCAACGGCAAACCGCCCCGCAAACCGCTGAAACCTGTCATCGAGGCAACTCAGCCCTTAGGAGGTCTTTTGGATGAGTACATGTACATTGGCTTTACTGCAAGTGTCGGAGAGTTCAGCGAAGTTCACCAGATTCAAGCTTGGCAGTTTGCAAGCTCTAAACTGCCCGAAGTAGTTGCTGTTTCACCACCTGTGCCACCTCAAGCCCCTGTGGCAAACACTGGTGCTAGTTCCTCGCATGGAAATAAGGTCGGGATCATTGCTGGTGTCAGCGCAGGAGTTGTTGGAGCATTGTTACTTGCGGCGTTGCTATTTATCAAGTACCGGAGGAGAGCATCTTTCACCAAGCAAGGAAAATTCAATCTCGTGGACCGGAACCTCGTGCCGCGCGTCTTCACGTACAAAGAGCTCAGCAAGGCCACCAAGAACTTCAGCAGAAGTGAAATGCTTGGAAGCGGCGGTTTTGGAGCTGTGTACAGAGGTGTTCTCCCCTCAGGTGCCCTGGTAGCAGTTAAACGAATGAAACACGAGGGCGAGCAAGGGGAGGAGGGCTTCCAAGCAGAAGCAGCAAGCCTCAGCCAGATTCGGCACCGGAATTTGGTGCAGTTGCGAGGATGGTGCCACGAGGACGAGCAGCTGATACTTGTCTATGACTACATGTGCAACGGCAGCTTGGACGAGTGGCTCTTCCGATTTCCTACACGAAAAGCAATAACCCTCAACTTGGTGGATTCACTTCCACTCCTGATGAGGCACTCCATAATCAGCGGAGTAGCCGCAGCACTATCATACTTGCATGAGGAATGCAAGCAGTGCGTGTTGCATCGAGATATCAAATCCAGTAATGTCCTGTTGGATGAAGACTTGAATGCGTACCTCGGAGATTTTGGACTTGCCCGCCTGATTGATCACCAAAAGATGGAGAAGACAACCCTGATGGCAGGAACTCTGGGGTACATGGCCCCAGAGATGCCACACACAGGGAAAGCCACCAAGGAATCGGACGTGTACAGCTTTGGCGTCTTGATGCTTGAAGTGATCTGTGGGACGCGGCCACTTGACATCAATGCCATCGAACGAGGAGATGGCACATTGGTTGACCGTACATGGTATGCGCATGAATCTGGGAATATTCTTCGAGTGGCGGATGTAAAGCTTGGAACATTTCCTTCTTCGGATGCAGATTTCTATGGTGGAATAGAGCTGCAGGAGGCGTCGAGCTTGTTGATTACTGAGGATGGGACTGACCAGAACTTTTCGGCGGTTTTCGCCTCAAGTGCTGCAACGGAAGATAAGAAGTTGGTGACGAGTCTACTGCACTTGGCACTTCTGTGCTGCCACCCTAATCCAGAAGATCGACCAACTATGCGACTGGTGTCCCAATCTCTGCAGGCTTCAGAGAGTATGGAGTGGTCTCTGCCTCCTTTGCCGGAACGCAGACCCCATGCGCGTTACTACGGGCAAGGATTCTCTGAATTGCAAATCATATGCTCAAACTCTACTTCGTTGCATAGTGACAATGTCCGAGATACTGAGCAAGGATCATCTGTTTCCACTTTGGCGTCCTCCAGTGCGACGGCTGGGGAGCACGCCAACGTCCAAGATTCCATCGCTACAATGGCCTCATCAGTCTTTATAGGTCGCTAAACCTGATTGAGTGATACATTCTTGATTTCTTGATGAGAATTGATCCGTGTTGCAGTATCTTGATATATCAAAAGTTTGTTGCAAATCTATGTAAGTGAAAGATTTACACTTCCATTCTGATCCTCTCTACCATCAATGGCAAGTGCATGTTGTAAATCTTCTACGGCTAATGATTTATGATAATATCGTCATAAGGGAAACCGTGTCTTAGAAAGAATTGAGTGTTGAAGTAAATGGTACCTTTGTGCTATCTTCTCATATCATGAAGAACAAACACCGCTTGCTTAGGGTTCTGCACAATGATCCATATTAGACTCATAACTTGAAACTCAAGGTAGAGTAGTCAGCAATTCCAAACTCAGCACCTCTTCACTTTCAGAACAATATGAATGATTAAGAGAGGAACTTGTACCGAATGGGCAGCTAATATACTACCAAAATACCATTCAAATGTTCAATCCATGGAGCTTTCAGAATTTCATATTCCTTTGAAAATTACATTGCAGAGCATAATCAGACCATGTCAAGAAGCTCTGGCTGCCCTGCATACACTTGATCACAATCTCGAAAATGGCGGTCTGTAGTCCAAATAAAAAAGTATTTCCGCGGGCATTACCAGCAACATTTGAACAGAGGCTGGTGAAACTCAAATTGGATGCATTTGCCATTTCTAGAATTCTCCAAAAGTTGTTACAGAGCAGCTCAAATATTCAACGCACAGTAATTGGCACTATGCTTTCAGATTATCCCAGCATCGTAACTTCATATTCATTACCACGAGCTTTATTTCTCGTCAAGCAATAACCGAGGCCAGTCTGAATTATGATTGCATGGCAGAGGCTACCTAAACTAAAGGAGAATAAGTTTCAGGTAGCGTGGCAAATAACGGATCAAGAGACTTGGATTTCACTTTCTGCTGCGACCAGAAAGAATGTGAACAAGGACGTTCTTACACAAAATGCTTGCCGGTAACACATCAGAAAGCTTCTAATAAACAAGAAAAAGAAATTGATTTCGTTGAGAAAATAGATATCCAGGTAATCTGAAAAGTAGTATAATACATGAACCATTGCTCTTTCAAAGAACCCGTCAAATGACATGAAAATCTTAGAGGAGCATGTCAAAGAAACTAATAGATTTTTTGGCTTCACCAGCTACTTTCCGGAATCTCCTACCTTCAGCTGGTTTTTCACAAGCATGCACCATATTGATATATGCTATAATTAGACTATTAAATAGAATCTGGCCGGTTCTTGTCCGGAGGTTTCAAATCTCAACCGGTTTTCAACCGGCTGACTTTGTAACGGTAGCCGATTCTCCCTTCACACATTCACTTTGACTTCAAATCCAACACCTACTGGAGATTCCGAAAAACGTGAGAGAATATCACTTACTTTGCAGATGCAAATGATTTATTAACGTGCTGCTTCAAAGGACGCTAAAACTGTTGTCAAACCAACAGTTCGTACAGAAAAACTTAGATCCCTGCTAATACGTTTGAGGTTAATAAGAAAAGAGACCTTGTCAAATGAAAGACAAACTTGTTGAAAAATGCACTCGATCAAATTAAATACTAAAGGAGGTAGTTTATCTTTTGTAGCACCAAGCTAGTCTACGAGAAACATATTATCATCACGAAGCATTTTCACAGTAAGCTTACTTGACTTTTCACGAGGGACATAGAAATCTTGCTGTAGTTCTCAATAAGAGTGCACATGTTTATCACAGAGCTATGACAGGCCATGAAACTTCACAGAGAATCAAGAAAGTGTAGCGTACCTTGCATCAACCCTAGGTAACTCACCAAGAAACTTCACGTACTTTATAATCTGCGATGTGAAGGAGCATAAACATGAGAAATTACGCTAAGAAACTGGAAAAATGACGACCTGAAAACTCAAGATTAATCAGAAGGAGGAGGTCACAATATTCTCCTCGAGAAAATCAGCTGAGACATTGCAATTCATCAAAGTAAGCGACTATCAGCTCATTCGGCTAATTTTTGAAACTTAACACTCGAATGTCCACATACTTTTGAAATTATAACTACACTTGCTGCACGAGTGCGTTAATATTCTGAGTTGTCACTCAAAATGGTGACAAAATGGTGACGATCTGGCTGCAATTGAAACCGAGCCTTCAGTAGAATGATTTAGAAAGAAATTCCAAAACATATTTTCTCAAAGAAAACTTGCAAGCTGCGTATAATAGCAGGACCTTCACATATACAGTTGAAAGCGCGTAAATGAAAACCAAAAAATGAGCAAGAATGTCGCACTCTGGCGCAGAAGGATGTTTTAGGGTGAAAACCTTTGCAAACTGTAGGATCGAGGAGGCCAAGTGCACTCTCGAGCAACAATTGAGAATTTTGAATTGAGGCGGTAAGAGTCTTGGTATTCCAGATGGTTCCAAATGCTGACGTACGACATGACGGTCTCTGGCTTGTCGATGGATGATGAAAGGTATCAATGAACGAGGTCGTCTACATCCAGATAATGCTCACGCGTACTATAGTGCAGGACCCCATAAACTAACAAACATTTTGCCAAAAAATGCCAAAAAGTGGTCGATTTTGGGCTATCAACGTATGTTTCGCATAACACCCTTTAATAAGTTGAAATTCTTTGTAATTGTAAGTAATGAGATGTTAGGAAAAAAGCTACAAAAAAAGATTTAAATTATTGTTTGCCAAAAATACGTTGATAGCATCCAAAGTGTTTGACATTTTATGGTTAAATATTTGTTGGTTTATGGTGTCTTGCACCGTAGGCATGATTTTCACATTGGACTGCTTATCCATTTGCTTGCTTATATGCTCGTAGTGCTCGATCGAGCTCATGGTTTGTCTAATGTAGTCAACTCATAGTTGACTTCAAAAAATGATAAAAATTGACAAAAAAAACATATTTTGTACATGTTGGTCATATAAAGTATTAAAAATGAAAAGTAACAGTTTGGTTCTCCATATTTTAGGTCAAAAGTTCTATAAATACAAGAGAGGTTAGACATGTCCAATCATACTGTGTTTTTTGTGCATCCGCTTGTGCTGTCCAACAGCCAAATCTTGCCCAAAGTAACAACCATGTGCATAGGGAATTTGGAGATGAGTACGTTTAAACCTTAAAGGACTAGCCTCCTACTAGTCTTTGTATGGAGTTACTATCACCTTCAAGGATCCATTTTCGCATTGTGAGTAATATTACAATTCAACAATATAGTTTTAGTAGAAGAAGGTATGTGCATACTACATGTCAAAAAAAAATCCATGGATTTTGGTGAAAATTTAAAATTATTGTGAGTTTTTGAAATGAATGCTAAAAAAATTCATATCATTAACCCCTAAAGAACCAAGCCATTTTTTTTATGAAAATCACTAAAAACTGCCACATTTGAGGGAATGAGTAGAAAGGTAGGAAAAACAATTATTTTTGGAAATCCAATTGTAAGATGTTGCCCTAAACTATGGGAGGTACTTGTGGGAAAAAAATCAACTCATTCTAGATGTAGAGGAGTGAGATATTGACATTTGAAATGAAAAAAAAAGTTTTTTTCCTTGCTGCCCAAAAATTTTAGAAGCCTTTGATTGCCCCTAAATCAAAAACATTGCTTTACGCAAAGTTGAGGTTTATTTTTTCCATGTAGAAGACCAAGTTAGGTAAGTGTGGGAGAATTTTCAAATGAATTGGAGGTGTGAATCATACTTTGTAAAATCTTGCAATTCCGTAAGGCCATGAAATTTGCAAATACACTAGGCAAAATCGGAGGATTTATGTAAAATTGAGAAATATGAACAACGTTGATCCAAATGGTGAAAAACAAGGAACCTTAGTCTACTACAACTTGAAAAAAAAAGAAGTCAAAAAACAAATTCACAAAGAGCACAAAAAAGTTAAGTACCGAAGGCAAAAGAAAGGAATTATGGGAGTCCCGTACTTGCCTGCAAACTAAAACTTTTCACTCATAAATCCAAATTGAATGATTCAAAACTCCCCACATATATATAAATCTAAAGAACCAATTTCAGATTTATATTTTGAAAAAAGATTATTAAAAAAAAGTTTTTGGCTGCCCAATCTCACATGTTTTCAAAAATTCATGCATAACTTCTTCAATAATTGTCGGAATGAAGGAAAAACTAGATGCCCACGCAGATCTTTGAATTCCCCATCTTCAATAAAAGTTTCAAAAAATCACAAAAAGTAGATTAGCTGTAGGTACATGCCCAAAATCCATTTGTCCCCCGAAGGGACAGTTGGTCCTTTAGGGGTTAAGTAAACAAAATTTGTTCAATTACGCCACTTCTCTTATCATGAATGTAAATCACAATGAAGATCATCACGGTGGAATTTTTCTTACCATATTAGTACAATTAGAAAAAGTAACCATCCCATGTTAATGTGTATTCAACTTGTGACAATAATAAATAATTTAAAACTTAATTTTTTTCAAAAACTCAACGTATAGAAGGAACTAGATACAGACATACGTCATACAGTAAACACTATATTGCTAGTTATGCTCAAACTCAAAAACACATCATTTTAATGGCTCACACTAAGTTTTTGTAAACAGATCCTCAAAACTTAAAATACGCTACACGGTGGTCCTCTATTTACAGAAGAAGATCGTATCATTTTTGAAGAAAACATGTCATACATAAAGTTCACATGAAATCAACTAATTACATTTTATAATTTTCTTATCTCCAATTTAGGGTTTTGATTTGGGTACCTCTGGCAAGGAAGTGAGGGTTGCGTTAATCAAGGAAAGAATGCAAAACCAAGGCAATGCGCACAAGGCCTGGTAGCAAGCTGCCAAATAGCCTCCCTCTTGAGAAAAATTAGACTAATAACATAGAGATTAATAATTCCCGTATCAAACATTAAACTAATAAGAACAAATACTGCACTTGATTTTAGCCAGAAGATCAAAAAATTATGCATTTACTATGTTAAGCTAAGAACTATATATTCCAAGTTAGGCAATACATGCCACAGACAATACGGATAACTCACATTCGCAAACACAACATTATGCTAAATCTGAGGTGCTCATTGAATAAGAAAAGCAAGCAACACTTGTCATACTCTTTGTCACAAAAATTTCAAAGAAAATGAGACAACACCAAGAGCATTTCCATTGAGGGTGATTAAATGCACGAGTAAAATAAGTTTATTTGAAATATTAAACTATATCTCTCCATCTTTGGGACAAAATCTTGAGTAACTCTTTTCCACTTCCACTGAATTTTTTACTACATTTGCTCAACTTGAAACTTTAATAAGTGAAACACCTGCCACTACCGCCACACGACTACCACCGCATCATTACACTATAGATAACCAAAATCCCGCTAAGGTAGACATACCTTTTCCCGACCGTTCCCTAATGTCACACTCTACATTTGAGGTGTTCATCATTCACTATGAAGTATGAACTCAAAGTGAAGCAGTGAACACTACTTGTACAAGTAGATCTTGCTACATGTTGGTTGCTAAACTTGTTTGGGAAGGTTGGGATTGGGACCAGCAAGTGCCATTATAGGAACACGTCCAAGCAGTTTCAAGGGTAGTATACAGTTTCTTTTAGAGATCCTATGAGCTATAACTTTGTGCTTTAATATAAAATCTTCTAGAATACCTTTTTCCACAAAAATGACATTCCATGATAGCTTGTTGAAAGCTAATCCTTCTTATTTGTTTCCTGGCTTTTCCGAGACCTCGTGGTACCCCAAACCCTTAAATGGTCAAGTATGGGTATACCTACCTTATAGCCAACCAAATCAAGAGGTTTTGGGATTGAGTGGCCAAACTTTGTTGAGAGGTTAACCCCTAAAGGACCAATTGTCCCTTTGGGGGACAAATGGATTTCGGGCATGTACCTATAGCTAATCTAGTTTTTGTGATTTTTGAAACTTTAATTGAAGATGGGGAATTCAAAGATCTACATGAGCATCTAAATTTTTCTTCATTCCAACATTTATTGAAGAAGTTATGCATGAATTTCTAGAAAAGGACGAGGGCAAGCAGCCCCAAAAAAAATCAAAATTGCATTTATTTATTTTTAAATTTGAAACTGGTTCTTTAGATTTATACAAATTTGGGAGTCTTTAAATCATTCAGTTTTGATTGATGAGATGAAAGTTATGAGAAGTTTTAGTTTGCAGGTAGGTATGGGACTTGCAAACCTCCATTCTTTCTGCCTCTTGTAAAAAAATTTGCCTTCCTTTTGTGAGCTCTTTATGTTTTTTTTTTACTTTTTTTTCTAAGTTGTAGTAGACTAAGGTTCCTTTTTTTTCACCATTTGGATCAAAGTAGTTAACATTTCTGAATTTTACATAAATTCTCCAATTTTGCCTAATGTATATGCAAATTTCATGGCCTTACGATATTGCAAGATTTTACAAAGTATGATCCACACCTCCAATTCATTTGAAAATTCTCCCACACATACCTAACTTAGTCTTCTATATGGAAAAAATAAACCTCAATTTTGCGTTGAGCAATTTTTTTGATATAGGAGCCATCAAAGGCTTTTGAAATTTTTGGGCAGCAGGGAAAAAAACTTTTTTTTTCCACTTCAAATGTCAATATCTCACTCCTCTACTTCTAAAATGAGCTGAAATTTTTCCCACAAGTACCTCCCATAGTCTAGGGCAAGACATTACAGTTGGATTTTCAAAAAAAACTTTATTTGCTACCTTTTTACTCATTTCCCCAAAAGTGGCAATTTTTTAGTGATTTTCACATTAAAAAGGGCTTGGTCTTTTAGGGGTTAAAGGAAATATTCCAAAAATGTGTAATAAAGTATTGTTTTTAAACATTTGAACTTTGGAATGGACTCAATATGAAGCTTCTCAATGTCAAGTTCATAATCCAATCTCTTAGCAATAAGTTTTCCACAACCTCTTGATTTGACCAGCCATAGTGTGAAGTCTCCAAATGCCAAGCCCAAAATTCCAATCTTTCAAATCTAATAGCAAAGATCTTGCCACTTGTTGATTATTTATGCCTCCTATTGAATCATAGTTTGAGTTTCCATGTTTGTTTGATCCAAATATCTTTTGAGAGACTGTTACTTTGGTTGAAAAAGTGATGTCATGTAGGTAGTTTGAAGGAGGATAAACTTTAGATTCTGGCCTCTAATGTGAAGGTTCAAGTGACCAAAGTCTTGGTTCCTTACAATATGATAGGTGGAAATTGGCAACCTCTCTACCTTTAGCTGTAGTGTGAAGTGACTCTTTGGGAGGGAGTTATCAAAGTTATCAAAGGGCAATACTCCTTAGAGCTATCAAAATGACAAAAACTTCACAGCTTTGAATATGATTGCTTCTCTAGATGCGCAGTTCTGGAGCCGTGGCTTACTCCAATGTGTACAATAGGCAAAGTTGCATTGAAGCCTAGTGCGGTCATGGTGCTTGGACAAGGTCAATGGTTTGGGAGAGAAATTTTTGTTGATCATATCCAAACATTGATTTTAAAGAAATACGGCATTCAACTTGTTATTTGTTAAATTGGGAAAAAGAGTACGTTTTGGGAATTATGAAAGTTTAAAGTGATCATTTTAAACCGAGCTCCAGCGCTTTTTTTGGTACACGCATCCTCACCTGAGAGGAGGATTTTGCAAGGGAAAAAATCTTAATGGCTCATACTGAATTTGATACTTTTGAATTTGGTATAAGGTAGCATTTTGGGTTTAAGGTGGAGTACAAAATGATACCTCCGTTTTTCCCAATTTAATAAATAACTCTTTATTCACCTAACCTAAAACACACACAAAAATGAAAACCTCGACGCTATCCCCATATTCCTCTAACAAAGGTTGACCTTATCCAAACACCACTGTATGTGGAACTGTGCACTGTGACGATACCGTCAAAGTGGAGAAATACTGGAGAGGAGTGAACCCTGATTGGTGTGAAAGTGAATTTTCTGGAGTTTTTTTTTTCATGTTGCACATGTGAAGTGGGAACAAAAGCATTGAAAATTCATGATGGATAATTCAAAGCAGCACGGGCATGGAATATACTGTAGACTTTCACAAGTGACGCTCCATCGCTTACCAACAACGTACAGAGCTCACTTTGACAACGTTTGTGACTGAGCTGCTGCTGGTGGGGAACGTCACATCCTGATGCTCACAGCAGCACTAAGTTAACCCCTAAGCGTCACAATCAAAACAGGGGTCCAGACAAGTGTGGGAGAGAGTTCTGAAAATAATTTGGAGTATAAGTCATAATTGAAAAATTTATTGTAGATATTTGTTAGTAATTTTTTGACAAGTGTAAATTTGTAATTTTTGTGAAAATCTATCATACAAATGCAAAGATTATAAGGTTTGATTACTTGGTTGTTGCAATTGTTTGTTGTTGTTTGTGGTATTGTTTGTATGTAGAAAACAAAAATTATGGCAACCATCACCGACTGTGCCGGTCATTGTGTTATGTGCTATAGCCATTTGAAGCCCTAAAACTTGACATAAAAAGAAGTGCAATCTTCAATAATTTACAAGTGTGTGCATTCACATTTAATCTTGCTACTCACAAAATTTAAGATGAATCATGGGCTTGTAGAATTTTGTAAAAATCATCAAATAGCAACTACCTACCAAAAAATGAGATTTTGTAATTACAAGCTGTTTGATCAAATATTATAATCTCCCATCTTGTGTAGTGAGTTGTTCCCAAACTTTGCAAGCCATTTTCTAAGTAGGTATTCCATTATTTTCAATGGTCACTTTTTGTGGATCATTGAATGAGATATGATGCATCAAAGTTATCGGTCTCCAAAAACCTGAATATGGCGTGGGTGCTCAAGGGTTAAGGTCACTTCACACTATGGCCAAAGGTTGAGATAACTTGAGCTTGAATTTTAGGCTTGGCCTTTGCAAGTTTCACACTTTGGCTATGAAAGTTCACTATTGAGAGTTTGAATTTTGAACTTGGCATTTGGAGGCTTCACACTCAAGTCATCCAAAGGTTTCAAAAACAACACATTATTGCCTTTTTTCAACCCATTTCTTTGGCCTCTCAAGAAAGTTCATCCACTCAATCCTATGGCCTCTTGACTTGGTTGGCCATAGTGTGAAGCAACCCTCATTAAAAAACAAACTTGCATGTATCCATAATGGATGCATTGAATTTATTTTTTGCACTACAAGAAAATTGTGTCCAAATTGACATGTTTGAGTTAACTAGACTTGTCCAAATTGACAAAAACTTCTAGATTGACACGTCCAAATCTACAAAAAAAATACCAAATTGATAACGTTTTCTTGTAGTGTTGATTTTCATTCTAGGTATTACACTTGTGTCATCCAAGAGTTTTATATTCTAAAGAAGTTCTAGTCTTGTCACCCACGAATCTTGCAATTTGAAACCAAACGTTCACAAATATGGCTAAATTTAACAAAACTTTTTCAAAATATATGTAATGACTACCAAATTAAATGCATGCATATTTGAACTAAATTTGAATTTTTAGCAAACATGTACTTTTACTTAGAACTAACTTCAGAAATTATGTTTGAGATCACGGTTAAACTCTAAATGCATATCACTAGTATTAATCTTAGTTTTTTGAGCTTTTATAGCTCGGTGCATTTAATTGTCTCAAAATTGGCGCTTGGAAGCACAGCTATGTAAGGAAATTGATATTCTCAGTGTGTGAAAAGGTCCAAGAAAGGGATGTGTTGTACATACAATTTGTACACCCCAGCGTCAGAGGGGAAATTTTAGATTCACCAGTTAAGGGCATCCCCAATGCAGTCGTAAGAGAGGCAGGCAAGAGCTTGTGCAGTGGTTTAAATCGGACTTGAGCAAAAACATGGGTTCCAATGCAGCAGTTAAATCATACTACATTTTTTAAGGCTCCCCATATAAGAGCCCCTTCCCTGCAAATTTTCACTATTTGGAGAGTCTTGCATACCACTCCAACTCTAACTTTGATGCAAATTTAGGAAATTCCATATACTTCTTACATGAATAAGCCACACATAAGTACTTAAAAAAGATATAAACTATTAAAAACTCATGTTTAGTGGGTGTCAAAGCTTGTTTGCATTGGAGACTGCTTGACTTGGAAATGCCCTTGCTCTGCAACACAAGCGGTGTCAGCCACGGTTTGACACAGTTTGCCCAACTCAAATCCCGGCTAGATTGGGGATGCCCTAAGGTCTAGCATTTCTCACTTTCAATTGGTTTTTTACCGGCATGCTCCAATGATTTCCTACAATATTTTTGTAATCATATTGTAACTATAAGGCTTTTTTGAAAAAGTTTAACCAATTTTGATCCATTCAACCAATTTTTTGTGCAATACACTAAGCTTAACCCTTGAAGGGCCCTTGAGCTCTGGAGTTACGGTACCAAATACAATTGCAACCAATATCCAAAAATTTGAATCAGTTAGAAATTAAGTGTTACAACCATACATATTGAAGGGTTGTATGATGACGGGTACATAAAAAAAATTGAAAAGCCCTCACAACAACTCAAATACGTCTATACATACGGTCATACATACAGCCGCAAAGGGCGGTTAGGCCCTTCAGGGGTTAAACGACGGTTCCCCCCAATCCTGCACTGAACCCTTCTCCACAGATCAAGAGGGGCTGTAAGAACCTTACTGGTTAACAAAGACATTTCAACAGCATCTTGATGACAACTTCAGGATCAACAACTAAACAAGTGGTTGCACAATTGCACGTCACTTATTCAATCACCACTAGAATTGATCATGTTCTTATTCATACTGTTCAATTCTATTTATGGCACAAATGAAGGTTGTCATTTCAGAATTAAAGGGTATAAGGTAGCAACACCCATAAAAGTGAAACTAAGGATTTTGGAGTAAGTAGGAAAATCAATTGATGAACTTTGAAAAAATTATTGTCAAGATAGGAAGAGGAAATCAAAAATATTGACATCAATTTCAAAATTTCAATTGCAATCATTTGTTCACAAAGATCTTTCAAAGTTCAAAATTGTTAAAAATGTATAGTTGTGTGTAGGAGATGTTAAAAAAAAGACGTTTATTGAAATCTTTAGTGTGCTCATATGCTCATAATACTAACTTGAGGAGTTCTTAAATAGTGAGATGGGGCACTCAAAATTGTCATGCCAATCACCCAAAATCATCACTTTGTCACCCATAACATCACTTTGTCACCCATAACATCACTTTGTCACCCATAACCAATTTTTTTAATCTCACTATAGAGAGGAGTGTTGCTACCTTAGGAGTTGAACCAAATTGCCTTCAACCTAGCATGGTTGTTGTATTGATTGGTGTATTGGACAAATTTCTTGTTTGTCAAACATCCTATGATGTACAAGAAATACACATTTAAAACATAAATGAGTCCAATTATCAATGAATATATGTCTCATGTACACCATGGGACGTTTGATTAATAGGAATTTCCCCAATATGACAACCATGACTCCAAGGGATAGCTGATGGAAATTGAGCATTGGCGTAGCTGTTTGAGCCCATAAAGCTGTAGCTCAATTCCTATTGGTATATGAAAGCCAAGCTCATCTATGGGCCACAAAGTCACAAAAAGGAAAGAGAAATCAATCAAACAAAGAAAAAATTGTGATATATTTGCATATATTTGGAGATAACATATATATTGAGAATCCAATTCTCTTTGACTTTCAATCACTAGTCATAAACCTTATACAATATGGTGAGTATGAAAATATGTGCATGTGTACTTTCTAGTTTCTACATGCATTAGTAAATGACATTGCCATGGGAATGAGTAGCCACAAAACATGGGGGATATATGGACACCATGGCTTTTTTTTTGGCTTTGTAATGCCAGATTCCAACTTTCCAAATTTGCTACTGACCTATGCACGGTAGTCCCTCTAGAAATTCTCCCCTTGTGAGGGGGGGTTGTAGTTTACTGTTCATGGACAATGCAAAAAAAAAAAGCCCATTGGACACATACACTTGCTTCATCTCCAATTTGGTTAACAAAGGTAGGGCATGCTAAAAGTTTCCCTTCAAGTTGTGATCCAGCTAATTGGAAAGCTTGAACACCTCCGTACATCTTTCAATAAATTCACTTTGAAAATGAAAATGGAGGCTATATCTAAATCATTTTTTGAACCTTGCGGAATCAATTATAGTTTTTTGAAGTGGAATGATATAAGAATCTAAAATAGTCCTTGCCTTGAAATGTTTGTTGCCAATACATTGAAGAATCCAATGTGCGCATTTATGCTAGAGGGTACTTTTAAGAGCCCAAACTATTTTCAAGCCTCCTAACTTAACTGTAGTGCATAAGAAATCTAGTTGAATAGTATGTCACCCAAATTACAAAGCAATAATATTGTTATTTGGTACAGTAGCACATAACACTTTTTCTACTAAGTCAACCTTCATCAACACTTGAGATTCCAACTATCTTGTAGCACCCACATCTATAATAGACCACTTGGACACATTTGTGATGGTGATAAGAAGATCATTTGAACAGTTGAGTTAGAGAGTCCAACATTTAAATGATAAACTTTGAGTGGTGCACTCCACATTGTTCACTATAAAATGATCCTTTTTGGATGGAACTCCATTTTAGTAGCATTTTGGACACAAAATCAAACACTTCTTTCTTAATTAAGTAATACTAATCAACCTTACTACAAGAGAAAAAGATCAATGTAGAAATTTTATCAATTTAGATAACTTCCTATTAGGGTCCGCAAATGTTCATTACAGTAGTTTCCCAATTAAGTAAGAATACAAAGGACAAGAACCCATCAATGTCTTGAAAAGCAGGTGAATCCGAGTGAGATATAATTTGAACTGGCTGTGGCCTATGGGCACGGGGATGGCGGTAGGGGTTGCAAATTACTCCCTCGGTCCTTCTAAAAACGTCCAGAAAGCTTCCTTGCAAAGGATTAACTGTAATTTTAGCCTCTGTGCTAGTGACATATGCATTTTAGAATCAATATACCATTTATCAAAAGTATGCAAAATCTTCAACTTTGATGTTATTTGGGCACCTAAATTCCATGCAAAAAATATCATATTTATGCATGTTGTCAACTCCTCATTATTGATAGTTTAAAGATTAGTAACAAAAATGGTATCTCATATGGGCAAAGTCAAACTTCTTAGGAGAGGAATGCTCTCTAGTTGCTTAACCTACCCCATGAGACCATTGAAACAAAGGCCTTCTTAGCATTTGAAACTAGCAAAAGGGAGCTTTTAGTGGTAAGGTAGGTACACCCACGCCATTGGGTGTACCTACCTTACAAGAAATATTACTGCTTTGGACATTTTTAGAGGAACAGAGGGAGTAATAGCTATTCCACTATTACTGAGTCCTATCAATTAATCATTTAATGGTTAGTACTAAAAGCCCTTGCATTGAATTGATCCTTTTCTATAAGTAAGGGCATCCTCAATGCAACGGGTAAACATGCCTGGTATATCATATGTGGTTTTTTAATAGATAGTAAATATAATATAGTTTTTTAAGGATTTGAAGGGCATTAAAATACTATTGTGAAATTGTAATAAAATTTGGATTTGGACACTGACTAATTTAGATATACCTTATCAAATGTTAGTTAGCTTCCAAAAAATTTAGGGGCTTTTCAAATTAAGTCTAAAAAGGAGAAATTCAACCAATGGAATGATATAATGACGTCCCAACACTATCTCCTTGGTTGACTTTCTCTTTTTAGGCTTGATTTGGAGAGCTCTCTAATTTTTTTTGAAGCTAGTTAACATTTGATGAGATGTATCTAAATTAGTTAATATCCAAATCCAAATTTCATTGCATTTTTATAATGATATTTTCAAATCCCTTCAAATCCTAAAAAAAGTATGCTAAAATTTATTGTCTATTAAAAAACCACATATAATATACCAGCTGGCCTGCTTGGTAGGTGCATTGCAGATGCTCTAAGTTAATGGGCAACTATGGTCAACCAATCTTCTCATACTACATATAAAATACTACACTTTTGCTACATTACACTAAATCCTAAATGTTTGAAAGACCCTTTGTAGTCAATACAACACAAGATTTTTTCTTGTATTTGGAATGGATTCACACCTTCACTGCATTTGAGATTAACAAAGAAGTTGGAATATAAATCACTACTATTATAGTGAGCTATTTGAGATCCCAAATTAAAACTTCTTGTAAGTAGCAAATGTCAATTATACCACAACCCATTTACCAACTCCACAAATATGTTTAACCCCTAAAGCCATGTTGTCTCCTTGGGGGAACAAATAGGATTTTGGGTAGGTACTTACGGCCTCAATTTTTGACTTGATTTTTTGAAACTTTTTTGAAGATTGCAAAGACACATCAGCTTTTGGGGAATACAATTTTTATTCCAATCTATGCCCAAAAGCAAAAGTTATGCATAGATAAGCAAAAATTTATGGAGATTAATTGGGCAGCAAATTTTTTTAACAAAAACTTGATTTTTTTTTGGATTTTTCTTCTCATGAGTTATAGATTTTTCTACATTTAAAGCTTTGATTCATTCCATCTGGACTAGTTATGAGAAAGTTATGGCCAATCTTGATTGGTTTTTGGGCAATTCAAGCATCTTCTTGAAAAAAAAACACATGAACTTCATTTTTGAATGCAAGTTTAACTTTTTTTTCAAAAAAATTGTCAAAAAGGGTGAAAGTTTTTTTTCTAGAACAATCTCACCATTGGGATTATTGCATTTCAATTCCATTTTAAGGTTATTAACAATTCAAGTTTTTGTTCAATCTCATACCCTGTTCTACCTAAATTGTTTTTAAGAATAAAAACCAAGTATTTTTTGTTCTAATTTTTTTCCAAAAATTCTCAACTCAATTTTCCACTACAAAAAAATAAACCTCAAAATTTTGAGGTGTAAAAGTTTTAAGTTAAAAAAATTCAAAGTCAAATAATCTAATCATGCAAGATGCAAAAAAGTTTGTTTTCTACACTTTAAATGCAAATATGATGCAATATGTGGGGTTAAAGTTTTTGGATTTTTTTCCAAATTTCTATACTAGTCTAGTACAAGATCCTATGGTTAGATATGCAAGAAGACCAATTTTCAAACTTTTTTACTCTTTGCAATATATATGGTAGTTTTGAGTGCCTTTTGACAAAATAAAGGCCCTGGGGCTTTAGGGATGAACGACACTATTTTGGGAGCGTAAAATAGTGAGCATGTGAGCGGTGAGCCAAGATTTGGTGAGCAAGAATCAAATTTGAGCTCAAAATCAATGGAAAAACTATCAAAAAAATAATTTTTTCAAAAGATAAAAGTTTAAAATGCACAATTATAAGGTCCTATGTATACGATTATAAGTGAAATTGAGTATTTTGACAAAAAATCTAAGCTCGTGGCTCATGGCTCACAAATCCCTGCTTACAATATAGCATTTCCCCTTTTGTCTTGTATTCTATGTGTGTTCTCTAGGCTATTTTTGACTAGAAAATTACATTTTACCTTTGTAATGAAGCATTTTCAATTGTGTCTAAATAAATGAATAAAAATAGGAAAAAAATAGGAGGATTTGAAGATTGTACAGGTTAGAGCATCCTCAGTCCACCCCAGCATGAAGGCCGCTATATCAATCTTGATTTATTAATAGCATATAGTTAATTGCACAAAAATTATATGATTTGAAGAGCATGAAAATTTCCATTCTGAAAGTGCAAAAAAATTTGGTTTGGACATTGCATGATTTAGATATATCACATCAAATATTAGCTAACTTCCAAAAATTTAGAGGCCTCTTCAAATCAAGCCTAAATAAGGAAATTTTAGTAAAGGGGTTGGTACATTTGCTCTCCACTTTACTAAATTTTCCTTATTTAGGCTTGATTTGGAGAGGCCTTTAAATTTTTGAAAGTTAACTAATATTTGATGTGATATATCTAAATCATGCAATGTCCAAACCAAAATATTATTACGTTTTTAGAATGGAAATTTTCATACCCTTCATACCAAATAAATTTTGTGTGATTAACTACCTGTTACTAATAGATCAGGATTGATAGAGCGTCCTTTATGCCGGGGTGGACTGAGGATGCCTTACAAGTTACAACAAATGATCACGAAGCACTGACCTCACAAAAATCAATATTAATAGTAACGTTACCAGATGATCCACAACCATGTCTATGGAGCTGTTCACAAATGTGGCCAAAATTTACCAAGGCTCTTACGATCTTTTTAGTAAAATTTTATAAAAAAGTTTTAGCAGAAAAAAACACAACATCACAGAGTTAAATTTGAATGATTAGCACGTTTAGCAGTGTTTACTAGCTACTGTGGTCACTTATGGATTAATCCCCGGTTGGAATTACTGGTTCACAATTACCGAAGAGGGCTCTCTCCCAGGAAACTCACTCAATGCTTTGGAGGTACCCTCCTGCAGTGATCCCAAATATAATACTAATAATTGGCTCAAGTGCTTATAAACACTGGTAAATAAGGTTTAACCCCTAAACGACCAACTATTTGTTCAATGGACAAATGGGATTTTGGGCATGTACCTATGGCTAAACTACTTTGCATGACTTCTTGAAACTTTTATTGAAGATGGGGAATTCAAAACTATGCGTGGGCATCTAATTTTTATTCCAATTGATGCCATGGAGCAAAAGTTATGCCCAAATAAGCACAAATTTCAGGACTTCGGGCAGCAAAAAAAATTCTTATAAAAACCTGACAAAAAAATTTAATTTTTTTTTCTTATAGATTATATCTTTGTCTACATCTGAAGCTTTGATTCATTCCATTTGGACTAGTTATGAGAAAGTTATGGCCAATCTTGTTTTTTGGGCAACTCAAGCATCTTCTTGAAAAAATAACTTATAAACTTTATTTTTGAATGCAATTTTAATATTTTTTCAAAAAAAATTGTTGGAGAGGGTGAAGTTTGCTTTCTAGAACAATCTCACCATTGGGATCATTGCATTTCAATTCCATTGCAAGGTTATTAGCAATTTAAGTTTTTTTCCAATCTCACACCTTCTTCTGCCTAATGTTTTTTTTTTTAAAATGAAAATTAATTATTTTTTGTTTTTTTGTTTTTCCCAAGATTACCAACTCAACTTCCCACCATGAAAAAATAGAATTCCAAACTCTGTGGTGCAAAAAATTTAAGTTAAAAAAGTTCAAAGTTAAATAATCTAGTCTTGCAAGGTGCAAAAAAAGCTGTTTTTTACTTGTTAAATGCAAATATCTTCCAACCTATAAGGTCAAAGTTCTTGAGTTTTGTATAACACATTCTTATAGTAGTATAGTACAAGATCCTACGGTCAAACATGCAAAAATATTGATTTTCAAACTTTTTTACTCTTTGCCATAGAGGTGGCAGTTTTGAGTGTCTTTTGACAAAATAAAGGCCATGGTCCTTTAGGGGTTAAAAATTCCGATTCAAAACTATGTTGTTCACATTATTTGTCACATTAAAAAAAGGTATATATTTAGATAGTTGATGAGACATTAATGGCACTTTTGCTTGTCAAATTTTTGGGTGTTGAAGGTACTTTTGGGGCTCGAATGGTACCATGGCAATGTGAAATCACAATAAGGCCCTCTCAAAACAATGTTCTTGTACAGTGGTGCTTGGTTAGCGTCAACCTTTGTAAGAGCAACAATTGGATAAGATCACAACCCCACTCCCCTTTTGCTCAATAGCATGTATTATGAGCTTGGTTAAGGTCAAGTGCTTGCATATGGTCAACTTTTTCTTTTCATCAATTCCCATTTTGACTCATTAGTTAGAAAGGCGTTTGGTTAGTGTCCCAAACACATGGATGGGAAAACACCTCCAAAGATGCAACCCCTAAAATTAGGGAAAGTAACACAAATAGAGGGTTTGTTTATGATCAATGCTTGGATAAGGTCAATACTTTCTACAAGCCCAAAGTGTTGATGCTAACCAAGCACCACTATATTGTAATTTTACTTGTTTTCCAATGCCTTGGGGCTCCCCCTATAGCAAGTTTGTAGCAAATGCTCAAATGCGACAATGGCTTTCACAAGCAAAATTCATATGAGAGGGAAAAAATTTCTTCAAAAGAGGAACGTGAAATTGTGTCAGGATAGGGCCAAATCAATTTACAATTGGGCACTTGACATTAATTTGACAAGAAAAGACGCAGGAATTCCTTACTTGCTGACCTTAATTTTGTGCCTTAGAACAACGATGCCCTTAGCCACATATGTGAACAATGCTCTTTGGGAAGGCGATGTTGTTGTTTAATCCTTTAGTGCCCGTCAACCATTGGGGGCACCTCAAATTTTCACTATATTTTCACTATACTGTCTACAAAATACATTTAAGGACAAAATCTGTAATTTTAAAATCAGATCGGACCAGACATATCAAAGCTATAAACTTTGGCAACATGAATATAAAAAAAAGTTTGATTTATTGGAACAATTCCACATGAGGATTGAAAGAAGCTTGATGATCCAAAAAAACTTGTTGTACAAAAACGTGAGACATTCTAACTAGTTAGTGTCAATCGTGCAATTGAAACTTTTGATAGTGGTGGGATTTGTAGAGGCTATTGCCCCATTTTAGGTTACTGCATTCCCAAAAAAAAATTCAAAATTCAAGTCAATCTGTGCATTTCACGACATGATTTGTGAAATTGAGCATTGGAAGAATACGAACATGGCCACACATGTACGGTTGAATACAACATGCATGGAACATGTTTCCACAAAATCCAATTGGTTAATATCATCTACATTGGGTGTCATTTGAGGTACAAGGTCCCATATTTAGCATCGCAAACCTTCATAGCCTAAGGAATCATAGAATACATAATGTTGTAGCTAAAATTTGCTATACATAGAACTTGTAAATAAAGCATGCATCTTCTGCACAATTGCTAGAGAGTTAGCATTGGATACTTTGGGTGCAATATGTGGGCTTTGGGGCCACGTTGTGGTTGCACTAAATTAGTATTTCGTTTGTTACACCCGTATGAGATTCCTAGCTTCATATGTAAAACACACATAGCTACCATGTTTCTTTATGCCTTGCTTTGAAGTTTATTCCAGTAGGAGCACAAACTAAACCCCCAACTCCGTTACGTTCTGTGTTTTTGCAAACTAAATAGAACAAGGATGACAAAAACCACGGAGTACCAAAATCAACCCAAAAGTGGTCAACCGGGCACTAAAGGGTTAACTTAGAGGTGGTTGACATTAAGTCCCAGTTTCCATGGCCCATATTGAAATCCCAAAATTTGATTGGTTGAGAGCCATAGGTTGGGACTTGGCAATTCACACTGGACTTAAAATTTAGGTCTTGGTTCGCTACGTTTTGCAACATTTTTTGAAAATTTTGGCGCTTAGGAGGGGGACTTGTTTGGATCAACCTGTTGCTTAAACAAGCTTTCAATTCAACTCCGGCTGATATTTTGTAGACGTGTTCATGATTAGTACTCCTTTTTGTGCTTTTGACCCAACAAAACTGGGATCTCTAAAGGTGAGACTTGCAAATTTTGTGATGTTCATGTTTTTTTTGGTAGCTATGGAAAAAAAAGGGAAAATTTTATGGGTATCCTTGTAGTTTGCAATATTTGTATAAACGTCCTTAGTTTTTCAGAAATTGCATAAATATCTTTGGAGCATAATCTTCAAGTGTTAGTTTTGTTATGTACACCACGTTCTTCTTCTTTTGTGCGCACAAAAATATAAGAAAGAAGTAGTGTGCGTATGAAGAGAGAGAAAAAATGACATGCACAACAAAACAAACGCTTGAAAATTATGGTCCAAGTGTACTTGCGCAATTTCTGAAAAACTAGAAACATTTGTACAAATATCATAAACTTCAAGGGTAATCATCAAATTTTCCCAAAAAAAATAAATTAGTACATTGAATATTGCGTTTAGGTTGCCCCACACTAATTTTTTTACATTTTACACTATATAAATATAAACTACTGCTACGATAAATTTCATCATTAATTACTACAATTAACAAATTTTAAAGGGCTTGACAACAACAAAAAAGCTACAAAAAAGTAAACTAGCAACGTCCAAGTTACAAATCATGTGAAATCCAAATTTTTAAAGATTTGCATGCACCTCCAAGTGGCCAAGTAATGAGTCATGAAGTTACTTCCCAAGGTAAGGCAACCTAAGGTAACCCTACCTATTCCCGAGCGGCTCCCAATTTTCCAAATTATGTTTGAGGTGTTCATCACACACATGGTGTGAACCAAAAGAGGTGTTGTGAACGCAACTTGCACAAGCAAGTCTTGCCACAAGTCATTTGCTAAGTTGATTTGGGAGTGTTGGGATTAGGTCCATGGTCCATGAAGTGAACGTTACAGCAAGAACATCTTCAATCATAAGAACACACTCAAGCAAATTCACTACTTGTCTACAATTGCTTTTGGGATCCTATGAGCACTAACTTTGCCCTTTGATATAAAATATTTCACGATATTTTTTTCCACAAAAATGGCATTCCATGATAACTTGTTGAATGACTAACCCCTATAGATTTTTTTCCTATTTTCTCCTAGACCTCAAGGTACCCCAACCCAAACCCTTAGGGTGGCTTTGCACTATGGCCAAAGGTTGAGAGGCCATTGGTCTACACCAATCAGATTGCACAAAACCAAGAGTCCGGCTGCTCAAGCCTTCACACTAGAGGCCAAACTCCAAAGGCTGTCATCCCCCATTTGCCTACATGGCAACACTTTATCATCCAAGATTGACAAACTCTCAAAGGAAAATTTGGATTCAACAAAAATGGAGACCCAAACTATGAGCAAGAGACCATCAATTTCAACATTTATTGCTGTCAATTTCAACAAATATTGTCTATTTTTAGCAAATTTCCTTGACCTCTCAGCAAAGTTTGGCCACTCAATATGATAGCCTCTCAACTTGGCCGGTCATAGTGTGAAGCCACCCTTAAATGCTTGGGTATGGGTATACCTACCTTAATTGTCAATGTAACCTACATGCAATATTTAGTGCAGAAGACTTTGCAAAACATGGCCACATGTTGAAATACGGGTGTCCCATGACAGCAAGGATTGCAAACCGTCCGAAGTCAGGGCAGTACAGCGGCCATGGAAAATGCACCCCAACGCAATCAATACAGATTGAGCTGCCTCTGCTGCCTCTGCATCCCGCATTCATGGCGCATCAAGCTTCCTGCACAGCTCATTTACCAACACGGCCCCTCGCTTCACCAACTACCTCACTCTCCTCATCAGTCATCACTTCACTTTCACACAACCACACCCTCAGCTGCACATCACGAGCAACATTACAAGCAAAAATTGTAAGCATTAGTCTGCATGGAGCTCGAGTAGCTGAACCCCTGACAAAGACGAAATGTCAGTAGCTGGTAGTTGATCAATGCAATGTAAAACAACAGCACCAGAAAAGGCTTGAATCGTAAGAGTAGCAACAGAGGATTGAGCTAGAGAGAGAGACAGAGACGCTTGAATCGTAAGAGTAGCAACAGAGGATCGAGCGAGAGAGAGACAGACACAGACAGAGAGACAGACAGAGACTGAGAGAGAGACGAAGCTTAGTTTGTGACAATGCCGGGAGGAGATGAGATGCCGCTGGAGAAACTGGAGATGAAGTTGACGGAGCCGACACTGGTGTTCCCGGCGGAGGAGACGCCGAAGCACATCTACTTCCTGACCAACTTGGACCAGAACATTGCTGTGTGCATGCGCACTGTGTACTTCTTCAACGCCCAGGAGCACAAGAAGCACGACGACGCGGTGGCGGTGCTCAAGGACGCGCTGAGCAAGTTGCTGGTGCGGTTCTACCCCATGGCGGGCAGGTTGGGCATCAGCCAGGACGGCAAGCTGCAGGTGGAGTGCGAGAGCCAGGGGGTGTTGTTTGTATCAGCCACGGCGGACAACTGCATCGCCGAGCTCGGAGAACTCTCCAGCCCTGCGCCTTTCATGCGGCAGCTCGTTTACGACGTCCCCAACGCCAAAAACATCCTCGAAATGCCGCCAACTATTGTCCAGGTATGAGTGTCTGGCGATGGCGATGGCGCTTGGATTTAGGTTTCAGGGTTCGATGCATTCTGTAATGAAAGCGTTGCATGCTGAATGGGGATGTGTAGCACTTGGAAATTTGGGTATGGACAGTTCTTGCCTTGCTAATTTATATCTAATAATGGCACTTTATTAAACTGACTATTGCTGGTTGCATCTTGCTTGAGCAAGTATGGCGTTTTAGAAGTTTGGGTGTGGACAGTTCTAACCTGGCTACTTTATGTCTCGTAATGGCACTTTAGTAAACTGACTGTTGCTGGCTGCACATTTGCTGCATGGCCTTGTGGCTAAGCGAGACGTTTCTGAGGTTCAGTCACGTATGTTTCGCATTTCGAGTGCACTTTATGTCTCGTAATGGCACTTTGGTAAACTGACTATTGCTGGTTGCACATTTGTTGCATGGCCTTGTGGCTAAGGGAGATGTTTCTGAGGTTCAGTCACGTAGGTTTCGCATTTCTGGGTTCACTGTAGTTTGCTGCACTTCTGAGGAAGAGTGTTCGATTTCAGATGTTTGACCTTATTGAGGTCAAGAGTGTGAAACCTAGAACGAGAATATGCACTTGGGTTTTTGGAGAGATTCTCGGAGTGATTGTGAATGTGTGGTTAGAGCATCTCCTGCCACCCGCTTGGAGAAGCCCACCCCCTGGAAACGAGGTTTCGAGGGACAGGAAGTGGAAGTAGCGAGGGAAGGCAAAAAATTCTCCTATAACACGGCGTGAGGTCCCTTGCACTCTAGCGTGAAAGTTGGAAATCAAACTTGTGGGCTTCAGGCCTTGAAGGGATCTAGTACAATGCTGGAATTTGCTGTGAGAGGCCCTACGCCTGCACACTGTACAGTGTTCTTGGAGACTTGAAACAAAGAAGCCATTACGGGCTCATTTAGCGGGTTGCAGGAGATGCTCTTAGCGACTCGAGAGCAAAATCTGAGACGCAGTCTGTGATGGTTTCAATGCAGGTGACGACATTCAAGTGCGGGGGTTTTGTACTCGGCTTGCACAACAACCACTGCATGATGGACGGAGTGGCCGCGAACTCGTTTCTACTCGCGTGGGGCGAGCTCGCGCGCGGCGTGGACATCACCAACGCGCCGTACTTGGACCGAACCGTTCTACAATCACGAGACCCACCCCGGATCGAGTTCCCGCACCACGAGTTCGACGAAATCGAGGACCTGTCACCGGAGCGAAACTTGCTCATGGACGGGGAGACGTTACTGTATGAGAGCATCGTACTCACCCCGGACGAGATCGAGACGCTGAAGAAGAGGATCCTCCTCGAGGACGACGACGGGGCCGCCGCCGTGACCAAGGTGTCGACGTTCGAGGCGCTCACGGCGCTGACGTGGCGAGCGCGAACGGAAGCACTGGACATGCCGCCGGAGCAGAAGTCGCGCTTGCTGTTCGCCGTGGACGGACGCAGCAAATTCAGCCCGCCGCTGCCGGAGCACTTCTTCGGGAACGGGGTCGTGCTCACCACCGCCATCGCGACCGCGGGCGAGTTGGCAGGGCCGATCTCGTTCGCGGTGAAGCTCGTCAAGGACGCCATCGCCATGATCACGGACGACTACATGCGCTCTGCTTTGGATTTCTTCGAAGTGACACGTGCCCGCCCCGCGCTTGTGGCGACACTTTTGGTAACGACGTGGATGCGCTTGCCGTTTCATACTGTGGACTTTGGCTGGGGCCAGCCCGTTTGCACCAGCCCTGCTTGCTTGCCGGACCGCGAGGTCGTTCTCTTGACGTCGTGTGGCAAGGATCGGCGCAGCGTTAACGTCCTGCTCGCCATGCCGAGCAAGGCGTCCATGGTCAGAGTTCGAGAACTCTTGCGCGACTCGGTCGGTTCAGACTGTGCCCCACGTCCCAAGTCCCACTGAAATCTGAGAATCTGATTGGTAGAGAAGCAAAAGGTTGAACTTGGTGTTTCACACTATGCCTCAAGTTGCACATTGCACTTGCTTATATGGTGTCTACATGACAAAACTTTTGGAAGTTTTGACGCCAAAAAATAGTGGAATTTCACTCAAAGTTTGAGTCAACCAAAATGCTAGACCCATCTTTGAGCCCAAGTCCCATCTTTTCTTGCTCACAAAGATGGGATTTTGCACTCCTGTGGGCTTTGTCACATGGGACGTGAGACATAGTATGAACCGCCCCCACCATTTGCAAAGATTCTACCAGGTGGACCAAATATTGCCTTTTAACGTAGCAGTACGTGGACAACTAGTTGGAATCCTTCAAGGTTTGGAGATGCCATCGCCATAGCCATGTGTTTTGGTGCATTGTTCACCTCTTTTAGCCTTTTTTATTTTTCGGTTTTCTTCTAAGAAGGGAGCTACTGCTGATTAGTGAACTGAGTGGTCCAATGGAAACACTCGCAAATCTTGTCCTTCAGCATGAAATGTTGTACCCATGATTTTTTTCATTATAAACTCTAGTTTCATTGTGTGACTAAGAGCATTTGCATTCACACACGCTCAATAGCCTCGTGAGGGCACTTTGTGTGGCCACTTTGAGTGACGTGCCTCATCGCAAACGTGTCAACGCCTTGTCTGCTCACTCAATTGTAGCTTGAACACTAGAACGTCTAGGGATTGATGAATTGTTAGGGTGCCCAAATTTAGGATAATTGAAACTTGTTGAATGGTTGACATAAGAGGCCCACAATTGAAGCTCAACACTTATCCTCCATGAGACACTATCAGTACTTGCTTGAGGGCAAGGGTGGGACATTAGAGATTTGAGCAAGCCCATGGGCGTGAGTGCACCTTGAACACCTACTTTTGAGTGCTCTAAGTTGCGTGCAAAAGGTGCAGATGCTCTAACATTCTTTACCAAATTTGTATACCAATTGTAGAAAGCTTTCCTTATATTGATGAAAACCAAATTATCTAGGAAAGAATGTTCTTTACAAACAATGAGGGCATTTCGATTGTTTATAATCCAATCTCCCTTCACAAATTCATCCAGCCATGACTCAAATTTTCGACCATTAGGCAAGTTTAGCTGGATGAGGCCTCCTGCCCCAGATTTTGTCCACAACCACCCTTTCGTTTCTATCTTTAGCAAGCTCAATTTCCTCTTGGTCTTTATTACAAAGCCATAAACGCAACCCTTCATAATCAAAGCTGTTTTCAACTTGTTGAACTCACATGTCAAACCCATTGCACTTCTGAAGCGATCTCATGAATTCAAGCACACAACTATGCAGTACAACGATAACTGCATCTTACAAGTTAAACCCAGGCTTAACAGCTCACAAACCTCATGAAAGCGACGTGTATAGAAACCTGGTGTGAACCTATCAGAGAAAGTCAATCAATACAACGGAGTACATTGATCCTCTAAGAGTCCTGCGAAGTTTATATGGGAGTGCACAGGTGGAATACAATGCTCCAAAAACAACAAATTCGAGGCAGGAAAGACCAGCATAGGCGCTCGGGAGCATCACGAAGCTGGCAAACCAGCGAAGAACAACTCCCTACGTCCATTATACCCTACGAGGATCAATGTGTTTCAGTCAAACTCCATAACTCGCACTTAGCTGCACCCTGCAAAGCGTCTCTAGTATCTAAGCCTACCAGGGAAATTTTCATCTCAAATACCTGCAATACTTTCTGCATCAATTGGAACCTCAGCAATCTAAGGTAGTTTTGCAATTGTCGTTCAGAGCATCGTTAATCGGGGCGAATGCAGAATACTGACTAAGTATCCTCATTTGTGGATATCTTCTACCTCTTCCATACTTGTCCTTGTTTACTAGCTGGACCTCACAGATACTTTCTTGCAAGAGCACGGACCCTTGTATCAAAAAACGGCGAGGTGATGCGAGAGCCGGGCACATACAGAGGGTTCAACAACATCTGCGGCTAACGAAGCTTACATCAGTCACTGAGGCAGTCTTAGAGGAATTCAAAGCACCAGACTCAGAAGACAAAAACCGTTTAGTACATTGAGTTTCCCCTTCTGCGTCCCCTGTTTTACAATGTAACAAAATTAAGGAAAGTTTTCATGGACACCCCTGAAGATTGCAATATTTACATAGACACACCTGCTTTATCAGAAATTACACAAATACCCTTGGACCATGATTTCAGGATTTATTTGTTGTGCTCGTACTTCCTTCATGACCAATGTTTAAGAAGAGAATGAAATGAACCAAAAAAGAAGCAACGTTCGCACAAAGTAAGAAGAGAAGTGGCATGCACAACAAAACAAATGTCTGAAAATTTGATCCAAGGGTATTTGTGCAATTTCTGAAAAAGTAGGGGTATCCATGCAAACATTGCAAACTTTAGGGGAATCCATGAAATTTTCCCTAAAATTAACAGCATAGAAACCAATGCTCGTCGGCAGAGCCGGTACTGCAAATAATTGATGAAATTTCCTAATATTAGAAAAGGGCATGCTTTACGAGTTCAATGTTCCGTTAAACCTGTTTTGAGAAAGTGGCAAAATCATGAGCCTCAATACTTAAGTTCTAAAAAACTAGCAAGTTATGGGATATGATGTCAATTTTTCAACATTCACATTGGTACTTCTCGTTGATTGAAGGGATCACAAAGAGGAGAAGAGTTATGAACTCTAACCCTCTTATGAGTAGCTAACGAGAGTAATACATATACCTAGAAACTTGACCTGACATTATGGGAGGAAGGGCTGCAGAAATTCACCTTAATATAGAGCTCATGGACTTCTTGAAAGAAATTTTTGATGCCGTCCTCATTTCGAGAGTCGTGCAGTAGCATCAGCCGAGTGTGGCCCGCGGTCACGTACACAGAGACCAGCAAATCATTGAACTTATCCACCAACTTCAAAAACCTGAAAACCCGAAACAATCATAATCATACAAAAGATTTCAAGGGAGTAGTATCGTTCCAATGACTTGCGGTGATAATAAAAAATACTCCCTCTGTCCCTCTAAAAAGCTCCGAATCAGACACATTTCTTGTACCCCTAAACAGCTCCCTTCTGCTGATTTCAAGCGCTGAGAAAGCGTTTGCCATGTTCAATGATCTCATGGGGCAAGTTAAGCGATTAGAGAGCATTCCTCTCCTACCAAGCTTGGCCTTGCCCATATGAGGTATCATTGTTGCTACTAATCTTTAAATCATCAATAATGAGGAGCATACACAAATATGGTACTTTTTGCATGGAATTTGGTGCTCAAACGGCAACATCAAAGCTGGAGATTTTGCATACATTTGGTAATTGATATATTGATTCTAGAACGCATGTCACTAGCGCACAGACTAAAAACACAGTTAATCCTTTGCAAGGAAGCTTTTTGGACGTTTTTAGAGAGACAAAGGGAGTATATTACTTTCAACTGATAGGAACAGAGCAGCAATTTCAAATAAAAAGCTTCACTGTTTCAACAATTGTTAGAGAACCTTTCGTGTGATTCTGAGAAGGTCTTCACGGGGACAATTCCTCAGAATCACATGCTATAATTTTTAGAAGTTTCTGAATAGGTCTAGTCTTATTGAACAGCTGCGCTCAAATATTCTGTAATGAGATCATGCAAGTAGAGAGAGGGAAACTGCACAAAAAAATTCAACAATCTTAGCAGATTTTTGCAGAGATGCTTGTGGCAAGTAAAGCTTACATGTTGTTGGTGTTCCAAACAACATCTTGGACAATGTCAAGGGAAGCATGCAGAATAAATTGATGCAGATGTGCTGCTTCGTCTTTCTGCATTTTCAAAGGCAACGAAGGCCATTACAAGCATACATATTATATTATGATCTTGACAAGAAATCCACTGCATTTGCCTCCGTTAAACCTAGAAAAGTTCTATTCAGGACGATGCCACTAGCGAGAGGTGCAAAAAAAAGGTTGAAGGTTAAAGACTTCTACTATCCACTCCTAAGTTGCCAGTTTTTCACAAGCATTCACCATTAGAAGGATTCACCGTGGAATGACTCGCAACAAAAATTACGAAGGACTGTCTCAACAATGGCGAGTAGCGAGCAATACCTTGGGAGCAGTTCCAACTTCACTTTCATAAATCGGACTGTCATTGCGCGACACAATAACGAAGCAGGCCGTGCTCGACATCTTTCTCCAGATGCGCAATCACCACTCGTTAATCCGCAAAATCACCGCCTGGATGTTCGATCCGCACTCCCCGTCACGTTCATGGAACTCAAGGACGTCGTTTGAACCACAAATCTGTACCGAAATAACAAAACCTAGGTCAGAAAAGGCGAATCACAATGCGGAATTATAAACTTCGAAAGCAAAGTTTCGGGACTACAAAAAAATGGAGATCGAGGCAAGTTAGGGTTTCGTTTCCTCTGTTTCTTTAGACTACTTGAAAACATTCACTAATATTTTGAGCACCGACTCTTCGAAAAGGCGCGAACAATACTTAACGGCTCGCCACAGATCTACAAATCTCCTGAATCGTAATAGAAAAAGAAACCGCGGCATCCGAGCCATCTCGTAGAAAATGAAGCCTGCAGACTCCGCTGAAAAGGGCGAGGGATGAGTACGAAAGGGAACCCGAAAATGTGCTGACGTGGAGAGCAACGGTTGGAGGATACCGGTAACTTTCTGACTGGATGGAGTTTTTGTGACCTAGGTGGACGACTTGGGCGCTTCAGATCGTGACAATTGAATGCCCAACCGCCGCCCGAGGTCATCTCCCTCCCAATTCGTTTCGAAAGTGGTAGCTGCCGGAAGCTCTGTCTGTAGTGCTAGGGCTTTTGTAGAAGAATCACAGAGCCTCCAAGTCCTGGATCCTTAAAATGTGTACACCTTTTGGCCGCGACACTTTTTCTCTTCTTTGTTGCGGTTATTTTGATCCGATTATGGCTTCAAAAGATTGTTTTGTCAGGTTAAGGGATGCTCATGCGAAGAAAATCTTGGGATGCGGCTCCAGTTGCCTCAGGACTCACGGTATGAAAATGCCGATTCCAGCATCGTGTTTATGCCAAAGATTTGAACCGGAATGGAGCTTTTTAGTTTAAATGTGTTCTATCCTTGTTGTTGTTGCGCAAGTGGACACGCAAATCTCGTGTCAGATCTCTAGCCATACTTTCAAATCCTTGCAAAGAAGAAGACTGTGCATCAGTGGCATAATTCCCTAAAGATTACTTTACTCTGTTCAATGTTAAGTTGTTCAAGAAAGCGAGCATTACGATCTGGCTCCAGTTCCTCGAGGATTTTAAACGTTGATTTAGCAATGTTTCGTGGCTGCAATGGAGGTCTTTAAATTAGAATGCCCCTGGTTGTTGCACAAATGGACACGGAAACCTCATATCAAATCACGAGGCGTACTTTCAAATCCTTGCAAAGAAGAAGACTGTGCATCGGTGGCATAATTTCCCAAAGATGAATCTACTCTGTTCAATATCAAGTTGCTCAAGGAAGCGAGCATTACGATCTGGCTCTCGAGGATTTAAATGTTGATTTAGCGATGCTTCGTGGCTGGAATGGAGGTCTTTAACTTAGGATGTTTTCACAGTGTGTTCCACCTCTGATTGTTGCACAAATGGACACGAAAACCTCATATCAAATCACGAGGCGTACTTTCAAATCCTTTCACAGAAGAAGAGTGCGTGTCGGATCAATGATTTCCACAGGTGGAATAGGCTTACGTCATTTTATTGAAAGAACGGCAACATTCTCGGCGTGAACAATGTGGATTGGTATGGACATAGGGTAGAAATTGTGTCCCCCTCGTCGCACATCGGTAATTCAAATTTCAAGCTAGAGGAGCTTGAAGACTTTTAGCTTGAATTACACTAGAGAAAAGACAGGTTTCAAAGCAATGTCGAGCTCCGACAGCCATAGCAGCTTGCCACCCTCTCTGTCTCGGGTGCAGTCTCCCTCAAACCGATCTCCGAGGACACCGAACAGCGATGATTCCCCCTTGTTTCAGATGTCGTTTCCAGAGATTAACCAGCACATCGACGTGGAGAAGGAGATCACGCGGTTTGTCAAAGACTTGGATGATCATGAGGGCAGAGAGGAGTTCATGTTCACCACCAGATTGCCTAAGCACACGGACGCTGAGGGTGGCGACAAGTATTCCAAGAATTTGTTGTCTGCGTCCGAAACAGGCCGAGACTGGGATGGCGACGCCACCACTCCCAATGGCAAGCTGGACAACGTCTCCTCGCTCAAGATGACGTACTACGCTTTCAAAGAGACCACTGGTCAAAAGAGTGGCATTCCCGTCTCTCTGGTATGTGCCACTGAAAGGTCTAATGAAAGTTTTTAGAGCATCTGCACTCTTGTATGCAAAACAGGCCCTCAAAAGCACTTGGCGTGGTTGCTCTGGCGTGCCTCACCGCAGACGTGCCAATGCCATATGCAAGCCAGGGTTTGTGCTCAATTGTATCTCAAACACTAAAATGTTTAGGGTTTGATGAATGTTAGCATGCTCAAATCCAGGACAATTGAAACTGGTTGATTGGTTGACAAAAGAGGCCCACAATTGAAGCATGACACTTGTCTTCCGTGATACGCTCTCAGGGCTTGCTTGTTGAACCTGCTTGAGGGCAAGGGTGAGGCATTGGAGATATGAACAAGCCGTGATTGTGGATACACCTTGGACACCTACTTTTTAGTCTACTTTTTAGTGCTCCAGGTTGCGTGCAAGGGTGCGGACAGCGGATGCTCTTAGGTGCTTGTACTGAATTGCTACTGATCTGTTCTGATGCAATGGCTATGCTGGTGCAGCTAGCAGCGCATCTTGAGAGAAAGGAATCTCGCTACCCTTCGTTTCTGGGATCTCGGTACAGGATTTTAAGCTATTCTTCACTTTGTTAACCACAATAATTTGTCCTGTTAGTTTTACGTTTATATATTGCTGATGAATGAATGACTGATATGAGGTGACTGCAGGAATAGCGTGAGTATGACGGGGACTACCAACACTGGGAGTTTCAAAACGCTGCAAAGAAGTCCCAGTCGAAGGACTTCCATGGAGATCACTTATCCTGCCCTCTCCCCACAAGTACGATATCTTCAGTATGTTATGTCTTTGGAAACATGTGATTCACGTGCCAGTATTTAAGAACTTGTGACGATTCTCACTTTGTGCTTTGCCGACTTTTTTTGGATGAAGGTGCTCGAGGTTATCAGGGCTCTCGAAGAACATAAGAAGAAAGCTGAAAACGACGGTAATTACATGGAGGCGCGAGCTGCTGCTCAACGTCTTAACGGCGTTAAGGTACTTTTATCACTGAGAACATTCAACCAAGGTGAAATTCTAAACAATTGGGATCCATTCCCAAGTTGCCATGCATATACACACATTCACCACTGAAAGCATTTGCTGTGGAATGCATTGTATTGAACGAATACTAAAACCTACTGTTATGACATGTTTAACTATTTTTGGACTATACATAGCTCAGAAATAATTTTTCGTATGCAAAAGATCGAGGGATCTCTCGCTATTTTGCACATTTTGTATGCAAATGATTGGGAGTTTTATGCAACTCAACATCAGAAAATTTCCTTATGTTTTGCCAACAGAGTTCATAATTACATGAATAGAGCAGATTTGGGTAGATATGACAACAGTTGCATTTCAGTCTACAGAGACTATTATTTTATGTAATGAAAGTCTGTTTGTAGGTCTTGGAGGATAACAAGAGGAAAGGAGCCATGCTTGAAAGACATGGCAAAGAGAGAGACGAATCTAAAAGAGCATACAATCAGGAAACCTCGGAGAGAAATCGGGTAAGTACGATACTCTTCATTCAGTGTACTTTTGTATGTTTTTTAAGCAACAATTTTTTTTGTATTAACTTAGCATTTGCCAAAACTGAAAGTCAAGCTTGTGAAATTGAACTTGTGTTTGAACAGCTCTGGGATGAGAAACTGCATGAGTTCCACAAAGGTGTTGTAGAACATGCAGCCAAACTCAAACGTCAACAAATCGGCGTTTTACAAGCCTTCAGGCAACGAATGGCTGCGAAAACACCCACCAAGCCTCAATGGTCTCGCGAGCTTCTGAAGCACAGGAAAGTCCAGGTAATCCTTGCCAACACCAAAGTTTAGAGATGTCACTCCATTGCATTTGTAGAGTTGTTCGCGCTTCGAAATTTTGATGAGGTTTGAAGGTTTTACTTCAAATTTCTTTTAAAAACTACGTGACCAAAATTGAGCCCATTTCTAGGCCTTTGCTCTCGGTCCATTCTTGGCTGAAGGGGACGGTTCACACTACCTCCCATGTCCCATCTCTCCAAGTCCCACCTCAACATGAAATCTGAGCTTTGCTTGGTCATTGAGGGCAAAAAGAAGTACTATAGAAAGCCATGAATATTTTATGCAAAAATGTTAGTGGAACTTGGGCTGAAAGTTGGGTTTAGCAAAATAATCGACCCAAACCTTGAGTGAATTCACCTTCTTGGCGCCAAAACTTTCAAAAGTGTTGTTATGTACACCAAATAGTGCATTTAGGTTGCCTCAACAATTAGGTTGCCTTACCTTGGAAAGTTACCTCATGACCCACCACTTGCCCACTTGGAAGTGCATGCAACTCTTTATATATTTAAATTTCACTTGGTTTACAACTTGGATATTGTTAGTTTGTCTTTCTAAAATTTTGTAGTAGTTGCCAAGCCTTTTAAAAAGAATTTATTGTAGTAATTATTGATGAAAATTACTGTAGCAACCGTAAGTATTTAAATAGTGTGAAATGTCAAGAAATTAGTATGGGGCAACCTAAATGCACTATTTGGTGTAGGTAAAATGCAAAACCAGGACGTAGAACTTGGGACGTGATGTGAATTGCCAAGTCCCAACTTTTGACTCTCAACCAATATGGTTGTAAGCTTTTAGTGGGACGCGGGATGTAGTGTGAAGCGTCCCTAAGTATTGCATTACTCTGTCTTACCTATATTGTTTACTAGTAGGATTAATCACCAATTCTCTGATTTTTTGTCCTGTAGACTTTTCTTGGAAAGCAAGGGAAATATTTAGAGGCGGATGAAGTTAAACGTATTGCAGATAGGATGGAGCACATAGAGCTACAAGCAACCCTTGCAGCATATGCAGCTGAGGTAGCAATCAAGGAGCAAGCTCTTCGAGCCAAGCAACAAAACGAGATGGAGGTGTTGTTGCAACGTGCTGCTCAAGGCCGAGATGAACTCCGAAAGACCAGAAATTTGGATCTTGACAGATGCTCGCAGGTTTCAATGGCACAACTTTTTCTTTCAACGCCAATTCTGTGGTTATTTCTGTTCATGTGCTGCTGTAATACCAGGGTTTTGGCAAATTCATTTCTAAACATTAGTGGCGTTTATGTTTTCTCCCTTCTGGAACAGGGAGCGGTTACCATTGATTGTTACGACACTGTGGTGAGGTTTGACGCTGTGCTTGTGTTTTGGTGTGTTTCAGAGACATAAAAACATTGCAAGGGAGCTACGGAACCTACAAAAACAAGAGCACATGAGATTTGAACAAATTTTGGGGAAACGTGTCAGTGAGTTCAAGAAGAATGGTGGAAGCCTTCATTTGCTTTCGCAAACTTTGAGCGGTATGGGCTCCTTGATGCTTCCGGAAATTCCGAATTGTCCTGAGGGTGATGAAGGGCTATCTTCGTATGGCAGCGATTCACATGGATCTGGTTCTCATTGATTTCTGAGGATTGTTGAAACTTCGATCTGGTTTTCATTGGTTGTTATAGCCCTTGGCGGGGGACAATTCCTGATCCGCCGTAGGCGGCAAATCTAATTAGTGAATTTAAGGAACTACAATGAAATATTGTAATTCCATGAAATGTTCTTACCGCTCTTACCGAAGCATGGTGATCGCTATGCTAGGAATGTCATTCTCTAGATTAATCTTAGTTTCAACAGAGCATGGATATGCATGAATGGTCCTCCAAGTGGCCAGAGCAGCACGGAGGGTAGGTTCATGTAGGTTGCATCCCCTCGTAAAAGTCCATATGGTGATAATTTGAGTGACTTTTTTGTATATTTATATGACACAAGGTTTTATAAGAACGGTAGCTTAGGTGGACACCAATGTTCACAAACGTGGTTAAATCTAGTAGCATGCTTTTATAGCTTAAAAGACGTGAATATCATGTAGTTGAATTTGAATTTTTAGCACATTTAGTAGTGTTTTCGCCACTGAGCTAATTTTGAAGATCACATATCTTCTTGGTGATTTTGGAATTTGCCTTCCCGGCTTTGTGTGTTACATGCAAACTCAAGTTGTCAATCAATGACAGTTGTACTCAAGTTAAGTGAAAATACATGATCTGCAGGTTAAGAAATTTTTTTTGAAGAAAGTTCTGCAATAATGAAAGGTTCAGAATCCGAACTTTAAAGTGTCATAACCCATGGTATTGTTAAGCAAGAGAAGATCTTTCCCACTTTACCATATGGATAGACTATTTTGCAAAGATAAAATTACCAATCCTTAGTAAAACATAAACCTTCCACTTGTTTGACTATATTGTTCACCAAAGACATTCCAAACGCATTGGTTAATGTTATGGTAATTTTCTTTAAATAAAAACTAGAAATATTGTTGATAGCTTTAGTGTTGTTTTTGTTGATGGATAACTAAGAAGCCAATACATCAATATCAAAAAAACACTAGAATCACGTCAGTATCAATAAACGCTAAAATTTATAATGTAGTACTCATAGAGATTTTGCACTAAAATACTACTAGTTTTTTTGCTTATATGCTAAAGAGTTTGAAGTACTAATTGATGTAATTACAATGTAAAATTTATTTAACTTTTTAATTATCATAATGATTTATATTATATACCCATCAATCAATTGAGAAAACATTGAAACCATTGAACTAACACTGAAGGTATTGATAATCACTAAACATTGAATTTTGTAATATTCCCTTTATAAATTAGGAGTTGGTGAAATGTTCTTCTCTTCAATTGAGTGACCCTAATATGCCTCTCCATCCTCTAGCGCCATCTCTCGCAATTTATGGTGACTTTTCACCCTCCCTTTCCAAACCTTTTCTTCTCCCTTCCTCTATGAATTTAAATCTTTTGGTGACTAACAAACAATTGATGCTTTATAACTTGACTTTGTTTGAGAACCCTTTTAAGATCAAAGCTCTTCTACTCATTTTCCTCCATTTTTCATCATTCAACTACTAAAGCAACCATATGTAAATCCTTGTTTTTGGTTGCGTGCTTTAGAAGTCTCAACTCCTTGTATTCCTGTAACACTGTAATTTTTGAATGTTCTCTAAATGTCAAATTCAAGTTTGGCTTAAGGTAGGAGGCTCATAAACCGACCATCTAAGGGCTGAAACTGAATTTGGGGAGGTAGAACTTCTTGAAATATTTTTCAGTAAAATTTTCTTGAAAGACAAGAAGAATTGACATCTAACCCAAGTTGTTTCATATTTCTTAGAGTTTTGTAGAATTAGTTATGAAATTTTGAAATTGAAATGGCATAGGACACAAAAACCGCTCACCTCTTCAAATGTACACTAATTATACATTTTAAAAATTTATGAAAAAAAGCATGTATAAAGTGAGCACATTTCAGAGGGTGAGCGGTTTTAGAGCTTGGACGGTTTTCGAGCCTCCTACTTTATGCATCACATTCAAAATCTCAACAGAACCCATTTCTGTAGAAGTGGTCAAGAGCATTGCTTCAAATTTGTATAGTGTAATGCTTGATGAAGAGAGCATTTTAGAAAAAACTGGGTCAATGAGGTGGGCAAAACCCAATGCGTCAGCCCATTTTTCCCCGTGACACTTTCTTCGTCAAGCACAACTTGGTGTAAATTACCTCAAGAAATTTGGATGAACTCAAGAAGACTAAATGAAGAATCTGTAATCCCTTGTAACGCAAGTTTACTTGCAAACCACTTATGAAACCCTAATTTTAGCAAGAAATCCTGATTTTGCAAATAAAATCCGCTTGGATACAAACAACAAATATCCCTACAGTGCTTTACAGCTTTGATTAGTAGCTAATCACAGTGCTAAATGTGCTGAAAATCCAAATTGAGTAGTTCCGGTCTTCACATATGTTTTGGAGTAGTAAGATCCAATTGTCTACAGATATTTTGAGCCCTTTGATAAAATTCCTCTATTCTCAATTTTCAACCCATTTTTAGTGTATGCACCAACCATTGCCTTTGTACTTATACTACTATGAGAAGTTTCACAAAATCTAGCCGATTTTTATCCAGTTGATTCAAATCTCAACTAGTTTATTTGACGTTTCCTTTAGCTAACTTTCTGTTGTTTTTTCGGATCTTCCCGCTCATTGGTAAGACCAATATGGTCAAAGGGAAGGTTGGACAGGAGGTTATAAGGTAGGAGCACCCATAAACGTCAAACAAAGGGTTTTGAACATGATGACTATTAATAAACAACTAGCAAATTATAAGATCTTATTAGGAACAAAAAAAAAATGAGTTTGCACTTTTGAATGTATTATTTGGATAATGTGAGAATAAGTTGTGAACTTTTAAAGAGTAAACTGCCATTGTACCCATAACTAACACTAAGGTTTTATGTTCACATGTTGTGTATCCTTGTAATTACATCTATTCATTTCCATAAATTTTTCAAGATTTTAGAGGTGACGGTTATAGGGACAGTGATGCTGATGCTTATGGGTGTTCCTACCTTATGGAGTTGTTGTCAAAGTGGGGGCATTGTCCGGAAAACTTGAGGAAGGCTTCCATGAGCAGCAAGAGCCACAGCAGCAAGGCAACTCCATATTAATCTGGTTGAGATCTACGCGAAGACAGGTGGGTACTAGGGAGTGGGTACTCATGTATCCATTCCAAGGAGGCCCAAAGGACGGTACAAAAGCACTTGCCCCAACTCCAAAGCAAGCATAGGCGGACATACCAATGCAAGAGCAAACCAACGTGCTCTCAGCCCTCTCCCCCAGTTCTCCAACTTCTCCAACAGCATTTGCAGTAGCTTACACGCTTCTTCTGCAGCCACAAAATCCTCCACTGATTTTGTACTTCAGTTTGTAAGGAAGAGCTCCCGCCCCCCAAAATCGAAGACCTCTTTACATTACACTCAAAAGTGCATTTAGGTTGCCTTAATAATTAGGTTACCTTACTTCAGAAAGTTATTGCATGACCACTTGGAGGTGCATAACATAGGAGGCTCTAATTTGGAGCAGGTTCTAAAATGGAGTACCTGCTCAAATGTAATCTTTTTGTACATGTTGTTTTTCATAACCCTTCAATAATGTACTGGTCATGTACATTTGAGGAGGAGTTCCATTTTATATAGCCCTAAGGCCTTTCTACCTCAAATATTCATAATTAATTCCACAAAGTTTCAAAAATATGAAACAACTTAGGTTAGATGCCAGTTCTTCTTGACTTTCAAGGAAAGTTTACTAGAAGATCATTTCAAGGAGTTTCACCTACCCAAAATTTAGTTTTAGCCCTTAGATGCTCCATTTATGAGCCTCCTACCTTACAACTTTCTAAATTTTAGGATTTCACACAAGTTATGGCATAAACAATGCTAGTTTGTTTTTTTGCAGTTTTTTTGTTGTTGTCAAGTCCTTATTGTTGTTAAAAAGCGACAGTTGCAATAATTATTGATGAAAGTTATTGTAGTGACCAAAGAATTGATCTACTACACATACTTCAATGTGGGGCCAAGGTGGTAAATTTGAGCAATTCTTACAAACCAAGGAAAAAGTAATAATATGCCCTCTGTTTAGGCAATAACACCATATTATGTAATTTGGGAAAAAGGGAGGTACCATTTTGTACTCCACCTTAAACCCAAAAAGTTACCTTAAACCATATTTGAAGGTATCAGATTCAGTCTGAGCCACTAAGATTTTTTCCCTCTCAAATTCCTCCTCTTAGGTGAGGGCACGTGTACCAAAAATAACACTAGAGCTCAGTTTTAGGTGATCACCTAGAACCTTCAAAAGTCCCAAAAAGTACCCTTTTTCCCAGATTACATAATATGGTGTTCAATGTTTAGTTGTATCACATATCTAAATTAAACAAAGGTCTCTACAAACAAATGTGAATTCAAAATTTCCAAATTCAATCTTTCTAATGACAAATATATAAACTTTCACATTTTCTTCCGAGGTGAAAAGTTAGAGTTTTTAACGCAATATTCGTTAATTTGGAAAAATGGTACATTTTGGGACTTTCAGGAAGTGAGTCAGGAAGTTTGAGGTGATCACCTCAAACCAACACGTGCCTTCCCCTAAGAGGAGGGATTTGCGAGGGAAAAAATCTTAGTGGCTCAGATTGAATCTGATACCTTTGAATATGGTTTTAAAGTAACTTTTTGGGTTTGAGGGGAAAATAAAGTGGGCCCCTTGTTTTTCCCAAAGTAACAAATATTGCGATTTTTCCACCTTTACCCCCACATAGACGTAAGGTAGGAGCACCCATAAACGTCAAACTAAGGGTTTTGAACATGATGAGTATCATCAATAAACAGCAAGCAAATTATTGGATCTTATTAGGAATAGAAAAAAAAAAGTTTGCACTTTTGAATACATTATTTGGATACTCTAAGAATAAGTTGTGAATTTTTAAAGAGCAAATTGCCATTGCACCCATAACCACTTTCAAAATTTCATGTTCACAAGTTGTACATCCTTGTAATTACATCTATTCATTTCCACAAATTTTCCAAGATTCTAGAAGTGACAGTTATGGGGATGGTGACGCTTATGGGTGCTCCTACCTTATATGCAATAGATTGAGCTTTGACCAAGGGGTACTTCTTTTGGAATTTTTAAACTCTTGTTTATATAAGTTTAAGCTATTGAGCATAATAAGCGTAAATTTTTTATGTGTTTCCAATTTGGGCTCAACTTTTAGTTTTGAGCCATGGATCTACTCTATGGCATTGCATCTAATTGCTACGTTAAGGTAGGAGCACCCATAAGTGTGAGACTAAGGGTTTTGAGGTAGGAAAATCAATTGATGAATTTTGAAAAAAATCGTGTTAAGTTATGAAGAGAAATCTTGAAAATATTGGCATCAATTTGAAAGTTCCATTTGCAAGTATTTGTTCACAAAGATTTTTCAAAATCCTAAATTGCTGAAAATGTATAGTGTGCTCATATGCTCATAATACTAACTTGAGGAGTTCTTAAATAATGAGATGGGGCACTCAAAATTGTCATGTCACTCACCCATAACCACCACTTTGTCACCCAAAACCATCATTAGTCACCCAAAACCATCATTTGTCACTCATAACCATCATTTTGTCACTCATACCCAATTTTTTATTGAATTGTTAATCACTAACATCATTGACACAAATAAACATTGGGGATGGGGACACTAACAGTGAGAGGTGCTCCTACCTTACTATGGAATTGAAATGGTGCCAACTGGTTTTTCTATCAGCAACCTTTACAACTTTATTGCCATGATTGAATCCCTCGTGTGAAAAACAGATGATTGTAACATAGTCCTACTATTTAGGTAAGACCATGAACCACTAACTTACTGTAGTGTGCATGTTTTGCAAAGAGATTCAATATGAGGTCGTTGTGCTTTTAATCTACAACAACATCATTAACACTCCAATGGGCTTTCATTATTGTATGTTCAAAAACATCACGTACAATTATAATGTCTTTTGAGGTTGGTCCAATTCAACTGTGGAGATGATGGATTTGATTACTCTTAATGCAAAGCCCGTGGAAATTTTTAATATAAATATGATTTTGCACAAATTGTAATGTAATTAGCATTTGTCACAACCATTTCTATTTTATTTTTTGAGATTACAAAAGCATCACTTATCTTGGTTTTGTAAATGCATGTGATGTTTTCATGAAATCAATGCCTTTCAACAAGTTCTCAAGTTCTTTGAAATTCAACTAGACAACAATCATTGATGGAGAATAGCTATTGAAAATTTCAAAATTAAAAAAATAACACAAGGCCATATACTAACAATTTGAATCTCTAAAAACCAAACATTGTTTTTAGCAACATAACAATTTTAGGCAAGCTAGTACTTACAGAATAATAAACAAATTTTCACAAAAAAATTAGAGGATATCTACCCAAGGAGTATGTTTTCAAAGCAACAAGTTTCAAATCATTTCAGTTTGTAAAAAAACACTTATGATGGAAAATGTGATTTTTCTTACTTGAAGGGCAAGATGGGCAAAATTATTTAGAACGATTTACACACCATCTTAAATTTTGGGATCCTACCCAAAAATTGAAGGGCAAAGCTAGTTCCTTGTCAAACCTTGACCCAATCTTGCTCCATGAAGGCAATTGGTTTTGCTTATTGCCCATTACTTCACCTTAGGTGGATATGGCCCTATGTTGATCAAGCTTGTCAACATCACAACTTTTGACCAATTTCCTTTAATGTTTTCCCTTCCTCTAAAGCTAACTGAAACCTAAACCCCTATTGTTCATATTTTGAAAATATTATTTTACTAAGAAGCCAAAAATTGTTGAAAAAACAGCTTTGTATAATATTTTCTTGGTGCCAGTTTCCTACTCTAAGTTTTTAGTAGACGCGAGCTCCTCAATTCAAAGTGTTATGAAATTTTTTAAGCATAGGAACATCTCTATCATAAAAGTCATTTTGAAAAATATCAAGCAAAAAGGTGAAATCAATTGGTGCAAAAAGCCTCCTTGTACTAGAGCTACCCAAAATTTGAATGCACCCAAAAAAATCATTTCTCACTTCAAATTCAATTACTCACAATCTTTGAGGCAAATAGCTTTTGTCTTTTTACAACAACATAATGAGATAGTTTACTACTAGATCCTACAATAAATTGCACCTAAATTTCATTTTCTATTTTTTTTACCTTTGTTATCGAAACAACTAATTCTAAAAGTTTTTTGGTAAAACATAATCAAAGAACTTTAAGAATCAAGTCATATATTTACAAACTATAATAATGAAAAAAATACTAATAGGGCTATGGGACTTGTTATTGTTTGACAAAGTTGAAATGATGGCTAACTAAGTTTCAAAGAACTAGAGAACTTGTTGAAGGGCATTGTATTACGTTCAAGTTGCCCAAAATGAGTGTTTAGTATTTTTGCTTCTTACTAACTGAATTTTTATAGAGCTATTACTGAGGAAGTGAGGATAATAACCAATGAAACTTCCTCGTAGGATTGTGCAGAACAACAACCAATGACATCTCCATGCAGAATCAACTGGGTCATAACCAATGAACTCTCCATGCAAGATTCTACAGGGTAACAACTAATGTGACGACGACAAGTGGGAAATCAAATTAGATGAAGATAGAAGAGACATTTTATGCTGAATACCTAAACATAAGGCACCTTAATCATTGCAGTGTATTGACTGTATTCTTTCAATTCCAGACTCCAGAGCGCTGCCAACTAATGAGTTCTCAGTACTGTATGTGATACCAATGTACCGGGTATGTCAAAGGATTGATGACCGCTACGGAGCTACAACGGAAGGCTGAGATGTCCGTGCAGAGTCTCAGTCATGGGCAGCCACCTGATTGAGGCTGCTGCCAGGCCGGGGTCCGGTTTGGGCAGGGTCAGAGACTCAGGGGACAGCCGTGAATATGATTGCAAATGAGGCTGCAGAGCAACAGCAACTGCAATTACGAAAGTCCCCATTCTACGATGAGTGTACTGTGTTCCAGTGTGCGGGGAGATTTTGAGCTCTTTCTGGTAAAAGCCTACATTTCCCAATTTCATCTGGTTTTTTCAGTGGATGCACAGGCTATTCTCCATATACCTACACTATAATTGGAAATTTTTCAAAAATTTAGCTAGTTTCTAGCTGATTTTTTAAATTTTCAATCGGTATTTTGTACATTTCATTTGGCTGACTTTATGTTGTTTTTCTGTTCTCCCCGTTCATTGTTGTGTTATGAAAAGCCCTGGAAGTGGCAAATAATTTAGCCCCTGAAGGGCCTGAACGCCATTTGCAGCCATATGTACAATTGTATGTACAGACATATTTGAGCTGCTTTGAGGGCTTTTCAAAAAAATTATGCATCCACCATCAAAAAACCCTTCAATATGTATGGTTGTAACACTTAGTTTAGTTTTCAGTTGAATCAAACTTTTGAATATTGGTTGCAATTGTATTTGGTACTATAGCTCCAGAGCCCAAGGGCCCTTCAAGGGTTAAAGCATCGCCAATGCAGCCGTAAACATGCTTGGTATAACCCATGTTTAGTTTTTAATTAATAATTGATCATGGTATGAAAATTATATTATTTGAATGGCATAACTTTTCTTGTTGTAAAAACACAACACATCATTATACCGTGCCCTTGGTTGAAGTTCTCTCTTTTAGGCTTGATTTGGCAAGGCCTCTAAATTTTTTGGAAGCTAGCTAACACTTGATGCCATGTATCTAAAAATCAACCAATGTCTAAACCAAAGTTTTAGTGTGTTTTTACAACAAAAAAATTCATGCCATTCAAATAATATAATTTTCATACTATGATCAATTATTAATTAAAAACTAAACGTGTGTGTTATACCAAGTTTGTTTATAGCTACATTGGCGATGCTCTTACAATGGGGATGTCCCTACACCTGCCAAGATGGTTGAATCTAAACTAAGTATGTCAAGCAAGGTCTGGGGAGAATTGGCATTTAATGTATTGCCAACTTGTTGAAATTACAAAATTAGTGGTTGAAACTTGAAATCACCTGAGAAAAAATCAATCAATTTATTATCACAATCATAATATATTTATACTACTAAGCAAGAGGATTTTTCCCTCCTTTAGTCTATGCTATTTTTTAGAATCTTTTAGAAATTTTTGGTGTAAGTTAAAGTAAGAAAAGATGCTCTAGATGTAAAATACCAAGTGCCCTCCAACCATGTGCAAGAAAACCCACAAAATATTGAAATATTGAAATGGGCGCTTTAGGCGCCAAGTCTCAAGTGAGTGCCCCAAGCCTGCAAGTATAGGGACGCCAAGTACCCCCTAGTAAAGTACCAAAGAGTATCAATGTGATGAAGACAAATATAATTTTTAGTGTTTTTGTCATGAGATAAAAATCTTGTGCAAACAATGTTTGAAACTCTAGATTGACTTCCAAGCAAATGAATAGAAAAATCTATTGGAATATTGCAACATCCATGCACAAACAACTCATGCAAAGCGCGTGCATATATAGTAGCTACATATCAATATATAGGAAATTTGGAGGAAATAATCAATGAATGAAAATTAATTTGAAAATGGGACATGCTAGATTTTGGCTGATAAAATCAAAACTTCTCCCCAAATGTTGATAACAACCATTAAAAAACAAATAACACAAATGTAAAATACCCCAATTGCTAAATAATACACGTGTACCTACAATGACGCAATGTTTGTTTCAAAATTGTCATGTTCATCATTTACACAAGGAATGTTGGCTCGTTAAGATTCAAATTGCTAAGAATATTATTAAAAATGTAGCTCTTTTGGCCGACCTTTGGAGTAGCGGCCTCCTTACATTTCTTCACAACATTCAATGTAAATGGAGCATTTGCCTTTGCTCCAAAGCCCATAAAGAGAGTATAATCAATATTGTTAAAGCAGCAGTGGAGAGAAAAAAATGGCGACTGAGATGTGTGAGACTTGGAGGAACCAAATGAGCATCTCAAAACCTAAAAAGTGCATTTGGGTGGGTGGGTGCCAGGCCGAGTGGAAATTGGGTAAACTTACAAAGTTTTCTTTTATTTGGGAAGAAGTCCCACGAAATTTTCTACACTAGTAGATGTTGAATGCATGGATAACTAACGACGCATTTTGATGTACTTCATAACTTTTATCTCCTATCAGATTTAAGTTTTGCCATGAAAATGGTGTCTTTAGCCCAACTAATGAAATGAAACTTACTAAGTGTTACTTTTTGTTTCTACAACTTCCGTCTTCACGTGATGACACGCTTCACTTTGCTTATTACCAAGCTATAGTGCTGTAACATTAGCTTAAAAAAGGTGCATCCAACTCTTACCAAAATGGATGAGAACATTGTAAATAACCTCTTCTACTGTGAGATATTATTTAAACACTTCACAATATGGGGTTTCAAACCATAGGGAAAACAAAATTTTATCAAGGAGTTTAGAGTTTTTTCACCCAAAAATTATACATTTTTCATGAGAAAATAGAGAAGTTTGACGCATGTCCGAAGGTGAAGAAAATGCAAGCATGGACCACTACGGTAGTGGAAATTTGGCTTTACAGCTCAAGGGAGGGCACCAAGGATGGCACACAAATGATTTCTTGGAGAGAACACATTGTCAGAGTAGGCCACTTAATCAAAAGATATGGGTGCCCCCTTGACCTATGCGATTCACTCCTTACACTCTCATGGACTATAGGACACATACCTTTCAACTAAAGCCAACCATTTATATACCAATTATCTACAAGTCTCAAGGAAAAATAAGAAAAACATGCATGTGTAATACTTGAATAAGGGGCTATGAGCAAGGAGATCTAAATAAAAATAGAAAGTTAGCCAAATAAAATGTCAAAAATAGGTTGTAATTTGAATCAATTGGATAAAAATCAAATATATTTTTTGGAAAATGTTTAATCATGATATAAGTATGTAGGCAATATCTAATGCATGCATCAAAAGAACTAGTTGTAAATGAAAAATGTAGGGTTTTCACCTACAAAGTTCAACATCTCCCTGGAATATTGATTAGGGGCACTTTATATATGAGGGCCCCATGCCCAAACATAAAGTTGGCCCAATTCAAAATCCAGTGGACAGTTGGGTCAAAGTTCTAATATAATGCATTCTTGCCCAATTGAAGACGCCATTTCAAATTAGAAAATCAGGTTTGTGTTCTTGAATTAGGTTTATACATTGTATACGTAGTGCTTCAATTTTTTTGGTTTTGGAACTGATTTTTGACACTTCTAATTCGTCACATAAGCGGCCATGTCATCCATCAACAAGACCAATTAGGCCAACCCTTAAGGACCCAATTGATGGGCCAATTCAAAATCCCGTTGTTTCATTTACGTGGTTTGTAAATTGGACCAATAATGGGGGGTCGTATAAAGTGGCCCTAAGTGGCAATATATCAAACTTAAAGATAAGTAAATTATGTACAGGCACACCGGGGTTTGTTATATGAACAACAAGGGGGCAAATTTTAGATATTTATCATCAACAAGTTGAATTTCAAAAATTTAGATTGAGACTTAGACTTAGAGATCTTGATTTAGTTTAAAATCACAAAGGAGGTTATAATTGTAACAACTTCTAGTGAAAAAGCGTAATTAGGGAATAAATTATTACTTTTGTCCTTTCTTGCAAAAAAAAGCTAAGGTTCTCCACTAGACATTGTTCAATTGTATCCTTCTTTGTGGTCTAGACCAAATCAAAGTCTCTAAACCTAAACATGGATTCAATTTTTCAAATTCAACTTGTCAAAGATAAATATCTAAAGTTAATTTATCCCTTCTCCCCTGAGTACATATAACAAACTCTAAGTGTGCCTATATCAATAAACTAAAATCCCTATATTAACCCCTAAGTGCCCCACAGACCCAAATATTGCCTCTCACAATTAAAAAAGTTCCATGTTTGACTGTTATAATTGTTTCATTAATAAAGACAAATCATGCGTCCTTTTTTCTTGTACTTCTGGGCTTATGTCCCCTACCAATCAATACGGTTGGATTTTACTAATCTCATTTGTCATGAAAAATTAGGGCGGCTTCACCCTATGGTCGAAGGTCAAGAGGCTATTGGTGTGCACCAATCAGATTGCATGAAATCGAGAGTCCGGCCGCTCAAGCCTTCATACTAGAGGCCAAACTCCAAAGGCCGTCATTTGCCATTTGCCTGCATGGCAACATTTTATCATTCAAGGTTGACGGCCTCTCAAAGGGAAGTTTGGGTCTAGCAAAATGCTGGACCCAAACTATGTGCGAGAAGCCATCAATTTTAGGTGTCAGTTTCAACATTTATTGTCTATTTTCAGCAGATTGTCTTGCCCTCTTGGCAAAGTTTGGCCACTCAATTTGAGGGCCTCTCAATTTAACCGGTCATAGTGTGAAGCCGCCCTTAGTTGGATAGAGTGTGACTAAGTTTGCATTTTGGTGAACATGGCCTGGGCGCTTAAGGGTTAAACTGAAAGACAAGTAAAATATTCTAAACAAGTTTGGATAAAATAGGGTAAGATTGATTACTTGGCAGTGCAGTTAACTAGCGGTTCAGTAAGCAGTTTAGCTTCCTTTCAGATAAGCGTGGGAGAAACAAAAGGCGATGACGATGGCGACGTCCTAGCTAGACTCGTAGACTGAAACTCTAATAGATCCCTTGCAAGCTCGCCTTGCCATGGCATGGCAACAACCCAACAAGCCAACAACAAATGAGAGAAGCGCGACAAAACAAAACAAAGCAAATGGTCCGAGCGAGAAAGCTTGAAAGACGGAGGATTGACCAAAGCTTGTGCTTATCGCCGCGTTTCCACCCCTACTACGACACAATCTCTCGATTCATAGAAATATTCGGTAACTTAGTGGACCCCTGCCAACAAGCACATCGAGGCTCAGAGAGACACAGAGAGAGACTAGAGAGAGACTAGAGGGAGAGAAGGAATCTCGGCCAAAACCATCACGCCTTTTGCTTCGTTGTTTTCTCGCACTTGTGCATTTCCAGCATCGCATCACCAGACTGATCGCGCCTGGGTGGAGCATTTCGGCAGTTGTGTACATAGCCCACCTCTCGATCTAGAAGCCTCAATCGCTTCGCCGTCAGATCTAGTGCTTCAAAGGTCGTAGTTTGGGGTGGTGGTGGTGGTGTTGCTGGAGCACGTGCGCGCAATGGCGATCGGCTATGCGTTGAGTAGCGTCGCGACGCAGTTCGCGGCGGCGCCGTTCGCGGGATCGAAGGTGCAATGGCGACAGCAGCCGCAGCCGCGCGGGTGTGGTGGGCGAGGGAGGATTGTGTGCATGTCAGTGCCGAAGACGACGACGGGGAGGGTGGTGCAAGCGGAGAAACTGTTGCACGAGTTCCGGGAGGCGTCGGCGACGCCGCTGCCGCTGCTGCAGCAGGTGTCGGACGCGTTCGTGCACGAGATGCACGTCGGATTGTCCAGCGAGGGCGGCAGCGACCAGCTCAAGATGCTGCCCACCTACGTCGAAGACTTGCCCTCCGGGTGAGTAACCACTCTCCCAATCATCTCCTCTCCTCTCATCTCCCTCCACGTCACTAGATCCGCGTCTTTTAGATCCAAACCACTCCAGAATGATTCCATCACCGACTCTGGTATCATCAAAACCGCAAGCAAAAGAACCAGAGTTTCAAACCATCTGCTGTGCACCTCTGGATTTCTTAAACTTGCTCTGTTTTTCTCGCAGTTACTGCTTTCTTCCATTTATCCTCACTTTTGGTGTATCAGAACCAATACCCCCGGTCACTTTGATTGCGTTTTGACTGCCATTTCTTTGGATGCTACATCACTAGAAGAAAAACATGCATTAAATTACTAGGTCACAACAACTGCACAACAGCTGAAGGACTATACAACAATTACAAAGTGTAATACTCTCGCTCCTCTCATCTCCCTCCACGTCGCCAGATCCGCGTATTTTAGATCCAAACCACTCCAGAATGGTTCCATCACCGACTCTGGTGCCATCAAAATCGCAAGCAAAAAGAACCAGAGCTTCAAACCATCCGCTCTCCATCCTTAAACTTGCTCTGTTTCTAGCAGTTACTGCTTTTTTTCTATTTATCTTCGCTTTCGATGCATCATAACCAACACCCCCGGTCACTTTGATTGCGCTTTTACTAGCCATTTTTGCCATTTTTTTGCCATTTTTCAGATGCTAGACACTAGAAGAAAAATGGCAATAAACGACTAGGTCACAACAACTGCACAACAACAACTGAAGGATTATACAACAACTACAAAATTATTCAATTGCAGTTGTGCAGTTAGTTATTGTGCAGTTGTTCTGACCTAGTCGTTTATTGCATATTTTTCTTGTAGTGACAGTAGCTTGAAATATATAGTCAAGCAGGTTGCCGAAGGTTCAGATGATTAGGCGTTTGAAATAGTCGGTGCATGGCTTGTGTGTTGGAACTCCGTGGTTGGTTAAGCTAGCTCTGTTGTTTCACTTCTCCTTTGTTTTTTGTGATGTGGCTGAAACCATACCCATCACGTGCAAGCTGTTATTGTTTGTGTTACGGCAGTAGCAGGACGCATGATTTGGTTTTTCCGGTGGTAAAGGTTACGTAGATTTCTAGATCTCTTGTTTTGATGTGGATGTGTTTTTTGTGGAGTTGGTTGCAGGAAGGAGAAGGGGCTGTTTTATGCCGTGGACTTGGGAGGAACTAATTTTCGGGTTCTGCGAGTCCAATTGGGTGGACAGACGGGTCAAATTCTGAGCCAGGAGTTCAAGGAGGTGGCCATTCCTCCGGAGCTTATGGTGGGCACTGGCAAGGTACAGACCCAACTTACTTACCTCAAGAAACTTGTCATGTGGTGACTTTACTTTTACTCAGTAAAGTCACGATTTTACTGACCTTGTCAAGAATCACAATCTAGAAAAATCCTGCAAAGTATTTCACACCATCATTTATTGATTACTGTTCCTACATACACATTCAAACTAGGGAAATTTTTATGGATACCCCTGAAGTTTTTCATATTTGTATAGATACCCTTGGTTTTTCAGAAATCGCATAAATATTATCCTTGGACCATAAATTTTTTGGGCGTTTGATCTATTGTGTATGTCACTTTTTTTTCTCCTTTGTGCGCATGTTGCTTCTTTTCCGTTTCCGTTCTATTGCACTCCTTGCTTCGACATTGGTCATGAAGGAAGTAACGCCTGAAAATTTATGGTCCAAGGGTATTTGTGCAATTTCTGAAAATCCAGGGGTATCTTTACAAATATGGCAAACTTCAGGGGTATCCATGAAAAATTCCCTTCAAACTATGCCATAATCATGTTTTAGGCCAACCGTTAGCACTTATGTTAACCATAGGTTTTGAAAGCTAATACTTAGTAGAATTTGTCTAAGAGAATAACCGACAGAAGTGAACAGTAACTCTTGGTCTTAACCTCGATTCGATCAACTTCGAACTTGTTTAAGTGCATATTTTACTCTGGTCTCAGTTGTGTTCAATTAGACTGGTGGACATGTTGTACTGTAGTAATAAAAAAATTACCATATTTCTAGCTTTAGTACAACTTCTTCTTTCTATAGGAACATTTTTTTTAACTTTTTTGTTTTCAACTTTTTTGAAGCTTTCTGAACGAGATGGAAGCGGATGCTTTTGGCTGAGTTGAGAATTAGGGTTTAAAGAGAGGCTTACCAGGTTGGGTGATTGGAGGGTGGGCTTTGCAGGATTTGTTTGACTTCATTGCTGGCACGCTGGCATCATTCGTCGACACTGAAGATGATTTGTTGAAATCACAAGCAGGAGAAGTGAGGGAATCTGGGTTTGCCTTCTCCTTTCCGGTGCGCCAGACTTCGGTTAAATCTGGCATTGTCATTCACTGGACCAAGGGCTTCAAAGTTGACGATGCGGTATGCTTCTCTCCTTTCCGGCCTTTTCCAAGAGATTTACACTACTCTCTAATTGCACCCTTGTCAATCTTTATAATAGCACCAACCAACCAAAGCCCCCCCGCCCCCCCCCCCCCCCCCCCCGCACACCTCTCCTTTCTCAGGCTTCATCTTTGTCACATGCTCAAGAGAAAAGAAAAAAAGAGTAATGAAAGAATAGTATGAAATATTTTTGTACGGTGATGCATGGATTAGGTCAACCTGTGTGAGAGATACTTTTGAATAGTGTCAAGGTGCCCTCTTTTTTTAATGTTTTAATCTTAGTTATATGGAGTGTTTGTTTACGGTTAGTGCTTGGATATGGTCAAACACTTTTTTCTTGCTTGAGGCATTGACCTTATTCAAGCATCATTGTACCAATATTTGTACAATGATATGTGTTCATTAGAGTATGTTGCAGCTTAGTAGCTTTGTTTCTCTATCTGCCCGTTTTTTTTTGCCAAACACGAAACATTTGATTTGGCATGATGGTCTCGAGGTTGGTTTCTTGTTGTTTTTTGTCAGCACTTTGCTAGGTGCACAAAACTTTTTTATTTTTTTCAAGAGAATATTCAATTATGCTTGTTTGAAACTTAACTTTCTCCTGCAAAAGGATTTCTTCTTGAGAGAAATTTATGTTTTTGCCTGACATTTGAAACTCCCTATTAAAAGAAAGCTTTGCAAATCTTTGACTGTCCATGTGTCAAAAAGTCATTTATTTTATCAAATTTTCAAAGGCTGTGCTCACAAGGTGTTCTTTAAAATTTTAATCACATTTGTTATCATGCAAAACCAACTAAGTTTTCTGATAGTGGATACAAAGATCCAAGAGACTGGAAGGCAAGTTTTACAATGAGATTTCTTCTAACGTGTCCTTATATATTTCATTTTTTTCTCCAAATTAATGATCCGTTGATTGATAGGAGATTCTTTATTTGAAAACGTGGTAATATTGGAGATCTATTTTGTGATTCAGACTCAGTAATGTTACTTTGTTGGGTCATTTAACTGGCAGGTTGGCAAGGACATTGTGAAGCAGTTTCAGGATGCAATCAGTAGAAGTGGTCACCAGATTGTCATCTCAGCTCTGGTACTACTTGCTCTCCCCCAATGGTGAATTTTCATTTTGGTCCCAGAGTCAGAAGATGCAAAAATGACAAACAAGTTCATCTTACAAACTTGTTTGTTATTTCTCTAAGCCAACATAAAAGGTATCCTAAGGCTTGATAAGAGGCCGCAAAACTCTACTAGCACTAGAAGAAAAACATCAATAAACAACTAAGAACCAGGTCACAACAATTGAATGACTATACAACAATTATGCAACAACTATAAAATGATTCAATTACAGTTGTGCAGCGCAGCTGTTGTGCAATTGTTGTGACCTAATCTGATTCAATTACAGTTGTGCAGCGCAGCTGTTGTGCAATTGTTGTGACCTAATCTGATTCAATTATAGTTGTGCAGCGCAGCTGTTGTGCAATTGTTGTGACCTAATTGTTTATTGCATGTTTTTCTTCTAGTGTAAGTCATATGAGGGCTAAAAAAAAAAGATAAAAAATCTTGAACACTCTATGCAAATTGGGATTTCGAGCCAAAACTTCTAGAACTGTTGTCATATAGGACTTTTTAAGTCTAGAGAGACTTGGAACTTAGAACATAGTTTGAAGCTTTGAGTTCAGCTCAGAGAGTTTTTGAGGAGTGGAGAGAATGTAATACAAATGTGCTTTGTAAGGAGTTAGTATTTCTACACAGAATTTGCTATAATGTAGTACCTGAAACTAATAGCACCATCTCCATGGGCATGCACGCTTCAATGACTTGCAAGTGCCTAACGAACTTGAATTTGCAGGTAAACGACACTGTCGGCACACTAGCTGGAGGCAGGTTCAACTTTGAGGAGGAAACTATGATCGGTTGCATCATAGGAACTGGCACTAATGCATGCTACGTGGAGCGTGCCGACGCTGTGCAAAAATGGGAGCACCCAATGCCCGAATCTGGAGAGATGGTAATACTCCTGGCAAAGCAAGCACAATTCTACATATATCAGAAGAAGTGCATGAGTACAACATAGCATATTGAAACTGCTAAGAGTCCTAGAATTTGGAGATTTTAATGTTTCTGATTAAAGTTGTCAAAACTCTGGCAGGTTATCAACATGGAGTGGGGCAATTTCAGATCACCCTTCTTGCCACGCACGTTTGCTGATGAGATTGTTGACAAAGACAGTGTCAACCCTGGAGATCAGGTACACAATCTCCCAAAGCAAATCAACTCTATGAAACTTGAGATTTTTCATTCGTTTAGACCATACTATTTGCATCAAGGCAAGTTCTTTTAACATGCTTAGGAGCGTGATTGTTAGGAGATATATTTCTTCATATGTAACTGATTTGTGGACACTCAACCTTATTCCTTTGTGTCCAATTGATTTACAGACATTAATGTCATATTTTTTTGAGAATTATTGATTTTTGGATTTGGAGGGTTTTGCGCCAAAATCAACAAGCAAAATCTCCAATAGCTAAAGGGGATCTAGTGAAGCCAAAGGTTAGATTGAAGTATCCTAGACACAAGTGTGTATCCTAAGGTTGGATTGAAGTATGCTAGACACAATTGTGTAACGTAATAACGTAATACAGGTGAAGGGATATAACTGTGGAGAGATCTTTGTGATACAAGAGCCAAAGCTGTTTGAGTCCAAATTTAACATTTAGCAAAGACATGCTTGCAGCTTTTGGTAATAAGTTCAATCAAGTTTATGAGAAGGTGTGCTGTTGTTGGTAACAGTAGGATCAGAGATCACCTGATGTCCTTGAGGGTCTAAGGGTTTTAGTACCCACGCTAATGAATAGTTTTGGTTTTTGTGCAGTGGTTTGAGAAAATGATATCTGGAATGTACCTTGGTGAGATCGTGCGCCATGTGCTTGCTAGGATGGCTCAAGAAGCATCGCTGTTCGGTGGCTTTGTCCCATCCAAGCTTTCGGAGCGACTCACTTTAGGGTAACGTCCCCTGAATACCTTCCACCACCTTAGTGTATATTAATAGCTTACTGCCAAAGCAACATCTATCCAAATTGGATGAATGTTTAAACCGGCTAAATTTAGTAGTTTTGCTAGCAAAAAGATTGTGCTACAGTGGTAAATTTGAAAATTTTAGCTTTTTAGCAGTGTTTTTAGCCACTTGAGCTAAGAGTGAAAATCATATTGGGAGCTCTACTGTTGACATTCAAGTCTATTGCTTGTGCAGCACTCCCCACGTTTCTAAAATGCATGCGGACACTTCAGCGGACCTCCACGTGGTGGCCAAAATTCTCAAGGACGTGTATGGGGTGAGTAGAACTTTGTTCTGTATCTCAAAAACTTGCTTTAGGTCCCTTTTCTGACTTCTTAAGTCACCCCTTTTCCACCCAAACACATGTTTATAATTAGAAATGAGAGCGACTTCTAGGTGACCCCTAGACGTTTGAAAGTGCCTTTTGAAGTGCCTTTTGCGACCAATACAATATAAGGTATTTTTCTTGCATTTTGAAACGAATGCATCTTTACTACATTTGGGATCCCAAATATAAAAAAATTGTCGATAGCAAATGCCAATTATATGCCAACGTATCTACTGTCCCCATACTATCCCATAGGACGTTTGGGGTTAATGATGTTTCTATGAGATACCTTGTATTGTGTAAGGGTAGTCTAGGCTTGGAAGTGGGACCCTATTACTTCAAACCTAAACAACTCGTAACTTATTCGTATAAATTAAATGACTACATATTTGAGTACATTGGAATGCTCTTACGGTTTTAATTCGAATGAGTATCCCTTTGTAATGATAGAAATGGCTTAAAACCGTGGTTCAATACCCTCGTGGAGAGCTTTCTAAACCCTACAATCTACCAATCCTGTGCAGATTGAAAACACCACGGTGGAGGAGAGGAGGATAGTGCACGACGTGTGCAACATCATGGGCGAGCGAGGAGGAAGGCTGGCAGCAGCAGGGCTGTACGGAGTCTTGAAGAAAATCGGCAGAACTGCGCCAGCAGCAACAGCAGCAGCAGCGCAGAACGGATCTGCGAAGAAGAAGAAGACGGTGATAGCAATGGACGGAGGGCTGTTCGAACACCACGAGCCCTACCGGACCTACATGGAGGCAGCTCTGCAGGAGCTCATGGGCTCCGACGCCGCCTACGAAGTGGCGCTCAGACTACAAAACGACGGCTCTGGAATTGGAGCAGCTTTGCTTGCTGCGTCCCACTCCCAGTTCCCGTAGTGGAAAAGTGCAAATTCTAGGGTTAGCAGGTGACACAAACATCACTCAACTCAACATACTGTACATTACATTACAAATATGACGCTGCCAGAAGTTTTAGGGTTTGGAGTTACAATACAAATATGACGCTGACATAAGTTTTAGGGTTTGGAGTAGGGTTACAAATATGACGCTGAGGGAAATTTTAGGGTTTGGATTTACAATACAAATGTGATGCTGGCAGAAGGTTTAGGGTTTAGGGTTACCAGAGTTGAATGTTCGCTTATGGAGAGGAGGTCTACAGCTATGGTAGAAGAAAAAAAAGTTGCTCAATTTTGTCGCCACCGACATTTGTGAATCCTTGCGTTAGCTAAGTTACAGCAATAAGGTGTCAAGGATCTGGAGCTGCGAGAATATGTAGCAACGAGGAACAGGGGTTTTAGGCGAAAGGGGGGTTTACGAGGTACGCTGTGCATTGTCTCTATAGATGCTTCTAGGAGAACAAAGGTTTTTTTGTTGGGAACAAGGTGCCTCAGAAGGGAACTGTCGATATGCTTTTGAAGAGATCCGCCTCTTCACTCTCTTGTAATAAACGTACAACCCTGGTATGGCAAAATAATTGACGTCCTCCCGGAACCTTCTAGAATGTTTGGTGTCCTGGTTTCTTTTGCATATGGAGATTGGTAACTGGAGCAGGGCCTGGGAAGTACTGGCATTTAGTGTATTGTTAGCTGGTTGATGGCCAAAATTTTCAGAATTAGTTATAGTGTATTACATTATAAATATAGGAAATTTGTAGGAAATAAACGCTGAATGCCTAAGAAAAACCAGTTGAAAATGGGACACGTTGACTTTTAGCTAGTGAAACTAAAATTTCTCCCCAAATGCTGAATTGGAGTGAAAGGGAACATTGTTTCCACAAGGAGGTTCTGGTGTCGGTTATTTAAAAAAACAGCTGCTTGTGTTTTTTGTAAGGAAACAAAATTTAATAAAGCATATCGTAAGACATGCTTGCCTTGGAGCTCTTGGTTTGTGCGGGTAGCTTGTTTGCGGAAGGTCTATTTGTTCAAAACCCTCCAAAAATGTCTATGAGAGGTGACCTTACATTGTGTAGGACACCTTTTCTCTAGGATTTAGTTCCCTTTACCTTTGAGCTCTGGCTTTAGGCTTAGGGCACCTTATTTAGAAGAAAGTATCCAAGGATTCGTAATAATCAACAAAAGTATAAGAAAATCTCAATGCATTCCCTCATGATATTGGTGCATTTTATTTTACTTTTGGAAATTAATCAAATAAGTAAGCAAGCTGAAGGATTTATTTTGAAGATTTGGCACTATTGAAATTTTGGGAGGTTTGTAATGTTTGGTAAGCACTATGTTTTGGTACATGCGTGAGTATCAGTGCATTTTTTTTTCTGGCAATTTATCGCCAACTGGCAATAGATCTTACTAGTCTTAGCTTTTCCTTTTGTTTATTGGTCAATGGCAGAAGCCCATTGCGAATCTAGCGACATTGGATTCCTCCAAAAAATATGCCTTGGTGAGTATCACTTGTAATCAACCATGAAATCACTTGAAAAGAAATGAAGGAAAAAGAAAAGAGAGGAAGTAATTCAACACCCATATGTTACATTCTTTATAAGCATAAGAACATGTCTTGCTATTTCAAGGAACATGATTGCTTTCTATTTCATTTTAACTACCAATCACTTACCCAAAAAAAAATGTAGTTAGTAAGGTAGACACACCCATTCCCAAGCAGCTCTCAATTCTACACCCTAGATTTGAGGTTTTCATCATACAATATTGCACCGAAAGTGGAGCAGTGAACAATATTTGCAAAAGCGAATCCTGCTACATGTCAAAAGCTAAGCTGATTTGGGAGGATTGGGACTCGGACTGTCAAGTGCCATTATAAGAACTCATCCAAGCCGTTTCAAGGTTAGTCTAGAGCTACTTTTAGGGACCCTATGAGCTGTAACTTGCCCTTTAATATAAAATATTCTACAATACTTTTTTCCACAAAAATGATATTCCATGATAGCTTGTTGAAACACTAACCCTTTGGATTTTTTCTTGTATTTTCCAAGATCTTGTGGTACCCTAAACCCTTAAACGCTCAGGAATGGGTATGTCTACCTTGGTTACACTACAAGAGGTTTTGACCTTGTAGTTGTGGCTCACTTTTTGAGTAAGGTGCCTAAACAAACTTCTTTTGAGGTAGATTCTCTTCATGCATTGCATCCTCCCCAATAGTCCAAAACCAGTAAAGAAGAGGCTAGATTATGCTAATTACGTTATTGTTGTTTTTCTAGATATTGATTTTCCAATTTTTGGATCTATCCAAGATGCTCAAACTCCAATGACCTCCATCTCTTTACTTTGCAAACAAAACAACAACTTGCAAGGAATTCTTTTGGGCAAATTCACATTGCAATCTTACCTTGCTTTTCTGACTTTTTTTTGTTTATACATACTTGTGGTCGCCACAACCAAGCCGCAACCAAAAATAACTAGACCTTGTACTAGCAACTCCTCCTAAAACAAGACTCCGCTAATGGAGGATAGAGTTTAATATTTTCCCCTTCAAACCAAGTGATTGAACTTGGGCTAAGAGTAGCTGCAAACCTCATCACTAGAAGAGAAATTTTGTTTACAATGAGTGAAAATTGCCTAGATAGTGACTAAATTAAGTCATTGTAGACACTTATCTAATGATTGTGGATGTGATTTTTCTTTAATTGCATGGCCCAAAGCAAGTTCAACACTTCATCCAACTTTGGCTATCATGTGGTAGGTAGTTTATGGACAATTTGATTTAGTTCTTATTTATCTCATTTTGACATTGACTACCCTAATATTATTAAGTGGAAAAAAGAATGAAGCTACCAACTTTTTCTTACATAAACATTAGGTGCACCAAGTTTTGGATGGAATTCAAGAACAATTGATTACACTACAAGGAAACTAAGGCCAAATCTACACAAAGTTAACAAATATTATGACCTAATCTACAGTATATTGTAGATTAGGACTCAATCTTTGACAAATTTTTGTAGATTTGACCAGTGTTTCCTTATAGTGTCATTTGGATAAACGTACACACATGGATGATTCTATTCTTTTTTCTCGCTTGAATGCATTTCAAGGTTAGTTGTGCTAGACCAATGAAATAAAATTAAAAAAGTCCTTAATTAGCACGTACTCAAATTTTCATTGCACTTAACCCCTCAACACCCCTGAAATATTGGAGTATCTCAAAATTTGCTTGAAAGTGAATAAAATGCTAGCATTTTGATCAATCTTATCAATTTTCTTTGAAATGTAACTGTACAAATTCAAAGTAGATATGTTGTAAATTGCATACAAAAAGAAATTGCAACTATATTACTTATGGATTGAAAGATTATAATGTTTGATCACAAGGGTGTTAAAATTGCAAAAGTGATTTGAAGTCTTTCAATCCTCTTTTTGCATCTCAAACCTAAAATTGAGGGTACCAAAAAAATATGAGTATGTAAAGTATAACATGCATAACCCCAATCAATTAACGGCTTCTCAAAATCTATTCTACAATTTTTTTAAATTAAATTTTAATGCAATTTTTTCTCCAAGTTCTAGTATACTTGAGGCTCAATTCCAAGAGTCTTCAACACTAGAAAGTGAAGATTTGCAATGGACACCCTTGCACAAAATCTTGAATAGACAAATCATGTTAATTCATTTTGAAGATCACTCTAGATGCTGAAACTAGACTTCAACAACAATTTAGATATAATAATAACCAAAAAAAAATCTTCAAAAAACTTTGGGCATTTGTGAACAAAATTCAGAGGGGCGCAGTTTGAGCCCCTTGGGTGTTGAGGGGTTAATAAATTAGAGTCAAGACGACAGTGGGTATTCAATCAACCCCTAAAGGCCCAAGCCCTTTTTCCTGTAAAAACCACTAAAAATGTCACTTTTAGGGGAATGAGTAGAAAGGTAAGAAAAAAGGATTTAAAAAAAAAAAAAAAAAAAAATCTAATTGTAGGATTCTGCCCTTGACTATGGGAGGTACTTGCAAAAAAAAAAATAGCTCATTTTAGATGGAGGGGAGTGAGATATTGACACTTGAAGTGACAAAGCATTTTTTTTCCTTTGTGCCCAAAATTTTCAAAAGTCTTTGACCACTCTTATAGTAAAAAAAAAGCTTTACACAAATTCAAGGTTTATTTTCCATGTAGAAGACCAAGTTAGATATGTGTGGGATGATTTTCAAATGAACTGGAGGTGTAAGGTAGGTACACCCAATGGCATGGGTGTACCCAATGCCACTGAAATGTCAAGCATGCAGTCATTTCTGACAAAAGATGTTAGTCATATAAAGATGGCTTACCTTTCAAGTTTCAGAAGGTAAGCCATCTTTATATGGCTGACATTTTGTGTTAGAAATGATTGCATGCTTGACATTTCAGTGGCATTGGGTACACCCACGCCATTGGGTGTACCTATCTTACAACATACTTCAAAAAATCTTTGAATGTTGGAAGGTCATGAAATTTGCAAATACACTAAGCAAATTTGAAGGATTTATGTAATATTTAGAAATTTGAATTACACAAATCCAATTGATAAAAATCAAGGAATCTTGACTCACTACAACTTGGATAAAAAATGAACTTAAAAACAAACACACAAACCACTCAAAAAATTAAAGTACCAGATTTTACAAGGGCAAAAGGAATGGAGGGCTGAAAGTCCTCCAAGAGGGACTCTTTCCACTCCACTTCCCTTTGCACAAGTGTCCACACCTTGTGCCCGTAAGAGCTAACCCTTTTTGGAGTCAACACCCACTTACAAAGAAGAGGCCCTACCCAAATTGTCCCTTCTCCCTTAGTTTGATAAACTCTTGCATAACTTCTTTGTCAAATGTTGGAATGAAGAAAAAGTTAGATGCCCATATAGATTTTTAAATTCCCCACCTTCAACAAAAATTTCAAAAAAATCATACAAAGTAGTTTAGCCATAGGTACATGTCCTAAATCCCATTTGTCCCCGAAGGGGATAACAGTCCTTTAGGGGTTAAGCAAGTCAAAGAGACACTTCTTTACACTACTAAAAAAAAGTGTCTTAAATGACTAATTCACAACCATTATCCTACACAATAGTTGTTTAGGACATTTGCAGTCGTTGTGAACCAATCATTTTGGAGATGTTTTTTTACTAGTATTACGCAACGTCAACAAACAATTGTTGAACTAAGTCACCTTGTTGGAAGAAAGGAACTCCTATGAAATTGTCTGATAAGTTTTTGTAAAAAAGAGCCATAACTCAATTGAGTTATGGGACACCTCCCAAAGTGCCAATAAAGCTATCAAACTTGATAACGTGTGACATTATCAAATTTAGGGTGAGGTCGCCTAGACTTATTGGGTGAAAAACACCAATGTTTGCCCCCCCTCCAATGGCTTGAATATCAATCTCAAAGCTTCTTTCACGGCCACGTACAACTGCATTTGGAACCTTGAACACAAGTAACTGTCCTCAACACCATTTTACTTTATATTCCATTCCAAACAGGCTGCTCTGGCCTGCATAGGCCCTGGCATGACTGTTTGGACTTTGGACTGAGTCTCCGTCTCGTAGGGCAAGCATGCCGTGATTGCAGTAATCTTTGACGAAAAAGCTTGCGCCACGAGACCCCAGGGAAGCAACGGCGCACCCTGCATCCAGGGCATTTTTTTCTGGCGAAAAATCGCCAGTCTGGCGACAGATCTGACGCGTTTAAGCCAATTGTGGCAGGTCCCTCCAATTTTAAACTAATGGGCACTGGACAGTTGGAATTTGGCGACAAGCACCAACAAAAAAAAAAATGCCCTGCCTGCATGAGAGCATCCGCATCCACACATGCACAAGGCCCCTTGCACGCAATATTTGGATGATTGGATGATAAATGCTTAGGGATCTTCAAAATGTTCTCTTGAAACTCAACTTCAGCCTATCAAGTAATGGTCCTTAAAATCACTAAGAGCACCGCCATTGCTCTCCCGCAACACCAAACGCGACTAGGGATTTGGCAGGCTACCACGTGGGCCACTTCACGTACCAGCTTCGCCCTTCTAAGAGCACTTCCACCGCACACTCACTCTACTTTGTCGTGTCTTCTCTCTAGCACCCAAAAAGGAAATGAGCAAGAATGGGCCCTCAACGGATTTGAGTCCTCTTGTGAGACTAAGTTGTAAAGTGAACTCAAAAGACCTAGAGAGTAGCGTGAACGGGAGCTTGTAGAGTTGCCCAAAAAATCCGGAAAGGCTTTGGTGTGGATGAGGTGGAGCTCAAAAAGTCTCCCTTCCCTCAACAATGGCATCTGCGTTTGTTCTTGCGTTTGTGGTGGCGATGCTCTAAGGTAGAAGCATCCATTCCTGTACAGTCCCCAATTCCGCACCCTACTTTTGAGGGATTCACCACACACTGTTGAACCCATAGTGGAGCGGTGAACTCTACTTGCATAAGCAAATCCTGCCACATATCACTTGCTAAGCTGCTTTGAGACAATTGGGATTGGGACCATCTAGTGTTGGTATAGGAACACATCCAAGCAATTTCAAGGTTAGTCTAGAGTTGCTAATAGAGATCCTATGAGCTACAACTTTGCACTTTAATATAAAATAATCCACAATATTTTTTTCCACAAAAATAAGGTTCCATGATAGCTTGTTGAAAGTCTATTTCTATGGGTTTTATTTTATTTTGTTTTCTAAGACCTTGAGGTACCCCAAATCCTTAAATGGCCAGGTATAGGTGTGCCTATTTTATTCATTCTAAGTTTAATAAGCTCTATCTTCTTCTCCACTTGATGATTTGTCAAATAAGTATTTGTGGAGCCAAATGACTATTTGTGAAGCACACTTGAAGAGCAAGGGTGGGGAACAAGAATTTTGAGGGCTCTCCAAAAGCAAATGGAAACACTTGGCTTGTTAAGAATTGCATGCAAGGGTACAGATGCTCTCAAGCGTCAACTAATTAACCCCTAAAGTCGCATTGTTCCTATGGAGGACAAAATGGATTTTGGGTAGGCTCATACATTGACAATATTTGTTGGGATTTTCTGAAACTTGTTATGAAGATGCAAAATACAAAGAACTTTGTTCGCACACAATTTTTATGCTAATTTGACTTATGGTTCAAAAGTTAGAGTGGGAAAACCCCAAAATTTAGTTTATGGGGCAAGGAGAGCATGACCAAAAAAAATTGACTTTCAGTTGCAGCAGCACAGTGGGGGCAACATGTCCAAATCAAAACATATCAAACCAAAAATACATATATATATATATATATATATATATATATATATATATATATATATATATATATCCAATTTTTTGTTTGAATGTTTGTTGCAAGTACAGTACAATTGTTTTCAGAAATCTATGCTTTTTTGTTTTGTTTAATTTTGTTTTTTTTTTAAATTCTGAAATTGAGAACACAAAAGATGACTACTAGTTCCGTTTTCTAGAGTTGCCCATAGTTTTAAGAATGTTATGAAGACATTGGCCCTTCTGCATTTAATTACAAATGGAGAAATTGGTTTTTTTTCATTTTTATTTTTTTGACTTGTGGAGAATGTGTGTGTTAATTAATGGGTCATTTGGATCTTAAAATTTTGAAAACATGAAATTAGAATCATAATTATCAGAATGGCCAATGTATTCTCAATTTGAAGCACATGCTAGGAATGCAGGATTATATTAGAGGTGTTTCCCATCTTTGTTACATCTAAAAGTTGGTATATTACAGTGGTGCTTGGTTAGCGTCAATCTTTGTAAGAGTAACAATTGGATAAGATCACAACCCCACTCCCCTTTTGCTCAATATCATGTATTATGAGCTTGGTTAAGGTCATGTGCTTGCATATGGTCAACGTTCTCTTTTCATCAATTCCCATTTTGACTCTTTAGTTAGAAAGGCGTTTGGTTAGTGTACCAAAAACATGGGTGGGAAAGCACCTCCAAAGTTACAACCCTTATAATTAGGGAAAGTAACACAAATGGAGGGATTGTTTATGATCAATGCTTGGATAAGGTCAACACTTTGTACAAGCCCAAAGTGTTGACGCTAACCAAGCACCACTGTACTAGGGTGATTGCAAGAAACACTTGTACTATTTTGTGTCTCCTTGCACTCTTGGGGGTACTTTTTGGCTTGTAACTTTTTCTCAACAAGTTCTTTTGAGCTGAAATTTCAGAGGAAGGTACATGTCATAGTTACATACCTTCAATAATTTTTTCAAATTTTTTAAAACTATTTTACTATTTTTGAACAGCCCCCAAATAGGTGTCTACCTTGGCCATTTTGGGGGGTTTTTAGTACTATTTTGGGTCCAAAAAAGCAATTCTCATGCCATAAATCAAGGAAGTTGTTCATAATAAAGCATTTCATGGATTTTTAGAAGGGTTCTAGGAAATTGTGAATTCTTTGCCTTCCACGTGCTGTCAAAGTGGGCATCATTTGGTCAAGCATTGGAGAAAGAAAACAAACTTCTCCAAGAAAGCAATTTCATCGATTCAAGTGTATTGAATAGAGCAAAAATGGCCATTTTTTGTTTTATTTTTTGAGTTTTTTTTGTAATTATTAAAATTGAAAACATGGCAGCCTAGAAATTTTGGTAATTTCTGCTCCGCATGCTTGTGTAGTACTCCCCTCCATTAACTAGAACTACTTTGAACCACTGACCACTAACATCATCTAAGGATGTGAATTTTTTTTCATCAATTCATTGAATTGCCATTACTGATAGTTGGCCTTCCTAAATGACATGCCACGTGCCTTGTTTCCAATAGATTTGGGATGGGAGGGACATTTCAAATTTCTATTGTGAAGATGTTGTATAGTACTTGTAGTACAGGTAGTTCTGCTAGTATTACACCCAAAAAGAGGCATTTTGAGACAAAAACGTGAGGCCTTTCTCGCAATCACCCACTAACATGATCCTCACCATAATAAAATTAGAAAATCAAAACTTGTAGTGGAACTTTTTCTCACAAATGGTAGTCAAAGATATCTGAAATTTCAAAGCAGCTCTCAAAAAACTTTTCTCCTAACTTTGAATGTAATCATCTTCCCATTTGTATGGTCAAACTTGATGAAAATTGTATCTTCACATAATCTTAGACAATCAAAGCACAAGTCCTACAACCTGAGAAAATGATTTCTTTGTTTCCTTGGATGAGTGCAACAAAAATGGCAATTTTGAGTGATTTTTGACAAAAAATATGGCCTTGGATTTTAGGGGTAAAGAGAGTAATGCAAGCTTTTTTGGAAAGCTAATTTCCAAAGGACCCAAAAAGCTTTAAACAATCTCAAAGAACTTTTTTCAAAATAAATCAAAATCAAAAAATAAGAATCTCCACTAAATATTGCAAATAGGTTAACCCCACACTAGTTTCTCAACAATTTACACTATATAACTACTTACGAGTATTACAATGATTTTCATCAATAATTATTGCAAGATTTTTTTTAACAACAATTAGGACTTAAAAACAATATTATTACCTAAAGGACCAGGGGTGTTTTTTGAGATAATTTCTCAGAAATTGCAAACTTTTAGGGCATTGTCCAAAATTGAAATTAAAATTTTATTTCCTAAATTTCAACTGTACAAAAGTGTGTTATACAAATAAATGAATGTGTGTAAAAAAATTCAGCCCATTTCAAAGCGTGGATTGTAAGAAAATAACGTTGGAAGTGTGAAAAATTTCTTTTTTTTCATTCCTCCAAAATAAGGTCAACAGACTTTGAGCCCTCCCAAAGTAAAATTTTTGCTCTTCACATAAATGATGTCCTTGACCATTCATATGTATATGATGTCAGGTTCATTCATGAAAAATTTCAAAAGTAAATATAGAATTTAGCTTATTCTATATCACCCTATAATACAAGGAGGTTAAGTGAATTAGCATTACATTAGTTTTCTTTTTCATGATTTCTTGTACAATGAAGAAGTCATTTATTTCAAATTTGAATTGGGAAAAGTTAGAGATAAACATTTGAAATAAGTCAAAAAAATGTCAAGAGCTTTGAATTTTTAAATTGCACAATAATAGAGCTTGAAATTAGAAGGAAATGTTCATTTTCTTGAAACTGCATGTACATAGTTAACAAACTTTGACTCCTCTTAGAATGTGATTTAAGAACTCAATTTTTGTTTATTTTTTGACAATTGTATACCACATTTTATTGGTTACATACGTGCCAAATTTCAAAAGTTGATGAGAATTTTAGCTTAAGATCCTCCAAAGATGCCCAAATTGCTCAAGCTCCCCAATTTCTTTTGGGAAGCATAACTTTTGAATCAAGCATCCAATTGGGGAAAAAATTACACATCCATTTAGAGATACATACTTACATTTGATGACAATTTTGAGAACATCCAATGAAATTTGACTTTGTATGACCCTACCCAAGTTTGCAAGTGGTCATTGAACGGACTCTTGGTCTTTTGGGGGTTAATGTTGCAAAGAAATTAAGTATCATTGTCTAGGCCATAAACCATATGAAACCCTAGCATTAACCCCTAAAGGACCAAGCCATTTCTTTTGTGAAAAGCACAATTAACTGCCACTTTTGGGGAAGCAAGTACAATGGTAAGAAAAAAAGCTTTTACTAGAATCCAACCATAAGATCTTACATTAGACTACAAGAGATACACATGGTAAAAAAATCAGCTCAATCTAGATAAAATGAGTGAGATATTTACATCTGAATTGAAGAAAAAAAACAAATTGCTGCTGCCTAGAAATTTCAGAACGCTTTGACCACTCTTAGAGCAGAAAAATCACTCTACACAAAGTTGAGGTTTATTTTTCCCATGTAGGAGACCAAGTTAGGTATGTGTGGGAGAATTTTCAAATCAATTGGAGCTATACAACACATGGGAAAAAATAGTAAGTAAAAAGAAATAGAAAATGAGTCAAAACACTACATTGTTAAGAACTTAATTATTAAAATGCAAATCCCAACGGTTATAATGTTGTGATAATTAATCTACATCCTTTGGTATTGTTTTTTTTTTCCAAAATAATAAAAATTGAGTAAAATAAAGGACTTCAAAGTTTATTTTAGAGTTGAGAATCTAGAACTGCCCGCAAACAAAAACTCCTCATAACTTTCATCTCATCTATCAAAATTGAATGATTCAAAGCTCCCCACGTCTATATAAGTCTAAAGAACCTATTTCAGATTTTTATTTGAAAAAAATGGAATTTTTAAAGAAGTTTTTAGCTGCCTAGGGAGCAACATTTTCAAGACTTTCATGCATAACTTCTTCAATAAATGACGGAATGAAGAAATAACATTCCCACGTAGATCTTTGAATTCCTCACCTTCTATAAAAATTTCAGAAAATCAGGCAACGTAGTTTAGCCATAGGTACATGCCCAAAATCCCATTTGTCCCCCAAAGGGACAATGGTCTTTTAGGGAGAGTGACAACTTTGGCATGCACGTCCAAGTGGCCAAATGGAGAATCACAAGGTAATTTTTTAGAGTAAGGCAACCTAAATGCACTATTTAGTGTAGTTGACTACGGTTATTGATTAATAATGTCATCTATCTATATAAAAAAACACAATTTTCCAATTTGGAGGTCTTTTTATCACGTGGGTAAATAAACCTCAATGGGTAAAAATTTGCTTAGGTGAAAAACTTGCATAGGTAAAAAATTGTGTAGGTAATAACATGCATAGGTAAGAATTTGCATAGGTAAAAACTTATGTGAGAAAAAAATGTATGGGTAAAAAATTGTATGTGTAAAAAAATGCATGGCTAAATAATAAAAAGGTGCAACAAAACCGCATGTGCAAAAACTAAAAAATTTATAAAAAATTTGTAAGAACAATTTCTATGTGGGTAAAAAACAAAAAACATATAAAAGCATTGTGTGAATAATTACTACGTGGGTAAAAATATTGCTCAGGTAAAAACTTTTAATAATATGTTTGTGAGTGAGAAAATAGTGAATTTTTTTTTAATTGCATGGGTAAAAACTCTATGGGTACAAAAAAAAAAAGCTTTACTCACTACAACAAAATTGGCATTTTATGACTCTAAATTATGATTGTTGTGAGTCATTCATAATTTGGCATTTTATGACTCTAAATTATGACCGTGTTGAGTCATTCATAATTTGGCATTTTATGATTCTAAATTATGACTGTTGTGAGTCATTCATAATTATGAATGACTCACAACAGTCATAATTTAGAATCATAAAATGCCGATTTTGTTGAAGTGACTACAAAGGAATGTTTTGTAAACAAAGACAAATATTTTAGTGCATGGGTAAAGTTTGAAATTTGAGTGCGCAGATAAAAAGTAAGAATTATTTTCTTGCAAGAGAAATGCTTTGCATAATTGGGCCTAAAATTAGTTTGCATCTTGTCAGATTGATGGATGCCTATACTAGTACTTAATAACTAAAGACTCCTCTAAAGCAAATTTATGCATTGGAACCACAAGTCTTGATTTCTTCTAAGGTAAGAGGCTCAAGTTCCGTTAGGGCATTTTAAACTGCCCATGTAGGATTTTCAAAAATGGTGCATGAGGCTATTAAAATTGTCTAAGCTTTGCGTATCCTGCAACGTTGCTCGTGAATGAGTTGTTTTAGAGCCCCAGATGAATAAGTAGTGCAACTGAACAGTTAGCTTTTTTGCCATTATTAGGCCAATTGTTGTCATTTCATTTTAGTAAGATACATGTTAGACCTCATACTACACCAAATAGTGCATTTAGGTTGCCTTAACAATTAAGTTGCCTTACCTTGGAAAGTTACCTCATGACCCACCACTTGCCTACTTGGAACTGTTGGAAGTGCATGCAACTCTTTACAAATTTAGATTTCATTTGAATTATAACTTGGATATTGCTAGTTTGTCTTTCTATAGCTTTGTAGTACTTGCCAAGTCTTTTAAAATTTATTTATTACAATAATTATTGCTGAAAATTATTGTACCACTAGTAAGTATTTAAATAGTGCACAATGTCAAGAAACTAGTATGGGGCAACCTAAATGCACTATTTGGTGTGCTGTACACAAAATAGTGCATTTAGGTTGCCTCAACAATTAGGTTGCCTTACTGAAAGTTACTTCATGACTCACTCTTGGTCACTTGGAGGGTCATGCAACTCTCTTCAAGCTATCATAATTCCTAATTTTGTTTAAAGTTCTAGCTTCCTTCCTCACTAGTTGTGTCGCATGTTGGTGGGTCCAACTTTTGCTTGCTTCCTCCATTTTTTATCACAGTGATTATTGACAAAAGTTACTATATGCTTGGTAAATATTTAAATAGTATGAAATGTCAAGAAATTAGTATGGGGCAACCTAAATGCACTATTTCATGTAGTTAAATCAATGTGAGTCTCCAATATAACTTCTGCATTGGAATTTGGAATGGGTAAAATGAGATATTTGTACATCCAACATACGGCCGGTTTAGAAACCTTTTAAGATTGAGAGTGCACAAATTTAAGCAACTTTTCCATCAATTCACAAACTAATTTTACACCATCATTGCTACGTCCTACTCTCCAAAATAGCTACCTATGTACCTTTGACTATTGTAATAAATTCCTACCAACTTCAAGAATTATATTTAAAGCGGCAATAGATTTCCTCTTCTTTGTCTCTTTGCCAAAAATATACCCATTATATGAGCCTACCTGGATTTCCTCTACACGGATTTCCTCACAGATGCCCTCATCTCACGAGCCTCTTACCTTAGTGTGTGGTCTTTGACGCCCATAGTACTGAATGGGCTGAAAGTGCACTTAGACTTCCAAGTAGGCTTGATGTACTGCACATACGTGTTTCTGTGCACATACGTGTTTGGGTGGCTTGGGCGGAAAAACTTAATTTTTTTACTAACAAGCGTAAAAGTAACAATCCTCGCCGTATTTAGGAGCTGGTCAGTTTTGTCCTCCTCCGTGTGTTGTTCTCGAGGAAATTAACCCTTAAACGACCGCTTGCATACATACTAAATACGCTGTTGTATAACTGGCATTTGCTATCAATAAAAAGTTTTGATTTGAGATATTGACTAGCTCACTAGAACCGCATTGATCTATATTTTAACTTCTTTGTTGATCTCAAATGTAGTAAAGGTGTGAATGCATTCCAAATACAAGAAAATATGAAATACTATATTGGTTGCAGAGGGCTCCTTGGTTGTTTAAGGGTTAAGGTGTGTGAATCCAAAAGTAAATTCAAAATTCCCAAATTCAATTTTTCAATGGTAAATATCTACACTCTTCCAATTTCTGGCAACTAGGGTGAACTGACTCCCTCATCATTCTATTTTTGAATGAATGGGGCTATCAAACTTTGTCCATTGCACATCCATGTTTTTTTTGCCAAAATGGAAAAAATCATATTTGAAGCAAGGGAAAAAACAATAATTTATCCCCTACTTTTGTAGTGTTCAACCATATACTCCTCCCAAGTTCTAGAGTAAATTAGGGTGTTTGAATCCAAATATGAAGTCAAAATTTATAAATTCAGTCTCCTACTGGTAAATTTCCCAAAGTCTCATAAATGTTGAAATGTGAAAAGACGGAGCTTTATACTTTGGCCCCACAACCAACCTTTAAATTATGTTTTTTTTTTGTTGGTTGCGCAACATGCACCTAACAATGCAAGCTAGTAAGAAAAATTTGGAGAGAAATGGGTAGAGTCAACAAGTAGTGCACGTTCATCCATAAAATACATTGATTTTATTAGCTTCCATCCAAATTTTGACAAACATTGTATTTACTTGGGAAGGAGCCTTGCAATTTCATCCATTCTTTCACATTATTTTTCTAATGTAATGATAACTAGTCTAAAATTGAGGTAAAATTTAGGCAAAAAAAATTGTCAAGCTGCACACAACCTCCCAAAATAATTGACAGAGCTCCCTACGCATTCATCCAAAAAAGGACAATAAGGGGGTCAATTCACACTGGCCGTTTTTGGCGGATGAAACATCCGAGCTATTTCTATTCTGACCCCACAAAACTTAAGTGCAGTAAATCGAACCTTCTAAAAAGTATTAAAAAGAACTAAAAAGGTCTTAAAAGGTGTTACGAAACCAATGAACACCTGTGTGACACATAGTCGCAATCTAGACAGACTGCAGCAAAGTAGGTACGGTCCGTACACGAGGTGTCGAGAGGTGGGACCCCGATTCCCGACTCTCGAAGTCCCGGGATCCGGAGCTGCCGTGGCTTGAGCTCATTGGCTCAATTTTGTCGGGATCCCCTCGAACCCACTCAGCAACTCATGAAGAGACTTCAACGTAGGTTCAGGTCCTGAAGTCCCGGATGTTGTGTGACAAATGCACCTCGACTTCTGCACGGCGACGCCGCTGGAGCTTTTGCAAAAGCATCCACACCAGTTGAAACTTGGAGTTCTGGATAGAGGGATTTCTCTGTGATGCCGAGGCCATACGAGCCAAAACAGTCGGTTTGAGAAGTAACTTGTGTTTTTGGTAAATTGGCAGACAATCACTTTTTCAAGGTTTCCTACTATTTTTTACTAAAGATAACCTCTCCATTATTCTCGGGTAGAAGATTTGAGATGTTAATTTGTGAACTTTCAAAATTGGGTAGTTTTGAACAGACTAGAAAAGTGGGCCCTAAAAAAAATCAGAAAATTTATTTTTACACAAACATGTAAACGCTGCCACCTATTTTATACAAAATGTCAATTTTGTTTGGTGTGGTCCAGCCTTAAGGGTTGGTTTGCAAGGTAGACACACCCATACCTAACCGTTTAAGCATTTGAGGTACCTCAAGGTCTCAGAAAATTCAAGAAAAAAACCAATAGGGTTAGCCTTTCAATAAGTTGTCGAGGGACGTAAGTTTTGTGGGAAAAAGTATTGTAGATTATTTTTTATTAAAGGACAAAGTTGTAGGGTCTCTATTAGCAACTCTAGACTACCCTTGAAACTGTTGGATGTGTTCCTATAATGGCACTTGAGGGTCCCAATCCCAACAATCTCAAAGTAGCTTAGCAGTTGACATGTGACAAAATTTGCTTGTGCAAGAGGCATTCACTAACGTAAGAGGTTTGAACTCTGTTAGGGCAGTAATACCGCTCACCTTCCCAAATGAACTCCACAGGTACATGCCTTATTCATAGCCTTTTAGAAATGTATAGTGGGCGTCCATTTGAGGAAGTGATCCATTTTAGAGCCCTATGATCTTTTCACTTCAAAATTTCATAACTAATTCCACATTGCTATGAAAAATACAAAATAACTTGAGTTAGATGCCAATTCCTCTTGTCTTTCATAGAAAATTTACTGAGAAATATATCAAGAAGTTCCACCTCCCCAAAATTCAGTTTCAGCTCTTAGATGGTTGGTTTACGAGCCTCGTACCTTACTCCACTTTGGGTTCAACACTCAAAAGTAGGGTGCGAAATTGGGGAGGGGTCAGAGAACGGTGTGTCTACCTGATGACTGTATCGCTCCGCCGTGCATCGGAGCGACGGCATGGCGTGCACGCATTTCGCTGACTTGGTAATTTGGGTGCGTCGATTGCAGTTTCTGTGCATGTCGTGCTCTGGCGAGAGCCCCCCGCCTGGAAGTTGCATTTCGGAGTAGACAACACTTTCTTCACTCCATGCTGCGCTTTGAAAAGTTCTTGGCAATGATCGGGAAGAACCGGCTATCAATACGAAGTACAATGTCAGCCGGTTGAAATGGCAAAAGCAAATTGGTTGAAACTTGAATGTACCGGAAAAAATCTGGTCCGCTTTTCTGATAAAAACTAACCATAACATGTTCGATAATTAAGGAAAATATCCGGTGCATGCTAGGGTAAGGTAGGTAGCTCAAAAAGCAACAATTTAAGAGTTGATCTGCTTTTTCATGGTCTTTTCAAGATATGAAGATTTTTGTTTAATTTTCAGACAAAGAGAAATGGATGCTAAATGTAAGACAATTTCTTACATATTTTTTAAAGCATTGTTGAATTGTTGATGAATTTTCAAATTTTTTTTATAGTAGGTACCTGTTTTGTGATTTCAAGTTTTCCATAAACAGTTCCCGCTGCAAAGTGTAAAGTGATGAAGTGAAATCAAGAAGTATGATTGGCTCTTGCAATAATAACACCTTTTCTTTTAAGACTAAGAACAGTCCATTTAAGAACCATCTCATATCCATTCTTGGGCTACTTATGGGATGCATTATTTGTGAGGGGGCACAATTCCAGCTACCTACCTTATATCCAAATGAGAGTTGAGACTAGGAAATTTGAAATCATAGCTGGTGACGCTCAAAATCTTCTCAAACGTTGGTATGTGGTTTATTCCCGTTGGAAAAGCCCCAAACATGGAATTGTTTTGGGCAAATTATTGGCAGAAGGCATACCTCATTTTGACACTGGTTTCCAAAATACAAAGAAAAAATTACGTGAAAAAAAAATGAAAGAATTCGTCAAATCCCTTGGTTGGTTTCACTAGAAGAAAATGCACAATAAATAACGGATCCTAAACAATTGTAAATGTCCTAAGTATTTGTAATTTAGTCATTGTGCACTTGTACTTGTAATTTTTATGGACTAATCATTTAGGACATTTTTTTCTTCTAGTCTTTTAAAGCTTGAATTGTGTTTGTAACTAGACAAGATCTAACGATTGGCCATTTCTTTTGGTTCCTGTCACTGTTTTGGGAGATCTTGCAATTGGTGCATTAAGGTAGGAGGTTCATATTTGGCTCATGCTCAAAAATGGTCCACCTTCTTAAATGTATTTCATGTGTACATGCTGTTTTTCATATGTTTCAAAAATGTACAAGCGGTGTACATTTGAGAAGATGAACTGTTTTAGAGTCCTATGGCCTTTTCACTTCAAAATTTTATAACTAATTCCAAAATGCTCCAAAAAATATGAAACAACTTGGATTAGATGTCAATTCTTCTTGTCTCTCAAAGAAAATTTACTGAAAAATAGTTCTAGAAGTTTCACCTCCCCAAAATTTAGTTTCAGCCCTTAGATGGTCCATTCATGAGCCTCCTACATTAGTAGCTGGTGAGACCGTAAGAATGCAAAAAAAATATTGGTTGAAATTTTAAACAACAAGATTAGAATTTGCTAGATTCTCAAACTGTCTAATTATAGCAAATAGGGTAAGTATTGGGTGCAGATACGTGATAAGCTGGTTGAAAATGAGAAATATCAGTTTTGTACCAAGGTAAAGCTATAAAAAAAACCTACCATTTCTATGCACTTCAACACGTTCTGGACCTCGTATACCAAGAAATTAGAGCATGTGTGATTGGTCATTGGCATGTGTGGTATAAGATAATCCACCAAACTTTGTATGAAATCCATTAATAGTAGCTGATTTGATGAACAAACTTGCACACATGGATGATTCTATCCAAAACAAATCCCCTTGCCAATGTGTATTTTATAGTGTAAGACACCATAAACCAACAAACATTTGACCATCAAATGTGAAATAGTGGTTGATTTTGGGTGCTATTTTAACATTTTTTTGACAAACTATAACTCCAATTTATTTTTGTAGCTTTTTTCTTAAGATCTCCTTGCTTATAATTACAAAGAGTTCTATCGCACTCCTTACTTTAATATTGGTCATGAAAGACGTAGCGTGCATAACAAAACAAATACCTAAACATTATGATCCAAGGGTATTTGTGCAATGTTTGAATTTCTGAAAAAGCAAGGGTATCTATTCAAATATGGCAAACTTCAAGATGTTCCCCTAGATTTTAATGGATGAAAATGCACACATGCACAATTATGTCCATTGTTTCATTACTTGCTTGCATCCTTGAGTGACGTTGCTTGACCTACCAAAAAAACCAAAAAAAGTTGCGTGCTCCCCCTTTGGTCCAAGATCTCCTCCTCAGTGTTTTTTTTTTGGGCACTTTAAGGTCCAATTGCATAAAAAAAAAAAGGTGAGCTTCAAGCCTATAGGAAAAAAAGGGGGAAAAGAATTCAAAAAATGCCAGATTGAAATAATGAAAATTGCATTGTAGCCTAGGCTTTCACAAAATTATTATCAAGTTAAAAATTGATACCTAATTTCAAATTTTTTTGAGGTGTTGCCTAATCCAATTCCATGCAATAATTAAGTAATGCCAATGTTTATTTGGGTATTTTCAAAAAAAGATCAATGAATACTTTTAGCTTACAAAAAAATCCCATCATGCTACAAAAGTCCATACATAGAGACCACCTTCAATTTCAACTCCAAACAAAACAAGGATGGAGCCCGCAAGCAACAAATCATTTTCAAAAAATGCCACACAAGCATTGGTCAAAAAACCAAAAAAAAAAAACCCTGCTCCTCTCCCTTTGGTCCAAGACCTCCTCCCCATTTGGTCCACGACTTCCTACCTCATGGGTCCAAAGGGCGTCAGTCTCGTCGTGTGGTCCAGACTCCAGAGCCCATCATTAAACCCAAAGGTCCACAATCTTCTTCACAAAGCGGCATTCGTGGCGGGAACTAGCAAGCGGACGAAGACTGCAGTCGGTGATTTCGTTGCACTGGCAGCAAGCACGAACGAGTTTCTCTTTCTCCGAAGTCTTCTCTGAAGTTTTCTCCGAAACAAGGATGCGGAATCCATAGCAACGGATTCGCAATGGTCAGCTGAACTGACACGTCGGCCACCAGTGCACACGAACCTCCGCCGAACCCGACTGCCTTCATCCGAACACCTTCACAGGACACTAGCTCGAAGGTGCCCACACCCGCTATCAAATTCCAGCGCGTCGACTCGGTTTACTGCACATACGTCGATGCGGGACCAGGGCTGAAAAACTTTGGAAGGATAATAGTAATAATTTGCACTTTTCCTATTTTTTGTTGTTCAATTAGGGGTCTTCAAACTTAAGTTTCTTCAGGTGACTCACTCGCAGATTCACATCTGTAAGTGAATCATGAGGTGACTCACCTTTGGACTTTTGTGGTTTTGCAAGGCTCATTCACCTGCGTCCTCAAACTGCAGAAACTTCCGCAAATTCACGGGTGTCTCAGACTTTGCATGTGCAAGGGAACAAAAACAATTCACCAGTGAGCGGAGATCGTGTGAGGTGAGAAGTTCAAAAGCCAAATTTTATGCTTGAAACCCCTATTGTACCCTACTACTCCAGGGTCCCAAACTCAAGAAGGGTCTTTGAATCCAAATATGAATTCAAAATTCTCAATTTCAATTTCAATCTCCAGATGGTAAAGATCGAAACTCTCAAATTTTGTGGTGGGTGAAAAAAGGTGCTTTTCCACCCTGGCCCCACATCGAAGTATGTGCAGTAATATGAGCCCTGCGCGTCCAATTCCCCCTCTCTTGTCTGCAAAAATTCACACCCCTTCCTCCCTCCTTCCCCGTCTCCCTTTCTCCCCATTCTCCGCATTCTTGCACTGTTACTGTTCCCATGCCCATCCCCACCTCGGACGTAGCTCTGTTATTATATCAGGCCCAGTTGCCACACCACACCCACAACCGTGCGTCTCACGTCACTGCCAGCCACTCTGCGGTGTTCAAAAGTGTTGGGTTTCGTCACCTTGGATGGTGCTCCCACGTAGTCGGTAGCGGGATTTTTGAATCCCTGGTCTTGGACTCTCCGCTTGTCCAAGTCCGTTCTGCGTCTCGCGTGGGTTTGAATCCCCGAATTCAAAGTCCGAGACGAGGTGGCGAGGCGGTGCAGATTGCGAGCATTGTGTGTTTGGGATTCCTGCCTGTTGAACTTCTGTGTTTATAAGTGAACGATTCGTAATTTTGAATCCCTGGGTTTTGGATTCGAAGAGGGAGTGCCGAGTGCAGATTCCGAGAGATTCCAAGTTGGGTGGATCTCTGCGACCCCTGCACGCATTTGCTAGAGCATTTTGTTTCTTCAGAAAGAAATTCCAAACTGTGAAGATTGAGTTTGAGCAAAATTTCACGTAGCAATGGCGGAGGAGTTGACGTCGTTTACTCCGAAGTCGACCCCGCCGTCGCATACGAAATCTGGGTTTTCGAACTTTGTGCAGCAATGCAAGGCCCTTTTCTACAAGAATTTTCTCTTGTCCCGACGCAATTTGCGTGCTACAGGTAAAAACCCCCACCACCAGACTGAACCCACATATCAGATTGAACTGTCTCGTCAACCACTCTGGAACTAAGCTTTGCCCTAATTCCTTTGCAACCGATTCAAAAACTCGTGTTTGTTGAGAAAAATTTGGTTCTTGAGTTCTGAGTCCTCTTTGAAAAAGCTTAACAGCTGAGGAATTTTTCAAGCTTTTTTTACTGATTATTTATGTTTTGTTGCAGTGCTTCAGCTGGGATCCTCGCTGTTCTTCATCTTCCTCATCTTTTGCGTGGACCTCTCCAACAAAGCGTTGCAACGAGGCACGACAAACTACAAGAACCTGTTTAACCCAACACCAGCAATCGTACCTGCCATTCCGGCTTGCGAAAATGGCTTCTACATCAAGCCGGCGTGCAGAGATTTCATCTGGATTGGGTCCCAAACCCCTCGCCTGCTTCAGTTGGTGAGCAACATCCGGCAAAACAACCCCGGCCGCCCCATTCCACCTTCCAAGGTACGAAATCCAAACCTGACAGCAAAAAACGCAAACAATGAGCAGGATCCGTGATCTGTGAGCCGTGAGCTTGGACTTTTTCTGCCAAAAGTATTAAAGTTCACATGTGTACATAGAGCCCTGTAATTCGTGCATTTTAAACTTTCATCTCTTGAAAAGTTGTTGTTTATTTTAGTTTTTTCATTAATTTTGAGCTCAGAATCAGTTCCCGTTTACAAAATCTTGGCTCAGTACTCATGGCTCTCACCGTTTTACGCTCACAAAATAGCGTTGTTCCAGTTTTCACAACTCGAAGCAAATAGTTTGGTCGTCTTACCCTGTTTTTTTGACATGATTCGGTGCTGCAGATTCTGCATTTTGATACGACGGAGCAGTCGGATGAGTGGCTTCTGGCGAATCCCATGACCACCACGGGCGCTTTGTACTTCGAAGAGCGCGGCACCACCATAGCTTACGGTATCCAGACCAATTCGACTGCAACGGGAGATCATGGGCGTTATGAAGATCCCAATTTTACGTATCAGATTCCTTTGCAAGTTGCTGCTGAGCGTGAGATTGCCCGGCTTGTGTCTGGAGGTAACGACCCAGTAAATTAGGGTTTGGCGCTCCTTTGAAACCTGCTTTTGCCCTAATCATGGGTAAAAATACTGAAAGTTGTAATTTTGAAATAAGGGTTTTTCAGGGTGAAGTTAGTGCACATGGAGTTTTGGGGGTTTTTACAAAGTTGTACCTTTATTTGTTGTGGGGGTGGCAGATGCGAATCTCGAGTGGAAGGTGGGGTTCACGCAGTTTGCACATCCAGCCATTAACGCAGTTTCGGTAGTGGGGACAGTGGGACCTGCGTTTCTGCTGGCAGCGACAATGTTTGGTTTTGTCATTCAGCTTAGTAACTTGGTGGCGGAGAAAGAACTCCGGTTGAGACAGGTGCGTTGAGCTTCTCACGGTGAAGAACCTGTTTTTGCTGAAAGTTTTGAAGAAGATAAGAAGTTGAGTGGTGAAGATTCGGTTTTTTTGGATGATGGCGATGTCGAGAGTTTGATTTGTTTAGCGACTGTGTTGGTCCTGGTGATGCAGATGATGTCCACCATGGGACTCATTGATTCTGCCTACTGGCTTACGTGGCTGGTTTGGGAGGTGGTGCTGGTGCTGGTGTCGTCTCTCCTCCTTGTCCTGTTCGGCATGATGTTCCAGTTCTACTTCTTCATCAACAACAATTTCGGCATCCTCTTCTTCCTCTTTTTCTTGTTCCAGCTCAACATGGTAAGAAAACCCTCTCTCCCTCAAGATTGCACTTTTGCCTAGGCATTCCCCAAGATTGCACTATTGCCTACGTTCCCAAGGATTGATCTTTTCTGCTTATCGTGTTATTTGGAAACATCCAAAAACGAGACTTTTTTGGTAGCATTAGCCTTTAAGTTGTTTTAGAGAGATTTAATCATAGGGTAATGTGGAATGAGGAGATAGCACCCAAGTAGGTCAAATTTGAAGAGATCTCCACACTTGAAATTATTGGAAGGATTGCAAATTAGTAGTTTTTGTCTAGCACTAGTGGCATCTTGCAAGTTGGTCAAAGGAGGTGATTTCTTAGGAGGCTTATTTACGAATTTCAAGGTCTCTTTATGAATTGCATCATGCTTATCTTTGCCTTTTGTGCTCAATTTCCTTATGGCGTTGTTGAAAAGTCTAATTTTGCTGGAAAACCATGTTTAGTGGGTACCTGTTTTCTGTATTGAAATGTTGCTCTTTTTTTCTGGTTCTTGTTGACTGCAGATTGGTTTGGCTTTCATGGTCTCCACGTTTGTTAGCAAGTCTACCTCGGCCACGAACGTTGGTTTCTTTGTCTTCATCATCGGTTTCCTGACACAGGTTCATTTTACAAACAAACATCAAAGTTCTGCATTCAAATCGTGTTTGTTTGTGTGTTAGAAGCCATGAAAACAGCTTTTATGTGCAATTTTGTTTTTGAGAGAGTGGTTAGTTAGGAGCTTTTGAAGATGTATCTGACTGAGGAATTTTTTGCTTGTGCAGCTTGTGACTATTTTCGGTTTCCCTTATGACAAGAAATTCTCGACTGGGCTCCGAGCCATTTGGTCTTTTTTTCCACCTAATGTGTTCGCAGCTGCTCTTAATTATCTGGGACTTGCCACGTCGACTGCACAAGACCCTGGAATCCAATGGAAGGACCGGTCCAAATGTTCCTACCGTAGTGACGACTGTGTTTTGACCATGGTAAAAATTCTCCTCCTCAAGTACTCTATCTATCACTTCAATGGTTAATTTCTTTTCAATACTTTTGCTTAGTTGTTATAATTACTCATTAGCCAAGTGGCTGAGATTCTTATTTTATCTAAATTTTAAAACTAAAAACTGTGGTGTTTTTGGCATGTAGAATGATATCTTTGGCTGGTTACTTGCCACCTTCTTCTTGTGGTTCTTGCTGGCAATCTACTTCGACAACGTATTTCCCGATGTCAACGGAGTGCGTAAGCCCTGCTTCTATTTCCTATCCCCAAACTATTGGCGTGGAAAGGGGGTGAAACTTTTTGAAGGTAATTCACATTTACTAACTCAACCCCTGTTTTTTTTTCGTTTTTTTGTTTTTTCCATATGCGGCACTATTTCCTTGCAGATCCAAGATCTTGCTCAACGTTGTGTGCTTTACAAAAGTCTGGATTACTCAAACGTTGCTTTTTTATTCTAAAAAGTGGTATTTTTGTACCTTAGGTGGCCGCTGCTGCAGCTGCGGTGGATCTCTTCCCCCTCCTCCGCCTGAGGAACTTGACGACCCAGATGTTGCAACTGAATCTGCTCTTGTCAAAGAGCAGAAGCAGGACGGATACATGGTAATGTGCTGCTTGCTCTTCTCCTGTAATGCACATCTGGTACAACTGTTGGTTAAAACTGTGTAAAAACCGAGGGATCAGAATTTACCCACTTTTTAAAAGTCACGGCTAATCAAGGAATTGGTGTTTTTTATGGAATTGCAGGATCCGAATGTTGCAGTACACGTGCAAGGGCTGGTGAAAACCTATCCTGGGTCGCACAAATGTAAAGGATGTCGGTGGAAGTCGACTAAGCCGTATCACGCCGTCAAGGTTTTGCTCCACTTCTTTTTCCTTTGGCAAATTCCTACTTTTACAGCCCTTGGTTTTTCCATTACTGATTTCGATGCTTGCTATTGATTTGTTTGTTTTTTTTTCTGTTGTTGCAGGGGTCTTGGTTCAATATTGAAAAAGACAAGCTGTTTTGCTTGCTGGGTCCTAATGGTGCAGGTAATTATCCCCGTTTTCCTTTGGTTTCCAACTTTCCGTATCCACTATTTTTCTCTTTCCATCTGTTAAATTTGGAATATCTCGGAGTTCCATACTAAACCCGAAACCTAATTTGACATGTTACCATTGCAGGCAAGACTACCACTATCAATTGCCTTACTGGTACTATCCCTACGTCAGCTGGTGACGGTAAGATTCTTTCAAATCTCTGAAACTCACTAACCCTACTTAGGATTTTTCGTGTTTGCTGATTTCCTAGTGTCAACATTCCTTTACAACCAGTTCCACGGGTTTTTATTGATATCGCCCTCCCTTTTTTTAATATGTGGCAGCTATGGTGTATGGAGATTCCATCAGAAGCACTGCCGGTGTTTCCAACATACGCAAGAACATGGGTGTTTGCCCTCAGGTACATGAACCCACTCTTTGAGTATTTAAAACGGAGTTTCTGGTAGAACTAGAATTTTCTGTGAATTTTGGATGGTATAAAGTAATTGAGTCTAGAGAGTGACATACGCACCTTGCATGAACAATCCATGGTTTACTGACAATGGCTTTGTTTCAAACAGTTTGATGTGCTATGGGAAGCATTGACAGCTCGTGAACATCTGTACCTGTTTGGGTCCATCAAGGGCTTGCCTGCTTCCGAAATCAAAGAAGTAAGTCTGAAGCATTTGAAAGACACAGTCATCTTCCTGAACGATTGTTACAATGCCAGCAATTGCGAAGTTCAGGGTTTTACTTGTATGAAATGTGCTGAAAATTCCTTGTTTCCCGTGGCAACAGGGAAGTAGTCAGCTCCTGGAGCAGGTGAAGCTGGCGGAAGCGGCAAACGTGAGGGCAGGAAGCTACAGTGGCGGCATGAAGAGAAGACTGAGTGTTGCCATTGCTCTCATCGGCGATCCCAAGATTGTCTACCTCGACGAACCAGTAAGTGCTTTCTTCGGCTTTTTTCATACCCTAAAAGATCCTGCTTCCAAAAAATTCAATGCACATTATTATTACTACATGAGAGATTTTCTTCTGGTTTGCAAATTCTCCCGTCAAAAGTGGAAAAGAAAGAGTTGGTCGGGTTTTTCAAGCCAGAAAAGATCCTGCTTCCAAAAAAATTCAAAACACATTTTGACTACATGAAAGGTTATCTACTAGTTTGCAAATTCTTCAGTCAAAACTGGAGAAGAAACAAGACTAAGACTTGATCGAAGCTTTCACCCGAAACTTGAACTGGTGAATATGGACCTTAACTAAGAGATTTCTGACGGCTAGTTTAGGGTTTTGGATGGAACCTGGTAGGATTTTGCACTTCGGCGCTGAAAGGTTGAGATGCGCACCGATCCCAAAGCTTTTGCAAAAAAAATCTTAGTCAGGAGGGAAGGAGTAATGTTTGTGATTATCTTTGCCTTTCAGACAACCGGCATGGATCCAGTGACGAGGCGACATGTGTGGGACATCATTGAGGCTTCTAAGAAGGGACGTGCCATTGTGTTGACGACGCATTCTATGGAAGAAGCGGATATCTTAGGCGACCGTGTGGCGATCATGGCCAGAGGAAAGCTGCGTTGCATTGGAACGCCCATCCACTTGAAGACCAAGTTCGGTGCTGGTTACCTTGTGAATGTGAGTGTGCGGCGTGAAGATGGCTTGCAGCAGCCTGGTGAAGCTGCTCGGGAGGAGGTCCGACGAGCAGGAGTAAAGAATTTCTTCCAAGAGGTATGTTGATACTCTTTGCGCATATGTTTATAGCTTTTTTAAGGGACTTGATACTGTCACCCCCCTCCTTTACATCATTGTTCAGTTTTTAGTGGTTTTTGGGGACGATTTTTAAAAAAAAATTAGAATTAGATATGTACAAAACCAAGTGATTTTTTGTTGGTGTTTTTCAAAATGATAGACTGTAATCAAAAAAATTCATAAGAAAAGACGACACTCTATTATCTTTTCTTATCAGAATTTTGGATTGCAGTTTATCATTTTGAAAAACACCAACAAAAAATCACCTGGTTTGATACATATTCAATTCTAATTTTTTTTTAAAATTATCTCAAAAACCGTTAAAAATTGAACAATGATGTAAGGGAGGGGGTGGCAGTATCAAGACCCTTTTTTAAACCATCCATCGTTACAGGTCACCGCACAGATGTTGCTTGCAATGTCGTTGTTGATTGAAATTGTTGCTTTTGAGGCTGAGCAATCTGTTGTCTGTGCAGCAACTGGGTCTCGTTCCGAGTGATGAGAACAAGGCGTACATCACATTTATAGTACCTCGAGAGAAGGAACCGCAACTGCCGGTAACTTGATCGTTCCCCTTGCTTGACAAATCACCTCAATTTTCCTTTTGAGAAAGGAACAATCGTTCTTTGATTTTCTCAAGGAGTTTATTTGATGATCACGAGACCTTTTGCGCAGGGTTTCTTCAAGCTGTTGGAAGCTAGAAAGTCTGAGCTCGGGGTATCCGACCTGCAATTAGGCCTGACGACCTTGGAGGAAGTCTTCCTGACCATATCCAGGCAGGCTGATTTGGAAAACGCTGCTGCAGAAGGCCGGTTTGAAAAGTTAACTGTGAATGGGAAAACCTTAAAGGTAATAAGCTCGTTTGCTTTAATGTTAAGTTCGCTATGTAGGTATTACTTTACTCAATTGCAAGTATACGGTATGTATACCCATTAGTAACACCAGCCGTTTAGTGACATCTAAAATTAAACCTAATAGTAAGCATTTTTGCACCCAAACAAGACACACATGCACCCAAATTAGACACTCAAGTTGACACAAGGAAACAAAAATTGTGTAGGTGGCGGTTTATGATTAAGTGTGACATGATCTTTTTGTTGTCGCATTTTCAAGAGTCTAGTGTCTACAATAGGTAAGTCTAGGGAGTTGCCTTCAACAATTCATATTTTATTCAAATGATCTCAAAAAATTCCAAAGACAATTTTCCTTGAATGTGCAGCCATTTCCTAACAAGCCCATGCCATTAGATTCTCAAAACACCCTCCCAATTACCATATTTAAAGTTAAATGTCACTTTTGGGTGTACATACCTTAGTGGTGCTTGGTTAGCGTCAACCTTTGTAAGAGCAACAATTGGATAAGATCACAGCTCCACTCCCCTTTTGCACAAAACATGTATTATGAGCTTGGTTAAGGTCAAGTGCTTGCTTAAGGTCAATGTTTTCTTTTCATCAATGCCCATTTTGACTCATTAGTTAGAAAGGCGTTTGGTTAGTGTATCAAACACATGGGTGGGAAAGCACCACCAAAGTTGCAACCACTAAAACTAGGGAAAGTAATGCAAATGGAGTGTTTGTTTATGATCAATGCTTGGATAAGGTCAACACTTTGGGCTCGCTAACCAAGCACCACTGTATATCTAAATTGGAATATATTTCTGCAGGTGCCTGTTGGAGCTCAGGAAGTGAGAATACCAGATTCAGTGTCCGAGGTTGCTCCACATGGCATGATGGTGGAAGTGTTTTGGCAACAAGACGATGTCGGAGCATTGAAGATAGCACGCCACAGCGAGCCCAAGCCTGCTGCCGAAGTGCTGGACTCGGATCCTGGCCAAGCTTGGCGCTCAACATCGTTGCGCACCGCAAGAAGTCTTCGAGAGCCTGCCACAAATCCTCCAGGAAGGTGAGTACTGTCATTACATCAATTAAGGTAGGAGCACGCATAAGCATCAAACTAAGGGTTTTGAACATGATGACTATTATTAAACATCTAGCAAATTGGATCCTATTAGGAACTGAAAAATAATGAGTTTGCACTCTTGAATGTATTATTTGGATTCTATGAGAATAAGTTGTGAATTTTTAAAGAGCAAACTGCCATTGCACCCATAACCAACACTAAGGTTTCATGTTCACATGTTGTACATCCTTGTAACTACATCTATTTACTTCTACAGATTTTTCAAGATTTTAGAGGTGACGGTTATGGGGACACTACCGCTTATGGGTGCTCCTACCTTACATCAATTTGCAAAAGGGGATTGATATGTGTACCACACCCTTTTAGCTATTCTACCACACCCCTCGGGTAAATTTTAAGTTTCTACCATCCAATAGTTGAATTTGAGAATTTGGAATTCAGATTTGGACTTAGAGACCTTGATTTTGTCTAGAACCATAAAAAAAATGTTCTAATTGAACAACACCCAATAAAAAAGCTTAGCTAGGGGGAAAAGTGTTACTTTTACTTTTGTTTACAAAAAAAGATAAGCTCTTTTATTGGGTGTTGTTCAATTAGAACATTTTTATAATTCTAGACTGAATCACTGTCTGTAAGTCCAAATCTGAATTCCAAATTCTCAAATTCAACTTTTTGATGGTAGAAACCTAAAATTTACCCCGGGGGTGTGGTAGAATAGCTGAAAGGGTGTGGTACACATATCAATCCCCTTTGCAAAAATGGAAAGCCCTAATTATGTGCGTTCTCAATCAAAGAAGCCGACTCTGGCTCTTTCGAAGCCGTTTTTTTTTTGTTATTAACTTTACTTTCTGGATCCTCGCAGTGTGCAAATGGCAAATCGATGATTGGCTTCGTCGACACATCTTGTCAGTTCTTTTTACACGCCTTCAAAATTCTCTGTTGTAGATGTAAATCCAAATACAAATACATAAATATTCTTTGAAGAAATTCATATTTCTCTCCCGGTTAGCTTCAAGATCAAATTTGTAGGAAGCTTAGTAGAGTTGTGTTTTCTGCCATTGTTTCTGTTAGATTCTTAGTACATGTACTAATTCTGATGAAAATCAGAGAGCTGTAATACATCTTCAGACATTTGTGATTATGAAGGTCTTCGCTCATACCTTTCACCGCACACTTGCAGCCGACACATCTTCTCAGTTCTGTTTACACGCCTTCAAAATTCTGTGTTGTAGATTTAAATACAAATACATAAAATATTCTTTGAAGAAAATTCATATTTCTCTCTCGGTTAGCTTCAAGATTAAAGTAGTAGTAGAGTTGTATTTTCTGCCATTTTTTCTGTTAGATTCTTAGTACATGTACTAATTTCTGATGAAAATCAGAGAGCTGTAATACATCTTCAGACATTTGTGATTATAGAAAGTCTTCGCTCTTACCTTTCACCGCACACTTGCAGATTGTTCTCACTCTGTCGAATCTTGCTGTTGTCGTTTCCTTGTTGTCGTTATATTAGTACAAACACTGCAAAAAAAAATTATTATTACATTTTTCTGGCAGGAAACTGATGACGACAGTATCCGTCTGCATTAAATTTCTAGTAAAAAAAAAATACTCCCTCTGTCCTAATATAAAGCTCCAAATAAGGCATAGTTCTGGTCCTACTAAAAAGCTCCCTTTTGCTAATTTCAATTGTTGAGAAAACGTTTGTCATATCCAATGATCTCATGGGGGCAAATTAAGCAATTAGAGAGCATTTCTCTCCTAACAAGCTTGGCTTTGCCCATATGAGGTATCATTGTTGTTACTAATTTTTTAAATCATCAATAATGAGGAGCTAGCAACATGTACAAATATGGTACTTTTTACATGGAATTTGGGTGCCCAAATCGCAACATCAAAGCTGGAGATTTTGCACACATTTGGTAAATGGTATATCAATTTTAGAACGCATATGTTATTAGTACAAAGACTAAAATAATGAGGAGCTGGCAGCAATCACAAACTATGCACAAATATGGTACTTTTTGCATGGAATTTAGGTGTGACAACATATAAACTGGAGATTTTACAAACATTTGGTAGGTGGTAACTTATATTGATTCTAGAATGCATTTGTCACTAGCATAATGACTAAAGATACAGATAATCCCTCATGGAGAAATTTTTTGGAGCTTTATATGGGACAGAGGGAGTACGCATTACCTCTTGCTTACTGACGCTCCTGCCTGCGCCTCCTTATCTTTGTCGCATTTCGATGCCGTTTTTTCTCTACTCCTCTCCAGATTAGTACGACTAATTGCAATTTTCTGCTAATTGTCAGGTTTCTTGCTCGAAATTGAAAACGCTGGCTAAGCGCAAGGTCCATTTGCTTCAAATTTCTAATGCGCAATATCTACGATTTCTACTGTTTTCTAATACTTAACCCGTAAAAGACTGAGCGTGCCGCTGCTACCAATACAATACAGGGTACTTTTCTTGTATTTGGAATAGATCCACATCTCTACTACATTTGAAATCAACAAATAAGTTGGAGAATAGACCAAAGCGGTTCTAGTGAGCTATTGGAGATCCCAAATCAAAACTTCTTATTGGTAGCAAATATCAGTTATACGGCAGCATATATTGGAATTTGATAGCAGATTTGGCACTTCTCATCCAGTCGCTCCACTACCAGTAGTGAAGCAACTAGATGAGAAGTGCCAAATCTGCTATTAGGTTACAATATATTATGCCCTATTGTCCTTTAAGGGTTAAGAAAGCTACTGTTAGTCTAAGAAGTAGGATTGTTAAGGTTGAATGGTTGACATGCTGTGATTTCATTGCGGCATATCGGCACTTGACAAAGCGGGACAAAGCCGATGGTTAGGCAGACGTCCCATTGTTCGGGGTGTTGCTATGAATCGGGTGGATCATCCTCATGGAGGAGGTGAAGGACGCACAAAAGGAGGTAAACCTTTGGTATCACCTTGGGGAAAGCCCGCCAAAGGTGGATTTAGAACAGTAGTAAGAAAACACAGAAATTAGTTTATGACACAATCTGTATGGAAAGGCCCTTTTGTGGATGCTTGTATTGCAAGAGTTCTCTCATTCATAACATTCAGTAGCTTGAAGAGAGGCTGCCTTTCCCTCTCTTCAGGTATCATCCATGAACACTTCATCCTAACAAAATAATATTAATAATTATTATTATTAATTATTATTATTTCATTTATTTTCTTTTTCTTTTTCTAACTGTCTTGGCCCCTACATCAACATATGTGCACCGAATTGAGCCTCCCTTTCATAAACTTTGACAAATTCAACCAAGTGTCACCATAGCTAAAGAATGGTGTGGAATATTCCACATCATTCTATTGGAGGGAGGGCAGCCTCTGGTAGTGCTATTGAATGTTATGTTTGTTTTGCATTACAAGGAAGTCTTTGCTCCTGCTTTAGCCTTTTCAACGTTTATCGCAAGTTCTAAGGACGGGAGAGAAAACTCATGCGCCAAAGGGAGTCATCGTCGTAGCTGTTGCTAAAATCATACTCCCTCTGTCCCAAAATGATCTTCCTATTGCACAAAATGTTATAGATTAAAGGAATTGATATATACACACTAGAGGGGTTGATATTTGCACCTCCTGGGGTGAAATTAGATATCTACCATCATAAAGCTGAATTTGAGAATTTTGAATTCACATCTGGACTTAGAGACCCTGATTTAGTCTAGAACCATAATTAAATTGCAATTCAACAACACCCAATGAAAAAGTTGAGCTAGGGGAAAAAGTGTTACTTTTACTTTTAGTTGTAAAAAAAGATAAGCTTTTTCATTGGGATTGTTGAATTGCAACTTTTTTATGGTTCTAGACTAAATCAGGGTCTCTAAGTTCAAACCTAAATTCAAAATTCTCAAATTTAGCTTTAGGATGGTAGAAATCTAAAAGTTACCCCAAGGAGGGTGTGCAAATATCAACCCCCCAGTATGCATATATCAATTCCCTAGATTAAGCTTGAAAAGAACCATTTTTCAAAAACAATTGACCCATGAATAGAGTTTGAAATCCTTCTATTGTTCTAAAATTTTGAATTTCAATTTAGTTTTCAAAGTGTGGATTCAAAATGCTTGAAAATTGAATTGAGGCACTTTTGAAGAGCACTCGTGGCCACTCACTTGATGACATGGGATTGGTTAGCATGCCCATGCTTTTGGACTATGTGCAAGTGTTGCTAGCTTCCTTCCTCTTCCAACAAAAAGATCATTTTGGGACACTAAAAAAAGGCCAACAAGGAAGATCATTTTGGGACGAAGGGAGTATGTATTACTAGTAACCCCAAAATGACCTTGGAATTTCTTGAGCTTCTAGGAATTTGCTCTAATTTGAACAAAAAGCCAATATTTTGATAATTTGTATCAATTCTTTTGAATTGTAACCATATAAAATCAAACTAGAAATGTTAGAGATCACATTAGAAAAGAAAACATAACAATATCTCTTATGGATTGAAAGATTATAATGTTTGATCATGAGGGTGTTAAAATTTTGAAAATGATTTGAAGTCTTTCAATCTTCTTTTCACATGTCACATTTAAAAACTTGGCCACCAAAAAATATGAGGTTTAAAGGGCCTAACATTCATAACCTCTATCAATTTATGACTTCTCAAAATCTACTCTATAATTTTTTTCAATGAATTGTAATGTGGTTTTTTTCTCAAAGATCTAGTGTACTTGAGGCTCATTCCCAAGAGCCCTCAACACTACATAAAGTCAAGATTGCAATGGACACCCGTGCACAAAATCTTGAATAGGAAAATCATAAACGATCATTTGCAAAATCAGACTATTGAAACTAAAAATAAACTTTGAAAAGAATATTTAGAAAAGATAAACTACTAAAAATAGTAATTTGGTAAGGTTTTATTTAACTTCAAAATTTGGTTGAGGGCACATTGTGTCTTCAAGGCTGTTTTGGGGTTAAGGTAGGAGGCTCATGAATGGACCATATAAGGGATAGTAGGCACCTGTAGAAAAATCAGGTATGCTTGGCAATTTGGACCTATTCTTGGTAGAAAGTCAAGGAAGAAATAGTTTTGTGGATGTTCAAACTGTAAATTTTTGAGTTGACATGAATTAACTATAATTTATCAAAGCAAAAGTTGCATAGGTAGCTATTCTTGATCATAGGTGGTAGCTTTCATGATTCAAAGGCAGTTTGTAAATGGAGTACATGAGTCCAAAAAGCAACCACTACAAAGTTAAGAATATTCCAATAAGGCCCTTAGAGCGTGCAAACACTCATTCCATATTCTAATACTCAAATTTATGATTGAATTTTTTTTGTTTATTTAAGTACAACTTATATCTATATTTTACTCAAAGACAAATCTCAACACAATTATGACCAATAAGCATACTGAGCAGTAGCTCATGTCACTCTCTTAAGTTCCTAAAACCGTGCATTCACAAGTACAATTTCTAAACATAGAAAATGTGACCCATTTAAGAAGCTTTATGCATTGTTTATGACATCCCTACATGGATGGTTCTAAATGACCGAATGTAATTCAAGCCTCCTACCTTCCAGTAAGTTTATTTGTTAGGGAGCAAATTTTCCAAATAAATTCCCCATATTCTATGTATCATATACAAGGTACCATGTATAGGGTAATGCTTAACCCCTCAACGCCCCTAGAATTTTGGAGTATCTCAAAATTTGCTTGAAAGTGAACAAAATGCTGGCATTTTGATCAATCTTATCAATTTTCTTTGAAACGCAACCGTACAAATTCAAAGTAGATATGTTGTAAATTGCATACAAAAAGAAATTGCAACTATATCACTTATGGATTGAAAGATTACAATGTTTGATCATGAGGGTGTTAAAATTGTGAAAGTAATTTGAAGTCTTTCAATCCTCTTTTTGCATCTCAAACCTAAAATTGAGGGTACCAAAAAAATATGAGTATGTAAAGTACAACATGCATAACCCCAATCAATTTACGGCTTCTCAAAATCTATTCTACAACTTTTTTAAATGAATTTTTAAGGTGATTTTTTCTCCAAGTTCTAGTATACTTGAGGCTCATTTCTAAGAGCCTTCAACACTAGAAAGAGAAGATTTGCAATGGACACCCTTGCACAAAATCTTGAATAGACAAATCATGTTAATTCATTTTTAAGATCAGACTCTTGATGCTGAAATTAGACTTCAACAACAATTTAGTTATAATAACAACCACAAAATAAAATTTCAAAAAACCTTCGGCATCCTTGAAGAAAATTCAGAGGGGCGTAAAAACCGCCCCTCCGGCTTTGAGGGGTTAATGAAGAGAGCATTAGAGGAGAAAATGGAGTATTGTGAAGGGCAAAGCACAACAAGGAAGTTCTTTTCTTGTAATGCTCTTTTTTCATCAAGCATGAAATAATGCCACAAAAATGGATGAACTTGTGAATTTGGGATAAAGACTTTGTACTTCTAATTATGTAAATTCTTGTGCAAAATGCTCGTAGAACTCTAGTTTTGTAAAACAATCCGCCCAAGAAATGAATGGGGAAACATTATTGTAGTGGTCTATGTAAGTTCTTATGTTGTCAAATAAAAGATTCTTACAAATTCTCCTATTATGCATGATTGTGTGTTAGTGAGGTATTGTTTTTTAATTACATTTGTTTTGAACCTATTGAATGTTGAAGAATGATATTTGAGTGTTGAATGTGAAAATAATAGGAAGTCATCATGAATTGATGGGTTTTCTAAATTTTAGCCTTGATGGTTCCTAATGTTGAATACATTTTAATGACTATTGAGCAAAGTTTAAATTTCTGGCAAATGAGTGTTGAGTTGTCCCTTGGAAATTGGAGAATTTCTAGAGGGAAGAGAAACCACTGGAAGAAACTTGGGAAGAAATCCATCAGCGTTTGCCAACAATTTAAACCCTGCTATTGAGCACATTTTTAGACATAATCTGGCTTTTGGTATACATATATGTTGGGTTGAATTATGTCATATTGTATTGAATTTCATAAAATAAAAATAGTATTTTAAGAATATGTAACCTTTCATTATATAATCTTGAATGGCCAAGGTAAACTTCCATAAATTTTCAATCTCTTTAGTACTTTAGTCACTTCAAAGCGGATTCAAATTACTCAAAAGTATTACAATACCTTTAAATTTTGTAATTACAAGTACTTTGCACCTTCACTTATGCAATAAACCATTATAGTTGCACATACAAGTGCCAATAAATTTGCAATAAGATTTGAAACCCATGTGAAAAATAATATTATTACATTGTGATTGGATCTTAGAAATATTGAATTTGATGTGAAGGGGAAGAGGAGCAAGTAACCTTCTAGATGAGCTTTAGTAGATCCATTGGGAATGACTTTTCCCATGCAACGTTCCTTTTCAAATTCAACCGTCATATCTTGCTACATTTTTTCCTTTTGCACCTATGCAAAGTGCTAGGAAACTAATATTTCCTTAAAAGTTACTACTTAGGAAAAAGAATATAAAGCATTTAGCTCTAGATTTGCAAAAAAAATGTGGAATGAATTAGGAAATGTTCAAGTTGATTCAAATCAAATACAAACAATATTATCAAAGATGAATGGAGATAAATAAAACATCTGACATTGTTAACAATTTTTAAATAGTAAAGAAGTGTTCTTGAATGCTCAATTTAACCTTTTGTAAATTCAACTCCAAATAGGACTATCTTTACTTTCTACTAACTTCAAATAAGGTGTGATTTTTCTATATTTCAACATTTAAGCTTTGTTTGTAATAAGTTGCATGTCCAATCTAGGGGCTTGTTGCATCTTGGTTTCTCTTTGATGAAACTTTTTCATTTAACATTATTGTTTGGTTGAAGCTTGGTTTTTTGCTACTATATTTATTAGATTTTTATTTTATGGTGACTGAAATGTATTATGTGTTCTAGTTCATGATAGGAGTGGAAGAATATGATTATATGAATAATTTTGTGACGTATTCATTAGTAGGGTATATTGTATCTAAAAAAGACTAATTGATGACAGAGAATTAGAGAGTGCGTTCAAGTGTTTATTTTTTCAAGAAGCATTGTTACAAACAACTATAGCTTGTCTTCCTTTCATCCTTAAACCTTGGGAAAATTCTAGAGATCATTATTCAAATAGTAGGTTTAGTTTTTAGTTTTTTTGTCTTCATTACCACCTTCCTTATCCACTTTTTCTTGGACATCATTCACTTCCTTTTTGATATTATATGCTCTCTTAGTAGGTTTATTGTTGGTTCATTTGTTGGTCAAGCTGCACAATGAGGTGGATACAAGCACTTCCAAGCATGTACAACACTCAGTTATATTTTCTTATAACATTTATTTATTTGATTCAGGTATAAAAATTAATTCCTTTTTGAACTAAAATATAAATAGCAACATTTTTTTGATTTCACTATGCTTATGAGTCTTTATCTTTTGATAAATTTGAGTTCCTTGAATAAATGTCATTGCAAAAAATCAAATTTTTATGCAACTCAATCAAACTATTCAAAGTAATTGCTTATATCATCAAATGTTATAAAACCTTTTAAAAGTCTTATCATTGAAATTTCTCTTTCAATTAAGCTAAGTCCAATTGTCCATAGGAATGTTTTTGTTAGTTCATATAAAGCTATCAATCATGTTATTGTGCTCAAAGATTGTACATAGAAAAGTAGCCAAAACTAATAGATAGCTTTCATTCTTGAAGTGAATCAATTTCAATTTGGTAGATATTTTCATTCAAATTAATTGCAAATGATTATATGGAGGTGTATGATACAAAACATGTTAACACAAGGATGCATTAAAAGTGTTGAAAATAAAATAAAATAAATAAAGGATTATCTCTTGAAATTTCTTGAATTACAAAAGATACTAGAAATGTAATTATTTTGACACAAGATTGCATTTATTGTAGAGTTTGAGCTCTTTTATATGGACAGAGATGCCTAATGAAATGAAAGATACAATATGGCTTAATGTTGCTTCTCAAGTTTTGATCTCAATAGCTTTATTTCCTTTGACTATTAAGCCTAAATTTGGGTACAATGAATTTTTGTATAATCATTCAATCCACTAATTTTATGCTTTAATTAAAGCAAGAAATAGGGGTATCCACAACTCACAAACGTAGTTGCCCAGTCATTTGAAGTTGCCCCTAGTCATTTATGGCCAAAAATGACTAGAGCGCAACTACCGGAAGTCTTGTTTGTGAGTTGTGGATACCCCTATTTCCTTCTAGTGTAATATGAAATTTTCTACATAACTTTGTACCAAGAAAAATACAATATAAAACAATGCTTGTGACTATTTTATTCCCGCAACATATCCAAATCTAGATGGATTTCCATTCAAAAATGGATAAGAGTATTTTAAATTGGAACAAACTAATCATAAAAACTCTTTGTATCTATCCACTTGCAAGTAGATTTTCATACAAATTGAATTTGTAACATGTTTTATGTAATTGTGTGTTTTGTAGTGTTATTGTATCAAATTGTCTTTCAAACAAAGGCAAAACATGTTTATCCTATTTAGTTGTCTCAAGTATTTTGTTCATTTCTTGGATGACGCTTGCCCAAAGAACGCCTTCAAGAGCATCCTTCATTTATTTGACAATGCTACTTACTACCAGAAATATTAGTACCAATGTGGTGGATGTGATTGTAGATGTTACAATTGTAAAAGAGAATAGGTTTTTCCTTGTCCTTTATACATGAAACCTTATGTAATTATATTTTGTCAGTTAGTTACTATCTAGACTGTTAATTTGTACTTTATTTTAATTGCATTGAGATTGTTTTATTTTATTGATTTGAAATAATATATTGTATGTAGATAAACAGTTGTTTTTAAAATTCATGAGTCATCCTTGTCAGGGCTAATCCTTCTAAAGATTTGAAACCAATCCCTTGGTTTGCCATAGCATTGGGCGGAGTACTTGGCAGCATATGTGACGGACTAGGTTTAAAAATATGCAAAATTGAAGGCATCTTTCTTCTTTTTGCAATTTGTCCTATTTTTCAACTATTCACACATGAATTGTTTGGCAAAAAGACATTGTGTCAAGTGACAATGGCTATTGATGAAGGCAACTACAATGAAAATAAAGAAATATTAAATCTTGAAATTGGTGATGAATCTCCTATTGACATAGACTACTTTGGCATGCTTAATAGTTTTATTGAAGAGGATGATTATTTGGATACAATTATGATGCAAGAATTTGTGAAAGAAAGAAATTTTTCTAATGGTAGCTATGGAATTCATTTTCAAAGTGTGCCTTTGCCCACTGACCATAAAGGTATGTTAAATTTATTTTGCATCATGTATCTTATGCCACTATAAACTCCAATCCATTACATATTGAATTTGAAGCTATAAATTGCAGGAATATGTGAAAAGGTTCAAATATTACCAATAAAAGACATAAAAGAGCATGATTATGATGATGGAGATTGGATTCAAATTGGACAAACTAGAATTGAGAAATTTGAGTACATTTTGGAAACTAATAGTTCAAACCTAGAAGAAAACTCGCACAAAATGTTCACTTCCAACATGCACAATCCTATAGAAAGACTTGACTTTCTTGAGGTAATTACCCATATTTAGTATTTATTGATGAGAGACTTTAAATTTTTATTCTAGCTAACTACATTTTTGTTGTGATTAGTAGGTGGAAGAGTTTGAAAGACAAGTAGAACATCCTAATGCACAAGATCACTCATTTGGTAGACATCTTGAAGCTTTTCAAGAGCAACCATATGTAAAAAAACAAAACAATTTATGGCAAGAGTTGAAATTGATAGCTTTGAAGATTATAAAACACCCAATGCCGTAAGAATGTTATTTCAATTGGTCAAAATTTGAGATTATTTATCATTTAACAATTTGATGCAAATGATATCATTTATTCATTGTGCTTTTAAAATTCAATTAAACAACAAATTTTGAATGAATTTTATCATTTGGTTTTCTATTTTGGGCTTTAAATTGTCATTAATCTAGACAGGAAAAACCAATATTTAATTTAGAAAAATAACTAATTGAACTAAAACTTACGTGTGGATATTTTTCTCCTTGCCCTTGTTAATGTGAGTTCCAAAATTTGTTGCATTTAGCTCTTTTAGTAAATGTTTGATAAAAGTTCTAAATTTTTATGATGGTGTTCTATTTGGGCAATTGCAGATTAGGATTGTGGTTACTAGGACTGCAAGTATTGATCCATCAACTTGTCATTCCTAATGTTCCATTTGACACGATTTACTATATAAAGGATTTTTCACAAATGGAATCCGCATTGTTGAGACTTTCTCCTATTATCGATTGGGGAGGCCTCATGTTAAGCACTTTCCTATTTAACCACTATTTTAAGCACATTCTTATGCAAAAGTTAACTATTCTGTAAGTTATCTTGATGTCACACAAAAAGTAAAACCACAAATGGAGTAAAACAAATAAGAGTGTAAGTCATGTAGAATCTTTTTCCCAATAAACAATTAGGATATCAATATCTAGGCAACTCAATTATTAATTAAAAGGAAAAAAGTAATAACATGTTTCCACTCACCTGATATATTTCAATCTATATATGAATTACCTAGTTGATGTTGTTTAATTAAATTTTGGAAGCAAATGGATCCTTTACATCCATCTAAACCATAAATGGTAAAATAACGTCAACTTTGTTAATACAATTAGATTGCATCCATTAATTTGCAAATATACTAAGTGTTGCATGATCATAACTTGCTAATCACCTACTTACAAGTTGATATATCCATCCAAAGGTGAAGTTAGTTGAGCGGTATCTTGCTTATTTTACTCTAAATAAATTTACATTGATAAATTTAAATCCAAAATGATCTTAGTAACTGAGTTACTTCAAATATAACATTAGGAAGCTAGTTCCTAAGTACAACTTAAGAACAACACACTATAGAAAAATGTACTTCTAAAAAGTTAGATGATATATCTATACTACACAGTTCTTTGTTGGTAATTTGTATCCCTATTGAAGTTGATTATTAAATTTGCCTTGCTTACTTTCAATGTTTGTAATTAGCAATGAAATTACAACTGTTTACTGTTTTGGCAGATAGAAATTACCATTACTGACATCCATTCATAACATGCACAATATGTAAGTAGTAAATACATTGTTGAAAAACTAAGAGTGAATCACTGATGAGAGTAATCAAGTGCTTCCCTTGTAGCGTTGTCCAGTAAAATGTTTTCTATTCCACTTTTGAAGGAAGGCACTAAGCATTTGAACTTTGCATGTAATACGGTGTTTTTTTTTGTTTTTGTAATTAACAATTTTAGATGAAAATGCAATGTTTAATGAAATGATTTATCTTCTATAAACTGTTCATTTTGTACTTTTCAAATGAATTTATGTTAACCCCTAAACCACAAAAGCTCGTTCAACAGTTGGTTGAAAGTTGGGTAGGTTCCTATGAAGTCAATTTTTGGCGGATGGCTTTGAAATTTGAAAACAAGATGCACTTAATGAATACCTTTGTGTGAGAAAACAAAATTCTAATTGGATGCTTGAGTAAAAAGTTATGCTGCCCAAAAGAATTTGGGCACCTTGGGCAGTATGGGCATCTTTGGAGAATCTTATGCTAAAGCTCTCATTAACTTTGGAAACTTGGCGTGTATGTAACTAATAAAATATGGTACACAATCATCAAGAAAAAAATTGAGCTCTCACATCACATTCCAAGAGGAGTCAAACTTTGTTAACTATGTTTGGGCGGTTTCAAGAAAAGACATTTTCTTCTAACTGCAGGCCCTATTATCTTTCATTCTGTGAATGCCAAGCTCTTGATTTTTTTCTGCATATTTCTGATGTTTGTCTTTAACATTTGGCCATTTGGATTTCAAATAAAAGACTTCTTTATTGCACAAGAAATCATGAAAAAATGACTAGTGTATTGCCAATTCATTGAACCTCCTTGAATTGTAGGGTGATTTGGAATAAGCTAGATTCTATATTTGCTTTTGAAATTTTTGATAAGTGAACCTAACATCATATACTTGTGAATGGTCAAAAATCTTATTTTTTGTAGAGCAAAAAATCTACTTTAAGAGGGCTCAAAGTCTGCTAACCTTACTTTGCAAGAATGAAAAAAATTGTTTTTTTCACTTCAAACATTATAACCTTACAATCTACGTGACCAAATGGGCTGAATTTGTTTTCACACATTGCCTTACATGTATTTTGCACTTTTGTATGATTGAAACTCAAAAAAAAATTACTTGAATTCAAAAAAAGTCATCAAAAAATGATAATTTTGGTCTTATTTTTCTCTGTAACACCCATTGGGCTTTAGGGGTTAATATCAATATTGAAAAACTATGATTATTATTCTTATAAACTATGCACAATCATCTATATAACCCAAACAATGAAAAGAGAAATACAATTTTTTTACAATAGCTAACCTCCAATCTTTGCAAATAAACTTCATTTAATTGGAAAAATCCTATAACTCTCACAAAAGGTTCCAACATGATTTCTACTTTTACCTTTATAAACATATGATTAATTCTTCAATGACACAAAGTGTTTATTTAACTCCCAAAGGTTTTGTGTGTTCATGATGTGGAATCAGTGTAGAGGGGCATGTGCTAAATCAAGACATAGACAAAAGTCAAGGAATATTTTGTGGAATGTAATTATAAGACCTTGGAGGCATCTCTATAGTCATTAGCCACTCTGAAATTTTTGGCATCAACTCCCTTGTGATTTGAGAAATCATGAGGTTGATCACTATGATTTGTGTTTTCTCGGACATGCTAAATTTTGGGCAAATCTCCTGAAAATAAGATTTGGTTAACTTTACAAATAGCTACATGGTATTTGCTTGTTAGAGTTCTTGATGCTATAAACAAGTTAGCTTGTTGTTCTAAAATTTCAACGTCTTTGGAAATGTACAAAACCTATAAAAAGAAATGTACATAGAATTTTGCAAGAAATTGCTTACAAAGCCAGAAATTTGAAACTCCACGTACGTCTTCTTCGTAGAAGCATGTATTCAAAAAATTGAACAACATTGACATCCTTTAACCCCTAAAGTACTAACTATCCATTTGGGGGACAAATGGGATTTTGGGCATGTATCTAGCTATGGCTAAACTACTTTGTGTGATTTTTTGAAACTTTTATGGAAAATGTGGAATTCAAAAATATGTGTGGGCATATAGATTTTTCTTCATTCCAACATTTTTTGAAGAAGTAGAAAATGAATTTCTAAAAAATTGGAGAGGTTGAATGGTCTAGGCAGCCCAAAAACTTTTTTTAAATTTACGTCTTTTTAAAGTAAAAATCTGAAATTGGTTCTTTGAGTTTACATATACATGGGAAGCTTTGAATCACTCATTTCCAATAAATAAGACAAAAGTTATGAGGACTTTTAGTTTGCTCGTAGATATGGCTTGATACATGCCCAAAATCCCATTTGTCCCCTGAACTGACAATCAGTCCTTTAGGGGTTGATATGTCTTGTTTTTTTGAAAAAATCAAGTTCAAATTGTATATGTCAAAATTGTGTCACTGTACTTGAAATTTTTGTAGGTGTATATTTAAAAACTAGATCCAACTTTGTGTGCTCTGATTTTTTTTAACACAATGTAGCTTGCCTTACCTTTCCCTTCTTGCTCATGTGAAGAAACCTTAGGTGTATTATAAATTCTTGGGCCCACTCTCCCTAATTTGAAAAGGATCCTAAGTATATTCAAAATTTCTTATAATTTTGTTCGATTGTTTTTGGAATAATGCATTGGAAAGGTAATCCTTGCACATGAGTTTTGTCCAAAACCTAATAGAGTGCATAGAAGGTTTTGTTCACAACCAAATGCTCAAAATTGCTATGTTGCCAAAAAAAATATATTAATTTAATCTTTTGGGTTAAGAGTAACTACACTTCCACAAACTCACATCTTCAATTAAATTAAAAATGTATACATAAAATAACATATTGGTTTGAAGATGATATTAAGGGTTGTATTTGAGTTCAAACCCTTTTTCCACTCTCAACCCTTTTTGATTCTAGTAACCTCTTTTTACCTTATACTTCCCAATTTCTATGAAGCATGTTAGTTTTTCAAAAAAGAAGAGGACATATTACAAACTGCAATTCAAAAAATGATTCGGTGACAACTCTGAAGCAAAAGCTATAATGTGATCCACTAATGAAATCCATATGTATGGATCTAGGATTGTACTTACTAATATTTATTGTACTCACCAATTTTCATCAATAATATAAAAAACCAAAATTTTGAAACTTTCCCTTTAAGAGGTTGTGAATAAAACATAAACGGTCTTCAAATTTCTTCTCGTCATGAGTTTATAATGTACGATTTTTAACTAAAATGGTTTTTCTTGTTACTATTTTACTGCTTTTTTCGTTGAGGTCATAGTAAAAGATACTTCTTTATTGAATGCAATATACATTTCAGGAAATGAAGTACATCCATTCTTTGAATCAACGGATTCTTACAAAGAAGAAATTTGAAAATTTATATTGCATAATATAAAACAAACAAAACATGGGGGTCTACAAAAAGTTGAAGGGGATAAGATTGAAAGAAAGAAAAGTTGGAGGGATAAAAGCGAAGTTATGGAGATTGACCGGTGTTTGAAAGAACGATAATCACCCAAAATCGTTTGATTAAGAAAACCATGGACCCTTGAGCCTCCCAGCACCCCAAGACTAGCCTCTCCATCTATACTACTCCCTCTGTCGTAAAATGATCTTCCTGTTACACAAAATGTTGTAAATTAGACTAGAAAAGAACCATTTTTCAAAAAAAAGTTGAACTTATGAATAGAGTTTGATGTCCTCCTATTGTTCTGAAATTTTGAGTTCCAAATTAGTTTTCAAAGTGTGGTTTCAAAGTGCTTGAAAATTGAATTTTTGAGGCATTTTTGAAGAGCACCGGTGGCCACTCACTTGATGGCGTGGGATTGGTTAGCATGCCCATGCTTTTGGACTATGTGCAAGTGTCACTACCTCCTTTCTTCCTCCAACAAGAAGACCATTTTGGGACACTAAATAAAGGTCAACGGGAAGATCATTTGGGACGGAGGGAGTACTAAGTGGGAGGATTTCCCTAAGTGCGTCCTTTTCCAGAACCCTCTAAAATGTTTTGTTGTAAATTGAAGCAACAAAGCATGCCCAACAAATAGAACACCAAGTGTTCTATAACCATGTTCATTCCAAAATTTTGTAAAACTTTCTGTTGGAAGTTGAAACAATAAAGGATATTCCAAATGTAGAACACCAAACGCCCTCCAACCATGTACTAGAAATCAATAAAATGCCAAGCGCCTCCTAGCAAAATATAAAAGAATTGCATTGTAATGAAAGCAATTGGTATTGTTGGTCTCAAAAAAGGACCAAAGTGATGGTGCATGTGGATAGATTCTAAACCAATTGGGAGTTGTTGATTTTTTGTATAGTACATGGCAAGATTAGATTCTAGACCAATTGATTTGCAAGATATCAATTTTTGTAAAGTTGAATGTTGCATTACTCATACATGTCCTACTCACGCAAAGCGTGTGCTTGTATACTAGTATTCAATAGTTTGTTCTTTTTGACCGTCATAATCTTTTGATCTGTACGATGAAAACTTACCAAATTTTTCACACAATTGCAGATCCTAAGCCTCATGCAATATCAATGGCTAACTCTTCTAGATGTTGTTTTTGAACTTACGACGCCAAATTATTTGCAATGAGATCCAATACAGCATGAATTTGGGCTAGGAGCTCAAGGATTAACCCTTAAACTGCCAAGCAGCCCTTTGTGACCAGTACAATATGGAGTATTTTTCTTATATTTGGAGTGCATCCACACCTTTATTACATTTGAGATCAACAAAGAAGTTAGAATATAGATCAATTCTGTTCTAGTGAGGTAGTCAAGATTCCAAATTAAAACTTTTTGTTGGTAGCAAATGCCAGTTATATAGCACCGTACATACTATGCATTATAGTAGCTTGGTCCGTTAAGGATTAAGCAATGGAAAAAGAGATTAACTCTTAAACAACCAAAAGGCCCTTTGCGATCAATACAATACAGAGTATTTTTCTTGTATTTGGAATGGATCCACACCTCTACTACATTTGAGACCAACAAAGAAGTTGGAGAATAGATCAATGCGGTTCTAGTGAGCTACTTGAGATCCCAAATTAAAATTTCTTATGGGTAGCAAATACTCCCTTTGTCCCATTATAAAGCTCCAAAAAACTTCTCTACGAGGAATTAACTATATTTTTAGTCATTATGCTAGTGACAAATGCATTCTAGAATCAATATACCACTTACCAAATATCTGCAAAATCTCAGGTTTTTATGTTGCCATTCAGACACCCAAATTGCATGCAAAAAGTACCATATTTGTGCATAGTTTGTGAAGGCTGCCGGCTCTTCATTATTTTAATATTTTTGCTAATGACACATATGTTCTAGAATCAATATACCATCTACCAAATGCGTGAAAAATCTCTAACTTTGATGTTACTGTTTGGGCACCCAAATTCTATGCAAAAAGTACCATATTTGTACATGTTGCTAGCTCCTCATTATTAATGATTTAATGATTAGTAGCAACAATGGTACCACATGTGGGCAAGGTCAAGCTTGTTAGGAGAGGAATGCTCTTTAATTGCTTAATTTGCCCCCATGAGATCATGGGACATGACAAAAACACTTTCTCAGCAATTGAAATTAGCAAAAGGGAGCTTTTTAGTGGGACAAGAACTATGCCTAATTTGGAGCTTTATATTGGGACAGAGGGAGGAACAATTATACGTTAGCGTATATACTATTCCCTATGGTCGTTTAAGGGTTAAAATAAAGAAGAAAAAATAACAAGAAAGAAAAGGATATAATTTGCCACTCTCTAGCAGTGTTTTTTTTTTGGGCAATTTAAGGTCCAATTGCCTCAAGAAAAGGTGAGCTTTAAGCCTATAGAAAAAAACGGGGAATTTCTTTTCAAAATATGCCAAATTGCAATAATGAGAGTTGCATTGCAGTCTAGGCTTCCATAAGATTCTTGTCAAACTGAAAATTGATGCCATCACTTTAAAATTATTTGAGGTATTGTCTGGTCCAATTCCATGCTATAATTGAGTAATACCAATGGTTGTATGGATATTTTCAAAAGAATGTCAATGAATATTTTTTTGCTTACAAAAATAATCCCATGACACTGCAAAAATCCATGCATAGAGGCCACTTTCAACTCCAACTAAAAACAAGATGAAACTTGCAAGCTACAAACCATTTTCAAAGAATGCTACATAAGCATTTTTCAGAAAACCAAAAAAAAAACCCTGCTCTCTAGTACCTCGTTTGCATAACGTTCAGCAGCGCCTCCCTCCAAATGAAACGGTGTGGAATATTCCACACCCATCTTTAACTATGGGGACACTTGACTGAAATTGTTAAAGAGTTTATGAGAGAGGCTCAGTTTAGTGCACAGATGTCGATGTGAGGACCAGCCATGTCAGAAAAATTATTATTATTATTATTTTTTGTCAAATGAAGTTCATGGATGATACCTGAAGAGAAGGAAAGGCAGCCTCGCTTCAGGCTACTGAATGTTTTGTGGTACACTGGCGTCCCATTGACAGATTCCACGCATATTATGCACGCAGGTACTTTATATTACCATTAATACCAGACTGACTGGCTGGCCAAATCGAAAAAAGTACATTTCTTAGACGGGCGTGAACGGACGGATGAAAAGCTCCGTCCATGGATCCGTCCGTCGTCGCTTTAATTTTACATCCAAAACATACGAACGCCTTCTTTCCCGCCTTCAGTTCGTTCGATTGGGCGGGGCTGGAGCTTTCGAGAGTCGAATGGCGCCCAACGTCGTCGTCGTCGCCAGGCGGGCTATGGCGGGCCCAGCGTCGTTGTTGTTGTTGCCACCGAATGCTCTTGAACGATTCGAGGACGCCGTTCAAAGAATTTCATGTCGATGGCATTGACATTGTGTTGCCGCTCAGGATCCGGGTCTTTTGAGCGGCGATGGTGAGTCGGAGATGGATTGAGGGGATGTGAGGGGGGAGGTTTTACAGCGATGCAGGGTGGTAGCGGTGGTGGAAATGGCGGAGCGCCGACTGCTGAAGCGATCATCGAATGGCTGCAGCAGGAGATGGGATACAGGGCGTCGCCGTCGGCGGAGGCTCTGCGGAGGATTTGCAGGGGGAATATGATGCTGGTGTGGAGGTTTCTGTTGGACAGGGTGAAGTCGGACCAGACGGTGGAGAAGATTCGGCGTAATATTCATGTGCATGGAAGTCCGTTGCGCGGAGGGAAGCGTGAATTGAAGGAGGACGCAGGAGAGGAGAAGGAGAAGGAGAAGGAGAAGGAGAAAGAGAAAGAAGCGGAGCTGAGCAAGATTGAGCGATCGAGTTCTGGAAAGAGTGTGAGGAGACTGAACAAGAGCCGATCGAGGGCTGCTGGTACGGGGGACAGGCCGAAGTCGAGGGAAGGTGTTGAGAGAGAAAGAGAGAAGGTGGCTGACAGTGAAGACTCCATTGAGAAGGCGTTGCGGGAGAGGGACGCGGCGGAGCATGAGGTGGAGAAATTGAGATTATCCGTGCAGCGTATGGGGAAAGACTTGAAAAGCCGTATGCTCGATGCTTCCAAGGAAGAAAGTGAACGCCAACGCGTTTCCGAAGAGAAGAATAATTCGAGGTGAGACATGGTGCGCTTGTAAATAATTTTCTTTATAAATCGTTGGTATGTGGATAATATACTTTGTTGTACGTTTTTGATGATTTTGTTAGCTTCGTGTCGGACACTCGGGTGCATGATTCTTAATGCAATGGTTGTTGTAGACACAAGCAGGTACTGCTGGAATCGTATGACCAGCGGTCAGAACAGTCTACTCGCATATTCATGGAGTACTGGAAGCGACTTTACGTTCATGTTGAGCATGCGAGGGAAGCACAGAGAGGGACGTCTGCGCCGTCCGACCTCGTCCAGGAACGCTTGCAAGGCAATGCGGATGCACATCTCTCGACATCATCCAGTGTGTCCGAGGATAAACAAGTGTTGCGGGAGACTTTTCAAGAGCGAAATATTCGTCAGGCATGTGAAGTCCTCTCGGCTGCTTTACTGGATAGAATTAGGACCTCTTTTCCAGCATATGATGGTGCAAGCAACCAGTCTGACGGGCAGCTAGAAGCTGCCAAGTTGAGCTTTGAAGTGGAAGGGGATGGCATTCCAGAAGAAGTGAAAGCGATTGCAGTGAATCTGTTGAAAAATCCCCCTCTGTTATTACAAGCCATCGCTGATTACACCAAGCGTGTTGTGGCAACCGTTGGCTCTGAAACTGAGAAGATTGACGTCCGAGCTGATGCTGAACGGCTTAGGTACGTCTTTATTGTAATCTACAGATTGAACCGCTGAAGAGCGCATCAAATGAATCGTTCGTATTCCGCTGTGACAAGCTGACAATCACCATCTATCCAGTACAATGTGATTTGCGTCTGAGATTTCAAATTAGCTTAGACAAGCAAGGCAGGGAATCGGAGCTGCACATTTGAATGTTGTCGGTGTGTTTTTTTAAATGCGTACAGATCCTAAGTCTTTTTCGTCATGTGATCGCCTCGTCTGCTATGTTAATTTGTTCCGTCAGATGTGCAGGTACAGATACGAGAACAATAGGGTTCTCGAGGACATTTCAGCGGAAGTAGACGACCTGTTGAATGTGCACCGCCGTAATCCCAGGGGAAGCACGAAGGAAGCTAAAAATACCTTCAAACAACTTCGAGAAAGACAGGTTGATATTTAATCCTTTGAGTGGTCCAGATTATCCAGTTTGTGCATTATAATCGTGCACAGATTGCCGACTTGGTTGTGGCATTTGCGTGCATTCTTTGAATGCGTCAGTGGATTGCATAGCCAAAACGTGCGCATGTAACAGGTGCTCACATCTCTCCGGTCTCTTTTACTAACCAAGTCTGACATTGACAGAGAGCCCACGCGCATCAGTTCATGGCCACTGAAGATGCAGTGAACCAGGCTGCTGAGGCCAAGAGACGAAGCGACGAGCTTATATTACGGATACATGACGTTGGCGGAGATACAAGCTCGCAAACCACTGGTCCTCTTCGGCAACACGAAGTAAGTCGGTTCGGCTTTTGATTATGGTCACCCCTGTCTTTGCATTCTCATTACCTGGTTTCGTAATTCTTATCTGTAGCTTTGACACAAAGAATCCCTTCTTGTATGCTTGCAGTTAGAGGTGTGGGCAAAGGAAAGAGAGCTGGCAGGAGTTCGAGCTAGTGTAAATACACTTACAGTAGAGGTTCAGCGTCTTCATAAGTTATGTGAAGAACGAAGAAAAGCAGAGGAAGCTCTCCGTCAGAAGTGGAAAAGAATAGAAGAATTTGACTCCAGGCGTATGGGATTGGAAGCTATTTACGCAGGCCTTCTCCGTGCTAACATGGTACGTATCTTTTCCTGCTTTGTGATTTTTTTTCGTTCTAAAGGAGACACGGCAGATTGATACGAAACAGCTTAATTTTCAAATTTTGGAAATGATGAATGCAGCCTAGGCAGATGAACGGTGCAGGAAATGCGTAAAGTTTAGTTAGTCGTGTTTCTTAATCTGTTTCAAGCCTGTCAATTAGTAAATGTGACTGCTGAAGTTGATGTATAAATTCTTCTTTTATTTCAGGCGGCAGCGGCTGCATGGGAGCATCACTGGAGGGCGTCTGTAGAGCAATCGGCAAGCACAATTATTCCTACATGCGAGTCTCTACAAAATAAGTCCAACGCCGCCCGTGATCTCTTAGAGAGGGAAATTTCTGCATTTCAAAGAAGTCCTGATAACCGCTTGTATATGATGCCAGCTTCCTCTCAGGTAACTTAAACTTAGCCAAGAACATCAGAGCAACGAGTTGCATTTAAAATGTACTTACTAAGATGGAAAATATCTTTGTGAACAGCAACCGAAATTCACTTGCTTTTGGATTTCATCAGGGACTTTTAGAGGGATTGATGTCCAACACTGCGAGCGGGGCTGAAGCTATTGCCGCCGCAGAGAGGAGCACTGACTTGCTCATTGCAAGGGCAGCAAGCGGGGATCTATCTGCTGTTCCATCGATTTGCCGCATTTCAGCAGCGACCTATTATTCTTCCGGTATTTTGAGACTTTACTTGTTGCAAAGTTTCAAATCCGTTCCTTCGTTTTCTTACGCGGAATGCTTCGTGTATTTTATTTGCAAGTTATGTACCAATTGGAACTACGTGTCTTCAAGTTCTAATGCAGACCTAGGTTTGCTGTATTGAATCGTGATGTTTTAATCTAGGATGATTTTTCAACGCAGATAATAAATCTTCTTGTTTTATAAATAGAATGTTTTTCTCCTTGGGCTGATTCAAATTTAAAGGGCTCATGAGGTGTTGATGTATGTCCGAGGTTCTTGCCACTTTCTTAGACCTGTGTATCTGCTGCAGGGGAAAGTGGAGACTTTGGGTTAGCTCAGATTGTCGACTCTTTGCGGTTCTTTCTCCGACCTGGTGGGACTTCTGCGAACCTAATCGAGGATCTTGCTAAAGCAGTGAATCAAGTGCAGACCCTGAGGGATCTTCTTAAAAGCGGCCGAGGCCTGTTAGCTGCTGCTGGTGCATCGATACCAGAGTATGAGAGGTGAGTATGTTTTCATGTTTCTGTGGCTTGCAGATGACGTAGTAAGGCTTTTCCAATCCATTAAAATTCTGTGTTTGTTTGTGCACTTACCAGAAGCGTGGCTCTCTGCGCTGAGAAGTCAGCCGAGGAAGATAGAGTCGCCCTAGAAATGTGGCTGCCGGAGCTTAAGAGTGCAGTTCAAGAGGCTCAACGGTGCTTGGAAGACTGCAAGCGCGTACGTGGTCTGGTGAGTATCTAAATGTCTTCGATTTGGCGTTCTGGGAGAGTGCAGTTCGGGGGGAAGATCTGGATACGTGATGCACACTGATGCCAGCAGGATGCATACCATAGCTAGAATATTCCTCCTCTTGCAAGGCATACCAAGGTCACACTGCCAGCACCTATGGACTTGGATCATATATTTGATGCTTCGAATATTTGGGCCTCTAAATTACAAACAAGTACATATTTTGTACTGCAAATATTCTGAGAATACCTATTTCAATCGTTCAATCACTTATAACCGGCAAAAACGTTCATTCTTGTCATTGAGCTAACCGATGAAGTGTTGCTTGCACTAATGCAGGTTGATGAGTGGTGGGAACAACCTGCAGCTACTGTAGTTGATTGGGTGTCAGTTGATGGCCAAAACGTTGGTGCATGGCTGGCTCTGGTGAAACAACTCCAGACAGCCTTTTACGAGAAACAATTGTTGTGAGATATGTTTTACTCGAGATTATTTTATATATTCCAAACATCAAAATCGGCTCCGAAGAATCTTCTGCCTCGTGCTGGAGTGGTGGACTGCGGAGACCACGATTGTGTGCACTACTGTAGTATGCTTTTGATCAGTATATTGTGGTTATTGTCTCAGGTCCTCCTGTTACAGCCAAAATTGCTGATGAGTACTGATTTCCATTTGATTGTGGGTAATTGTCAGAGCTCTTGTCAAAAGCTCGGTCTCATCCCCAGGCCTCTTAAACCGAGGGAGTATAGTTGTACATGTTTCAGAGAGTTGGACCAGAATATATATGAGTTGATATCTATCAGTGATTTCAGAAATGAAGGTTATTATTGTGGCGGCCGATTTGCTAAAACGCCGAATTGAGGTGTTGGTCAGGATACTGTTTTGTCAAACTTTGCTGTTTGAGATGTCTAAACAATTCGTTGCCTTGGCATAGTCTCATTATTCTTGAATTTCTGTGAAGAAGAGTACGACAACTGTCATTTGCTGTCTTACTCGATGAATCTCCTAATTTAGTGTTACGTCTTGTTTGTGAAAGTCGATAACCCCATATTGATTGTGCCTCGTACCGCCTGACTTGAGGTATATAGTCTTAGCTTGATGAGGTAGATGTATACCATTCTCGGCCTTTTGGCTAAGATCAAGTGTAGTATCTGTTCTTATCAGTTTAATATCTGATACGGGGATCATCGGTCCCCATGATATTAATCTAATTTTTCTTGGGTGCGGGGCCATCCGGCAGCTTGCTGCCCGGCTCCGCGCGCGTCGCTTTGGTTTTGCACTACTTCCTTGGCTGGCGCAGCCCTCACTCCCTTACGAGGGGGACTCAATTCAAAACCCTAAATTGGAGAATCAAAACCCTAATGTGAAGATACACTAATGGGGTTTCCTCCCCTAGTTTTATTAAAATGATCAATTTTATCAAATATGCACAATTTGATACACCGAAAGTCCCACTGTGGCGGAGAGAGGGAAAAGATGGGACTTTGCATTTCAGACTATGTCCCAAGTCCCACATCCCACTTGCTTACATGGAGCCTACATGGTAGCATTTTTTCAAGTTAGCATTTTTCCAAGTTTTGGGGTCAAAAAAAGTGGGATTTCACTCCAAGATTGAGTTTAGCATTTTGGAAGACCCATCTTTTAGCCCAAGTTCCATCTCTTCCCATCTTCTCTAGCGTAGAAAGATGGGATTTCACACTCCCTTGGGACTTCGTCAAATGGGATGTGGGATGTAGTTTGAACCGCCCAAGTTTGAGGGTTTTAAGAGAGGTTCTTGGAAGAACTTCGAGCAAAGCTAGACTTGCTTTCACTATTCAACAAGTACTTGAAATTATCTATGAATCTTTGGTATGTTCAATATAGTTGGTTTATACAAGACTAGAACTCTCTATTTAAGTACAACTTTTTCCTAAAGTGATAATAAGAAGATTAAGTTGTCCTTGCAGTATCCCCATCCCCAATTTTCATGGTATAGTAGAATTCCTCTAAACCAATATCCTCTAACTTGATATCCTTTATAACCTAATATATAACACAAATCTCAATGTTAGTCATCTGTATATATAAAAGAATCCCAAGCTCCCATTTTGGATGAAAAGAAGAGAGTTTGAGTGCAACTATGAGTTGCATTCCATGCATGTAGCAGTAAACAATACTTTAACAATTTGCACCTTTTACATTCTCTTTGGCCAATAAAAGCAAGTAGCTCCATGATTCACGTGGTGGTTAATAATAAAGTATAACAAATCATTGGAAGTTACACCACAACACTTTCTCTTAACCAATTAATTGAGCCGTTTCACTAAAAGTTAACATGTCACTAGAGGTTGCACCACAACACTCTCTCACCCAATTAAAATGAGTGGCTCAAAAGGTTGTATTCTCTTTTGTATATATTAGATTTTGCTTTTGCAAGGTATGAACTCTTCCATGCATAGGAGTTAGGCTCATGTCTATCAATTGCTTTAAATTGAGCAGTTGTCCCTTGCGTGCACAAAAAATCATGTAACATGCGGGGCATGTTAGCACCAAAAATTTGGTGACAAACTTTTTTTGGTTTTGGACCTTGCGTACTCCACATACAAGTCTTGAGGTATTGTGAGGTTTATGACACACAACTTATTTTTTATCATGAGTTTGATGAGTCACTCTGGAGCTAGAATTAGCGTAAAGGTTTGTTGTGTTTTTGTGGCTTTCCAAGGTAATGAAGAGAAGGATGAAGGTCAATATTGTTGTTGACGTTGGTGTTTTTGAAAAGTTTGACATGGATGTGGAAGGTATGTTTATTTTCTTTCTATTTTTGCCTAATTTGAATCTACAGGACCAACATGGGAGAGAAGAATACATGCGTAATGTGGTTTATAGTGAGGATTTACTTTGAATTAGATTGCTAGCATTTGGGATTGAAACAATTTTAAATTTTAAATTGGCACATTTTTAAAATTGCTCTTGCAAAATTTGTTTATTACAAAAGTTATTTTTATTGCCTCCGTTGGTACAACAAGTACGTAAACTAGTACAATATAAAAAGGTCTTTGATACTACCACCCCCTTTTTGATACTGCCACCCCCTTCTTTTACAACATTTTTCAATTTTGAGTTGTTTTTGGGGACAAATTTTTATTTTAAATTTAGAATTACATATGTATCAAACCAAGTGATTCTTTGTTGGGGTTTTTCAAATGATAAACTACAATATCAAAATTTGATGAGAAAAGATAATAGAGTGTTGGCTTTTTGTATCAATTTTTTTGATTGCAATTCATCATTTTAAAAAACACCTACAAAGAATCATGTGGTGGGATACATATTTAATTCTAAATTAAAAAGAAAAAAAAAAACTGTTCCCAAAAATGACTAAGAATTGAACAATGTTGTAAAAGAAAGAGGTGACAGTATCAAAAAGGGGGGTGGGAGTATCAAGACTCTATAAAAAACCAAGCTAAACTAATTGAAAGCAACCGTCAAGTCTGATTTGTACCATCCTCTTTTTCTCAATTGAGGTTACTTTGTCTTTTTGCCATGCTGACATGGTTGACATAGTCACATTTGCAGGCTCCACGAAATAATCCATCACAAAAGTAACGCCAATCACAAACCAGAGTAATTAACTTATTACTTCAAAAGAAACAAACCTTGTGATAATGGATATGAAGTTGCGTTGCTAGGATTACTGTAGGTGGGGAGTAGATTCGGTTGCTCCCTGCCGAATTGATTATTTTTTCAAAAAAAATCAATTTTGCATCAAATTTTATAGTTAAACAAGATTAGGCACTTTCAAAAAAGTTGTTATTATTTGGCATTCAGTTAAAAAAAATGGTAAAATTAAGCCTTTTTTTAAGCATCTTCCACTTTCTAAAATTAATCCTTGGTAAGAAATTTGCAGTAGATTGAGCCTTTTTGGAATCAACCTTGACCTTTCATTGTTAGTTAAGCTTAATGACTTTCATAAAATTCGGCATTTCAATTTTTGATTTGTTTGACATTGGGCATTTTTGGAGAACGATTTATAGAATAATTAGGCAAAGTTTTCGAGAATTATTTTATGCCGAATCTGCTATCAACCTACAGTATCTGAAAGCATATAGCCAATTAATCTGCGTTGAATATTTGAGCTGCTCTGTGACGACTTTTGGAAAATACCGGAAATGGCCGATCCATCCAATTTGAGTTTCACCAGCCTCTGTTCAAATGTTGCTGGCAATGCCTGCTGAAATAGTTCTTTGTTTAGGCGTTAGACTCATTTTTGAGAATGTCATCAAGTGTGTAATTTGATAGGACAGTCGGGCTTCTTGACATGGTCTGATTATACTCTGCAACATAAGTCTCCAAGAATTAAACGCCATATTAGGTAAATTAGGAAAAACAAAGGTACCATTTTGTACTCCACCTCAATCCAAAATAGTCACCTCAAACCAGATTCAAAATTATCAGGTTCAGTCTGAGCCACTAAATTTTTTTCCCTCACAAATTCCTCTTTTTAGGTGAGGACACGTGTACCGTTGAAGCTTGGTTTGGGGTGATCACCCCAATTTCCCCAAATCTTCAAAAGTCCTAAAATGACCATTTTGACCCAAATTACTTAATATAGTGTTATTATGAAATTCTGAAAGCCCTGTGGATTGAACATTTGAGTGGTCTTGTGGTAAGATATGCGCTACCCATTCAGTACAGGTTCCTCTCTTGATCATCCATATTGTTCTGATAGTAAAGAGATGTTGAGTTTAGAATTGCTAATTGGAAACTGAAATTGTTGACACTCCACCTTGAGTTTCAAGTTACGAATTTAATATGTATCTTTGTGCAGAACCCCAAGCAAGCGATGTTTGTTCTTCATGATAGGAGAAGATAACACAAAGGCACCATTTACTTCAACACACGATTCATTCTAAGACGCCGCTTTCCTTTAAACACGATATTCAATAAAAGGGGAAAAACATGTGTACCATTTTGTATTCCACCTTAATTCAAAATAGTCACCTTAAACCAAATTTAAAGGTATCAGATTCAATATGAGTCACTAAGATTTTTTCCCTTGCAAATTCCTCCTCTCAAGGCCACGTGTACCAAAAAAACGCTGGAGCTCAGATTCAGGTGACCACCTTAATCCTTCAAAGTCCCACTTTATAAGCTTTTTCCTTTTAATGAATATCGTGTTTTTATGTCGGAAGTATCATAAATCATTAGCCGTAGAAGGTTTACGACATGAACGTGCTGTGATAGAGAGGATCAAAATGGAAGTGTAAATCTCTTACTCACATATATATGCAACAAACTTTCAATATATCAAGATACAGCAACACTCCATTGAGCTTACGGACCTGTAAAGATCGATGAACTAGATCGAAGCGATGGAATCTTCGAAGTTGGCATGCTCCCCAGCAGTCGCACCGAAGGACATCAGAGTGGAAATGGATGATCCTTGCCCAGCATCCTGGACATTGTCACTACGCAACGACGTAGAGTTTGAACTTATGATTGACAGTCCTCGCCCGTAATAATGCGAAAGAGGACTGCATTCCGGCAAAGGAGGCAGAGACATCTCCATACTCTCTGAAGCCTGCAGAGATTGGGACACTTGTCGCATAGATGGTCGACCATCTGGATTCGGATCGCAGCACATAAGCGCCAAGTGCAGCAGACTCGTCACCATCTTCTTGTCTTCCATTGAGGCACTTGGGGCGAAAATCGTCGAAGTGTACTGGTCAGTCCCTTCCTCTGGGATCAACAAGCTCGACGCCTCCTGCAGCTCCATACCACCATATAAATCTGCATCCGAAGGTGGAATTGTTACAAGTTTTACATCAGCCACACGAAGAATATTTCCAGATTCATGCGCACGCCATGCCCGGTCAACCAAAGTGCCATCTCCTCGTTCGGTGTCAAGTGGCCGCGTCCCACACATCACTTCAAGCATCAAGACGCCGAAGCTGTACACGTCCGATTCCTTGGTGGCTCTCCCTGTGTGTGGCATCTCTGGGGCCATGTACCCCAGAGTTCCTGCCAGCAGGGTAGTCTTCTCCATCTTTTGATGGTCAATCAGGCGGGCAAGTCCAAAATCTCCCAGGTACGCATTCAAATCTTCATCCAACAAGACATTACTGGATTTGATATCTCGATGCAACACGCACTGCTTGCATTCCTCGTGCAAGTATGATAGTGCTGCGGCTACCCCGCTGATTATGGAGTGCCTCATCAGGAGTGGAAGTGAATCCGCCAAGTTGAGGTTTATAGCTTTTCGTTGAGGAAATCGGAAGAGCCACTCGTCCAAGCTGCCGTTGCACATGTAGTCATAGACAAGCATCAGCTGCTCGTCCTCGTGGCACCATCCTCGCAACTGCACCAAATTCCGGTGCCGAATCTGGCTGAGGCTTGCTGCTTCTGCTTGGAAGCCCTCCTCCCCTTGCTCGCTCCCGTGTTGCATTCGTTTGACTGCTACCAGGGCACCTGAGGGGAGAACACCTCTGTACACAGCTCCAAAACCGCCGCTTCCAAGCATTTCACTTCTGCTGAAGTTCTTGGTGGCCTTGCTGAGCTCTTTGCACGTGAAGACGCGTGGCACGAGATTCCGGTCCACGAGATTGAATTTACTTTGCTTGGTGAAAGATGCTCTCCTCCGGTACTTGGTAAATAGCAACGCCGCAAGTAACAATGCTCCAACAACTCCTGAGCTGACACCAGCAATGATCCCGACCTTCTTTCCATGAGAGGAACTAGCACCAGCGTTTACCACAGGGGGTTGAGCTGCTACTGCAAACAGTTCTGAGCTTGCAAACTGCCAAGCTTGAATCTGGTTAACCTCGTTGTAGGCTCCGATACCTGCACTGAAGCCAATGTACATGTACTCATCCAAAAGACCTTCTAAGGGCTGAGTTGCCTCGATGACAGGTTTCAGCGGTTTGGGGGGTGGGTTCACTGGGTTGTCTTCGGATGTGGAGCTGGTAGCAAAGTACACTTTAAGCTTTTGGGTGGTGCTGTCGTAATCTATCCAAGAAGTGAAGGAGCCGTTGTTGACAAGATACGTGCAGTTGGGTTGCTCGCCTCCACAAAGATTGAACCACCATGACGAGTTCAAGCTGTTAATGTCGACACCGATATGGTTGTCACTGACGTCCGCGTACTCAGGGTTTAGAAAGGTGTCGAACTCTACAGCAAAGACCTTATTGGAGGACAGGCCGTTGTCATCATTAGTCAGAAGGCATAACCCTCCGCCTGCAACCCCCATGATCCCCAGAGTGTTGGTCTGGGCGATTGTAAAAGCAAATCCATCTCCATGGATGGCAGGGACCCATCCGCTACCAGAATACCAAGAGGTTTGGCCCGAGATTTTGAATGTAAAGGCGGTGCTAAAAGAAACCACTGCACCAGATGCGATATCTTTCATCCTCACTGGATCTTTGTAAAATAACTTCCCACAGCTGCCAGTCTGTATCCCAACTTCTCCACCGTTCAGCAGAAATGATTTTGTGTCTGGATAGTATTGAACATCGTCCACGGTTGTGAAGTTGTCTATCGAGCTGAAGTAGGGGTAGCTGAAATTGGTGTTTTCAGCTTCCACGAGGATGTAGCCACCATGGATCGCAAGCACGGTTAGAATCAGGTAAACGACTACAAAACGATCAGAAAACCCCATCGTCATTGGTCGAAATTGTCGGTAGGCTCCAAGGCTAGCCGGGAGCAGGAAATCTCTGGTTAACACGCTATCTTAGAAGCTGTCTACCTCCTGGTTGACAAAACGGCAGGGAAATACCGCAAGGATGTTGCAATCACAATCTTAAAGGGCTAGTACTTACATGCAGTTCGATTTGCTCACTAAAGAACAAAACTCTGAAAAAGGGGAAAACACATGCACCAACTGGCGATACGGATTATGCCAGGTTCGGCAACCAGGTTACCTCAATATCCCAAAGAGAATCTAAAGAAGGGCACATGGATGGCACTATTGCTTCGCTGTAATCCACACTGTCTTAGCAGCAGCAAACCAGAAACTTAGGTTATATGCCTCATCTCATGCAGCCATGCAGGGATCTGGCAGAGCTTACACAAAATAGCACTGAGGTGTTTGGCTGTGATGCTCAAATCGTGAAGTGAGTTGAACCTGGGACTGACGTAGTCAAGCTAGTTCCGATGCAGCTCGAACTCCGCACACATGAAGCAAGCTTGTGCTCTACGTGCAACTGTCCGTTGTAACGCCATATTCCTTAAATTGGGACTAAACGCTCATTTTGGGACTTCTACTACAGGTTCTACTACAGGTTCTTAAACCGACACGTGCACTCACCTGAGAGGAAAAATTTGCAAAGGAAAAAATCTTAGTGGCTTAGACTGTTTAAGGTAACTTTTTGGGTTTAAGGTGAAGTGCAATTTGAAAATCTCGTTTCCCCAATTCAATGAATATGACGTTTTGTACCTTACGAAGTCATCCTACTAGCTGATTTCCAGGAGTGAAGCTGCATACATACAGTGTGATCTGCTCACTAAGAGAGCAAAACCCAGAAAATTGAGATACTTGCACAAACCGACAAGGACTGCTATAGGTTCGGCAACCAGGTTGCCTAAAAATCCCAAATAGAGACTAGACAAGGCACATGAATGGCACTTCTGCGTTGCTGTAACCATCCCCGTCTCGGCAGCTGCCAACCGGAAGCTTTGTTTGCCGGCAATTGGACTCGGCTGTCGATTCCGAGCAGCGCTGGAAGTGAAGGAACTTGCAATTGATTTAAGCGGTAACTAAGTAACTTGCCAAGTCTGAGTTTGTCGGTTGCATTTTGGAAACAATCCAACAAAACACCCCAGCATAATATTATTCTGCACGGAGCATGGAGCTGGCCTATCATCTGGTTGCATGCAGTACACGATATGTTTAAGCATTAAATAAAGAGCCTTCTTCCGATTTTTAGTCGTCCTTCTCCAAATTGGTACCGATCATTTCTTTTTATTCTCTTTTATTCTTTTATTCTTTGTTAAGCAGCGCCATTATAACATTCAGTAGCCTGAAGACTGAGAGGCTGCCTTTCCCTCTCTTCAGGTATCATCCACGAACTTCATCATGACAATTTTTTTTTTTTTTTTTTTTTTTTTTCTTCTTAACTATTTAGTTTTTTTGACAAGGTTGGCCCCCACATTGACTTATGTGCACTAAACTGAGCCTCTCTTTCATAAACTCTCTGACAAGTTCAGCCAAGTGTCCTCTTAGTTACTGATGGGTGTGGAATATTCCACACTCTTTCATCCGGCTGAATGAAAGAGTGTGGAATATTTCACACTCTTCAGTTGGAGGGAGGGCAGGCCTGCTGAGTGCTACTGAATGTTATGATGGTGGGGTATTGGGGTGCGTTTTTTTTTTCTGACAAAAATTTGCCAATTCTAACATGATTCCCATTTCCTTCCCTCCAGATATTCTCCAATGTGGAAGGAACAACTAAGCACCCATTTGCTAGGAAAAAAAGCCAGTATGGGGTGCCACCATCCGGCAGAGGAGGAGCGCACGATACCAAGCAAAGGGCTTAATCCCTAAATGCCCAAGGCCTTTTTGAACTTCTTGGCATTTTTAGGAAAGTGAACAAGCAACCAACCTTTTCATAAATCTCATCAAGTTTTTTAAACTATAACCATACAAATTTAAACTTGACATGTTAAAGATTACATGGAAAAAGAAAACACAACAATATCACTTATAGTTTGAAAGATTATAACGTTTGAACATGAGGGTGTTAAAACTGCAAAAGTGACTTGAAGTTTTCTAAGCCTCATTTCACATGTCAAATCTAAAAAGTTGGTCATCAAAAAAATACAAGCTTTAAGGTCATTACATATTTAAACTCAACTAGTTTACGGCTTTCAAAATCTACTCATGTATTTTTTTGAAATGGATTTCTAATGCGGATTTTTCTCCAAGCTCTAATGTATTTGAGACTCATTTTCAAGATCTTCCTACACTAGAAAACTCAAGATTGTAGTGAACACCCTTGTACAAAATCTTAAGTAGAAAAATCATGAACATTCATTTTCAAAATCAGATTTTTGATGTTGAAAATAGACTTCAAAACAAACTTGTGTTCAAAAGAAAATACCAAAAATAATGATTTGATAAGATTTTATTTATTTTCAAAGTTTTGCAAACACCCAAATTGGGTGCCTTGGGCATTTAGGGGTTAAAGTCGGCTGTGCCTCGGGGAATGCACATTGGCCTTTTTGCTCCACCCAGTTTGATGCTTGCCATACAAATTGCTAGTTCAAACAGGCATATGTTTTTCTTTGCGATACAAGCTAGTGCATGGGGCCAGTGAACGACAATAAGGTAGGAGGCTCATTGAATGGACCATCTGAAGGCTGAAATTGAATTTTGGCGAGGTGAAACTTCTTAAATATTTTTCAGTAAATTTTCCTTGAAAGATAAGAGCAATTAACATTTAACCCAAGTTGTTTCATATTTTTTGGAGCTTTGTGGATTTAATTATGAATTTTTGAAGTTGAAATGGTATAGGGCTCTAAAATGGTGCACTTCTACTAGAAGAAAAACAAGGAAACGACTGCCACAAATTGAAACGACTAGGTCACTAAAACTGCCTTGCAATTGCACAACAATTGCACGATTAGATTGTAGTTGTGCAAATGTTGTGCAAATGTTGTGCAATTGTTTGTGCAGTTGCAAGGCAGTTTTGGTGACCTAATCGTTGCAATTTGTGGCAATCGTTTATCCTTGTTTTTCTTCTAGTGTTCCTCAAATGCATGTTACCTTTACATTGTTGAAAGATTATGGAAAAAAACAAGTACAAGGTAAATGTATTGTTCACCAAGCGTCACCCAATGCCAACCCCTAGTTTTGAGGTGTGCACCAGTCACTATTGAACCCATAGTGGAGCAATGAATGCTACTTGCACAAGCAAATCCTGCCACATGGCAGCTTAGGAGCTAGTTTGGGAAGGCTGGGATTGGAACCGTCAAGCACATGTATAGGAACTCATTCAAGCAATTTCAAGGGTAGTTTAGAGTTGCTAATAGGGACCCTATGAGCTGCAACTTTGCCCTTTAATATAAAATAATCTACAATATAACACCATTTTAGGAAAATTGGGAAAAATGGTACATTTTGGGACTTCTACAGGTTGTACATGATCATGTACAATTGAGCTCAACGTCTTTTTTTTTGGACACATGCCCTCACCTGAGAGGAGGAATTTGGGAGGGAAAAAATCTTAGTAGCTTAGACTGAATCTGATACCTTCAAATTTGATTTTGGGTGATGTTCTTAGATGTAGGTGAAGTACAAATTGGGACACCCTTTTTTCCCAATTTACCTAATATGGTATTATATGTTTTTCCAAAAAAAATTACGTTATGTGATAGCTTGTTGAAGGGCTAACCTTATGGATTTTGTTCTAGAATTTTTCAAAACCTTGAAATACCCCAAACTCTTAACCCTTAAACACCTGTAGGGCATAGTATATATGCTAACATATAATTGTCATTTGCTACCAATAAGAAATTTTAATTTGGAATCTCAAGTAGCTCACTAGAATTGCATTGATCTATTCTCCAACTTCTTTGTTAGTTTGAAATGTAATAGAGGTGTGGATCCATTCCAAATACAAGGAAAATACGCCATATTGTACTGGCCACAAAGGGCCTTCCCGTCGTTCAAGGGTTAAACGGTTGGGTATAGGTATGTTTACCTTAAACATAATACATTTGGAAAGGTGCACCATTTTAGAACCTCCTACATTTAACCCCTAAATGCGTGCGGCACCAAATTTTGGTGTTGGCAATACTCTAAAGTTCAATAAACTCAACTAAGTTTCTATTTTTAGTAGCTTATATTTTGGATTTATTCTTTGTGAAGTTTAGTTTTAGGATCAAAAATCTGATTTAAAAAATGATCAATTATGAGTTTTCTATTAAAGATTTTGTGCAAGGGTCTTGACTTTCTCTAGTGTTGAGAGCTCTTGGAAATGAGCCTCAAATACACTAGATCTTGGAGAAAAATTTACACTAAAAAAACTTATGAAAAAATTGTAGAAGAGATTTTGAAAAGCTAAAAAATGATTGGGTTATGTATGTTATTTTCTTTAACCTTAAATTTGTTTTGTGACCATTTTTTTAAATCCAACATGTGAAAAGAGGATTCAAAGGCTTCAAGTCATTTTTGTCGTTTTAACACCTCATAATTAAACATTATAATCTTTCAATCCATAAGTGATATTGTTGTGTGGTTTTTTTTGAAATGTGACCTTAAACATATCTAGTTTGATTTGTACGGTCACAATTTAAAAGAACTTGATACTCCTTATTAAAATAATGCATTTTAGTTTAGTTTGAAGCAAATTCCTAGAAGCCTAGAAAAGGCCTTAGGCATTTAGGTGTTAACTTACCTCCAAATTTGGGAAGCCAATCATTGGTTTTATGATTGTACAAACAGAGTGCATTTGAAGATGTGTACCATTTCAGAGCTTGCACCATTTTAAAACCTCCTACCTTACCTCCTCCAAATTTGGGAAGCCGGTCATTGGTCTTATGATTCAGCTTATGTCGGAAAAGAAAAAGAAAAGACGCCTGGGTTCAGCTCATCACTCATCATGGCCTTGAAACTTGCTACAATGTGGCAGATTCTGTGCACCAAACCCTGCTTCTCTGTTTTTTATTTGGCTTTCTAACCTGCAGCGCTTGGTCCATGGCTCATTTTGAAAGAGGGGAAAATTTCATGAATACACCTGAAGTTTGCAATATTTTCATAGATATCCCTGCTTTTTGAAAAATTTCACAAATATCCTTGGATCAAAAAAACACTACAAGAAATTGTGTCCTAATTGACATGTCCAAATTGACTAAATGTGTCCAAAATGACAAAAAATAACTGTCAAATTGGTCAATTTTTGTAAATTTAGCCATGTTGATTTGGACATATTTTTGTCATTTTGGAAAATTTTCCTTGTAGTGAAATTAGGAGTTTTTAGGTTGTACATGCCAATTCCCTTTGACCTCTATGCGCATATTGCTTCTTCTTTGTTTTATTACATTCCATGTTTCAACATTGGTCATGAAGAAACTACAAGCACAACAAATAAATGCCTAAATTTATGGTCTACGAATATTTGGGAAATTTCTCAAAAAGCAGGGGTATCTATGAAAATATTGCAAAATTCAGGTGTATTCATGAAATTTTCCCTTGACAGAAATGAAACTCTCTTTGTATTTTCTACATGGCTTTTTAGAGCGCTTACTCATTGACCAACTTCTGAATGAGGTTAGACCTCATGTGTGCCCGAATTTAATAACTTCTATCTATACTACTAAGTGGTATACTAAGTGGGAGGATTTCCCTAAGTGCTCCCTTTTCCAAAACCTTCTAAATTTTTTTGTTGTAAGTTGAAGCAACAAAGGATGCCCAAGATATAGAATACCAAGTGCCCTCCAACCATGTCTATTTCCAAAATTTTCTAGAACTTTTTGGTGGAAGTTGAAACAATAAAGGATGCCCCAAATATAGAACACCAAACGCCCTCCAACCATGTACTAGAAACTAATAAAACATCAAGTGCCTCCTAGCAAATATAAAAGAATAGAATTGTGATGAAAGCAACTGGTATTGTTGGTCTCAGAAAAGGACCAAAATGATGGTGCATGTGGATTAGATTCTTAGAATTGATTTTTGTATAGTACAGTGAGGTACCAAAAAAACTGTCACCCCTTCTACCATTAAGCATGTTATGTAATAAATTTGACATTTGTTGGCATTTTATTACTTTGCAACATTTTTATTTAGCTCTTACTTGCAATCCTACTCAAGCATATCAAAACAGTCAACCCCAAAATACCAAAATCCTATTTTGGTGAATTTATTTGTTCAATCATCATGGGTTTGCAAGAAAATTGACTGAAAAACATTGGTTATGAATTTTTGCAATTTGATTGCATGGATATGTGAGAAACATCCATATGCACATTTTTTGTGTTAAACAAAACCTCATTAAATTACAAAAATGTGTTCTATGAAAAGTTCAATGTGACCTGTGATATGGCCGACTTTTGTAAAATAAATATCTCTATTTTTCTCTTGAATTTTGGCAAAGTAAATGTATCATTGTGATCCAAATCTTGGAGGGGATTTAGAATTTTTACTTGATGAAAGTGATAATTATTAACCCCCTAAGCGCCCACAATTTATTTTGAGTATCTTAAAATATTCTCTAAAGTAAACAAAATGCTAGCATTTTGATAAATTGTATCAATTCTTTTTGAAATGTAACCATACAAATTCAAGCTAGACATGTTAGAGATTATGTGGGAAAAGAAAACACAACAACATCGCTTATGGATTAAAATTTAAAAAATTTGATCATGAGAAATTGAGGATGTTAAAATTGTGAAAGTGATTTGAAGTTTTTCAATCCTATTTTCACATCTCAAATCTAAAACTGAAGGTACCAAAAATATATGAGTATGTAAAGTATAAAATGCATAACCCCATCAATTTACAATTTCTCAAAACATATTCTACAACTTTTTTAACCCTTAAGCGGTGGGAAGGTCATTGTGCCTACATGAGCCCTTGTGTATGAGCAAGGACAAAACATGTCCCTTTGGTCCTTTAGGGGTTAATTGAGTTTCTAATGTTTTTTTTTCTCCAAGTTATAGTGTACTATATTTGAGGCTCATTTCTAAGAGCCCTCAACATTAGAAAGTGAAGATTTGCAACAGACACCCTTGCATAAAATCTTGAATAGACAAATTATAATCATTCATTTTCAAAATGAGATTTGTGATACTAAAACAAGACTTCAATGAGACTTTTTTTTTTTTTATAATAATAACCACTAAAAATAATCCTAAAGAAAAATTGGGCATCTCATAATACAATGTAGAGGGGCACCGTTTGAGCCCCTTGGGTGGTTTATTCTCAATTTTACATTGATTTATCTCAAACTTTTATTTTCAATTCCATCTCCATTTCTTGGAATTGGGAGGACCTTTGACCTTTTTCATGATGAATAGCTATACCACATTCAATTCTTGTCAAGGATAAATAATGATTAATTATAAACAAATCATGTTTTACATGGATGGATTTTGGCGAGTGAATGTTTTTAGACAAAAGAAATCAACCAGTTTTAAAATAATGTGAGGAAAAAACGATTAAGATGATTAAATATGTATGGCTGAAACCGACCAATGTTTTAAAAATCCCATTGAACCCACCAAACATGGGAAACTAGTCGGCAGAGCTCAAATTTCTCCCCCAACAGTACTGCTCTCAACAACTTCCTCATATTCCCACAATCATTTCAACACACAAAAGTCTTCGCACAAGACACGAGTTGTTTGCAAGTGGCACTGATGTCGGCGTACGTTCCTATGAAAGTCCTAATTCTTTGATAGAATACCTGACCATGAACAAAACAGGAAACTTAAAAAAATAATCAAGAAGCTTAAAATAAAATTGAAAAAATTAATTTTTTTGTTTTCTTTAAACTTAACAAAAAAGATAAAAATAAGAAGTCAATTCTTTGGTGAACAAAGAATTTGGGGACCGCGACTAATGGCCTCTTTACACTAAGTGATCAAGTGCATGTCTTTGTTTTTCTCTTGGTCATGGCTCTTGATCATGACTAGTGACTAAGAGTTGATTTCCTTATTCATTGGCCACTTTTGATAATGTAAAGTGAACTTAGCCCTTAACTCCTGAACTGCCCAAAAGTTCTTTATGGCTGTATGTATGGTCGTATGTATAGGACATATTTGAGCTGTTTTGAGGGCTTTTCAAAAAAATTTATGTATCCACCATCATACAATCCTTCAATATGTATGGTTGTAACATTTAATTTCTAGTTGATTCAAATTTATGAATATTGGTTGTGACCGTATTTGGTACCGTAGCTCCAAAGTCCAAGGGCCCTTCAAAGGTTAAAGGACCGAACTACTAGAATACATACTATGTAAGTTTCTATATAACTGGCATTTACTACCAACAAAAAGCTTTAATTTGGGATCTTGACTACCGCACTAAAAGATCATTAATCTATATTCTAACTTTTTTGTTGATCTCAAATGTGATAAAGGTGTGGAGGCACTCCAAATACAAGAAAATACCTCATTGTTGTGTTGAGAGGAGTGCGCCTTGAGAACACGCAGGGTGTCTCGCTGCGATTCGTGCGTTACCAACTAAAATTTTTTTCTGTCTTGATCTTCACTTTTCAGATCTTTAGTCTTCAGTTTTCCGTTGACCTATCTTGTGGTTGACTTTAGGGGTATGAAGGACAAGGTAGGGATAAAAGCTCACTGGATACGGGACGGGTAGATCGGGACAGCAGACACGAGCTGCCGTCTGTATGACGGGATCCTAAATTCAAATTCACGATTTGCTAGTCAAAATTCCAGATCGTGAAAACAGAGCAAATCTCGACCATGTGGGTGAACAATCCCACTTTGTCACTACGACAATAAATGGGATTAAGTTTGGTTTAATCCAAATTACCTGCAACAAGGTTTACAAAACAGAATAGAAATGAATTGACAAACGAGCCTCCAAAACCGGCTAGGAATAACAAAGCCACGTTTCACACGTACATAAAAAATAAACCCAAAACATTCCTCTTGAAATCTTCATATCTTTAGATCTTCAAGTCTTCATGTCTTCAGGTTTTTATGTTTTAATAAAAACAATGGGAAAAATCACAAATAACAAGTCTTAGAAAAGCTGCAACTTTCTATTTAGTGCCACAGATGGCTCAAGGGTCCAAATGCTAAGTGTAATAGCAATTTGAAAAGCTCTTATAACCTTTTAACATTTTTTCAAATTTCAACTCAATCTAAGCTATTATCCAAAAGTTGTGCAGGTTCAAAGTTGAGGCTCTTCTTCCTCCTTGCAAACTAAACACTGCCTCTATAAACCTCTATTATTTTTGTTCTACACATCACCTAAAAAACGTGATATCAATTTTGAAAGATGATATCATTGGCTACAATCCGTAAAATTTCAATTCAAAATAAAATTCTGTCCGTAAGTTCTAGTCAATTAAAGTGTGAGTTTCAATTTTTTAGAGAGCATCTAAAATCCTAAATTCTACATACTATAACTTCTTCAATAAGACTCCAAATGGAATGATTGAAAACAATTCAAAAAGCTATGACAATAAACTATTGCTTTTGAAATTTTTAGAAAAAAGTTTCATACTGTTCAAAAGTTGTAGCTCTTCAAAATTTTAGCCTTTTCATAACAAAAGAGCAGCTACTTCCATCATTCACACCTTCATAACTTTCTCCTCCAAGTTTCAAATTTTAAGTTTAAGGACTTTCTAAAAAGCCAAGACTAAGGTAAACACTCCCTCCAAATTTTGTTACAAAATGATATACAAATCATAAGTTATGGCTTGTCAAAATCTCAGCTTTTCTTCATAGTTTGGCTTTTTGATTTTAAAATTTAAACATTCATAACTTTTGCATCACAACTCCACTTCAAACTTGCAAACTCATTTTGGAAAGGTAATCACACAAAAAACAATCTCCTCAAATTTCAATTTAAAATCATGTATACACAGAAAATTCCTCACATCAAAGTTTCGGGATTTTTTTTTTCTTTCCACCAACACTCATACACTAATTTCCAACAACTAAAAGATCTTTCTTCTATACTTTTGACCCTATCTAAGGTAGGAAGGTGAGGCACATCAACTCATGCCCCTCTCTATCCTAATCCTACCATAGATGCTAAACCTTTTTTCCTTTCACACCTTTCCCATTGACTTCTAAATCCTTAGTATTTTTATTCAAATAAAGGCAAAATATATGAGCCTTCCAAAACATCTAGATAAACATATGAAAATGATTAAATTACAAAATACATACCATCGTAAAGTGGCCACGTGCCCTTGCGAGCATATAATAGCATCAAACGCTTGTCTTCAGATGCCAAATCGTGGACTTAGTTGGCTAGAGAAGCGGTCGTCTCTGGCCACCCGCCGGTCCGGGTTTGAATCCCATCGGACTCATCAAGCGGTGATGGCGGCTCACGGTTTGGTAGCTAGTGAGGCAGAAAATTGGCCCAGCCAACCTACTACCTGCCCCCCCTGAGCTGTGCATGTGACAAGACGGCGCAGCGCACTGGACTATAGCCGCTGCGCTGTCACCAAATCGTGGTCCTCACCACGACCACCCTTTTTGCCACAATTGTTGATTTATTGAAATCAACACAAATATAAATAAATAACAAGTATCTACATGATAAAGATACCTCCATTATGACACCGTATTGTATTGTTTCCAAAGAGATGCTCGGTTGTTCAAGAGACCAGTCCATTGGAGGGTTAATTGTTTACTCTACTTTTTTTTCTCATTTCTTTTTTCTTATTCTCTCCTCTCTCCTTCTCTTATTTTTCTTCTAACTTCTTGATAAAACTTCAAAAATTTGGATGTCAAGAAATAGAGGAAGAAACTTAAAATTAACAAAATTACAAAACGTAATACTAAAGCTTTAGTTAATTGTACAAAGTGAAAAAATGCAAAGTAAAAGACCATTTCATTGTCTTCATACAATTTTACAATATAATTAGCTATAAAATATTATGTTGTTAACCAGACATTCATTCTTTACAAAAAATGTATCATTTATTTTTATTTGTAGTCGTAAAGCTAAAGTTATTGTAATTAAAATGCATTTCTTGCAATTAAACAACATTTTAGCAATAAGACCTATGTTCACAATAATAAAATAGCACTAAAACAACATCTATGGTAGTAAATAGCATGAAAGATTAACAAAAATAAATAATTCAAATATTTTGGGATGGCTTGATTACCCTCAAAATTTGGGCAAAGAACCTCTTGAGGTTGCTTCCAACACAAAATTTGGGTGACCATGAAATCTTATTTATTTCATGATATAAAAGATTCAATGTCACTTTCTCATTCATTTTTGCCCATGGTCATTTTTTTTTTTTTAGCTAACATAAAGCAACCTTGTATTAGTCAGTTGTCCTCATCCAATTACATCATTTAAATTGCCTTAGTCACAGCCCTTGGTCATAGATGTAAAGAGGCCTTCATTAACCCCTAAACGCCCTAGAGGACCAAAAGTGTCTTAACAAGATTCTAGAGGCTTGATTGAGGCACATGATCTAATTTTTTGATCTTGCTATAAACTACAATTATGAAGGCATTCAAGTGGTCCATGCAAGTGGTGTAATGGTGAGGCAAGCCAAATGTTGTACAAGTGCATCAAGAGCTTTGATTGGGCAAAACACCATACAAGGCGTGGTGGCAAGCAGAGTCTTACAAGCTGCAACCAATCAATACCCCTTGCAAGCTTCTTGGCAAGCTTCCTTGAGTGTGTTTTGTGTTAGCAAGAAATTTGCCAGCAAGGGTTCAATCATGTTATAGATCCTTGTTGTGGCAACCCTCACCAATTGTGTTGGTCATTGTTTTCCGTGCAATAGTAGTTTGAAGCCCTAAAACTTAACAAAAGAAGTACTATCTTCAATAAATTTGCAAGGGTGTGCATTCACATCTAATCTTGCTACTCACCAAAATTGAGATGAATTAGGAGCTTATAGAATTTTGTAAAAATTAATTAATAACAACTACGTGCCAAAAAATGAGATTTTACAATCACATGTTGTTTGATCAAATATTATAATCTCCCATCTCACATGGTCAAATATTGTTCCCAAAATTTGCTAGTTGTTTTCTAAGTAGGTGTTCTACTATTTTCAAAAGTCACTTTCTATGTATCATCCAATTGACTAAGATACAATGCATCAAAGTTATAGGTCTTACAAAACCCTAACTTTGGCAAAAATGGCCTGGGCGCTTAGGGGTTAAATAACATGACTTCTTGGAGTATGATTTCAATTGTGGGTGAGCCCTAGCTCTATAAAAATATTTTTCTTTTTTCTTTTTCCGTTGGTTAAGCAATATGCACTCTAGCATGCATGCACAAAAAAACAAAATGAATAGAATTATCCAAAATTGGTCAACCCAATAATAGATTATTAGTAACATACTAATAGAATGAGCATGTTCACAACGATTGTAAAATTATCCACAATGATTGATTTTTTGTTATTAATAATGTCTTGTTTACAATCATTGTGGACACATTATTCTAGTAGTAAAATCATCCGCATTATGACAAACATTATGTCTCTTTGACGAGGATTTGGTGATTTATTTGGTTTCTTTTTCGGTGAGCAATGTATTGCCCCAAATAAAGCCTTAGTTTCATATGCTTGTACACCAATTCTTTTAGTGTTGGAGTAGCCAATGTCAAAGTGAAGTAAGATTTTGATGAAATTTTGCTAAAAAGAAGAGAGTTGCTGAGGCTGAGGGCCTCTTTACGCTAGTGACCAAGGTCCCTAACCAAAGCATTTGGAGCATTGTGATTGCAAGAGAAAGAGAGGATGGTCCAAATTAATTTTAGACTAGATCTCATAATCAGAAAGTGATCAACTGAAGGCTCAAAATGGATGACAAAATGACATAGAATTTGGGTTTATTTTTTAAGCAACATTTTTTTTAAAAGCAATACATTTTTCATGTGGATATTTAGCAATATATTCTTGCTTTTTAATGGATGAACTTGCTTATTTGCTTCATAATCTTGAGACAATATTACTCTAATTGAATAAATGTGGACTATTCTTTATGGAGGAATGAGTTTTCATCCATCTTTTACATATGGCATCCATGTTTGTGGATGAAGATAATTTGTCACTTTGGCAAGAATCACTTTTTGCAATGTCTAAAGTATTTGAAAGAATAAATCTACATGGAATTCCACATATCATAAAATGGTTAAGGTTTCATGGTGCAATTGACCACATAGCTAATCAATTTAGAGTAAAAAGATTTGTAAAATATAATAACAATAAACTTGAACACTAATTTTTTTGTAGCCTTTTTAAGTAATTTACAAAAAATGTATTTTGATCATTAAAAGGGAATTTTCATAATCGTATCAGTCGTAAATATATTAGGAAAAAATTAGTATAATTTTTGATGTTAATAAAAAGTCAACTAAAATACAAGCAGAAAAGTGGACTTATTTATTTATTTTATATAATGCTTATTCTAAACTAAAAACATACTTTGTAGTGGAATAACCAAATATTGATGAAGAACGATTTTATTGACATAAAATAACGCTTCTAAATTTTATAATTCTATCCTAAATACTAACAAGTTATAGTTGTTTAATAAAGTTTACTATAAGTAATAAAGTAAAGCTTAAATTAAAAATAAAAAATAAAAACTGAAAATCTTGAGAAAGTTTTGGTTAAAATCATGAGTTTCTCAACAATTACTTTTTTAAAAGTATACATCCAAATTCTTAACAAAATTAATCAAACTTCATTATTTGTATTTGAATAGGGACGATTAATACACCAAACCATCCAATTGTAAAGGCGCTTTTCAAACAAATTTTAAAAATATGAAATTTACACAAGTATTTTTCATGAAAAATCAAATGAAAGAAATGAAAACACATATGCATCATAAAATGATACATTTGTAACTTTGATGAAGTTTACTTCTAAAGAGAAAACATAAATCATGATGTTTAGTAATTATCCATATGGTCAAACATTCAAAAAAAGCTTTGGAATCTTATTTAATGAATTTAGAAGCATTTATCATTTAATATTCAACAAAATTACAAATTTTAAAAATAAACATTTTACTCTAAAACTCAAAAACGCAATATTTTTGAAGGAGAAAACATCATTAGTTTCCCAAAATAGTAAATTTTATAATACTAGTAAATATTGAAATGTTTGTTTTTGGAAAATTCTCCTTGGTGGAGTTTAACTTAGATTGACATGATTCAAATTAGGTTGAAAAGTGAACTTGCTTTCCTATATGAGAGTGATTTGTATTTTTTCAAATTTATAATTTTTTCATCTCAAGCAACCTGCAAAAAATGGCAACAACCGAGAAATGGTTGATTGGGCATTTAGGGGTTAAGTAGGGGATTGCCAAATCCACTACATCTTTTTTTCTAAATCCACCACATTGCACCATGCTAAGGAGCACTGTATAGAAAAGAAGAGCAAATTTCATATTTATCAAATGACAATTTATTGATGATGTATTAATGGTAGACGTACTTATTCCAACTTTTCTTTGTTTACTCTTCCTTTTCTTCTTTCTTTTCTTTATGCACTCTTCACGTTATTATTTCTTTTACTTGGCTTCATTTTCATAGATTTGAGTGTATACAATTTTGGAATAAGTACGTCTATCATCATCATTTAATGATTATCTAGTAAATATGAATTTGTCCTTTTCTATATGGAGCTCCTAAACTTGGGACAATGTGGTGGGTTTAGCAAAATGGTGTAGTGGATTTAGGAGCTCTCTTTAATTATAAGTGACAAAAATATGAAAAATTCATTCCTCAACCCATAGTTACCTTAAACGTATTGATCTCCAAATTCCCTTAGCTTATGCATTCTCTTGATGTAAGATAGGTAGCTCAAATTGCGTCCCTTCTCAATTAAAGCGTCATATAGGTAGCTCAAGAATTGATATGAGGTGGTTCTTGAATGGACCCTTCTTAGTCATAAAAGAAAAAGGCCAATATTCTATTGCAAGAGCCAATTAAACTCCTTAATTTCACCTCATCTTTTTATAAGTTGCAAGGAAACAGTTTATGAGAGATTTAGAATCACAAATAAGTGCCTACTACAAAAATTAAAGATTCATCCACAATTCAATAATACTTCAAAAAATTTGAAATTGAAAATTAGATAAATAAATCTTCTAGAAACCCATGAAAAAGCAGATCAGCCTTGACATTGTCGCATTCGGGGGCTACCTACCTTAGATGACCTCGTTCATCGCCGGATTTCTTCATCCGTCGACAGACAAGCCGGAGATCGTCACGTCGTACGTCAGCACTCGGAACCATCTGGAACACAAGGACTCTTCCCGCCCAAATTCAAAAATTTCAGGTGTTGCTTGAGACTGCACTTGGCCTCCTCGACACTAAGCTTACACTCTGCGAAGGTTGTCTCCTCAAATCTTTCTTCAGCGCCAAAGTGCGACATTCTTGCTCAACTTTTGGTTTTTATTTACGCGCTTTCAACTGTATATGTCGACGTCCTGCTATCATACTTGTCAATTGCAGCTTGCAAGTTTCCTTCAAGAAAACATGTTTTGGAATTTCTCTATAAATCGTTTTACTGAAATCTCGGTTTTCGTTGCAGCCAGATCGTCACCATTTCTTCAGCATTTTGAGTAGCAACTCAGAATAGTAACGCACTAGTGGAAGCGTATTTATAATTTCAAATGTGGACTTTCAAATGTTTCAAAGATTAACCGAGTGCAATATTCTTGCTCAGCTTTTGGTTTTCATTAATGCACTTTCAACTGTATATGTCGACGTCTTGCTATCATGTACTTGTTAATTGCGGCTTGCAAGTTTTCTTCGAGAAAATATGTTTTAGAATTTCTTTCTAATTCGTTTTACTGAAGACTCGGTTTCAATTGCAGCCAGATGGTCACCATTTTGTCAGCATGTTGATTAGCTACTCAGAATATCAACGCACTTGTGGAAGTGTAGTAAGTTATAATCTCAAACGTTTGTGGACTTTCAAATGTTTCAAAAATTTAGCCGAATGATCTGATAGCCGCTTAGTCGCTTACTTTGATGAATTGCAATGTCTCAGTTGATTCTCTTGAGGAGATCATTGTGGCCTCCTCTTTTTGATTAATCTTGAGAGTTTTCAATTCGACATTTTTTCAGTTTCTTATCGTGATTTCTCATGTTTATGCTCCTTCACATCGCAGATTATAAAGTACGTGAAGTTTCTTGGTGAGTTACCTAGGATTGATGCAAGGTACTTTACACTTTCTTGGTTCTCTGTGGACGTTTCATGTCCTGTCATAGAATTGTAATAAACATGTGGATTCTGTATTGAGAACTATAGCAAGAATTCTATGTCACTCGTGAAAAGTCAAGTACTGTGAAAATGCTTCGTGATGTTGATACACCTCTTGTAGATGTGCTTAGTGCTGCAAAACATTAACAAGCTCCACCAGTATTTACCTTGTGTGTATTAATTAACAAGCTGGTCTTTCATTTGACAAGGTCTCTTTTCTTATCAACCTCAAATGAATTAGCAGGGATCTGGATTATTCTTTTGTAAGAGCTGTTGGTCAGCCGACAGTTTTAGCGCCTTTGAAGCAGCACAATTTCAAATCAGTTGCATTTGCAAAGTAAGTGATATTCTTTCACGCATTTTGTAGTCTCTAGTAAGTGTTGGATTTACACTCAAAGTGAATGTGTGAAAAGAGAACCGGCTACCGTCACAAAGTCAGCCGGTTGGAAACCGGTTGAGATTTGAAGCTACCGGATAAGAACCGGCTAGATTTTGTTCAAAAGTCTAATAGTAGTTATGACAATATAAATGTAGGAAAAAATCTGGTTCTTGCCTGTGAAAAACCGAATGAAAATGGCAAATGCCAAAAATCAGCTGGTGAAGCCAAAATTTCTTCCCAAACGCGGCATTCACTCGTGGCTTTTCACGAGTGCGTCAATTGGTTTCTTTGACATGCTCCTCTGAGATTTTCATGTGATTTGAACGGTTCTCAAAGAGAGCAATGGTTAATGTATTATACGAGTTTTCAAATTATTTACTGAGTTTTTTCTTTTTGTTGCCATGTTCAGATTCTTTTTCCTTCATATGAAGCTGTCTAATGCGTCACTGGGAAGCATATTGTGTAAGAGCATCCTTGTTCACATTCTTTCTGGTCGCAGTAGAAAGTGATAATCTAGTCTCTGGTTTTGTGATTTGCTACGATGCCTGAAGCATGATTCTCCTTTAGATTGAGTAGTGTTTGCCATGTGATCATCGTGTTGACTGGCCTAACTTATTACTTCACGAGAAACAAACCTGGTGTGGTAATGAATATGAAGTTGCGATGCTGGGATTATCTGAAAGTATATTGCCAATTAATCTGTGTTGAATGTTTGAGCTGCTCTGTGACATCTTTTGGAAAATGCCGGAAATGGCAGATCCATCCAATTTGAGTTTCACCAACCTCTGTTCAAATGTTGCTGGCAATGCCTGCTGAAATATTTCTTTGTTTAGACTGTAGACAGTCATTTTTGAGAATGTCATCAAGTGTTTAGTTTGACAGGACAGTCGGGCTTCTTGACATGGTCTTATTATACTCTGCAACATAAGTCTAGAAGAAATATGAAATTCTGAAAGCCTTGTAGACTATACATTTGAATGATACTGTGGTAACCCATTCAGTACAGGTTCCTCTCTTAATCATCCATACCGTTCTGATAGTGAAAAGGTCTTGAGTTTGGAATGGCTGACTAGAAACTAGAATTATTGACACTTTCCCTTGAGTTTCAAGTTCCGAGTTTAGTATGGATCCTTGTGCAGAACCCCAAGCAAGTGATGTTTGTTCTTCATGATATGAGAAGATAGCACAAAGGCACCATTTACTTCAACACACGATTCATTCTAAGACACCGCTTTCCCTTATGTCGGAAGTATCATAAATCATTAGCCGTAGAAGGTTTACAACATGCACTTGCGTAAATAGACAGCATCAGAACGGAAGTGTAACTCTTTTTACTCACATAGAACACCATATTCAATAAATTGGGGAAAAGGATACATTTTGGGACTTCTGAATTTTCATTTTTGAGAATATTTTGGTGATTTAGAGTGAAATTTATGATTATTTCTTTGAGGTTTTACATCAATGATGAAGGATCTTGAAGAAATTATCTTAAATCTCATTTTGAATTGCCAAAATACTCTTACAAATGCAAAATTCAAAAATCCCAAAATGTATCATTTTCCCCAATTTATTGAATATGGTGTTATTAGATATGCAATAAACTTTTGATATACAGTATCAAGATACAGCAACAGGGATCAATTCTCATCAAGAAATCAGGAATGTATCACTCAATCAAGTTTAGCGACCTGTAAAGACTGATGAAGCAACTGTAGCGATAGAATCTTGGACGATGGCATGCTCCCCAGCTGTTGCAGCGGAGGACATCAGAGTGGAAATGGATAATCTTTGCCCAGCATCTCGGACATTGTCACTATGCAACGACGTAGAGTTTGAGCATATGATTTGCATTTCAGAGAATCCTCGCCTATGGTAACGCGCATGGGGTCTGCGTTCCGGCAAAGGAGGCAGAGACATCTCCATACTCTCCGAAGCCTGCAGAGATTGGGACACTTGTCGCATAGTCGGTCGATCTTCTGGATTAGGGTGGCAGCACAGAAGTGCCAAGTGCAGCAGACTCGTCACCAACTTTTTGTCTTCAGTTGCAGCACTTGAGGCGAAAACCATCGAAGAGTTCTGATCAGTCATATCCTCCGTAATCAACAAGCTCGACGCCTCCTGCAGCTCTATTCCACCATAGAAATCTGCATCCGAAGGTGGAAATGTTCCAAGCTTTACATCCGCCACTCGAAGAATATTCCCAGATTCATGCGCATACCATGTACGGTCTACCAATGTGCCATCTCCTCGGTCGATGGCATTGATGTCAAGTGGCCGCGTCCCACACATCACTTCAAGCATCAAGACGCCGAAGCTGTACACGTCCGATTCCTTGGTGGCTCTCCCTGTGTGTGGCATCTCTGGGGCCATGTACCCCAGAGTTCCTGCCAGCAGGGTAGTCTTCTCCATCTTTTGGTGGTCAATCAGGCGGGCAAGTCCAAAATCTCCCAGGTACGCATTCAAATCTTCATCCAACAAGACATTACTGGATTTGATATCTCGATGCAACACGCACTGCTTGCATTCCTCGTGCAAGTATGATAGTGCTGCGGCTACCCCGCTGATTATGGAGTGCCTCATCAGGAGTGGAAGTGAATCCGCCAAGTTGAGGTTTATAGCTTTTCGTTGAGGAAATCGGAAGAGCCACTCGTCCAAGCTGCCGTTGCACATGTAGTCATAGACAAGCATCAGCTGCTCGTCCTCGTGGCACCATCCTCGCAACTGCACCAAATTCCGGTGCCGAATCTGGCTGAGGCTTGCTGCTTCTGCTTGGAAGCCCTCCTCCCCTTGCTCGCTCCCGTGTTGCATTCGTTTGACTGCTACCAGGGCACCTGAGGGGAGAACACCTCTGTACACAGCTCCAAAACCGCCGCTTCCAAGCATTTCACTTCTGCTGAAGTTCTTGGTGGCCTTGCTGAGCTCTTTGCACGTGAAGACGCGTGGCACGAGATTCCGGTCCACGAGATTGAATTTACTTTGCTTGGTGAAAGATGCTCTCCTCCGGTACTTGGTAAATAGCAACGCCGCAAGTAACAATGCTCCAACAACTCCTGAGCTGACACCAGCAATGATCCCGACCTTCTTTCCATGAGAGGAACTAGCACCAGCGTTTACCACAGGGGGTTGAGCTGGTACAGGTGGTGGAACAGCAACTACTGCATGCAGTTTAGAGCTTGCAAACTGCCAAGCTTGAATCTGGTGAACCTCGTTGAAGTCTCCGACACTTGCAGTAAAGCCAATGTACATGTACTCATCCAAAAGACCTTCTAAGGGCTGAGTTGCCTCGATGATAGGTTTCAGCGGTTTGGGGGGTGGTTTGCCGTTGGACAAGGAGCCATTAGTAAAGTACACTTCAAGCTTTTGGGTGGTGCTGTCGTAATCTATCCAAGAAGTGAAGGAGCCACCGTTAACAAGGTACGTGCAATTATGCACCTTGCCTCCACAAAGATTGTACGACCATGACGAGTTCAAGCTGTTAATGTCGACACCGATATGGTTGTCACTAACGTCCGCGTACTCAGGGTTTCGATAGGTGTCAAACTCTACAGCAAAGACCTTATTGGAGGACAGGCCGTTGTTAATTTGTTGCAGAAGGCAGAGCGCTCCGCCTCCGTTCTCCAAAGTGTTGTTCCTGGCGATTGTGAAAGCAAATCCGTCTCCATGGAGATATCCGTCATCACCTCGCACAGAGTTTTCGCCCGTGATTTCGAATGTGAAGGCGGTGCTAAAAGAAACCACTCCACCAGATGCATTGTCTTTCATCCTCACTGGATCCTTGTAAGTTAACTTCCCACAACTGCCAGTCCCCAGCGCAACTGCCCCACCGTTCAGCAGAAATGATCTTCTGTCTGGATAGTACTGAACATCGCCCATGGTTGCGTATTCGTCTGGGGAGATGAAGTAGGAGTAGCTGAAGTTGGTGTTTTGGGCCTCCACGAGGATGTAACAACTATGGATCATAAGCACAGTTAGAATCAGGAGAACGACCTCACAATGATCAGAGTCTAACCCCGACGTCATCGCTGCCGACAGGCACGAAGACTAGGGAGCAGCAAAGGTCTTGATATCACGCAATCCTAGAAGCAATCTACTTCATGGTTGATACGCTTGCTGCCAAAGAGCAAAACTACAGGGATATACGTCAAGAATGTTGCAATCGTAACCCTGAAGGGCTACATACATGCAATGCGATTTTCTCACTAGAGAACGAAGCCTTGAAGAAGGAAATACTTGCACCGACTGGCGATACGGATTCCAGGTTTGGCAACCTAGTTGCCTCAATGTATTAAACAGAAATTAAACACGGCACATGGATGGCACTACTGCTTCGCTGTAACTCACACTATCTCAGCAGCAGCAAACCAGAAACTCAAGTTCTATGCCTATCTTGGGCAAGGGCTCTGACAGAACTTACAGAATACCACAGGTATGTATGTTCAGCTATGGTGCTCAGATTGTGAAGTGGGTTGAACCTGGGATTGTTGTATTCAAGCTAGTTCTAATGCAGCTCAAACTCCGCACTCAGGAAGCAAGCTTGTGCTCTACTTGCAACTGTCCGTTATACCATACGAAGTCATCCTACGAGCTGATTTCTAGTAGTAAAGCTGCATAAATACAGTGTGGTCTGCTCGCTAAGAGAACAAAACCCCGAGAAATGAAACACTTGCACATACTGACAAATACGATTTACAGGTTTGGCAACCCAGTTGTTTAAAAATCTCAAACAGAGACTAGACAAGGCACACGAATGGCACTTCTGCGTTGCGGTAACCGACCCCGTCTCGGCAGCTGCAAACAAGAAGCTTTGTTTTGCCGGCAAGAGGACGTACTCGGCTGTCAAGCTAGCGCAGCGCCTGAATCAAGACCTGGCCACACCAAAATAAATTGGCATTCTAAAAAACGTATAATGGCACGATTGGGGTACCCAAAAAGGACTGATGGCATTGATCCCCATATTAAATAAAGTGGGAAAAAGGGTACATTTTGGGGTTTTCAAATTATGAGGTGAAGGTTGTACATGATCACCTACAATCGAGCTTAGTGTTTTTTTTTGAACACGTGCCCTCACCTAAGAGGAGGAATCTGCGAGGGAAAAAATCTTAGTGGCTCATATTGGATTTGATACCTTTAAATTTGGTTTTGGGTGACTTCTCTAGATTTAGGTGACATACAAATTGGGACCCCCAATATTCCCAATTTATCTAATATGGTGTTATTGTTGTTGTGAAGTCCAATACATGGACATTGATCTTGTCCTAGAAGAAAGTGCATCATGCATGAACAATACTAAAGCCAAACAACCAATAGACCATAGGACATAAGGTAATGTGCACATAAAAAATCCATCTAAGAGCTAAAACTGAATTTTTGGGAGGTGTGACTTCTTGAAAGATTTTTCAGTAAATTTTCCTTGAATGATAAGAGGAATTGACATCTAACCTAAGTTATTTCATATTTTTTGGAGCTTTTTGGAATTAGTTATGAAATTTTGAAGTGGAAAGGTCATAGGTCTCTAAAATGGTTTGCCTTCTCAAATGTCCTCTACATGTACTTTGTTGAAGCCTATGAAAAAACAACTGATTTTACAAACTCAAAACATTTGAGCAAATGAATCATTTTAGAGCACACTACCTTAGTATGTACGTTGCTGTGTAATTGGCATCTGCTACAAACAAATAGTTTTAATTTGGGATTGCAACTAGCTCACTAGAACATTATTGATCTATCTTCCAACTTTTTTGTTGATCTCAAATGTAGTAAAGGTGTGGATGCATTCCGAATACAAGAAAAACACATTGTACTTTACAACTTGTGGCGGTTTGTTGGTCGTTTAAGGGTTAAAGCTGATTTGGTCTTACCTATGATACTTCTCCTGTTTATTAAGTCCTACTAGATAGTGCTATGGTATTTACGTTTTGACAAGAAGTTGCTTATACTTGTAGATTAGAAAAAAGAAAAAAGAAAAATAAATGATGAATGTTATCATGTCTGGATGAGTGTTTTTTGTGAGAAATTCTTGAACTGTCTCATTTCAACAAAATGAAGTAAAGGACTTATCCGGACTACAAATTTGCTTGATAGGATTTGGAGAAACAGGGTGTAGTTGTACAAATATGGATGATCCATTGTATTTCAATTGTATTAGCCCATAAAGTACTAAAGCTAATTGTTATGGATTCTTTAAACAACAACTTAGAGTGAGTTTTTCCACACCCAATATAAAACATTAAAGAATTACAATTTGACTTTTCAATTGGCAAAAACATACATACTAACTAGTTTCTAGGTGCACATAAAGTCAAAATTGCTAAAATGTGAATAATTAATATTGTGTGTACAAATAGGTGTTCAAAATGAGGATTTTAGATGGTTTTATTGTCCTTTTTGGGTAGTTTGGATGGTTTTGCTGGAGTATGTTGATTGTGCCATTACCCAAAGAAATGGCATCATTGGCCTTTTTTTGTGTAAAAGTAGATTCTTTAAATCTAGCTTGTAGTATATTTTAACCCCTAAAAGACCAATTGTCCCCTCAAGGGATAGTTGGGATTTTGGGCATGTACCTATGGCCAGCATTTTTTTTATAGGCTACATGGTGCCAAATAATGACATAAATTTTGGTCCTATGACCGTTGTGAAAGAAAAGAGGGGAATTTTTTTTACCTTTTTTGCCATGTTGCCACCCTCCTTGGCTGTTGCGTAGCCTCCCAGCAACGTGGAGCAGCTCATGTCACCTTCTTTGTCGCCAGTGTTCAAGGTTTGGGCTGCATAGGCTTAGTGTGCCTTCACCACTTTGCACCATCATTGTAACAGCTGATTGCCAAATCAACCCACTCCCTCCAGCCCTTGGCGCTAGTGGTGCGAGCATATTTTCTTGGTAATTGCCAAATCAAGATCTTTGTACCAGTAGTTAGTTGCCATTTAGTTCATTGTGAATTGCCAAGATTGTCGCCAAATCTCTTCATTGTCTGCTGGGTGTAATGGGGTGGGATTCGTGGGAATGTGGGAGTTGCAAGGATTGGCCCGTGAGGTTGCTTAGTCTTTGTTTTTTTTGTGGTCATAGTAGTGGGGAGATTTTGATCTCCCACTCTTTCTTGGTTTGACTTGTTGCTTGTTTTTTGTCCTTTTTTGCTTAGTGTTTGTTTGCTTTTTGGGTCATAATAGTGGGGAGATTTTGATCTCCCTCTCTTTCTTGGTTTAACTAGTTGCTTGTTTTTGTCATTTTTTGCTTAGTGATTATTTACTTTGTTGGTCATAGTAGTGGGGAGATCCGTGTACAGTGACAGCCATTCTAAGAGAATTAACAAAAAACTATGTTCTTTTGTGCTCACCTACACCCTAAATTGAGTTACCAATGCTCATGGACGCAAGCAATTGAAGCAAGTGACTTCCTCTTCAATTGCCAAAGCTCGTAAATATTGTCAACATCCATGCCTTGTGAATGTGCATGTGCATTGTTGAATTTGTGGCAAAGAATGATTGAAAGTAATTAACTAGTTGTATTTGTGGCTATGTTTGTTTAGGTGGGACCTCCCATTCATGAGTGCGCCTAATGCATTTATTGTCACTCTACACCTTTGAAGTCCATCACCAATAACATTGTTTTCTTTCTTTATATGTGTAGCCAGTAGTTATACAAAAAACCACTCTTGTAGACTTCTTGTTGCAACTTTTAGAAAGTGGTTCAAATGTAGGTGCTAGTTTTAGAAATCAACTTGCACATGCATAGCCACTACAAACTCAGCATCTGCTACCATAGTCGCCACATACAGCTATAACTCTCAATTGGCTAGGTGCCACATTTGTTGAATATTACTAGGGGACTTTCTCCAAAAAACAAACTTAATAAAAATTCAATTTCACCACTTGCACTACACATTACTTCTAATAGTAGCCACATCCTAGACAATTGAAAATCTCCAAAAAAATGGCTGCCTATGGCTAAACTACTTTGTGTGTTTTTTGGAATTTTTTATAGAAGAGGGGAAATTCAAAGATCTATGTGGGCATCTAGTTTTTTCTTCATTTCAACATTTATTGAAGAAATTATATAAGAATTTATGAAAAACAAGGGAGGGCAAGCATTTGGGCAATCCGGGCAATTCCAAAAACTACTTTAAGAAATGCATTTAAAAAAAGTAAAATCTGAAATTGGTTCTTTAGATTTAAAAAAATGTGGGAAGCTTTGAATCCTTCAATTTTGATTCATGAGATTAAAGTTGTGAGAAGTTTCAGTTTGCAGGTAGGTATTGGACTCCCAAATCTCCATTCCTTTTGCCCTTGTAAAATTTGGTACTCTACTTTTTTGAGCTTTTTATGTTTTTTTTTTTTTGACTTTTTTTTTCCAACTTGTAGTAGAATATGATTCCTTGGTTTGCGCCATTTGGATCAAAGTAGTTCTAGTGTATATGCAAATTTCATGACCATGCGGCATGGCAAGATTTTACAAAGTATATTTCAAACCTCCAATTCATTAGAAAATTCTCCCACACTTTCCTAACTTGGTCTTCTACATGGAAAAAAATAAGGGAAAATATCAAAACTAGGCCTGACAATTGGCCGTATTTCAAAAACAGTCCTGACTATTCTGAAATATCAAAAATAGGCCTCATCCACGTCTTGAGTTTTTGTGGTTTTGCGGTTGATTTTTTTTCAATTCCCAAACTGGTTAACCCTTGAGCCATGGTTGGTCTCCATTAGCAGAGAATGTTGTCCTTTTTCAATTCCTATGGTTTTCCAACCTGTAGTGGCCATTAAACCCCCCCCCCCATTTTCTCCTAAATCCAAAAATAACTCTGGGGGCTTAGGGGTTGATCAAGGATTTTTTTTTGTTATTTTCTCTATATCAGATTATAAATGTTGAAAAACTAGATTTTCAACCAACTTTTCAACCAATATTTATGAATTGCAAACTACTTTTTCTCATTTCAACAGGCTAGCTTTGACCTAGCTATTGATTCTTCTCAGACCCCTTCATCATATATAAATAGTAGGCCTTGCAATTAAGGTGACAAAATTTTTGTACATGTTTCTATATGGGAATTGATATGAGCACACCCGGGGTTTGATATATGCACACAAGAAGAGGGGTAAATTTAAGATATTTGCCATGTACAAGTCGAATTTGGAAAGTTCAAATTCAAATTTGGATTAGAGACCTTGATTTAGTCTAGAACCACAATGGAGGTTACAAGATTTCTTACGCTATTTGATGTTGAATTCACTATGGACAAAAAATGCCTTTCTAGTGTATCTAATAACTCTTATCTCCTTGCTATGAGTCCAAATTGTAATCATAAAAATGACATTCTTTGAGTTTGAGCTCAATTGATGAAGTAAAGTTTACTAAGTCTAATTTCCATGTCAAATTTGAAAAATTTCCAAAATTTGAATAGTATGTTGCAATTTGAACTTTGGGTCTCATGCTAAGGGCTACTAATTTCTAATTATATTATAAAAAAGAAAATTGGTTTATTGCATGATGTTTTACACTAAAACACTTACACATGATAAAGTTTTCAAAAGGATTAACCCTTAAACGACCATAGGGCATAGTATACACGCTAACGTAGAAGTGTCATTTGCTACCAATAAGAAATTTTAATTTGAGATCTCCAATAGCTCACTAGAATGGCGTTGATCTATTCTCCAACTTTTTTGTTGGTCTCAAATGTAGTAGAGGTGTGAATCCATTCCAAATACAAGAAAAATACCCCATATTATATTGATTGCAAAGGGCCTTTTAGTTGTTTAAGGGTTAAGTTTGTTTGATATGGATTTCTTTGACTTCTTTAACTTGTAAATGACCATAGGGCATAATATATACGCTACTGTATAATTAGCATTTGCTACCAATAAAAAGTTTCAATTTGGGATCTCAAGTAAAGGTATGAATCTATTCCAAATACAAAAAAACACAGACGTTCAGGGGTTAAAAATTCCAACAATTACAAACTTTCACAAAGAACCTGAAACATTTACGACTTGCGGGGGGATGTGATTTCATCTCTGAAAAACAAAGATAGACATTTAACCCTAATTCAATTTTGATATTACCCATACAGATTGAAGATTTTAAGATTATAGGAGTTTGACCACATGGTCGTAGGCCCTACGTTTAGGGGTTGAAAAGAGTTTAAAAAGGTTAAAAGAAAAGGCCGAAACCAGAAGTCATTCCCAGACACACAGAACGAGAACGTTGAGGTGAAGAAAAGTTGATAACTCAGTACGTAGAAGTCTTGAATTGATTTCAATATCTATCATAAAATGCCATAACCTATTATTAAACAAACTACCTGCTGTGCAAAAAAAACAAACAGGGGTAGGTGATTAAAGAGTCATACTTCATAGCATTAGAAACTCATGATAATGGGCATCGCATTCGGTAAACCAAGATGTTATACTTGTTAAATTTAACACACCTTAATCACACCAGAGGCGCGTGGATTCAAAGCTCACAGACTTCAGAAATATGAATCTTGGGTTGTGCTTAGAATACAAGATACAAAAAGTACAGATACTTTCGTCTATGAGTAAAAACTGCAATCACACCTATCAAAATTGAAGCAAGGAAGGAGCTCGAAGTTAGGTTGAGAATAAAGATCACGAAATCTTAAGCAAAATAATGACTCAAAGTGCCTCCAGGACCTTACATTTGCACTACCATCCAAACCGACTAAATTCACTTCTAAAAGTAACTACCAACGAAAGTTATACCTCATCTTCGTTCAAAAGCATGTTGGGAACACCTTTGGTAACTGGAAATCTTCGGTTCGTTTCTGGACAGATCAGGGCACCCTCCTCCAAGTGGACCTACCATACACAAATAAGCACATGAAATTCGGCAAGTTCAGAAAACGGTTTCAGTGGCAACTCCAGCACAATAAATTTTGTACTGACCACAGATTGCCGATATCATTGCAAATTCTTGAACAATGGCGATCAAGAACAAAACTTATTCAAAACATCGATATTTTGCAAGGAAACTCAGCAAAGCAACAAAGATTCAATCTAATTCAGATAGGATTGCATAATTGAAGTTCGGCTTTTTTGAGATTGCATTGAAACCTCCGTCTGATACCTCGTTATCCTGGCTTCACTAAACAACATTCTAAAATACCCTGCACACTTGCCACACATTCAAACTACGACATAAAAGAAAAGCTGAGACCTGAGGTAATAAGATCTAAGAGGATTCAACAAACCAGGTTTTGTAATTTAAACAAAAAGTAACACGAAATTACCTCAAGCAATGCATGGTGAAACTTCTGGAGGAAATCATCATCTTCCAGCATTGCAGGTTCCACCTGCTCGGGAATATCATTAAGGCCCAACTGCAACACATTTTCAGCCCCACGGGTCAAGACCTCTGCAAAAGACTTCCAAAAACCTAACATTTTCATGCCTGAAGGCCCTACACCAACTGGTTTACCAAAATTCGAATGAGAAAATTTCATGGATACCCCTGAAGTTTGCCATGTTTTCATAGATACCCCTGCTTTATAAGAAATTTCACAAATACCCTTGGACCAAAATTTTCAGGTGTTTGTTTTGTTAGGCATGCCAGTTCCCTTCTTCCTTTGTGCGCACACATAACAAGAAAGAAGTAGTGTGCGCACAAAGGGAGAAAGAAGTGACATGCACAAAACACACACCTGAAAATTTTGGTCCAAAGGTATTTGTGAAATTTCTGAAAAACCAGGGGTATCTATGAAAATATGGCAAACTTCAGCGGTATCCATGAAATTTTCCCAATTCGAAACAACCAAAACACCGCACTCCTAAACATGTATCCTCTCGTGTCGTACTTTGACTCCACCAGAATTACACCAGCACTCAGCTCACCTCCTACTTCAAATTCATGCCGCTACGTCCATACAGAATACACACAAAAACCGCTCTCTAACCCTAAAAGACAAAGGGAAAATTTCATGGGTACCCCTGAAGTTTGCAATAATTTCATAGATACCCCTGCTTTTTCAGAAATTTCACAAATACCCTTGGTCCGAAAAAAGTAGGCGTCTGTTTTGTTATGAATGTCACTTCCTTCTGGGAAGTGGCATGCACAACAAAACCAACACCTAAATTTTCTTGTCCAAGGGTATTTGTGATATTTTTGAAAAAGCAGGGGTATCTATGAAAATATTGCAAACTTCAGGAATATCCATGAAATTTTCCTAAGACACAAAGGGGGGAATAAAAAAAAAAGCAAAACCTAAAGCAGGAAAACAAGAACAACAACAACTCACTGTCTTGCAATACATCAGCAGTCTTTAATTCAGAACAAACAACACACAATCACAAAAGACTCTGGCAAAAGAAATGAGGTTGAAGTTGTACACTGTGCGCCGCCTTGTGAAGTGCTTTCCAATCAAGCTTGGGATAAATATGTCTCAAAAACTCCGGGTTCATCTCCGACTCTTTGGTTTCTAACTTCGTGGCCTCGATGAGCAGTGGAAATCCTTTCGTCACTCCCTTGATGTTGCACGCCAGCATGTTGTGCGTGAGGAGCCTCATCTTGATTCCTGATTCCACTTATAAAACCTGAAAAATGTGTTGTAGGAACAGGCTTAGAAAGTCAAGCAGCTCTCGATTCTGAAAGTATTACTATAGTAAAACAAAGTGGATTTTTTTATATACTGATGGTAAAAAGAAAAATTTGATCGACAATAGTAAAAATAAGGGAAAATTTCATGGATACTCCTGAAGTTTGCAATAATTTCATAGATACCCCTGCTTTTTCAGAAATTTTACAGATGCCCTTGGACCAAAAATATTAGGCATTTGGTTTGTTGTGCATGCCACTTCCCTTCTTCTTTTGTGTGCATGCATAACAAGAATGAACTAGTGTGCGCACAAAGAGAGAAGGAAATGACATGCATAACAAAACAAATTCCTACTTTTTTTGATCCAAGGGTGTTTGTGAAATTTCTGAAAAAGCAGGGGTATCTATGAAAATATTGCAAACTTCAGGGGTATCCATGAAACTTTCCCTAGAAATAAAAACACGCAATCTCCCTCAAACCCTAACTACAATCCAACCAAAGCAGAGATCCTCTCCACAAGGCCGTGAGTTTTCAATTACTGGTATGTCGAAAGCTTCTGCTCGATTGTGCAATGAAATCAGAAACCCTAATTCATTAAACCTGAATTGAACACCCGCTGTACGTGCATATCCTGTACCATTTGCTTTTTGAATCTTAAAGTAGCTTTCGGGAAATTTTTCTTATGGAAGCTGTGGCTAGCGCTTCTTTTTATGCAAGCTCCGTCAACATGTTACAAGGGTGGCAATTGCGGCAAGGAGTGCAACACAACAAGAATGAAGTAACGTGCACACAAAAAGAGAAGAAAAGTGGTACTAAAATCATAACGACCTCTGTAATATCAGATTTCATAACGACCTCTGTAATATCAGATTTTTACCTCTATAATATCACGTACCGTCTCCAATTCCTGCCGTCAAAGCTCAAGGGCTTCAAATCGTATCATATACCAATCACACTCCTTAAGTAGCCGCCTGAACTATTCGAATATCAATAGTCAGCCTTGCATAAATTCAAAACACACGTTAATTGAACTGAAAGCAGATAAAGCTCTTGTGTGAAAAACTGCAGGCACACCACCACCAGCGATATTCTTAAGGACAATAGGAATTTTATTATTTAAAAAAGATTGCAATGCAAGACGCCAACGTTTAATGCTTTTACTGTGTTCAAGGGCTTCATACACCAAAAGCCAAGCAGTTTCAATGCGCTCAAACTAAGACAGTAGCAAACCTTGAGAAGAGCATGGAGCGAGCACGTGGACAAAAACAGGAACGGCCGTGGGAGAAAGCATACCGAGTTGGACGCTAGTTGGCCAACAGCAGAGGAGAGCGGGGAACATAAACTGTGAGAAAAAAGACGAAAGACGAGGGAGAAGAGCGATGGGCAGAGCTGCTGCGGATACCGCAACACACACTAAAGCTGTGGCAGCAGCGGGGAGAAAATTAGGGTTTCGTTTCGGGGAAGGGGACAGAAAAGACAGCATCGGTGGTTGCACCGTTGCAGAGAAGGATCTCCTTTCTTTCTTTTCTTCTTTTCTTCTCTTTTTCAACCAGAGCTAGTTTTCGTTGAGAACTTAACCCCTAAATGCCCAATCCCTATCTGGGCTTCTTGGACTTTTCATGAAACTGCACAATCACTGAATCTTTTCATAAATTTTATCAAGTTTTTGTCAATTGTAACCATACAAATTTAAACTATACATGTTAGAGATTACATGGAAAAAGAAAACACATCAATGTCACTTATAGTTTGAAAGATTATAATGTTTGAACATGAGGGTGTTAAAACTGTAAAAGTGACTTAAAGTTTTCTAATCCTCATTTTACATGTCAAATTTGAAAAGTTGGTCACTAAAAAAATATGAGGTTTAAGGTCATTACATGTCTAACTCTAATCAATTTATGGTTTTTAAAATCTACTCCTATATTTTTTTTAAATAGATTTTTAATGTGAATTTTTCTCTAAGCTCTAGTGTATTTAAGGCTCATTTTCAAGATCTTCCTACACTAGAAAACTCAAGATTGTAGTGGACACCCTTGTACAAAATTGTGAGTAGAAAAATCATCAACTTTCATTTTCAAAATCAAATTTTTGATGTTGAAAGTAGACTTCAAAAAAAACTTATATTGAAAAAAATACCCGGGTGGATAATTTAACGCATTTTAGATTTGACCTGCGGCATAATATAGAGAGGCGTTTATTCTTTTGAGGTAATAATTATAAAAAAATTATAACTAAGAAAGGGTTCATTCAAATGGCAAAATTGAGTATAAGTAATATAGGTAGGCTTTAAACATGCCTCATTACTTTTTTCTTACAAGTAATTAAGGGGCCAATATTGTGGGGTATCCTATGGTCTTGCTGTATTTATGGTGGGTATAGGGTATCCAATATTCCAATGAGAGTGCCAAGTGTTGGGTGATGAAAAATGAGGACAACAAGTGTGGATGAATGGTTAGGGTCTACTTCACTTTTGGGTCAAGGTTTTGTTGCTTGGTGTTAGGATGCACGTTCCAGCCTTCCAGGTTTCAGCTTGTTTCATTTGGCTTGTGTGTGATAGGATTTTCTTAATACATACATATAAACGGAGTTCATTCACAGTGCTTTGACTCTTAGGTGATTTACTCTTGAATTTTTGGAGTGAAGAGGCATTTCTAATTGCATTGTATTTCCCTGAAGGATTTGATCTTTGTCTTGAAATTACTTACGAAAGCATAGTGCATTCACACCCTAACCCCTAAAACCTAAGTTGTCAAAAATTTTAACAATTCAAAATTTTCAAGTATATAGAAAATAACCTTGGAAAAAAAATTGCTTAGCCCTTATAAGTAATTAAAGAGTGCCCTAAAATTGGCCATTTGACCCAATTATATAATTATAGATACCCTTTTATTTGGCCCAAGGAACTAAATAGCCCCCTATAAATTACCCCCTCGCCACACGTGGGGTACCCAACATATATATAGTGATCCACCCGAGAAAAAATACTGAAATTAATAATTTGAGAAGGTTTTATTCATCTTCAAAGTTTTGTAAAGACCCAAATCTGGTTGCTTGGGCATTTAGGGGTTAACTCCTAAACATCCAAGGAGTAAGGGCAAAACATAGATGCCTTACAAAATGATAATTTTGTAACTTTGATGAACTTTGCTTCAAAAGAAGAAACAAGAATCATGATGTATAGTAATTAACCATATTGTCAAATATTCAAAAAGGATTTTGGACTCTTATTTAATGAATTTAGAAGCGTTACCATTTAATATGGGAATTGATATATGCACAACGGGGGTTGATAATTGCACACTCCCATGGGCTAAGTTCTAGATTTTTTCCATCAAAAAGTTGAATTTGAGAATTTTGAATTTAGATTTGGACTTAGAGACCATGATTTAGTCTAGAACCAAAAAAAAATTTGCAATTGAACAACACCTAATGAAAAAGTTTATCTTTTTTTACAAACAAAAGTAAAAGTAACACTATTCCTCCTAGCTATACTTTTTCATTGGGTGTTGTTGAATTGCAACTTTTTTTATTGTTCTAGATTAAATCATAGTCTCTTAGTCCAAATCTGAATTCAAAATTCTCAAATTCAGCTTTTTGATGGAAGAAATCTAAAACTTAGCCCATGGGGGGGTGTGCAAATATCAACCCCCGGTGTGCATATATCAATTTCCTTTAATATTCATCAAAATTACAAATTTCATTCATAGAACATCCAATTTGGTATGATTGGTTAAAAATAAACATTTTATTCTAGATTTCAAAAATGATTTCTTTTTGAGGGAGAGAACATCATTATTTTTCTAAAATAGTATATTTTATAACACTAGCAAATGTTGAATTGTTTGTCTTTGGAAAATTTTCCTTGGTGGACTTTGACTTGGATGGACATGAATCAAATTGGGTTGGAAAGTAGCCTTCCTTTCCTTGTTGAAAATCTTTCTAATTTAAAAATAATAAAAAATCATCTTGGGCAACCTCCAAAAAAGGAGAACAACCAAAAAATTGTCAATTAGGTGCTTAGGGGTTAATACTTGCCCATAGGGTTCACACTTTAAAACATGCCTCTATTTCTAGAATTCCCAAAATTGCTAAATTTATGAAATCGTGGTAGTCAACTTTCCAACAACTTATGGTGCCTCTAAAGATTAAACATATATTGGAAGCACTTCACATTAAGGCCAATCAAGTAAAGAGGGCATGGGATTGAGTGCCCTAAATTTCTTAAGAGGTCAAAAAATGCGTTGAAAATAGGTAATGAAATCATCATACTGCTAAAGTCACAATGACTTTTGTAATATCACATTTACACCTATGTAATATCACATCTTCAATATTTGTGATATCATATTGGTACTACTATAATCACAAAGACTTCTATAATACCACATATTTACTCTTTGTGATACCACATAAAACTACTAAAATCACACAGATCTTGGTAATACCACATTATCAACTTTGTAATATCACATCACTAGTCTCTTTTGATGTTATCACATAGATAATTACAAAGGAAAATTTCATGAATACCCCTAAAATTTGCAATATTTACCTAGATACCGTTGTTTTTTCAGAAATTGCACAAAAACCCTAGAACAATAATTTCTAGACATTTATTTGTTGTGCTTGTACTTCCTTCTTGACCAATATTGAAGAGAGAATGTAATGATACAAAAAAGAAGCAACTTATGCACAAAAGAAGAAGAGAAGTGACATGCGCAACATAATAAACGTCTGAAATTTATGGACCAAGGACATTTATGTAATTTATGAAAAACCATGAATATCTATGTAAATATTGCAAACTTCACGGGTACTCATGAAATTATCTCTAGATTCAACTTCAAAACTTACAATTTTTTTTCTTAGCATTCTAGTTAGGGGAAATTACAAATAGGGGCACAAAAATGAAAAATATTACAAATTAAGGCATAGTTTCAAAATAAATACAAAGGGGCTCAACTTCAAAATAATTTGTAATTTTTCATAAAATTTTGAATTGGATATCACATTAAGTGTTAGCTAACTTCCAAAAAAATTAAAAGCTTCTTCAAATCAAGCCTAAATAAGGAAATTTGAATAAAATAATCCATATAGTTGCCATATCTTTTACTAAAATTTCCTTATTTAGGCTTGAACTTTTTAAGTTTTTTGAAAATTAACTAATACTTACTATGTTGTCCAAGCCAAAATTTTATGAAAATTACAAATTATTTTGAAACTATACCTTTATCTGTAATATTTTTCATTTTTGTGCTCCTATTTGTAATTTCCCCCAAATAGAATGCAATATCATCTAGTGTAGGAATTTTGCTGAATCTAGCCAAATTAGTGAAAAGTGAGTTCATAAATACACACGGATAACGCAAAGCCCCGAACCTTGTGACACGTGTCAGTCGTCCTTCCCTGTCTCACCCTCGATGTGAATTTATAGAGAACCACAGACAATTCAAGGCTGTTGTCGTCGACGTTGACGTCCTAGAAATCCTATACCCCGGAGTTTCAATACCGTTCTCTGAATTTCTCGGTAGTCTTAAAACGACTTTGAAGCAAAAGTAGCAGCATAATTGAAGAACAGGTCGATCCTGAAGTTCGATCAGGGTTTGTTGTTGCGTGATTGTTGAATTTCTTGAATTTGCGAGTCTGGTCGAAGCATTTTTTTCTAAGAGTTGAGAGGAGGGTGAGTGGTTAAAAGATGGCGTCGGTGCGATTGTCCGCAAGGGGCGGTGCTGCGTCGATTCCCGTGACGTCGACAAAGGTGACTGGCAGAACATGCGGCAATTGGACTCTACAACCTTCATTCAACTCCAGAGCTAGTGTTGCTGCTGCAACATCAACTCAACGGTAATAAAATTCATGTCGTGCTTTTGCATCGCCTGGTAGTGTAACCGTTCGGGCGCGACTGTATCTGGATTCTCGTTTTTTTAGGGTTCGGAGCTCCGTATCCGGATTCTTGATTTTTTAGGGTTTGGAGCCCTTTATCCCGATTCTTGAATTTTTAGGGTTTGGAACTCCGTATCCGAATTCTTTATCTTTTAGGGTTAGAGCTCCGTATTCGGATTCTTGATTTCTTAGGGTTTGGCGCTCCGTAGTCCGTATCCGGATTCTTGATTTCTTAGGGTTTGGAGCTCCGTATCTGAATTCTCGATTTTCTTAGGGTTTGGAGCTCCGTATCCGGATTCTTGCTTTTTTTGAGGGTTTGGAGCTCATTCACAATTTGTGCTTTCGTTTCAGGCAACTTGTCTCGTTTCACGATTGTAAAGATTCCAATGGTGCTGTTGCCAGTGCCTCAACTTCTTCGAGGAGAACCACGTTCGTTGCCTCTTTGTTGACTACTGCTGCAATGGTGAGTCATACTTCTTTCTTTTTGCGATACATGTCTCTATGAATTACTAGATGCCTTTTTCCATTCCAAGGGTAAGGTGGTATGCTTCTAAAACCGTCATTTTTAGGGCTGATCTGCTTTTTCATGGGCTTTTCAAGACATGAAGATTTTTTTGTCTAATTTTTAGACAAAGAGAAATGGATGCCAAATTTAAAACAGTTTTTTTTCTTTTTTTTTGAAGCATTATTGAATTGTTGATGAATTTTCAAAGTTCTTTGCAGTAGACATCTATTTCTGATTGACTATAGGTTTCCCATAAACTGTCCCCATGCAACTTGTGAAGAGATGAGGTAAAATTTGAGGATTATGATTGGCTCTTACAATAGAGTACACCTTTTCTTCTATGACTTGAAAGGGGTCCATTCAAAGGCCACTTAATATCCATTCCTGAGCTACCTATGGGACGCTTTATCTGAGAGTGTTGCAATTAGAGCACACTACCTTATAAGGATTTCGGTAAGAAGGATTTTTTATCCTGTTTTGGACGTTATCTTATGATATTTTCCACTGTGTAGGTAACGACATGCCAAGCAGAGAATCAAGCCGTGCAGAATAAACAGAAGGTCATCAGCAAAGCTCCATCAGGGTGTAAGTTGGCTATGTCTTTTTAAACTATTGAAATTATGCTTTAATTAGTACATATCCAGAGAGAATCTCTCCCCTTTTTTTACTGACATAGAGTTAACAACCCCACTTAGCCCTACTTAGGGCCAACTTCTCTGCTATTTTTTTAGTACACTTCCACGCATGGCTCCATAACTCATATCTCGTTTCCATGCTTATCCAATTCCTGACCACCATGCAAGTCGACCCCTTTAAGGATAACTCTATCATTTTGTAGTACTGGAAAGAGGTTCTGCCCTGCCGCAATCAACCTGTAATTCTTTTTCCTACCAGTTGCGTAGGTTTTCTTTTCCCTGAGAGCAAGTAAATACAGTGCATGACGTCAACCCTACTTTCGTTGACCGACCATGTACTGGTCAATTGTCGGATGGTAGTGCAGAAAAACTAAAAGATTTTTTTTGGTTAACCCTTGTGGAGTTGCTCTCGTTTCCAGTATCTGCTATGTCACTGTTGATCCTAGACGATTTTTTTTAATACTGATAAACTTTTGCGGTGTTGGAAAACCTGGCAACCTGTGTTTTGCAGCAAAGGAGAAAGCTTTTACTCCAAACCTCGACGACGGTGGCATCGGAGGTGGACCGAGGGGTGGCGATGGTGGTGGCGGCGGTGGAGGTGGAGGTGGGGGTGGTGGCGGTGGTTTCTTGTTTTGGGGATTGCTAATGCTTTTAGGGTTTGTTAGAGACAACGAACAGGACAAGCCATATAGAGGGCGAAAACCAAATAAGAAAGCGTTGGCAAACAAGGCAAAGAGGCGGCCACAATGGCAGGCATGATCTAAGGTGGCAACACCTAAACACAATCATTTGTATAGTTTCTGTTACGAGAACACCTTTATTTTTTGGGAAAATATAAAAATGCCCCTCAATTCTTTCAAAATATCAAATATACCCTTGTATTGTTTGAAATATAAGAAGTACCTCTGGTTTTGTGTAAGAATATCAATTATACCCCTGGTTATATATGAAAATATGTAATACCCTTAGTTTTCTTGTACCTCTTCAGTGTAATTTTTTGTAAATATTGGGATGACAATGGAAATTACAAAAACTAGATGCAAGTTGAATATAACTTAAATCTTGAACGCAAGTTCTTCAAGTCTTATATAGAGTTTTTGCATTTAAGTTCATTGTGGCCAAAGCCATTGCATTGATTTAACAACATGCTTTTCTTTGCCAATGTCTTTGGTGCAAATGTGACTTACAAAATTTCAAAAGAGGCACAAGAAAAATAAGGGTATTAGATGTTTTCAAAGATGAGTAGGGATATAATTGATATTCTTACACAAAACCAAGGATGTTTTTTATATTCCAAATAATATAGGGGTATATTTGATATTTTCAAAGAAATGAGGGGCATTTTTGATATTTTCTCTTATATTAACCCCTAAAGGGCCCTTGGGCTTTGGAGTTATGGTACCAAATATGGTCGCAACCAATATTCAGAAGTTTGAATAAATTGGAAATTAAGTGTTACAACCATACATATTAAAGGGTTGTATGATGGTGGGTGCATAAAAAAAATTGAAAAGCTCTCAGAGCAGCTCAAAAGCGTCTGTACATACGGCCGCATGCCGCATGGGCTTTCGGGCCGTTCAGGGGTTAATTACGGTCTTATTACCAAGCGCAATTTAGCATGCATTGTTTTGGATACTACATGAACACGTTACGTAAAATTTATCGTCTGACCTCTGTTTACAACAAAAACCAACGTGTAGGTGGTGCATAATCAGTGTTTGCATTGTTGCTAAGATTTAGGAAGCGTTTTTTTTGGGTTTTGCTAACTAGTCTTGTACTTCCTCTTGCTTCACATGTCATTAAATCTGGGAGTTGAAATTTAGTACATTTTTTGCAGGAAATGTACATGCGGTTTGTCTTCAACGAAAGGAAAGCTGGTGTCACTCGTTCATCCTTTCTAAGGAGTGCCCTTACTTCCTTTTTTCTGAAACTTCGATGGATATCCCATGTGGCTTTCTCAGGTTTCTTCTTGGATCTAGAGGCAAGACTAGACAGATGGAGATGAGGTTATTCTGGTGGATGACGTTTTTTCATCTAAATAGTTGGAGTAGAGTTTCATGTGTGGTTGCCACTAAATGATTGGCCTGATTTTTTCAATAGTTTAGGTTTTTATTTCACTTTGGAGTTGTACAAAATTTCAAATACTGAGCATTTAATCACATGTGCTATGGATCAAGTTCCAAAACGCACCACTCAACATGTTCAGTGAGGACATTGAAGTGTCTGGTTTTCATAGATAGTGGTGGATTAAGGTGTTCTACCTTGATTGTGACAAATCGTTGTTTACAGATGCCTTGTTTCATTTATCGAGAGGTGGTTGAAATCCGATTATGAAAATACTAGATTGAGTTGCAGTTTTAGTGAATTGGCGCCTTTTGTTTTCAATTATATTGAAATCACAATAGGAATGTTGTAAATAGCTTCTTGAGCCAATGCCATTCTTTATTGAGCTTTAGACCAAATATTTTTTATTTTGAAAATCTACAATCCTTGATATGATATCCTAGTTCTTCACAATTACAGCTACAAATTAATTCTGGTTTATACGGTCCTTTATTATTTGAAAATCCAGTCATTTGATGGGAAGATTATCTTGCTTGATAAAGTCATCTCTTGCAATAATTCTTAAATTTTCTTTGGTTAGTCAATAAGGCATTGTAAATCTTTATTCTGTTGTTTTGTGAATTCAAGTTATTTATGAATATTTCTTCTTGTATTTTGTTATGAATTAAAAGATTGTAATGTTAAATTTAGTTGCCAACAAAGTGAACTCACAAACATGTGGTATTTGGAAAGAAACACTTTCCATCAATGCATGAATGGCATCTTTGTCAGAAAGTTGATTCCTAGCTGCAACTAGTTATTGAGTTTATAGCTTTTAGTTTAGAGAAAATTTGATGGATACCCTTGAAGTTGAGATATTTGTATAGAGGTCCCTGATTATTCAAAAGATGTACAAAAACCCTCATGTTATAACTTTCAAACATTTATTTTGACCTCCTTCTCCCTTTTTGCGCATGTTGCGTCTTTCCCCATTTTATTACACTCCTTGTTGCAACTGTCACTCTCACAACACCCTAACAAAGCTCTTGTATAAAAAAAAATGTTGAACAACTCGTTTAACATTTTTCATAGGAGCAAAGCAAGAAGTGCAACAAAATAGGAAAGAACCAACGCACACAGAAAGAGAGAAGGAAGTGGTGTGCACCAAGGTCCTAAGAGATTTGACATATTTTGTAATGTTAGCCAAATCAGACTAGAAAACATCGGTCAAATTTGAAACTTGCCAGATGTCATGTAATCAAACTTTACAAAAAAATCTAAAAATAGTACATTAAAGTGTAAATATAGAAAAATCTACTGCAATCCAACAAAAAACTAGTTGAATTAGGGTCATGCTAAGACAGTATGCTCTAAAACTGTCCCTGTAAGAGCTAGTTTGATTTTTCATGGATTTTCAAGACATGAAGACTTTTTGTCTAATTTTCAAATGGAGAGAAATAGATGTCAAATGTAACACAACTTTTTTCATATTTTTTGAAACAATATTGATTTATTGATGAAGTTTTTTGTAATAGTTACCTATTTATGACTCTAGGTTCTCCTATAAACTGTCCCCTGCAACTTATGAAGAGACAAGGTGAAATCAAGGAATATGATTGGCTCTTGCAACAAAATAAACTATTTCTTTTATGACTTAAAGAGATTCATTCAAGGACCACTACATTACCATTCCTACCACCCTATGGGATGCTATACTTGATAGGGGTCACAATTTAAGCATACTACCTTAGATTTGAATTGGCAATGTTAGAATTTCTCCCCAAACAATGGTGTGCACAATAAAACAACTGGTTAAAAATTATGGTTCAAAGATATTTGTGCAATTTCCAAAAACCAAGGACATTTATACAAATATCACAAACTTCAAATGTATCCCTCATATTTTCCTTGAAAAAAAGATGTAGAGATTTTCCAAACTAGCCCAACAATGGGGGCTTCAAACTAAAACCTTTTTAGGTGACTCACGTCGCAATTCACCTTTGTGAATTCACTAGTGAACCGCGAGGTGATTCACCTCTGAACTTCACTCCTAACGTGATTCACATGAGGAGTGAAGTCCAAAAACTCACTTTTGTGGCTTTGCGGGACTCATTCACCTGCTTCCTCAAACTTTGAAACTTCTTTTGTAGAAGTTTTCACAAACTCACAAGTGTCTCAAACTTTGCGCGTGCGAGGGAACAAAAACAATAGGGGGTTTCAGATATCTCAAAAAAACGGCAAACGAATGGTCGTGAACAAGTTTTTGTTCATGGTGAACGTGGTCACAAAAGTGAACCACCCATGAGGACTTCTAGGACGTCCTCATGGCTCATTCACGCGTGAACAACATGAAGCCTCTCCCTCCTTGCCTCTCCCTCTAGCTCCGCTCGTGTTCATGTCGCTCCACTGCCTACGCTTGTTTGCGTTGTTGCCTGCCTCTCGGCTCCAGCTTCGGGCCTCTCGCTCTCACTCCGCACCTCTAAACAGTTTGGATACAAAGATAATTGTCAGGTCAAGGTCATTCAAGGAATCGCAATGCGCGAGAAGTGACTATGATGGAGCTGAAGAGATCTTGATTAGAAGCGGACAATTGTGGAAACGAAGGGTTCCAGATTAGAAGCAACGATGGTGGAGTTCAAGGAATCCGTACGGGATTAGTGATTGTGAGCAAAGTTGAAGGGGTGGTGAGTAGTGCACTACAATTCGGATATTTAAATGGGTGATAGCGAGGACATGAACGGTGGCTTGACTAGCTTGTTCACCAATTTCATTCACGTGAATGAAATTGTTTGTGGACGGCATATCTGAAACCCCCTATTGCATGACTAAAATAAAAAAATAGCTGGAATACGCGGAGGATCGGTGAAGGGAATCCACGTAAGCATGACCATCCGAGTCAGCACAATCGAATCCACGGTAGACACGTGGCATTGTCCTGTTCTGCGTCCTGTTCTGCTCCTCCCCGTAATCTCAGCCTTCGGCATCGTGCTTCCATACGGGCCCTGTGTGACCTCCGATCATGTTCCCACACCCCTGCCACCATCGATCGTCGCGCGCCAACTACCGCAACATTCCCACTCCTTCTCTCACTCGCTCTCATGGTGTTGCTATGCCTGGCTTCGCAAACAGTTCGCCCGTGTTTGATCTTTTCAAAGGTATGCCATGCCATGCCCCTTTGAGCGGCCTCAAAGAAGTTAAAACAGAGTTTTTGTTGCAATGCATGCTGTTTGCCTGCCATTTCTGGCTTGTGATGTATCTCGTGCCTTGAGGTTGAATTTCAGGTTAGGTTTTTGCAAGTTGAGGCCGTTCATGTGCCGCCTGTATCGCCTTTCCAAGGGTATGCCACTTTGAGCCGCGCTGGAACTAAGCTAACCGGAGATTTTGTGTTGCCATTTGCCGTCATTTCTGGCTTGTGATGTATTTCGGGTTCTGGAGGTTGAATTTGAGGTTAGGCTTTGGAAGTTGAGGCCATTCATGTTCGACCTTTCCAAGGTTATGCCAATTTGAGCCGCGCTGGAATTATCCGGAATCATTTTGTTGTTCTCAGCACAAGCTAGAAATGGCCGGCAAAGGATACGTATCGTTTGCCGGCCATTTCTCGCTTGTGATGTATTATGCGTCCTTGGGGTTGAATTTGAGGTTAGGTTTTGCAAGTTGAGGTCGTTCGTGTTCAGTTTTTCCAAGGTTATGCCACGTTGGCCGCGCTGGAACTAACTGGAGATTTTTTGTTGCTCTGCGTATCATTTGCCGGCCATTTCTAGCTTGGAGATTTTTTGTTGCTCGGCGTATTTTTTGCCGGCCATTTCTAGCTTGTGATGTATCTCGCGTCCTTGAGGTTGAATTTGAGGTTAGGTTTTGCAAGTTGAGGTCATTCATGTTCAATCTTTTCAAGGTTATGCCACTTTGAGCCGCGCTGGAACTAACCGGAGATTTTGTGTTGCTCTGTGTATTTTTCCCGACCTTTTGTAGCTGTGATGAATCTCGTTTCCTTGAGGTTGAATTTGAGGTTAGGTTTTTGCGTTGATGTGCGGCCATTTTAAGGTTATGCCACTTTGGCCGTGCTGGAATTAACCGGAGATTTTGTGTTGCCGTTTGCCGTCCTTTTCTGGCTATCGATATATCTCTCGTTCTTGAGGTTGAATTTTTTCTTGTAGTTTTTTTGAATTCTTATATTTTTTGTGTGTGTGTGTTTGTGTGTGTATGTTTTCGTATTTGTTTTTTTTGCGTGATTTTCCATGGTTATACTCATATCAGTGTCGACCTTCTGTTGGTTGGTATTCCTCATTGACCTGGTGATCCAGGCCGTTCATGTTCTGACAGGTGTATGTATATCTTCGGTTTGATTCTCATGGTTCGGGTTGAGGATAAGATCAAAGTTGGATTTGTAGGGTTTTAGTGGCTTTGCCTGTTTTGTTTCTGTTGTGTTGCTAACAGTGTCCTATATTTTGAAATTTCAGCTTCTGAGAAAGCGAGGCAGACAGCGTTACTCGTGCACATGACGTTCTTTGCGAATGTTTGCGGATGCGGCGGAAGTGACGTGATTCGGTAATAGAGAGTTCAATGGGCGCACACTCCACCGATGTAGATTTGTGAACAAAGAATATAAAGGGAAGCCAAAATGCCGACTTTTTTTGTAGAAACAGGATTTGCCAGCAGGATTATGAGTCACCGAGAGGTGCTGATCTCGTTGGCAGGCTTGTGTCTCGTCCTGCTCACTCTCCTCTTGGGAAGAGTCAACTCCGCCGTCATCCTCCTCACCGGCACAAGTGAATCCTGGTCGTTTTCGGATATTGAAGCCAGTTTTGGTACGGTTTGCCCTTTCTCTGCCTATGATTACTAAGCTAACCTCACCTAATTTCGACATTTCAGGCGCTGAATATAGCCTCTGTCATCGAAAACTTCATTCTTTTTAAAAATACTCCTTAGCAAAGCAAAGAGGATTCCAATACACCATCAAAATGCATTCTTTGGATACCGGATGCCAAAGTTAAAGTTTCTAGGGTTCGAAGATTTCTTTGTAGATAATTGAAAAAAACAGGAGTTGCAGTGATGCATGTTCTTAAAGTACCGGTATTTACTCGTTATGCAAGAATTTATTGTTCCGTTTTGCGTTCAGGTAGAAGTTGCAATAACTGTGACTACCTTATTTTAAAGTAGTCAACATAGTTGGCAAAGTGAGTCCTTTCTGTATGTCATTGAAGTTACGTGATTGGTATGTTTGGCCTAACCATGGACACACCCCACACCCCTCCTCTATAACACGAGCCCTCTTGTCCCCTACAAGTGGATATTGCAATCTGTTCCCTTATGAGAATTACGAATATCCTGCCGTGCACTAGCTAGCACTTGTAAAACACTCTACGACTGTATTGTTTTTCATCAGAAAGTATCTTGCCCTTGTGTTATCATTAGTAAATCCTACAGCCGTGAGGTTGTTAGGCAAAGTACTTCTTGTGAAATATCAACTACACTAGAAGTCAATCAATTGTAGGTCGTTTAGGTCATTATTTTGTATATTTGACTTTAAAGAGTCTCTCGCGATCAAAGGTGTCTTATCATCTTTCTTTTGCTTGCTCGTGGATTTTCAAGCTTTTGGTGTTGGTGCAACATCCAGAATTCGGAAATCCTTTGAAGAACAATGTTTTGTTAACCTGTTGTCGTTAGACTGGCAGCTCCACGTGTTCCGGCGGCTGGTATTGTGGGCGTGCTGTATGCATCCAACCCTGTGGAAGGGTGTGCGCCCTTGGTCAACGTTTCCGGCCCAGGGCAGACATTCATGCCAACCTTCCTGTTGGTGGAACGAGGGGTCTGCAATTTTGAGGTGAAGGTCCGCAATGCCCAGGAAGCAGGTTTCCAGGCAGTGATCGTCTTCGACAACCGGGATGACCATGATCTCGTCACTAGTGAGTCAGCTTCGGCCTTCTGCTTGATCTTTCAAAAGTCGTTTCTTGCTTGTTTGCTTTAGGTCTCAAGTCGCCAAAGCTAAAGTTAAATGAACCCACTCTTGAAGTCGTAAGCCATTTTAGTAACTTTCAAAACTTATTTCTTTTGTGCATGGGAACAAATTGTACAACTTTCTTATAGAAACCACATATTGCACCTTCTTGAGAGAGGCGAGAGATTTTCATGACAGACACAGAAAAATGGAGTAGTGAAGAAGACTCTGTGTTTCTTTTGTTAGATACTTTCTTATTTCTATTGGTACATTTTGTTTATCTTCTTTCAGTGAGACCTGGCAAAACAATTTATTTCAAATTCTATATACATGGTGCCTGAATGGCCAGATTTGGTTGCTTCTATGTATGTCTGTTGCAGTTGAAATGAATCGTTTGAGAAGTTTAAAGATAGGGAACTAAATGTTCCAATAGATTCAACAAATAATTTTGTTTGTTTTTGACCGATGGAAAAATGATTTTGAAAGTTACGAGAATTGCTCGCTTGTTATAAGTTTTCTATTTTGGGTTAAGAGAAGAGTGAGAGAAGAGGAATTAGGGTTTGAGTTTCTGTGTCAGATTTGTTGCTGTTTATGAGATTTAAGTGTTTTTTTTTCTGTGTAATGATTGCAGTGTCAGGAGACCCTTTCAATATCCACGCATACGCCGTGTTTGTGTCGAAGTTGTCAGGAGAGTTTCTGCTTAAGTATGCTGGTGACGCGGGTGCCACCTGCTACATAATGCCAGCGTTTGAGAACACGGCGTGGTCGATGATGGCAGTGTCATTCATCTCCCTTTTGGCAGTCTCGTCAGTGTTGGCTACCTTTTTCTTCGTTCGTCAACACAGACTGCGACACTTGAGCGCTCGGTTTCTCCCCAGAGAAGTTTCTGCTGGAATGAGCGTGAAAGAAGTGAACACACTTCCCAGCCTGGTGTTCAAGAGTATTGAAGACGGGAAGGGCACTTCAGAGACTTGTGCCATCTGTTTGGAAGATTACATTGCTGGGGAACGATTGAGGTTGCTCCCCTGCCAACATGGTAAGCTTGCCGCATCATTCATAACATTTTCAATGCCATATTTAACTAAATATGAACTATTCATCTAACTATAGACTCTAGAGGTTTGAATGCATTAAATGTCCGGCTACAATGACATGTAAAGAGAGATTGAGATACAAGCATTGATTGCTTTCCTATTGAGGAGTTTTCTCATGCAAATTGCTTAATGCTGTAAATAAGCACTGCTTTGAATTTCTCTTTGCTTCATGAGATTGTGTTGATTGTGTTAATTGCGTTAATTATGGACTTTGCAAATTTCGTATGTAGATAATTATGGCATTTCATTAATCCCTTCCCACCAGTTTTCAATTATTGTAGTGTTGCTTCCATTGTTAGCCGGGTTAATATTGAAAGGACATCGTTTCAGTACCATCAAGTGTTTATGTACTTCCTTTCGTTTGATATCAAAAAGCATATCATAAACCAGTATGAATCTATCAACTGCTACTGCTATTTTAACCTATTTCAGACACTCTTACCTTATTATTGAAGTAGAGGATGCTCTTTTGTCACTTTTAAGCATCTTAACTGATATTTTGTAGTGTGCTTTGTGGGGAAATCACTCAATAGAGCTCATTGTTTAGAATGCTCTTGAGTACTAAGGGCCAAATTTCCTTGATATCAAACCGTTTTCTCACTCAATTTATCGTAATCTCTTATGCAATTATTCACAGTGAGAGGTAGTAAATATCTATCGAAGGGATAATGGATAGTTCTGATTTTCATTCCAAGATGAGTGGCTCGTAGCCAAATATGCTTACTTCCATCTTGCCAAGCAAAGACCAACGAAGCATGTTCAAAGAAATGAGTTGCTATTTGTTAACGTCGGTCAATTCCCAGTAGTGTCCACCCCTTTCAAAAAGAATTTGCTTTTAATACGAAAATCCAAAGCATCAGTCTCTATATATAAGGGTTTTGGATAAACTTAAATGAATCAAGATTAAAATTGATATAAATTTGCCTTGATTTTCTGAAAAGCTTCCTCCACCTTTGGTTCCCACTCCAGCTTCAAGTACACATTTATGTTTTTCTTTGCTTCTACCACAGGCAGTATTTGATCTCGGCAGTACTGTGTCATCTTTATGTAAATCATACTAACGTGTGTAAATGTGTCTCCTTTGCAGAGTTTCATCAGGACTGTATAGATCAATGGCTGACGACTCGGAAACCTTTCTGCCCAGTCTGCAAAAGAGATGCACAATTGAAAGCGGAGGAGCCTGTGGCAATAGAGACGACGCCATTGTTAGCAGCTGTGGGAGGAAGTTTTGGTGGTGGTGTTCAAGTTGGAACAACCATAGCATCAGTCCACGCATTACCCTTGTCTTCTTCAGCATCGTCTCTGAATGAAACTCCAGACACTCGTATTTTCTCCCTTTCTTATCCAGACGGCAACGAAGATCTCTGCTAAGCAGAGAAGTTGACAAATCTCCCTCAAGCATATCTTGCAGTGTAGCGTTGATAATGTTGCTTGCAATGCTCTGAATTTTGTGTACGTTGTTGGTGACTGGTCAGGGTCTAGAATACCAAGGCGGCCATTTATTAGGGCTTTGCTCTCTGGTTTGTACAAGATGAGGGTCTTTATTTTTATTTTTTGTTTTAGTTTTAATGTAGCTTGTAGTGTAACATAGTGATTTCCGTCGGTAAGTAACATGAGTTGTGTATATTTTTATCCAACGCATGCGTTTGTAGAGAAGTGCTTCTGACAAGGATGTAGATAGAAAGTATTTGGGAACTTGCTATTGTTTTTTGTTTTAGATAGTTAGGAGTTTTGTGGATACAGACTAAATTTATGGCTGACTCCAACGGAGCATCAGTCGTTAAACATTTCCTCTTGTGGTGCTTGATGTTGGCATTGTGTGGGGGGCAGGTGTTTAGTGACTCTCTTTCTGGAGGATTTGACTTTGTGTATTGTGTGAACTTATGTTGAGATGGAATCTAAGAGGCAATTGCTAAGGGCCAGCCTTCAGGCTGCATTGAAATTAGAGAACTGCAAAAATAAATGAATTATGATGTCATGAAGTTATGCATGGAGTTGTGTTGGAAAACAGTAGGAATCAGAAATTGGAAACGATGTTGTAGTAAATTTCTTGCAAGAGGCACAGGAATTTTGGGATGTATGTTTTACATAGTTGGAAAACATTGATCATCGGACTGATTTTGATGCAACTTGGAAGTTAGTCCTAAGCTGTTGATTGAGCAACGCAACTTTAGAAGTCTCAATTCCACGTGAATCTCAGCTTTGATGGGTAGTTTAGAACCAAGAAAGGCACGAAACTTTTATGCAAATGATTGGTAGATTTCGCTTCCAAAAGTTGTCCACTGTCTCTTTTTCGTTCTTCAAAATAGGGGCGACTTGATCAGACATAAATTTTTCGGAAAATTTCATGGATTCCCCTGAAGTTTGCCATATTTTTATTAATACCCCTGCTTTTTCAGAAATTTCACAAATACCCTTGGACCAAAATTTTCAGGTGTGTTGTGCTTGTCACTTCCTTCTCTATTTGTGCGCACACTACTTTCATGTTATGCGTGTATACAAAGGAAGAAGAGAAGTGGCATGCACAACAAAACAAACACCTGAAAATTTTGGTCCAAGGGTATTTGTGAAATTTCTGAAAAAGCAGGGGTACCTATGAAAATATGGCAAACTTTAGGGGTATCAATGAAATTTTCCCTAATTTTTTTCTCATTGACAGCGGTAGAAGTAAAAACATCTTGCTCAGAGTTCTACAACTCTTGAAGATTCTCTGGGGTAATGGAAAGCAAGTTCAATTTGTTATTTGAGGACAATCCATACATTCATTGAGATTGCAGTCACTATGGAGATTGGTTGCTCTTGAAACAACTTTTGGACAATTTGAGGTATGTTTGTTGACGCACTGATTTACTGAAAATTATTTTCAGCACGTTCAAAGTCGAAATTTTTCCAATGTGGTAAGCAGTTTTTTGCAGTAGTTCAAAACAACCTATGACATTGTGCATCTTCTCAATGTGCATATCTTTTGCTTTTGAACAACTCTGAAGCATTACTCAACCTTCACTCTTTTTCATTGTTTCATCACTTATTTGGCTATTGTAGTTGGAAGGATTTTTTTGGCTTTGAACCGTAGGGGATGAGGAAAGGAAGCTTGAGTAGATATCATACTAAAAAATGAACCAATGTTAGTGTACAAGGACAGAGCCTCTCATAGCATAGCTGCTTGTTTTGTAAACACAAGTGCCTGTAATACAAGGAATTATCCATTAAATATTTTTATAAGAAAGTTTTATGGTTTTAGGAGTACACATTAGAAATAAACATGTCATTTATGCAATGCATAGCCACAGAGGAACGGTGTATATGATTCTCATCACTCAAGCAACTGCTCATACAAGTTCGGCATACTTCTCAGATACTCCAAGAGTGACAAAAACGCAGACTTGTAACTCAAAATCAATGAGAAACACAGGTTTGGACACTTTTCACAAAAAGTTGATGCATTGGCAATAACGATAAAAAAAAACACCTCAGCCACTGTGTTTCCAACAACGACAAGCAGCGAGCATTTTGACCTCACGCATACCAAAATGGGAAGAGATCTGTAACAACTTTACTAAAAACCAGCAGCAAGATTCTTGCTCACTACTGACTGATGCCAGGGCCACACAGGCCAAAACAGCTGGTTTGAAACACTTGTATTTTCGTAAAATTGGGAGACAATCACTATTCCAAAGTTGCATCTATTGTACTAATAAAGATAACGTCTCCACCAATCTAGGGTAGCAGGTTTGAGACACCGGTTTGAACTGGCGGTTTTGAACAGACCAGAAAAGCAGACATAAAAAATCTGAGAATCTGCTTTTACACAAAACATAGTAAATGTGGCCACCTGTTTTTCACAAAACGTTGTTCTGAAACGCCGATTTCTGTGTGGCCCGGCCTTGAGCAAAACGCAACAAGCAGAACGAAGACTTCCCTCCATTACAGAGCATCCACAGAAAGAACAGAACAGGAACCAAGGCAAAGTATTTCCTGGGGGTGATGACCAAATCACCAGAAATAATTCGATACATTGAAACCTTGCACAACATCCACATACAAACGATGAGACTGGCAACGCACAGTAGACCGGAGCTCATCAATAAGCCGATTCCAGTGGGACTCCAGCAAACCAACAAAGCCATCACACTCCAAAGCAACGTCCAAGTTGAGCAAGCTGTTGATGAACGTCTCGTCCCAGCCATATCTCGAGGCGAAGTTATTGAGCGCCACGTTGGGGTCAGTAACGTTCGGATCCCTCGCAACACGCGTCACGTTTGTCCAGAGCACAGTCCAGTCAGTAAGCTTTGCAAAGAAAGAGACAGCATCCGGGTCCTCGGTACTTAAAAAAATCCGACGCTCAAGCTCCTTGGGGTGGCGACGTACCAGAGCTTCAGCAGAGTTCAAATAAGCGTGGAAACTGGCAGTGGAAGAGTTTTTCAAACGATGGCCGTAGTAAGGAATGTGCACTGAAATGGTACCAGGTTCTAAACGCTCCTTGCTGAAGAAGTAGTTACGCCGGAGTTCGAGCTCGTGCAGCAAGCGAGCATTAGGCCGGATGAGGTACGCCATGCTCTGAGCACGCCACCAGTTGGAGGAGTTCTTTGCCAGCTTGCCGGCTTTCAACAAGCTGTGAAACATGTGCGGCGTTTCGGACTGCAAATAGTGGAAGATATTAGCCAGGTCATCAGAGTTCATGGTCGCCTCCTTCAACGATGATCCGAACAGCCTTTCTGCAAAGTTGACGTCACTCTGGTTCCGGTGGTAACTCTCCATGGTGAGCTCCGAGTGGCGCCACAAGTTGTCGAGGTTTGCTGTTTTGTTTCCAAATGCGTCGTGCACGGTGCAACTCGAGATAGGTTCGAAGTAGCACTCGTCTAAAGTGCTTGTGTTCTGGCAAAACCACCCGTTCACCCACTCGTAGTTCGGCTGCGGGTTCAGCACCAGAATGCGATTCAGGTTGATCGCTGCTTGCAGCGCCACTCCCAGCGTGTGCAGGATTGTCGCCATGCCGTGCTCCGGTCCTAATGCTTCGTACACGATGAACGTCTTGTTTTTGCAGCTCTTCGGGTGCTGGTGCTTCCATATGGCGTGTTGCGCTGCTATGCTTCCGTATAACTGCCGTCCTGTGCGATTGGTTGCGTTGGTTTCAGGTAATCCAATCCAGTGTCGTGATGGAAACCACTCCGGTTCACATTCCTGTCTTGGATAGCTCTTGTCCCAGAGCACAGCTTTTGCGCCTTTGAAGTGCACCCTCCGTGGCCGTGGCTCCAAAAAGTCCTTGAAAACTTGGGCAAATGACTCCTCTTCTGTGTAGATTTGCATTGGTTCTTGTATGGGGTAAATCTGTAATGAAAATATCTGTAGAGGCTCGTCCAAGTAGTACAGTTGCATGAGCGAGATGAGCAGTGCTCCTCCTACTACGAAGAGCGTGGCCTTTGTCAGCATCAACTTCCGGCCTGCAGAGATCGACTGTGCAAGCAGCAACATTGGAATTTGAGTTAGTTTCACAAATCCATACGTCGATCTAAGAAAACTCAAACGAGGTAGGAGGCTCATAAATGGATCGTCTACGGGCTGAAACTGAATTTTGGGGAGATGAAACTTCTTGAAATATTTTAAACTTCTTCAAAATATTTTTCAGTAGATTTTCCTTCAAAGACGGGAGGAATTGGCATCTGACCCAAGTTGTTTCATATTTTTTGGAGCTTTGTGGAATTAGTTATGAAATTTTGAAGTTGAAATGGTATAGGGCTCTCAATGGTCCACCTCCTTAGATGTACATTGTTTGTACATTGTTGAAGCCTATGAAAAAAAACAAAAATAGTACAATTGAGGAGGTGAACCATTTTAGAGCCTGAACCGAATTAGAGACTCCTATCTTGAACTAAGGATATGTTCACGCTTGGTGTTAAGAGTGGTGGTAACAAAGAAAAATTAGATGCATTTAGACACACCTTTAGATTGCAAACGCCCCTTGTAAGATCAAGTGTGAACATACCCTAAAATAACCAAAATGTCAACTTAAGGGTTTCGTTCGTGTACCATGATGTTTTTCTCACGAGTTGTGTACTTTTGTCAAAGTGGTACCATGACCTTTCCGAATAGCTCTGTAGAGAGCAAGAGTCACGCTGTGAACCTGCAAAAGAATTCTCAAAACCACAACTGGATTAACAATCGAGAGGAATAGTACGGTGCATGACACTTATAACCAACAACTCCCAATTCAAGTGGTTAGCCTAACAACTCCCAATTCAAGTGGTTAGCCTAAGATTTTGTCAGAAAAAAAAGTTACTAAAAATTCGAGTCCACCAAGATGAAGCCTAGGGTAGGGTTTGGGTTTGTCTGGTTTGATGGTGGGATTACTTTTGAGCTAATGGGTACATGTGTTGTGCTTTAATATTTCTTGTTTGGCCAATAGTTGTTGATTATAAGTGTCATGCACTATATGACAATGGAAGATCTTTCTGCAGGTGACACGAACAGTCAAATCTAGGTTATTCACTCTGGACTAAATAACCCTAAACGCCGAAAGACACACTCTACGACAAGTTCTACTCTTGTACACTAGCACGCTTCACGGTTGAGAGTCCAATATCCACAATCGAGCTCAACAAATGCATATATAGATCCCATATTTCGAGGAGCTTGTAAAAACTACTGCTTGGATTCTAAAGATATCCCATCATTCTACATGAGGACACAATTACAGTAGGGTAAACCCTAAAAAGGCTACAAACAATCATAACCACGTTTATTTCTTATAAACCAAACCATCAAAACTCCGGCTTCATTCATAATTCATTCAACAAAAGCGATTTGATTCAAACCTACGCCAGAAAAACGATGTAAAAACAAACTGAATGTTGAATCTTTATAATCTGCTATCACATTCATGCACAGTTGCAGCGATCTCAATATCTTCAGTAAAGTGGCCTATTATGAGTTTATCTATGATGACCACGGTTTCTCGTACCTGCCGTTCACATTTGAAATGCAGCGGAGATTACATTGCAAGGAGCACACAGAGGAGCTATGAAGACAAACAACGTTTGGTAAACTCACCTGGTGATGAAAGTGAGAGAGAGAGAGAGCGATGGGCGCTACAGCAAGCAGCCGTCTGTTACTACCACTTGGAACACTCAAACTTCATACTCCAAAAACACACGGCATCGATCTATCTAATCAGATCCAGCACGTCGAAGCAGCCACGGCACTAAACCCTAACCGAACAGGCGAGACGATCACAGGTCACCGAGGCTCGCATTGTCGCATGCCTCGATCTAGGGTTGCAGCAGCAGCAAGTTTATTGAAGATTAGCACACACTCCGCGCCATTTCGGGCCACAATGGCGGAGATTCAGAGGACCACAAAATGTGTACTAAAGTACTGTCGATTGCGGCAGATCTTAAAAGAACAACACCAGAGCTGCTGCTGCTCCTACAACAATGGCCGAGGGGGAGGTCACAGTCAAGCACATTGATCGAAACCCAAAACCTCTGAAAGCACTTCGTCAAACTTGTGGTACCGATTTTTCCAAATTTGTTTCACTTACCTTGCAATAAATGCGAAGGGGAATGAATATGCTCGGTGAAGCTCGGGAGAGATGTTAGCAAAAAGTAGGAAGGTAGACACACCCTTCTCCGACCCCTCCCCAATTCGGCAACCTACTTTTGAGGGCTTCTCCAGCCACTGTTGAACCTAAAGCGGTGGAGTGAATGCCTTTTGTAAAAGCAAATTTTGTCACATATTAAATGCTAAAATACTCTGAGATGGTTGGGATTGGGACCCTCAAGTGCCATTATACTCATTATAAGAACACATTCAAGCAGTTTTAAAGTTAGTTTAAAGTTGCTAATAGGAATCCTATGAACTGCAATTTTGCCCTTTAGTATAAAACAATCTACAATACTTTTCTTCACAAAACTACATTCCATTATAGTAGAACTCTTCTAAACTGATATGGTTAAGACTCCAAGAATTAGATTAGTTTAAGTAAGTTATTAGTTAACTTTGTGGAAGTGACCTTGAGGTTAGTACTAGGATAGCACCAAAGAGCATTACTTCTATTGAATTAATTGCTTTGGTTTATGACTGATGTATGGTTTGACATTGAGATTTGTGTTATACAATAGTTTACAAAGGATATCAGTTTACAAGATATTAGCTTACAAGAGTTCTACTGTACAGCTTGTTGAAAGGTTAATCCTACTGATTTTTTTTCTTGAATTTTCAGAAACCTTCAGGTGCCCCAAACTCTTAAACTGTCAAGTATGAGCATGTTTACCTTAGGATATTTTTGCAATTGATGTTAGGAGGGATATTAGCAATATGAATACAACCTGAAGGTGTGTCCAAATACATTTAATTTTCCTTCACTAATACCCCTCTTAACACCAAGTGTGAACATACCCTTAGCTTAGCACTATTCCGCATTTCCTGGCATGTCAGGCGACCTGTTTTTTCCTTCCCGGTATTGCACTCCAATAATCCAGTCCCTGCCACATTCCGAAACTTCAGTCACATTCCAGAACCACTGCCGCAACTCCGAAAATGACGTCGAGAAATTGGTATAGAAAATTTCTTCGTTCGTGAACTACGCGCCTACGCCGCAGATCTCGGGTGTATTGGCAAGCAGCATTTCCGTCGGCGGGGCCCAGTGTGGCAGCCAAGTGAGGGATTCCATTCTTAGTAGCCTACTTTATAGCCCATTCTCACTTGGCTATGGCTTTGGCTACGACCCACCATTTCAGTTCTGCAACGAGAAGGTAAGAGCATCTCCTGCAGCATGTTTAACCCCTAAATGTCGAGGAGGACGAAAAACATCCTTGGGCTCTGAAAAAGACTTTTTGATTTAGAAAAAAGTTGTTTTTCTTCTGATTTTTTTCAAAAGTGGCCATAAACACATGGTCCATCATGGATAAAAAATTACCTCTTAAGATGCATTCATTTTTTTTTGTAACGCAAATTGTGAAGAGATTTAGAAACATAGTGTTAGCTCCCAAGCTGCCCTTCTTGCAATTTTCATGAGGGCATTGTGCACTCTTGACTTTTCCAATTTTTTGAAGCAGCACTACTGGTGCCCATGTGCAAAACACTGTAGAATGCTACAGGCAGGGCAAGCCACGGTGATCCATCCGTTCTTTAAGGGTTAACCCTTAAAGGATAGGCCTACAACCATGGATTTTCTATGGAATTGCAATCATCTTCTAGGAGTTATTTTGGCAATGTAATCAACATCAAAATCAATATTATAATTTTAGTAAAAGAAGGTATGTGCATACTACATGTATAAAAAATGTTTGTAGATTTTGAGAAAATTTTGAGATTATTATAAGTTTTTGAAGCAAATACCAAAGAAACTCATATTAATTATGTAATGTATTCAATTATGCCAATTTTTTTTTATCATGGATGTGGATCATGATGGAATTTTCTTCCCAAGTTGGTAAAATTAGAAAAAATAACCATTCCATGGTAATAGGTACTCAACTTGCGACAATAATAAAAATTTCAAAACTAAAATTTTTCAGAATCTTAAAGTACAAGGAGAAACTAGATTCGGTAAACTTTCTATGGCTTGTTATGATCAAATTAAAAACACATGATTTTAATAACTTAAAGTGAGTTTTGGTAAAAAGATCCTCAAAATTCAAAATACACTACACGGTGGTGCATCTTTACTACTCAATTGGCAAGTGGGACCCTTTTGTGAAACATTGTGCATGCAAAAGCTATCTATCTATAGGCTCTAGATTGCATTCTTCATATCCCAACAAAATCTAAGATGAAAAATAGTGTTATTCCATTGTCATAGCACTTTTCAGACATCCAAAAGCTAAAAATTGGCTGCTTAGATGTTTAAGGGTTAAAGAAGCGCCTGGAAACAAACTTTTCTTTTTGTATATTTGTTGGTAGAGCGACATGCACCCCACCATGCAAGCAGGTAAGGAAATTTTGTATAGAATTAGATAGTTTCATTAGTGTGTGCATGTTTGTCCATAGAATGTACTTACATTAGAGTATTTCATTCAAAATTTTGCAAAGACAATACAAACTTGGGAAGGTATTTGGCAAATTCATCCATTTTCCTAGTAAATTTATTTAGTGTTATGATTGCCAGGGTGCTTTTGAGATAAAATATAGGCAAATTTTTGCCAAGAAAGTTTTTGCTTCTAGAAATTAGGTTTGGAGGAGTTGGGAGCAACAAGTAGTGCAACAAGGCGTGAAGTTCCTTGGATTAATGCTAGGTTGAGTGGCTCAATTTTGGCAAAAGTCCCTATCTTCAAAGTCCCTTAAGTGGGTATAAGGATTTTGATTCAAGTGTTAGTTTGTAATTGCATCAAGTGTCCAGGTGACTAAGTGGCCTCTTCATGTCTATAATAGACTTATAAACTCAGTCAAGGGCCCAATGTTTCCAGATTTGTTTTTTTTGAAATTACACACTGCAGGCTATGCTCTAGGGCTTAGGCTTAAATCAATCAAAGTTATTCAAAAAGCCCTTACCACTAGAGGCGCACCTAGAACTTAAAAAGCAACTCAAGTTGAAAAAAAAAATTAGGAAAAAAAAGAGACACAGGAGAAAAAGATTTTGTAAGATCCGAGGTTTAAAAAGGCATTAAAAAGTCCTTTGCAAATATTCAATACACATCTACAAAACAAGATTATAATTTTTTAGAAGTATCCAAATACCCACTAGAAACATAGTCTGTTGTATACTCTTAGGTAACTAAACCATATTTAAAAAGTCCTTGAAAAACTTGCAGACATCAAAAATGTTACAAGCATGTTTTTTTAAAAGTCCTCCACACCTCCATAAAATGCCAAAAAAGAAATAGAACAACATTATTGTAGTTAGAATGAAGTCTCTACAAAGGATTTTTTTTTTTTTTTTTTGAAAATTTCCAATGCACCTTTTAGGCATTTGAAAATTGGATATATGCAGTTTTTTATAATATGTCATGTTTTTGAGCCACTCAACCAAGCATTCACCCTCCTTGCAGTCCAGAAGGTTTGAGGGCCTGCACTTGCGTTACAACAAATTGCAAGGATATGTCTTGCGTCACAGCATAGACAATGCGTGAACAGTGCTTGGCAGGGACCGTGAAAGGGGCCTCGAGAAAGCTAGAATTTGATGTGAAAGTGGCCAAGCCTGAAAGGCCTCGCTCCTACACATTGATGAGTACAATGTTGTTGGAGACTTGAATCGCAAAAGCCGTTACAGGTTGAACAAAAAGGGTTGTTTTAATGTGCTGTAAGAGATGCTCTAAGGTAGACACATCCATTCGTGAGCCGCTCCCAATTTTGCACTCTAGATTTGAGGGTTTCACCATACACTATTGAACTTGAACCCAAAGTAGATGTTGCTTGCACAAGCAAATCTTGCTACATGTCAGTTGCTAAATTGGTTTAAGAGGTTTGAATTGGGATTGTCAACAGTGTCAAGTGCCGTTACAGAAACACATCCAAGCGATTTCAGGGTTGGTCTAGAGTTGATTTTAGGGACCCTATGAGCTTGGTCTAGAGTTGATTTTATGGACTTTATGAGCTGTAACTTTGTTCTTTAATATAAAATTTTCTACAATACATTTTTCCACAAAAATGAAGATTTATGATAGATTGTTGTAACTCTACAAATTTTTTTTCCTGAATTTTCTAAGACTTTGCGGTGCCCTGAACCCTCTAACACTCGGGAATGATATGTTTACCTTATAATTGTCTTTGGCAACTAGTTATGGAGAGGAAGAAGCACACATTTGTGGTAACTGGTAAGTACAGGGAAAACTCGTGAGAGCAAAAAACCCCATATTTGATCAATATGGAGTTGTTAATTATATATGGAGTGTATTTGGACTTTGCGTTGGTCCAAGTACACTCCATATCTAACTGACAACTCCATGTTGATCAAATATGGGATTAAAAGGACTCTACCTCACATTGTTTTTACATCCTGGATTTTGTGTTTGGCGAGATTGGTGTTGCACATTCTTCCATTGCAGGTACTTGGCGAGATTGCTAGACTTGTATTTCACAATTCTCTCTTCTTAAATTGTGGTTCTGCTGCTCTGGCTCCTACTTGAATGCATTGAATACCATATTATGTAATTTGGGAGAAAGAGAGGTACCATTTTGTACTCCACCTTATACCCAAACAATTACCTAAAACTAGATTTGAAGGTATCAGATTCAGTTTGAGCCACCAAGATTTTTTTCCTTGCAAATTCCTCTTCTCAAATGAGGGCACGTGTACCAAAAAAATGTTGGAGCTCGGTTCTAGGTGATCACCTAAAACTTTCAAAAGTCCCAAAAAGTACCTTTTTGCCCAGATTACATAATATGGCATTATTGCTTGTTTGTTGAGATTTGTTTGCAACGTTGCTAAAGTTGCGTGCTGGAGAATGCGTACTCCATGAATGTGTTGGATAAGCACCTTACGCAAGGCAATTACCCTAGCTAAACATCGCTTAGGCAAATCCTAGAAATTGAGTGAATTATGCAAGTCACCACTCTGCAATATTTAGAGTTGGGTTAACCCTTCAAGGACAAGTCTACAACCATGGATTTTCCATGGAGTTGCAATCATCTTCTAGGAGTTATTTTGACAATGCAATCAACATCAAAATCCAATATTATAATTTTAATAGAAGAAGGTATGTGTAGACTACATGTATAAAAAATGTTCATAAATTTTGGTGAAAATTTGAAATTATTGTAATTTTTTGAAGCAAATGCTAAAGAAATTCATATAAATTACAAAATGTATTGAATTATGCCAAATTTTTTATCATGGATGTGAATCATGATGAAGATCATCATCATGGAATTTCTCTTCCCATATGGATAAAATTAGAAAAAGTAACCATTCCGTGGTAATAGGTACTCAACTTGTGACAATAATAACATTTTCAAAACTTAAAATTTTTCAAAATCTTAAAGTACAAAGAGATATTATAATTGGTAAAATTTCTATAGCTTGTTATGCTCAAACTAAAAATACATCATTTTAACAGCTTAAATTGAGTTTTGGTAAAAAGATCCTCAAAATTCAAAATAAACTACATGGTGGTGCATCTTTAGTACTCAATTGGCAAGTGGAACCCTTTTGTGAACATTGTGCATGCAAAAACTATCTATTTACATGCTCTAGAATTGCATTATTGTATTTCAATGGAATCTTAGATGAAAAACAATATTATTCCACTATGAGAGTACTTTTCAATCATCATGTTTAAGGGTTAAGGAGAATAACATCACTTTCTTACAAAAATTGTTACTTTCACAAGTATAAAAAAAACTAAAAATTCAAAGGATGTTTGCCCAAGCAACATTTACAACCCGTGCCAATCAAATATACTGGTAGTATTGCAATTTAGTAAAGATAGATCTACTCTACCCTTATGAATAATGTTCACAAATATGGCGTTGCTAAGGGTCGATTTAAATTTGAAGTGGACGTTTTGTTACAGACATGAACCAATTGAGTAGTTCTAGAAAGTTGGAAGCTTCTCAAGAAGCTTTCTATCTAATAGAAGCAGTTCAAGTGCCGTTCAAATCAGAGGAAGCTTCTCAAGCAACTTCCAAACTTGACAGACAAGTTGGAGGAAGCTTCTCAAACAACTTCCAAGTTTAATAGACAAGCTTTGATCTCTAGTATACAAAGGAGTCAAAACTAAGATGTTCTTCAATTTCGATAATTTATTTTGCCGCCTTAGTCTTTGGCCTTCAAACCTTAGCTTTGCCTTGTATTGCTACTTTCTAATATACTACTTTAGCCTTGGTTCTAAGTACACTTCTAAGCTATTGTCTTGATATTACGTCTCTTCTACTTTGTTCTTGTCACTGAATCTGTCTCCAATAGTTTGTCAAGACTACTTTAACATCATCAAAACTTTTTGGTTTTGAGTAGAGCGTGGATTACCCCTTTATTTAAAAACTGCAAAGTGTTTTAGAAGTTACAGATTATCTATTTTTAACTTGATGGTGTTGTCTGTTTTTACTATAAATTTTCTCTACTGTTGAAGTTTATAGACCTGAATAGATCTTATATCTGTAAAATTAATTCCAATTTTAAAATCCGTATTATTAGCAAATTCAAATAGGAATTTAGAGAGAAAGTTGTATAAGAGTTTGGTGAAGCTAGCTTCAAAGTGTTACTGTCAGAGCCTACTCCATTTATCTTTCCGAGTGTTCATAGTCTTGTTGTTTTTATCAACGTGTATTACTAAAATACTATGTTATCATTTTGACAAAAGTAAACAAAGTCATTATGAACAATTCAAAGTTTGATGCTATTATGTCCGCAATTACAACCATGAATCTAGAGCAACAACAGATGTTTAAGCAGACTGAAGAACTCAACTCAAGGCTTTTTGGCCTTGAAGCAAGGTTGTAACAATCTATAGAGCTGAAACATATTGCAACATTTGCACCAACTATTCAAGCCAACAATATTTAAAGTTCCATGCTAAAGGCTTCAAGTTTTAGCCAGAATAAAAAACCTAAAGTCAGTATTCTAAAGAAATTTGACAGTACACATTTTAATTTTGTGGTTTTATCAATTAAGTTTGATTCATTACGCTCCTTCAACTCTAACGATATTTAACAGATGCAGTTTGCATTGAATTGGTGGGAATTTTGTTATCTGGACAAAACACTTTCTTGGTTTGCACTGCTTTTTGAGAAGAACTCTCCGATACTCAACAATTTTGAAGTATTTTTAGACGCTTTTGAAGAAACATTTGGTAAACATGACAAAATATACTCTGCAATAACAAAGATCCGGAGTTTACAACAAAGAATATGTTTAGCATCAGTCTACTCTTTAGATTTTTGTTAGCTTGCATGCGACATCATATGGGACAAACAAGCTTTGATAAATCAATTCTGTTATGATTTACGTGACAAAGTAAAAGACTTATTACTTTTGTTATTAGACCTTGCGACATTGAACGAAGCTATTAGTTAAGCTGTCAAGTGTGACAATAGGATACTTGAGCAGCAACAAGATAAACAAGCATAGAGCATGCCGCGGCCTTACACTGGTTATTTTGCCACTTCTTTAATTTTAAGTTCTAGAAAACAATCCAAAACTAAAGACATGCAAATTAATGCAATTTGATTCAATTCTCTTACAAAACAAGAGAAGTAACGCCGACGCGATGGAAGATTATGTCTTTACTATAGAAAAAAAGGACATAAAATTAGCGATTATTTTAAGAAGCAATGACATATTTCACAACTTTGGAATACTAACGTTCAACAGAAAAATGACAAAATTCACTTACAATAGGTACCGTGCGACTGGATCTTATAACATCGTCAACATCTTCAGGTTTTGTATTATCTGCAAGTCAAGCTCTTTGTTTTACGTTATTAATTTGTTTGGGTTTTTAAAATATTTAAGTCCATGCTTTGATAGATTCCGGAGTCTCAACATATTTTATAGATAAGTTGTTCATAAAATTGCATATGTTTCTCATAGTTCAAAAGTGAAAAGCCGTTTACGTTGAAGTTATTGACGGACGACCGCTATCTTTTAGCAATGTTATGTACGAAAAGACTTCTTTACAGACAACAGCAGAAAACCATAGTACCCATGTAATTTATAATATTATCCGTTTTTCTTCCAATCTTGTGATTTTAAAATTTTTTGGCTTGAAAAATATAATCTCAAAATTGATTGGGCAAATTGTAGTAATACATTTCTTCCTGAAAAACCTTTTACAAATAAATCATTAGCTAAATCTATAGAGCTTTTCGGTCAAAAAGTGTCTAAATCTTTATTTGTTGGAGTTTGAGCATTTATGCAAGTTGCCAAAAATGGTGATATATTTGTAGCACATGCTATTTCAATATCTGAGCAAATCACCAAAACAATCATGTTTCCAGAAGAGTACAAAGAGTATCAAGATGTCTTTGATAAGAAGAATGCAGATATTTTGTCTAAACATCGATTATATGATTGCGCCATCAATCTTGAACAAGGCGTACAACTACTTTTTGGATTCATTTATAATCTATCGTAGAACGAGCTCTCTGCATTGAAAAAATATTTTGATAAAAACTTGGCCAAAAAATTTATTTAATACTCCAAGTTTTCAGTTGGTGCACCTATCTTATTTGTGAAGAAGAAAGATGAATTTTTATGAATGTGCGTGAATTACTGCAACCTCAACAAAGTTACAATTAAGAATCGGTATCCATTACCTCTAATCAGCGGATTTTTTGACCAAATGGAACAAGCAAAGATTTATACCAAGATCGATCTTAGAGAAGTATACAATCTTATACAAAATAAAAAAGATGACGACTGGAAGATAGCTTTTCGGACAAGGTATGTCCACTTCAAATACAACGTCATGCCTTTTGGACTTACAAATGCACCAATAATCTTTCAATACCTTAAGAATGATATATTTCGAGAGTTTCCAGACAACTTTATTGTCTGCTATCTAGACGACATTCTGATATACTCTAAGGATCTAATTTAACATGAAAAATATACGAAGCTAATACTTGAAAAGCTTTGCAATGCTTGACTATATGTCAAGATCGAAAAATGTAATTTTTACACTACTTAAGTTGAGTTTTTTGGCTATATAATTTCAAGTGACGGTATTTTGTTGGACTCCAAAAAAATTCAAACCGTATTAGATTGGACAACCCCAAAGACAGTACGTGATGTCCAATGTTTTCTTGCTTTTGCAAATTTCTATTGAATCTTCATCAAAAATTATTCTCAGATAGCCACTTCACTTACGCGACTCACATGCAAAGATAAGTTGGATTGAAGTCAAAAAGCAAACAAGGTTTTTTGAACACTGAAAATTTTTTTTATTACAACTTTGATCTTGATACATGCAAATTTTTCCAAACTGTTCATTTTGGAGACTGATGTTTCAGATTTTGCATTGAATACAATATTATTGCCACAAAAAAAAAGACAAAAAACTTCTACCAATTACTTTCTACTCAAGAAAGTTCAGCGTAGTAGAAATCGACTATGAAATCCATGATAAAGAGCTACTTATAATTGTGAATTCTTTCCAAGAATGGTATCATTTTCTCAAAGGCACTGCACACCAAGTGTTAGTATATATTGATTACAAAAATCTTGAATATTTTATGTCTACTCATGTCTTGAACCGTTGTCAAATCCATTAGAATATGTCTCTATCTAGATTCAATTTTGATATCATATATTGATCCGGAAAGTAACAAGGGTTATTTAATGCCTTATCTAGAAGATCCAATTTTATGCTTAAGGAAGGGGAAGGAGCATATGATTAATAACAAACGACGCTCTTGAATCTTAAACGCCTTTATTTATAAACAGCTTAAGTCTCGTTTCCAACTCATTCTAATTTTCTAGACAAAATCCAAATAGCATCAGCTACAGATGCCTTGGTGCTTGATATCAAACAATATTCTAACAACTCTACAGAAGATTCTACTGAATTCAAGATTGAAAATTAGCTTTTATACTTTGAAAAACATTATACATTCTGAATAGACCACGGCGTCTTTAAATCATGCAAACAACCACAACCTTCCAGCCGTTGGACATTTTGGTTTCAATAAGACGTTGAAATTCATTTTTTGAGATTTTTGGTGGCCACAGATGTGGAAAACTATCAAAAAGTTTGTTCTATCTTGTGACACATGTTTTCGCTTCAAGAATCTGCGACATTGACCATACAGACTTTTACAGCTTTTACCAGTGCCAAAACAATTATGGTCATCTATTTCTATGGATTTCATTACAGACTTATCACTTTTGGCTAAGTTTGATTCTATTCGTGTGATAGTCGATTGGTTTTTAAAGATGACGTATTTTGTTCTATGCAAGAAGACAATCATTGAAGAAAAAATAGCTAAGCTCTTCATTGACAGCATTTATCAATATCATAGATTATCCGAAGACATTGTGTCTAACAGAGGCCCGCAGTTCATCTTTAAATTTTGGCAATCATTGTTTGAAGTCTTACAAGTGAAGATCAAGCTTTCTTTAGCTTTTCATCCTCAAACAGATGGACAGATCAAACTCGTAAATCAAATATTAAAGCAATATTTACGATGTATCGTAAATTATCAACAAAACGATTGGATGTTTTTGCTACCGCTTGCAGAGTTTGCATACAACAACAGCATACATGCATCAACTCATAAGACTTCATTTTACGCAAATTATGGACATCATCCAAAAATCAATATGCTATTAGCTTGGAGAGGAAAGAGCCCTGCAGTAGAGAATTTGACAATGCGTTCACGAGAGCTACATACAACAATGAAAGCTCATTGAGAAAAAACTCAAGTATAATACAAATTTTTTGCCAATATGAGAAGAAAAGAGCAACCACAGTTTCAAGTGGGTAAAAAAATATGGCTACCATAACGTAATATCAAGAGGACCCGTTCAAGCAATAAATTTAATTATTGCCGGATTGAACTATTTAGCATTGAAAACAAATCAATGTTATTGCATATCAATTACAACTACTAGCAGCAATGAAGGTATATCCAGTATTTCATATTTCACTCTTGGAAACCTATAGAAAATCTAACTTTCTTGAAAGAATTCAATCTCTGTCGCCTTGTGTTGAAGTAGATAGCATCAAAAAGTATGAAATTGAGAAAGTTTTAGATTCAAAGATGCAAAGAGAGCAAGTCAAATACTTTGTTCATTGGCGCGACTACTTGATTAGCAAATGTATATAGGAACTAGTTTCAAATTTATCAAACGCTCCCTTGAAGATTTAAGAATTTCATCAATAGCAACCAACGAAGCCAAGAGCAACAACTACACGAATTCTTCAAAAGATATCGGAGCTAAAAGGGGAGGTAATGTCACAAACATGAACTAATTAACTAGTTCTAGAAAATTCCTAGAAGATTCTAGAAAATTTGAAGTTTTTCAAGAAGCTTTCTATTTAAGAGAAGCAGCTCGAGTGCCGTCCAAATCAGAGGAAGCTTCTCAAGCAACTTCCAAGCTTAATGGATAAGCTTTGATCTCTAATATATAAAGGAGTCGAAACTGAGATATTCCTTAGTCTCGAGAACTCATCTTGTCGCCTTAATCTTTAGCCTTCAAGCCTTAACTTTGCCTTATATTGCTACTTTCTAATATACTACTCTAGCCTTGGTTCTAAGTATACTTCTGAGCTATTGTCTTGATTTTACATTTCTTCTACTTTGTTCTTGTCACTAAGTTTGTCTCCGACATATTTGAGTGGAAAAAATGTTCTGTCCAGTGTTTTGTCCATCTTCATATGGTGACAATTTGTCATGTAATTATTAGGGGGTTTTAAATATCTCAAAAAAACAATGAATGAATGGTTGATAACAAGTTTTTGTTCACTCGTGAATTTGCTATGATGACCTCCGGGAGGTTGTCATGGCTCTTTCACTAAGTGACTTGCTCACATTTTTCACAAATCTGATTCACGTGAATGATTTTGGTGCCGAATGGCATATTTGAAATCTCGTATTGATTTTGTCCATTTGGTAGAAGGTTTCACACTAGGAATTGGATGTTCGATGGAGGTTATAGTTTTATTCCTACTTGATATGATTTTGTCTTTACCTCAAATAAAGTGAGAAGAGATCAAGTGTTGTATCTAATAGATAAGATTTGGGGTCACTTTGGAAGGTGACTCCAAATCTTATTCACTACAAGTAAATTTCTCTTCAATTTTGATGGAAAGTGGGTGACAATATGGTGTTAATACTTACTAGTCATCTGTTTCACTATGGAAGCTTCTCTAAAAAAAATCCTTCCATCGGCCAATGAGACGTTCCTAAATCTTATCCACTTTCTAGTTTGAACCAATGCTAAGAGCACCTCCACCCTAGCTGCCACACAATTTTGCATGGTCAAATTGAACTGGTCCCATTATTGCTCCTCTCTGAGATAAATGGGATTAGAAGCTTGGTCAAAGTTTTTGAGTTTGTGGGAACATGGTAAAAAAATAGAGTTTTTTCACATCTCAAAAATCTAAGAGTTTGGAAATTTACTATTAGAAGATTAAGTTTGAAAAATTTAAATTCACTTTTAGATTTGAAAACCTTCTTTAGCCTTTACTCAACTCAAAAAAACTTAATAAGGATATGTGATCAATAGTAAAATCTTTTAAAATATTTCATAATCGTTGTTTTCAAAAAGTTAAATGCACAAAAAAAAAGCATCCATTATTTAAGTGACAATAATTTAATCATAAATATTCTTTTGAATGAATTGTAAATGGATGATGGATGAATGACGGGGATGACAAATGGATAAGTGATGTATGGACAAAAGATATGTGGATGAAAGATGAATGATGATAGATGATAAATAATGGATGATAACTATTGGATATATGATTAAAACTTTAAAAATTAGAAGTTTTTTCAATTACTTTTTTTTTTTAAATTTGAAATTTATTTTTTTGGATCATTTAATCATATTTATCTTTCCAAAATGTCTAATTTTAATAATTAAATTATTACTGGTTGCTTAAATCTAATTGCTTATAGCTCAACTCTCGTTGTTAGTTGCTCACTGCTCATACTCTAGCATCGGTGCTTGGTATTAGAGCCTAATACAATCTATTTGTTAGTCTTGTTTTAAAGGCACCATGTACAATGTAAACCAGAGGATTTGTGAGTGCTAATGGTCACCAATTGAATTCCAAGGTTTTATACTAAAGATCAATCCAATTTGAAGACATGGTCTCTTATATGGCAATAAGAGACAAAGTTGATCATTGGAATTGAGTGAAAAGAAAAAATAGCAAATTAAAGTATTATAGTTTTTGTTTGCAACTTAAGAATTTTGAAGTGTTAAGGCAACTCCAAAACATGAATTTTATCTTTATTTATAACCACTCAAGATAATTTTACTTCATTTAGCTTTGTTTTTAGCCATGCAAGTTAGTTACATAATTCAACTTTATTATTAGCCATTCAAGTCATCTGTGAAATTTGAAGTTAATACAATCAAAACCTTAAACAAGGCTGTTTGTTTATTTGTTTGTTTGTTCGTTTGTTACATTAAGATCTCTCGAACCGTGCGTGTCCGCATTGCGTGCTTGGTACCGTCAAAAGCTCTTAAAAAGGAGGGATGTACAAGCTTGGTTTTGTGGCATTTGAACCTAAGCCCTATGATGAAAAGTTATTGGGTTTTGAAAAAATTTATGGATTAAAATTTTAGAAAATTACTTTTACTTTCAGGAAAAGAAAAGCATGATTAAATCAAGATGAAAATTGGGCCAATGGCATAAGGTCACACTAGTATTAAATAAATTGGGTAAAACAAAGGGACTATTTTGTACTCCACCTTAACTCCTAAAGGACCAAGCCATTTTTTCTGCAAAATACATAGAAAATTGCCACTTTTGGGGAAGCAAGTACAATGGTAAGAAAAAAAGTTTTTTACAAGAATTCAACCGTAAGGTCTTACAGTAGACTACAAGAGGTACACGTGGTAAAAAAATCAGCTCAATCTACACAAAAATAACTAAGACATTTACATCTGAATTGCATAAAAAGATTTTTTTGCTGCTGCACTGAAATTTCAGAAGGCTTTGACCACTCTTAGATCAAAAGAATTACTCTACACAAAGTTGAGGTTTATTTTTCCCATGTAGGAGACCAAGTTAGGTATGTGCAAGAGAATTTTCAAATCAATTGGAACTATACATCACATGGAAAAAATAGTAAGTAAAAAGAAGTAGAGAATGAGTCAAGACACTAAATTGTTAAGAATTTAATTATTAAAATGAAAAATGAAAATCCCAACGGTTACAATGTTGCAATAAACAGTCTACATCCTTTCATTTTGTTTTTTTTTCCAAAATATTGAAAATTGAGTAAAATAAAAGACTTCAAAGTTTATTTTAGAGTAGAGAATCTAAAACTGCCTGTAATCAAAAACTCCTCATAACTTTCATCTCATCTTTCAAAATTGAATGATTCAAAGCTCCCCACGTCTATATAAGTCTAAAGAACCTATTTCAGATTTTTATTTGAAAAAAATGAAATATTTAAAGAAGTTTTTGGCTACCTGCAGAGCAACATTTTCTAGATTTTCATGCATAACTTGTTCAATAAATGTCAGAATGAAGAAATAATTACATTCCCACATAGATCTTTGAATTCCTCACCTTCAATAAAAGTTTTAGAAAATCATGCAAAGTAGTTTAGCCATAGGTACAAGCCCAAAATCCCATTTGTCCCCCAAACGGACAATGGTCCTTTAGGGATTAATCTCACATATAGTAAAATTAGGTAGGCATAGCTACAACTCAAAGTTGTAATTACTCAAAAGTCTTGGAGGCAATCATTGAGACCTCACTATTGTACAAAAAAAACATGCTTGTTGTTTTAAAATATGCTGAAATGTACATAATGGAAAAAAAAAGTGAAAGTCCCAAAATGTATTGTTTTTCCCAATGTACCTAATATGGTGTTAGTTGTGACTAATTACCATTGATGTAGGTTGAGATCAGATTCAACACTCAACTACTAAACTAATTATTTTTTGAGAAAAATCTGATTTGACATCAAGTTTAGCAATTAGTAAAGGATTATGCATATTAAAAAAGAAATTGTTATTATATGGCAATCAACAAATTTTTTAAGTGAAACCAAACCTTTTTCAAAGTATCTTTGACTTTCCAAAATTAGGCCTTGGTACAGATTTTGTAGTAGATTGAGCCCACTTAGAATTAGGCTTGACCTTCCAAAATTAGCTAGGCTTACTGACTTTTACAATATTAGACAATTATTATTTTTTGTTTTATTTGACATTGAGCATTTTTGGAGAATAATTTATAGAAAAAATGGACTAAATATTGGGGAATTATTTTATGCCAAATCTGCTCTCAACCTATAGTAATAAAACTAATCAATCACATAAGATGACCTCCATTTTATTTGTCAAAACAAAGAAAATGACTATATGTTGGAGTCAATCATAAATTATTTAATTCAAATTTTTTAAAAAAAAGTGCAAAGTGTGCTTAATTATTTGTTTGTATATTTGTCTTATTGCTTATTTATTTATTTGATTGTTTGTTTTTAATGTTTGAAGTTTTTGTTAAGTGCAATCACTTTAACACTTTTAAATGATACAAACATTTGGTGATATGGAAATTCAATGATCAAATTATTTTTTGAATCAATGAAGCAATTCAAGTGTTTGATACGTGGGACAAAGTGACAAACTCCATGCAAGAGTGTTGTATCAACTGTCTTGTTTCAAAACAAAAAATAATTGTAGGTAAGAAATAAATTCAATTTCATGTTCAAGATGTGCATGGAGGACAAAACGCTTATCATTGTTTTTAAAGAGAGTGGCCTCCAATTCAAGTACTATAAAAATTTGGATAGATGGCAGCATCAATAAGGTTTTCTAGATGATTGCAAGAAACACTTCTACTATTTTTTGTCCCCTTGGTCATTGGCAAGTGGTTTTTGGGCTATAACTTTTGCGTCATAAACTTTTTCTTATTGAATACTGAAATAAAGGTACATCTAATAGTAAAAAATACTTTGTAATTTTTGGAATATTTATAATTTATAATTTATATTTTTAAATAGCCCCCAATTAGGTGTCTACTTTGGGCATTTTGGGGGTTTTGAGTACTATTTCTGACCATAAAATGCAAATCTGAAGGCCAAAATTCACAAACAAGTTCTTGCACTAAAGTTGCACAATCCCACAAAAACATTTTTCAAAAATAGTAAAATATCCACCTTCTATGTGTGCTCAAAGTGCACTACTTTGGCGCAAGTGCGCAGAACACAATTTATTTTTCCCAAAAATTATTTTGATGGAAAAGAAGCACCTTCAAGTTAGGAAAATTTTTGAATTTTTAGTTTATTTTTTTGAATGTTTTTGTTATTTTCTAAAAAGCAAAAAACAAATTATCCTTTACTTTGGTGTTTTTGGCCTCTCTATTTTTGTGCATAACTACTTTTAGAATTTCTTTTTCTAGGTTTGAATTTTCACAAGTGTGCTATTTTAAGTGCTTTACAAATTATCCATATTTTATTTTATTTTCAAAAAAATTATTCCAAAAGCTCATAGTACTACTAGTATTAAGACAATTTAAGGTTGTTTGAGACAAAACGGGCAAGTGTTTCTTGGAAGGACCCTTGTCACAGAACATATTTAGTGCAAATGACTTGAAGTTGAGAAAAGATGACGGAAAAAAACTTGTCACAAATATTACCCATACTCCAAAACCTCCACAAGAAAAAAACAATAACAAAGCCAAATTTCACCATAAAGCACAAAATGTGTTTTTAGTGATGGTGAACAATAGTGAAGGTCTTGTAGAGAGTTTTTGCGGAACTTGGAGTGAGATAAAGTAAAGAAGAGGTATGGAGTTCTATTTTAAATGGTTCTAAATATAACAAAGACTTCTACTTTAGCAAATGGTTGTAGATGAAAGCTAAAGATAAGAAAATTAATCATAGTTAAAGAAGTCTTATTTTTATTAAGGACCAATAGTTATTGAGGATATAAGATGGGGCTTGGAGGATGAGAAGAGGTGAATTCATTTGAGAATAGGTTGTTTGTGTTTCTAGAGCGCCCTCAACCTTGCATAGCACCGTCTTCACTACTTGACGTAGTTTTGTTCTTGAGATTTTTGAGCTTCAATTGATTTGCATGCCATGATGGTTGAAGCTACCATGATTCATTGTGCCACTGCCATTGGTTGCTTGTATATTGCCACTAATTAGTGGTTGCAAAACATGAAAACTTGGCAGAAGATAGAGAATTCCAAGCTAGAATTAGCAAAATCCAATCATGAAGCTTTCATGCGGGGCGTGGATACCTCTCTAGCCAAAGTGTTCAAGCTAATAGAAAAGTACTTCTAGGTTTATTATTGCAATGCTAAATTAGGGTTTGGCTTTGTATTAATGCATTGGTGAACTATTTGCTTAGTGAAAAGTACTTGAGCCATCTATCTAGTCAAGTTCCTTTTGATTGCACCAAGAGATTGATGACTTAGTGCGTATTTTGGTATGTATATTGATACCATCTTTGAGAATTTTGCTTGAGCTAATACGGCTTCATCTTGACCTGCAGTTCATTGTTCCCACATTACACGCGCTGAAGGTTGGAAGAAAGTGCATAAGATGATAAGACAAAAAAGACTAGTTATACTTGAGCATGGTTTTGATCCTTCAAAAGCTAATGGTTTGGGCTAACTAGGTTTTTTCTTGTTTGTAATGCATCACAACATTGCAAGCTAGTAGTTATATTTCATTAGAGCTTGGCTTGAAATTAGATGAGAGTTGATCATTTGAAATAGGAATTAGCCCTGTTGTCTTCATTCTTGAGCAACTCTCAAGGACTTTTGGTTGTCATGTAAGCACTTGACTACTTAATTGACTATAATTTAAAGGCTATAATTTAAAGTATTATCGCACGTACATTTGGATGGAGAAACACAGCCAATAATTGCTTGTTGCAAGGATTATTTATTTGGAAGGAAAGGGTAGTAGAATAGAATGCTTTTCTTAAGACTCCAACCCTAAATGCTTGAGGCAATTAATTTCTACAGAGCTCTTGACAATTAGTGTGCATCATTCACATTTAAGCTATGGACATCAAATGGTCTTTGTTGATAAATAATGCCCAAGGCAAGGCTACCACAAAACCTCAGTTTGCGCTTGTTTTGGCCCAATGCAATGTTGTTAAAAGCACTTTAGGCATAATCTTTCCTTGCACTTTAAGTTGGTAAACTAAGTCCTCAAATGCAGTATTGGCCTTGCCTGCTAATTCTACATTTGAGGGCCCATTCCACCAATTAAAAATGTTGTGCACATACATCAGAATACACTTGAAGTGCCTTTAATGCTAGGGAATGGGCTGCATAGGGCATACTCTGCCCTGTGTGCGAGCATAGGCTCACCCCATAGGCTTGCTTTATGATAGCGTACAAGGCAGAATCTGCCCTACGCAGCCTGTTCCCTAATACATTACGTAAGTTACTCTCTTACTAAGCTCATTGATTAGGGTAGGCAATTGTCTTATTTGGCACATTGGAAAGATAGAGTGAACTAAAAATAAATATCTTGGGCATGGAAGATAATTACGCTTGGCAATACTTCAAGGATTCATCAAAACTTTAGGGATTTTACTGTTGTGAGCAAAGTGGTGGTAACCAACCGTCTTTGAAGTTTGACTGACTTGCAGTGCAGACCTCTTTTGTTGCAGTGAAGAAGAGGATCGTTTTTGTTTGAGCGATTTTGTTGTTCCCTGAAGAGTTTGGAAAACAAACTCTTAAACAAGAATGGCAAAATTGATATTCTCAGGTCTACGATTATCGTCTTGCTGGAGGGCGGAGCATCATGGTGGGCAAGATAGAAATGGTTGTGCCTAAGGTATGTTCACACTTGGTGTTAAGAGAGGTAGTAGCAAGGGAAAATTAGATGCATTTGGACTCACCTTTAGACTACATTCATATTGCTAATATCTCTCCTAGCTAGTGTTGTTACTTTGAGCGAGTTGAGGCTGTCAGACAGCACAGATGGGTAGATGAATCGGACCAGATGGGTAGACACGTCCATCCGCTCATGTTTTTTAGGGCATTTTTAGGTTCCTGACCTAAAATTGGAAGAATCAAATTATGAAATTTTCATTTTTATTACGTGATATGGCTTTGAGTCCATGTTTTGAATTCATGTTGGCTTGCATGTTGGCAACAATGAATGTCACCAACATGTACAAAGTAAGTCTTTTTTATCCTTTTGCACTATTATTTAAAGTCAACTATAAGTTGATTTCACAAGATGGACCATGTCCTTAATTGGTCATTTCGGGCGTATGTGCGGGTTAGCGGACGGACCATGACCTCAATTGGGCACTTCAAGCGTATGGGCGGGTAGGCAGATGGGCGGCCCAATGTGACAACCATGCTCTTAACACCCAATGTAAATGTACTTTTAGGACAAAAAAATAAGAGCAAACTTGATTTTGAAATTGAGCTTGGATAACATCCATTATTGTGACGCTCTGCTTTGCTCTCAATGGTCCCAATTTCTCTATAGCCCATACTTGCCAATGGTTTCTTCCAGAATTGTCAAAACTATATGACATGGGCTTTGCAATTCCGGATGTCATGACGCATCCTAACGTGTTAGGATCTATCGGCAATGCTGACGGTCCGTCCAGGCCGTGAATGAAGTCAGTCCACTCGGACCATCCATTGAGGTAATTTGTCAACCAAACCCGTCCAACGCGGACAACGCAACATTTGTCCCAAGGCTGTTCTCATGTGCTTTCGACGGTTTTTGGCAAAGGATTAATCTTGACGGATGCTGGGTGTGAATCCTAACGTCTAGACAAACATCAAGACGTCTTGGTGTGGCGTGACAAAGACAACCCTAGTTTCTTCCCCTCTAACCCATGGTTGTTACTTCGGGCAAGTACTGGTTGTTGGATAGCATAAGCAAGCACACAAAAAAGATGGCACAAACGGACGTGTTTGCTCTCCTCTCATGTTTTTAGGGCATATTTACAATTTTTGACCTAAAAGTAGAAGAATCAAATTATTATTTTTTATTTTTATTACATGATATAGATTTGAATCCATGTTTTGACTTCATGTTGGCAATAATGAGTGTCACCAACATGTACAAAGTAATAGTTTTTTTATCATTTTGTACCATTTTTTGTAGTCAACTATGCAATGACTTCATCAGATAAACCATGACCTCAATTGGATACTTTAGACATACGGGCGGGCAGGCAGACTGACGGCCCAATGTGACAACCATGCTCTAACCCTCCTCAATTGATCTGATCCGCAATTGATCTGATGTTTGCACTGCACTAAAATAAAATATGACGGGAGGATCATCTCGTAACTAGAAGCTGACCATGTTGTGAACTTTTTGCGTGCCGCATACATGTCTCCAACAGCAATAATTTCTCTAATAAAAATAAAATTTCTGGACTTTCTGCTCTTACTCTGATTTTCATTATCCTACGAGCTAATGAAAGCTTGCTTGCTTGCAATCAAGTCTGTCCTAATTGCTAGGTCTATCTTTCGCCCTTATGACAATCTTTGTTGCTCTCGGAAGCGTTTACTGTAGCTATGTTAAGGAAGGAGAGCTGATCTCAATTTATCAAGAAGTCTATCGCTACGCAGTTTGGAATGGAATGGCAAGCTTTGCGGTAACTTTGTCGAAAACATGGGGCTGAACATAAAAACTGTGGAATACACAGGATGGTGCTTGCTTTCAGGAGACATTCAAGCAAAAAAGATGTGGTGGAGCCACAGATCGACAGACGTTCGAGAACAAGATGAGCGCACTGGAACCCGAGTTGACCAAGAACATGCCAGCTGAGGGGCTTCTCATGCCCCATTCTCACCGGGACGTCCACCAGCAGTTTGTCAGCTGTGTTCATTGTTTTAAGATGAGTCATACTGAATCTCATTCTCATTGGCAAAATGCGTGAGAGGAATGTGCATGGACAAAAATATATAAGCAAAGACTAAACGCACAAGAAAGTTTCAAAACCCCACCACCAAGAAGGTCCCACATCATTACTACCACCTTTTGAGGTCATACATGGAACCTTCTCATTAGTTGCTTAAAATGGGGGAATGCGTCATACAAGAGAACTTGTTTTACTCACGCATTCTAAGTACGTTTGAGAAACTCATTTCAAACCCATGTTGGTGGACCCACGTTAGGGAAGAAGACAGAACGATTCTCACCCAAACACGTCCAATTGTGCAATGGGAATGGGCCTTCAACGGTATTAACCCCTAAACGGCCCAAAAGCCCTTTGTGGCCGTATGTACGACCATATGTATTGAGTTGCTCTGAGGGCTTTCCAAATTTTTTATGCACCCACCATCATGCAATCCTTCAATATGTATGGTTGTAACATTTAATTTCCAATTGATTCAAACTTCTTAATGATGATTGCGATTGTATTTGGTATTGTAGCTCCAGAGCCCAAGGGCCCTTCAGGGGTTAAGGACCAGAAAAACCAAATATTTCCACGGTCTTTGGCTATCTTGGACCTAATTTGCATGCCTTGTGTACATACAATCTCTTGTGTATTTTAAATTCTCTAAGGATTCTATATGTCCACATTTTTGCTTTAATTCAACTAGATCATCTTTAGAAATAAGGTTGCAGGATACAAAATTGTGAATCAGCAGTGGTAGTCACTACTTCTCGGAGAATGAAAAGAGAATGGAGATTAAGAAGTTGTTCAGAGAAAAGAGGAATCAATTGGAGCTCATTCTTTGTGAAGATGGTGTGACACAACGTTTGTTTTGGAGAATGAGAATAAGGAGTGATTACTTGCTTTCAGAAGATGTAGTAATTACTACGCTTTCCATTCACTAAGTTTGGCAACTATTCATGTAATTTTAAAGTTTGTTTACAAAGCATAAAGAGATTTCTTGATGTGAAAAGGAATAAATTTTTGGATGTTTTGCTTAGATCTTTTGATATTTTTCATATTAAGTATATATGCAAAACATTGGAAGATCTCCCAATGTCTTGCAAATGAATTACAATTTGTGGATTTTATTATCCAAAATAACACAAAAATGTCAAAAAGGCCTAGTTCCACTTTTTTTGGAATTTTGTTGATAGTCATCCTTCATTCTTTTCATTATAGTCATTTTTAATATGACAATTGTGGTTATTTCATTTATTTTTTCTATTAAAATATTGATATTTGAAAATTGATTACCTTTTAAATCGCACTATCAAAATCCAACAAGTTGTTTGTAAAAGAAGTGAATTTTTTTCCTATGGTATTTCTTAAGTGTTGAAACACAAGAAAATCACAGCCGACATTAAGAGAAGCTTAATAATTGCGGTTGATTTTCAGAACAAGGTTCAATAGTGTTGAAAGTTCAATTGATAAGTTTTTCAAATCCATGCCTCTTCTTTTTTTAGCATTTGACATGAAGTATTGTGTCATAAGTACCTGTTTCATATCTATATTATTATCTCATAATATACAATCCATATCCTTTTTTCTTTGCCTACAACCCCCGCTACAACCATGATTTTTGAATGGCACAAATTTGAATGACAACCCTTGAATCATCAACAACACTTTTAGTGGCACATGAGAATGAATGACTACAAAAGTATTTGAGGAGTTTTTAAAACTATCCTGGTAAGCGGTAACTTTCCACCTTTTTAGAGAATTGGAGTGAATCAAAATTTTCAAATGATCTTTGGCCTCACTTAACAATACCAAAATTTTCCTCTTTAATATCAATTTTGTCCCAACCAATTACCTCATAATTGGGTTTTTCATTAGTTGGAATTTTGGAATGCCATATATTATCCATTTGTAGCCAAAAATAGTTACTACTACATACTTAGGAAGAATCAAATTCAACATAGTCCTTCACCATATAGAAGCTAAAAATTTTCCAAATACCTACAAATCAACTTCAAATGATGGCAAAATGTTTCTACAAAATCATATACATATAATTTACTTATATCAACCTCAATCCCAAGCAACATGTGTTTCACAAATGTTTGATATTTAGCCACACCATTTTAGCCAAATATACCTTGAGTTTGATTATTTCAAAGTAGGATTGGAAAGACCTCCTTTGGAAAGCAAACATTGATAGACTAACAATCTTTGAGAAGCAAGCTACATTATAAGACTTGGTTCCAACAAATCCTATTTCCACTAAGGTAGGAGGCTCAAATTTTAATTGAGCATTTAAAACCGCTCATGCAAAACTGCCAAAAACAATGCAAAAAGTTTTGTAAATGGATCAAACTTTCTATGTTAAGCAATTGTCCTTGTTCATGCAAGGTTTTATGGATTCAAGGGAGTGACAAGAGCTACTCCTCATTGTGTTTATTGATCAGAATTGTGTTGGATTTTGTCTTTGAGTAAAATATAAATATTGGTCATACTAAAATAAATAAATAAGTGTTTTCAATTATAATTTGAGTGTTAATATATGGAATGGATGCTTATATGCTTCAAAGGATTTATTTGAGCATCCTCCATTTTGTAGTGGTTGCTTTTTGAATCATGTGCTCTATATACAAGTTGCTTTTAAATCATGAGTGCTACAGGCCATAGCCTATGATCAAGAATAGCTACCTATGCGCCTCTTGTTTTGATAAACTATAGTAAACTTATGCTAGCTCAAAAAAGAATTGATTCAAATGGCCACAAAATTGATTTTTTTTTACTTTCTACCAAAAATATCTCCCAAAAATATCTCCAAATTGCTAGACAGACCTGATTTTTCCACAAATGTCCTCTTTCCCTTAGAGGGTTGATTTATGAGCCTCCTACACTACAAGAGCAAGAGACCAATGCAAAACACAAGGCAAGTATATGGATTCCTACATTTTAGGTTGCCAACATCTTCCAATACTTTAACCACATTCTAAACCTATGCGGCCATGCCTATATTTGCTAGCCTCTAAATTGTCCAACCAACTCATTTTCCATCGTCCATCCAAAATCCACCCTATTTGGATATTAAAATGAAAAAAGGTGCAATCTGTTTCTCTTATCACCACTTCATTTATGCTCTCATCTCAACTATGGTGGGGTCAAATGATCTTGTTCTTGCAAACTGTAGAGAAACTCAAAAATTTATAAGGGGAGAATGCTACTTCTTTACAGGATCTACTTCATAAAGGAAGCATCAAAGATAGAATTTTCCACGAAATTTTCCATCTACGTCGTGAGGCTTGGATTGTTGAACCAAATGCTTCATTCACGCTTGTCCTCCAAACAGGGGATATTAACATTTATTATTGTTTTTTCACGCCAAAAATCCTTCTCTTTGAATATTCACCGGTTTATGTCGTTTTCCTCAGTGAGCCTCAAAGTTTACGCTTGTTCTTCCTGGTCATGGGACCACAGTCACGTGGAGAAAGATGCAGTACCACTATAGATACTGTCTGTAATACTGTCTGTATAACTGTCTGTGTGTGTGTTCGCCCAAGTGGCGCATCGTAGAGTCGTAAACGCCATATTCATTAATTTGGGAAGAAACGCCCATTTTGGGAATAAACTAGGTTTAAGGTGATCACCTTAAACCGAGCTCTAGGTTTCAGCAGCATTTTCTTTGGTACACGTGTCCTCACTTGAGAGGATGAATTTGCAAGGGACCAAATCTCTATGGCTCAGAGAGAATCTGATACCTTTGAATTTGACGTTTAAATGATTTAAGGAGAAAATATGAATTTAAGGTGAAGTACCCCTTGGGAATCTGGTTTTCCCAATTTAATGAATATGGCGTTCGTAGTTGCAGAAGCCAGTCTCAAATTTAAAGCAGATACCATGTAACCCAGAGCCCCAGACACTAGAGCAGTTTTTACCCAACAAAAGTTCTTCGGACAAGAGTTCTATCTGATAGATTGCAAGTCCTGCTATCACATATCTCTTTTCACCTCCCTCTTTTTCATTGCTAACTGCGTCTGCAGCATCGATACATCAGCTAGCTCCACCCTGAGCACTTTTAGATATGGATTTTCAGAAGGAATTATAGATGCTAGCAGCTTTAGTTTGGTGATCCAGTGGTGAACTGGTGGTTGTCTGATCTCGTACTTTTTGTACACCAAAATTCTACTCTTTCTTTCTTTCCCAGCTTGATCCTAACTAAAAATCTGAGTCCAAAACTTTTGTCTCCAAAGTCCCAAACATATACTTCACCTCTACTGCTATAGGCCCTGAATGTATACAGTGTGTTGAGGTTGCTGGATTAGAGTTATAGAGGCTCCTGGACATTAACGACCATGGCTGGGCAGTACTATCCAGACCCTCGGCCGTTTTATTTCACCACTGTGGAGCAGAAACTTTCCTTTCTGGACGATGTGAGCATCCAAACTTGGTTGTGAATAAGCCTTTCTAGCTTTAATTTGCATGCAATTACTGTGATGCGCAGTCGTGCGGTGATTAATACCGTGCACGGCTATGTTGCAGTGTTTCCCCCAGAAGAACAACTACATCGTGGGTGACCTGGTTTACCACTTTGAGAAGGTCAACGTCACTCACGAAACCATCCAGCCAGTTGCAACAAATCCCAAGGTAGAAATTTGTAAAAGGTAGGAGTACCCATAAATGTCAAACGAAGGGTTTTGAACATGATGACTATCAATAAACAACTAGCAAATTATAGGATCCTATTAGGAACAGAAAATAATAAGTTTGCATTTTCAAATGTATTATTTGGATACTGTGAGAATAAGTTATGAATTTTTAAAAAGCAAATTGCCATTACACCCATAACTACTTTTAAGAATTCATGTTCACAGGATGTACATTCTTGTCATTACATCTATTCACTTTCACAGATTTTCTAAGATTTCAGAAGTGACGGTTATGGGGACATTGATGCTTGTGGGTGCTCCTATCTTAATTCTTGGTCTTAAGTCAGTGCATTTACAGTCTTGTTTGGGGTTCAGTGACTTGTTGCTTCTCAGTTTAGCTTTGACAATAAAAACACCTGTCCATAATTAGGTAAATTGGGGGGATTCTAGAACTTTTATTACTTTTGTCATTATGTATGATTATATTAACATATCACAAAAAAACAAGCGTATATTTTCTTATGTAATAGTGAAGTCTCAGTGATTGCCTCCAAGAGCTTAATAATTACAACTTTTGAACAATAATTATGCCTACGCTTACCAGTATAAGATTAAGGTGGAGTATTAAATGATTCCTTTGTTTTTCCAATTTACCTAATAACTTAATACGGTGTACAGTACGGATTAAATCTCTCTTCTCACATTCTTTTTGGTAATTTGTTGAGTGACGCACAGATTCAAATAATTGAGCTAAAGGTAAACTTAAACTGCACCAAATGCGAGCAAAAAGTGGAGAAGGCTTTGGAAGACGTTGCAGGTAATTCTAGTGTTCGTCTAGCTCCTTCACAAAACAATGAAACTGGCAAACATGAGTTCTCACTGCCACTGTTTAGCATTCATTAAGCTAGTTGAACTTTGATTCTTGTAGCTACATATAAGCAAAATCTTATATATCCTTGAGATTCATTTTGGTGTGTGATGTGGGAGTTGCAGGAATAGAAAAGGTGACTTTCAACCAGGAGAACAATATAGTGCTTGTGAAGGGAACCATGAAACCCGAGACTGTGCTCAAGAAATTGAAGAAAGTGAAGTCTAACGCTGCGCTTGTGGCTACGAAGAAATAATGACTTCCTTGTAATTTTCTTTTCATGGATACCCCTAAAGTATGCAATATTTACATAGATACCATGACCCCATTACTAAAATTTTCCTTATTTAGGCTTGATTTGTAGAGGTTTTTAAGTTTATTGGAAGTTAGCTAACATTTAATGTAATGTATCTAAATGTCCTAATATCCAAACCAAAATTTTATTAGAATTTTCAAATTTTTTTTTGGCTTTGTGCCTCTATCTGTAATATTTTTCATTTTTGTGCCCCTATTTGTAATTTTCCCTTTATTATAGTAGAGTATTGTTTGTGGATGTTCTACTAAACCAATCAAATGGATTAACTATTTACATGCATAGTTTGATATCGATGTACATTAGTACAAATAACTTAGCCAATAGAGAAAAGTTTCTTACTAAAACACACATTATGGAGCAAATCATACATGCAAATTATTTTTTTCCCTCTACTTATCAACATCAATGATGATTGAGGTTTTAAGATACTGTTTGATTATATCTTTTCTCCAATCAAATTGCAAATAAGATGCAATAAACATGCCTAGAGTTCTTACCTTATTCTACACAAACATTCCTCTTACTGGACATCCAACAACCTATTAAACAAATGGTACATGATTTAGATCCAATTTCTAAAACAGCTTAGATTGGTATACAACATGCCACTCTCACAAATATCAATTTACAAACCATTGGAAAGGAGCTATTAAAGTGATTGATGTACGTCAAGGGGTTCCTTCTCTGAAATCCTTTAACTAAGTATGTAAACAAACGTCCAATTTGCACCCGAACTATAAAAAGATGAAAAAGGGTTTGAAGCATTTTGAATATCATTGAGCTATCATATGAGAGCCCAAGGAGATATAAACTTCCAAGAATGTTATGAAATTAGAGAGAGAGGGAGAAAATTGAACCTATAGATTTAGGCAATTACACCACACAAGATAGACAACATCTATGACACATTTTACATAAACATGAACTATCCAAAATCCATAAATAACAATCTAAAAACTGTCTTGATTTGCAAAACATTGAGAAGTACTTGCAAAACATCAAATGCTACGTCCAAATCAAAAGACATGCAAAATTTTAAAATATAAATATATATGCAAAATATCAAGGACATAAAGTCCATAATCACATGAATGGTCCATAAGCCAAGAGCTTTCAAATAGAGACTGCAAAGAAGGACAGTGATGGCCTAAAAATGTTTTCTCGCCTCAACAGCAAAGCCTTTGAAGACCTCCACACGGCGACGTCAATTCACGTTTGATGGTCGTGATGACGACGGTGGCTTGATGCTGGCCAGTCGCAGTCTTATGGGGCCTCGTACTGGAGCTACAGGATCCACCGCTCTTCCTTTCTGAAAATCAAAGCATTCCACATCATAAATATCAAGTCCAAACACAAGATGTTCTGCATGTGGGTTGCAGATTTTGACGCTCCAAATAATAGGGGTAGTCACACCTTCTCCAAGAATGAAATTTCTATGAAGAACAAGAAGTTGTGGAGTGGAAATACAAGCCAATGGGAGCACTTTTCCATGAAGAAGGCGTGATTGCCCAACAATGTAGAATGGAGAATGAGTTTACCTTTAAAATGATGATGCGGTAAGAAAGGAAGTTGCATCCACACACTCAACCAAGTCTCCAACTACAAGGAGGGTGAAAGCAAGAAGAGCTAGATGAAAAAGAGACATGCATTGGTAAAAACTTCACATGCTAAAACTTCTTTATGCCCATTTATCTCCTCTAGAGGTGAAGAAGAAGAAAACTTCTCAATTTTCAAAAATAAGCCTTTGCAAAGCAAGGAGAGAGTGCCACGTTCCCATTCTCTGAAGATTGGGAATGGGGGTGAAGAAGGTGTGACTATCCCTAACAACAAAACAAGCAGCTCATTTCAAGTATCCCTTACTATCCAAATGCACGTGCGTAATTCTCAAATCTGTCTTTCCATAGAAATCCAACTACAATCCTTTGCACATCCTCACTGATTGAAAATTTTAAAAATTGGCGTTTGACAATCTTAGACATTCTCATTGGACACCATAACTTTGAGCTATTTTCAAACCTCTCTCCTCTTTGGTAGAGAGAAAGAAAAACAAATGCTTAGTTATCAGTAATATAAGGAAACAAATTACAAAATCCTCAGGTGGAAACTCCGACTAAAGCACCGTACAGTTGATAATGTGTGAGTTTACAATGGGAAAGAGGGGAAGTGTGGGTGTGTATATGACTAGGATAATCAACCAATCAAATTCAGCGACACAATTTCCAATACACATAAAAAAATCGAGTGAGGAGAGGAAAAGTCCCTGCTTTACTATTCAGTTCATTCAGTTAGATTTACTTATAAGAGCAACTCTTCAGTAGAGGTGGCATGTGGGGATAAAAGACAGCAGGCACAGCTCATGACTCCAAAGGCTAAACAAATCCTACATTTTCTCCTAAATTTTACTGCAAAAAGAGAAACTGCTAATGAAACCTGAGCTTGTGTGTTCACCTGTGTGATCTCGATACGGCCATCCAAAGCCAGTTGACGTGCTACCTATGAAGCACAAAATCCACAACACACCCACAGTCCTTTTATAATTCAATAGCTGCTCTTAATGCGTTGAGTTAAAACCCAGTTATTTCCAATCGTGGATCCAAGGTTAACTTTTTGTACACACTATTCTCTCATGACCATTGGAAAGTGATGTGTAAAGGGTACCTCTCTCGTGATGTCCATGAGGTCCCTCCAGTTCTCAGGATGTAGTGCTCTGGCTGCACATCCCCATCTAGAGTGCCTTTGTCAGAAACTACAATTTATATTGCTCTGAAACAGAGCTAGAAGAAGACGAAGCAGGACAATCACTCAGTCTACCCACCTGAAGTTACTGTACAGTGCCCTCCAACAAGTTCTCAAGTTCTTTGAAACTCAACTGGTCATTATTTCAACTTTGTCAAACAACAAGTCCCATTGTCCCACTAATATTTTTCCATTAATATGATTTGCATGGCCTTGTAGGATTTTTTTGATTTTGAAGAGTTCAATTGTTGTTCCTCACCAGTAGTTGCTATATAATTGAGTTTCAAAGAACTCAAGAACTTGTTGGAGGGCATTGTATATGCCCTACCAAAAAAAGAAGTGATATACCTACGACTATCAAAGAATTTAACAAAAGGTGATCCACACAACCTTAATGCTAAAACTATTTTGACCATGCAAATTTGACATATGTTGTCCATCCACGTACTTTGTTAGTTCTAGATTGTAAGGGAGAAAGCTTTGCATCAAGTAAAATTTACCTTGAGGAAGTTTGAGTAAGTACTTTACTCAAAATCCAAGCCAATGCTACAAAGACAAAGCCTCTCATAGCATAGTTGCTTGTTAATCTATGAAAGCGGAGGGACACGGAAAGTGGTAATCCAAAAAAGGCATGGTTAGATGTGTCACAAGTGTGTGGGACCAATTTTTTGACAAGGCACTATACAATACCATGTCAAAAACAATTGTTGCACTCCACCACACCACCCCACTGGCAAATTCCTTTCACATCACACTTCTCTTCAAGAGTGTTCCTCAAAAATTGTCCTATGGCCATGAAGTTCAAGAAAGAATCTTTCTCCAACATTTAAGATTTGTATTTTCTTCAGGCATTTTGCAGGACATTCCAAAATGGGGAGGAGTTTCTTACAACAATTTTTTTGAGAGGGTAACTGTACAAGGACGCTCAAAACTGCTGGGAGCATTCAGCGAAGACACTACGCAAAAAAGATTACAACAAAAGAAGAATGCAGCATTGGAGAAAGGACCCAAGAAAAACCCTAAAAAATAGAACAGAGAAGCAAAGCTTACGGGCTTCTGAAGGACAAATGGTGGACAATTCTGCCCTCTTTTGCAAAAGCTCCAGAATTTTGTCCTGGAGCTCCTCTCGCACCGCGTCCTCGTCACCCTTGACAAAAATATCCTCGAGTTTTTAGATATTTCACACTCAGGGAGCCAAAATCTGCACTCTAGGTATCAGAAGAAAATGCAACTCAACGTGATAAAACATTCTCTAAAATTCCCCAATCACACAAATTTTATGATATTGCTGTCTTTTGAAGACTGTCACTTGACATCACACAACAATCAACATACTCCAACATCAATTCACAAACTAAAGCTCAAAACAAGGGTGGGTTCTTTCTGATCGAATTTCACTCAACTATTTCTTTCTACTTTTTTTTGGTCCTGCATAATTCTAAGCTTTCAAAAAAATACCGGAAGTAACCCATTTGTGTAAGGTTTTAGAAGAGGGTAAGGGGTGTCAGAATCAAGGCTCGTGCTCTGAGTATGAAGGCAATTCGGACAATGCACTTTTAAAGCTCTATGAGGAGCTAATACCTTGAGACGAGGACTGAATATTAGGAAACAAAACAAGAGAGTTTCGTACTTTGTCACCCCAAACCCTAATTAGGGTTAGCTTGTCAGCATGCAAAATGGCTAACCTGTACTAGAAAGCACCCTGATATACACTGCTGGAAAAGTTAAGGAACCCATGTGATGCTACAAATACGAAACTCTGAAGAGATCGCATTGCCGGCGCCATATCAGACTTAAAGAGCAGGTAATTCATCGACCCTACACAAGCTCGTAAAATTTGGCAATAAGGGTAGTCACACCTTCTCCAAGAATGAAACTTATGTGAAGAATGAGAAGTTGTGGAGTGAAAATAGGAACCAATGGGAGCACTTCTCCTTGAAGAAGGTGTGACTTCCCATTTGTGGGTGGTGAATGAGTTTAACTCAAAAATGATGATGTGGTAAGAAAGCAAGCTGCAATCACACACTCAACCAATTGTAAGGTCTCCAACTACAAGGAGGGTGACAACAAGAAGAGCCACGTGAAAAAGAGACACACATGGATTAAAACCTTCACGTGCAAAATTTTCTTCACGCCCATTGTCAACCCGTACTTCTCCGCAGTAAGTAAAGAGAAAAACTTCTCAAACTTCAGAGAATGGGGCTGCAGCAAATTGAGGAGAGAGTGCCACAACCCAATTCCCTGAAGATTGACAATGGGGTGAAGAAGGTGTGACTACCCCTGATTGCATCTTACTCAAGAGCTGCCACTCCCTCTTGAGAATCTTGAAAATCTTGAGCGTATGCCAGAAATAGGGTTACGGATTCACAAATGTCGCTTTCTCTATACATGGTTAGAATGATGGATGCTTACCCCAAGAGAGTCGAACTTCGATGTCATCGCTGAACTTGCAGCAGCGATCCAAGCTTCAGTCGATACAAAATTGCTTGAGTCTTCACACATCACTACCGAGTTTCTGTCATGTTGTAAACAAATACCAAATGGTAAATCATTCTGGCTTTGTTACAAACCAAGCAGGGCCTCACCGCCAAGTAGAACAACAATCACGCTATTGGTGGTTCTGACAGTTACAACATTCTCTCGATCTGCGACCGTCGGATCCCCCTCATCAACGGATGAAAACGGGTTTACGAACCTCTTGAAGAGCTGTCGTGAGGGTTTTAGCTGCCTAGGGTTTAAGGATCTTCGTTTTGAAAGTCCTGATAGCTTTTTTGAGTTGAAGAGGGAGCTGAATGTGTGTGGATGTCTGAAGGGCAGTTCAGGGTTAAATTAGAAGGAATTGTTCACTTTCGAATGGGTATTAGTATATGAAGACTTTGAGATCCATGGATGATTCAGGTTTTTGCAGAAAAAGGTTTGTGTGATCGGTCAAGGTCTTCGATGTGTACGAGGAACTGAGGGTAAACTGGTTGTGATGAAGCGGCTGGTAGTGTCGACGCTGCTGGCCAGGCCATGGCCTCAGTGGTCGCAGCGCAACGGGCTCATCGGGAGCACCGCCCGTCCATTTTCAGGTTTCATCTCCCATCTGCTCTCCCGCTCGATTTCAGTGTCCCTTACGAGGTCAAGGGTTTTGGCTTTGCAACAGTTTTGTGCTTCTATGAGAGCCTGTGTTAGTTTGCATTTGAAACTTTGCTTGCTGCAATGTCTTGAAAAAGCGTGAAATGCAATGGTGAGAGGAGAGAAGTGGTACCATCTGAGGGTTACCAGCTCTTTCGTGTTTCCAAAAGTTGCAGAAGTCATCAAATCAACAGTGCATTAACAGTGCATGAACAGTGCATGGTGTCCTCATGAAAATTGCAAGAAGGGCAGCATGGGACCTAACATTGTCTCTATGAATCTTTTTAACATTGTCTCTATGAATCTTCTCATAAATTGAGTTACCTATGAGTACATTTGGTGAGGTTGTTTTTTTTTTTGCTTTCCATGAAGGACCATGCGTATGATTTTTTCCATCCTATAGAGGATTTTTTTGTTATTCAAGGGACAAAAGAAACATCCTCTTAGGCGTTTAAGGGTTAATGATTTCCGAGCTTGCTTGCGCACGCTGTCTGAGAATGCTTTGTTTCCTGACCTCAGCCTTGGCTGTTTGTAGACAGGATGCAGGTGCTGCCTGCCATGCTCATACAGGGCGACTCCAAAGCTCATTTCTATTCTGCAAGGGGAGCAGTTGGCAGTCAGGGACATGATCTCATGCGGAGTGGACAGCGAGGTCTGCAGGCGTACGCGTCACCACAAATTGCTCTGAATCTGAAACCTTGTGTGGTAATCTACGATGGGGTTTGTCATCTCTGCAATGCAGGTGTAGTAGCCCCCCTCCCTCCACTTCTCAGCCCCTTCTTGAGTCTCATTCATGACAGCATCCACACGCTTGTACACAAAACAGGCCGTCAGTAGCACTTGGCATGGCCTGCTCCGCTTGGCGCACCTCACAGCAAACATGCCAATGATGTATGCAAGTCAGGGCTTGGGCTTGCTCAATTGTAGCTCAAACACTGAAATGTTTAGGGTTTGATGAAGCGTTAGTGCGCCCAAATTCATGACAATGAAAATTTGCTGATTAGTTGATAGAAGAGGTCTGCAATTGAAGCTCAACACCTGTCCTCTGTGATATGCTCTAAGTGTATGCTAGTACCTACTTGAGGGCAAGGATGGGGCATGTGAGATTTGAGGGAGCCCTTGTGATGCACTCTTGACACCTGCTTTCTAGAGCTCCGAGTGTGCAAGGGTGCGGATGCTCTTAGAGCAAACTTCAGTGCTGGCCCCAGAAATCCAGAAACGTCAAGTAATTTGCTTGCAAACTTAACTTTCATGCTATTCCTGAATCAGAAAATTCATAAACAACAAACAGTTTTACACCGTAAACTTGTTTGTCATTTCTGATTTTACAATTCTGATCCAGCATGAGAGTTTGTTCTATTCATTATAATTTTTAGCACGGTTGTATTTTGTAAGCTGGCATGTTTCAACTCCAACATGAAAAAAATTGTGACATTCAAGGGCACAAAGCTCTAAAAGTTAGGATTGAGGTTCCAAACTAGCATTTGGAAAAAGTGCCATTTCTGACAAATCTAGCAATTAACCCTTATAAACATATACCATTTGGAGCATCTCTAGTGATACACTAAACAAGGTCCCGGGACGAAAAGAGGGTCTCAACAGTGAGGTTACCAGGGTGCTATTTTGTCCTGCCTATTATTTTGGGCAACTATAGCAGTGGCTGAGATGCTCTTACCTTGAAAATTGGAAACAAGATTGCATTTTAACATGAGATTGCGTGAAGCTCCCTTCTACTCTCATGGAGCTTATGTTGGTTGTTCACAATATTAGTAATGGCAAGGTAGTACAACACTATATTAGGTAAATTGGGAAAAATGGTGGGACCATTTTGTACTCTACCGTTAATCTTACATATAGTAAATGTAGGTATAGCTATAGCTCAAAGTTGTAATTATTTGAAATTCTTGGAGGCAATCATTGAGATTTCACTATTATACAAGAAAGTGCACGCTTGTTTTTTTGTAATGTGCTAAATTGTACAAAATGACAGAAATAATGAAAGTCCCAGAATGTACTGTTTTCCCAATTTACCTAATATGGTGTTGTACGCAAACTTTATACAAAAGCTTGATAGAATTAGGATGATGATTTCACATTCTTGCATAAAATCTCCAAGGAAACCTTACTCCTCAAATGAGTGCTGGCTTTCCTGACTAAAATGGGAGGCTCGTTTTTTGCTGTGTTGATCCTGGTGTAGGTGTGAAATGGATCATCAAGGTGGACAAGAAGAAAAAAATCTCGTTTTGTGCGTTGCAATCTCAAGCAGCCGAGCCTTACATGCTGCTGTATGGTGTCACTCGAGAGGACGTGTTGAAGCGGTTTGTTTTTGTCGAAGGACCTGCGTCATGCCATCAAGCATCTACCGGTGAGTGTCATAGTCACATTTGGGGAGGTTACTAGCTTAAAATGTAGAAACTACGTGAGACAATATAAGGTGGGTTTTATTTTTGCAAATCTACAACTTAAAAATCGCATAAACATGTGATAGGATAGTAAAAAAAATTTTGAGTCAATATATATATTTTAGGATGTCTTCTGTTCACCACAATAGGAAAATAGATACCCCTAATAGGGCGGATTTAAGTGTAAAAGTAAACAAGTACATAAAGTCCATCTAAATATCCTTGTCTCTCACGAGGTACCTTGAGTTCTTAAAGAGTAACTTCCTTGAGCATCACACTGGTTATGACCCTTGAAGAATTTAGCATGGTAAGGGAATCTTTTATCATTTAGAACAACAAACCAGATGGTCCTTGTTGGTAAAACACAGATCTAATTCCAAATTGCAAGAATTCCAATCCAGGAATGTTATACCGTGAACCGTGAGCCTAGATTTTTTGTTAGAATATTAAATTTCACAAATGTTGTGAGAATACTAAATCTCATCTATAATTGTGTACATAAGGTCCTATAATTGAACATTTTAAACTTTCATCTCTTGAAAAACTTGTTATTTTTTTAGTTATTCCATTGACTTTGAGCTCAAAATTGATTTCCGCTCACAAAATCTTGGCTCACCGCTCAGGGCTCATTCTTTTATGCTCACAAAATAGCGTTGTCTGATTTTAGAGAATGTTGCATATTTTATACTCAAATGCAAATGTTTAGCAAAAAGAGAATTAATGTGGTTATGAAAATGGGTTGGACAGCGGCTTTGAAAGTGGCATCACACCTGCCGTTCCCGTATTCCGCACTGTCGGTATTCATGGTTATTCCGGTACCCATCCGAGATGCTGTGTACGACTACGTTGCCAAACGGCGTTATGACTGGTTCGGAAGGTCCACGGAGTGCATTACTCCAACAGATGACGTGCTGGACCGGTTTGTCGATAAGCTGGAACTTCAGGAGAGAATGACTCAAGAGCAGGACGACGAGGAGCCAGCAGAAAAATCCTGAAACTTTTTTTTAGTTTTGCCTTTTCTCAGATCTCCACTAGAGTCTCAGAAGTGTTCATAGGTTTTTTTTTGTAGGCAATTGTACTGAAAATGCAGGTGTGTACAGGATTTAGAAATATCGAACGTGAAACTCTATGCTCTAGGTCTTCCAAGGTGATGTGAATAGGCGTTTGGAGGTTTGTGTCTTTGATGCCGTTGTAGGCTAATCCGTACTGTTAGTGCTTGGCATGTCTCACTGTAGACGAGACGTGTTAACGTCGTATGCAAGTTAGGGCTTGCTCATTTGCAGCTCAAAAATATGTAAATGTTGAGGGTTTGGGTAATTTACTAGTTTGTCCAAATTCAAGACGGTTAAGGCTTGTTTGTTGGTTGGCAACAAAGCAATAATGGAATCAAGTATGTGAATTGATAAATAATGGTGTTTATACATCATGGCTTGAAAATATGTATCCATATTAATTTTGGTCAAAGATGGATCAAAAGCAACAACACAATACATCAAACATTTAAGAAGAATGCCAAATTTTTCAATTGTATAGTCCTAAAAATTTTCAAATTGCTTAAGAAATATGCTTATACTGTTTCTCTATATGATAAAAGTATAAATATAGTATTTGAAGATTTATTGAAATTGTGCTATCATTTCATCTTTAAAAAAAGTTATCCTAAATTTAAGGTTGATTCTTGATTGTATCACTGATTGGATTTTCCATAGCATTTATCAAATTTATTATAGAATTGTTTTAGGGTAGCAAAACAAAGTGGATTTTTTGACCCTTTTTGTCCACTTAGCTACACTTGGTGATTGCTATTTTTATCCATTTTGTGTGAAACTAGTCTTGTTGGAAAGGTAGGAAACCTTGCTTTCTAGAAATATAAGGCTCTTCTCAAGCAAAGTTTGTATGAAGCACTAAGATCCAAAACCACACAAGCATGAAAAACTAGAAATTTTCCACCTACATCTCGCTTAAGCATTATAATATTTCACCTCCAACGGTAGATCTAGTTGAAATTTTGATGGTTTATAGTAACTAAGGTGTTCTTCCCATTTGTGTGGTTGGATTATATAAACTAGATCCACATTTGATTCAACTACACGTTTAAGTTCACTACCCCTGTTTTTAGTGGATTTTGTGAAATGTGTGTGGTCTTTAACCCTTAAACAACCATAAGGAACCTTGTATACAGTGACGTATAATTGTCATTTGCTACCAATAAGAAATTTTGATTTGGGATCTCAAATAGCTCACTAGAACCTCATTGATCTATTCTCCAACTTCTTTATTGACCTCAAATGTGGTAGAGGTGTGGATCCATTCCAAATACAAGAAAAATAACCCATATTGTACTGGTCGCAAAGGGCCTTTTGGTCGTTTAATCCCTAAAGGACCGTTGTCTCTTCTAGGGACAAGTTGGACTTTGGGCACATACCTATGGCTAAACTACTTTGTGTGATTTTCTAAAGCTTTTATTTAAGGTGGGGAATTCAAAGATCTACGTGGGCATCTAATTTTTTCTTCTTTCCAATATTTGACGAAGAAGTTATGCATGAATTTATAAAAATTTGGGGAGGGCCCAAAAATTTCTTTAAAAATTACCTTTTTTTGGAAATGCAAATTTGAAATTGGTTCTTTAGATTTTTTTACTCATGAGAAGCTTTGAATCATTCAATTTCAATCAAAGACTTGAAAGTTATGAGGAGTTTTTGTTTGCGAGCAGTTCTTGAATCTCTACTCTAAAATAAACTTTGAAGCCCTTTATTTTATTCAATTTTCAATATTTTGGAAAAAATATTAAACCAAAGGAAGTAGATTGTTTATCACAACATTATCACCGTTGGAATTTGCATTTTTCATTTCCATAATTAAATTCTTAACAATTTAGTGTTTTGACTCATTCTCTACTTCTTTTTACTTACTATTTTTTCCCATGTCTTGTAAAGTTTCAATTGATTTGAAAATTATCCCACACATACCTGACTTGATCTCCTACATGGAAAAAACAAAGCGCAACTTTGGGTAGAGCAATTTTTTGTTATAAGAGTGGTCAAAGGCTTCTGAAATTTTTGGGCAGCATGGAAAAATACTTTTTTTTTTTCATTTTAGATGCAAATAGTTCACCCCTCTCCATTTGGAATGAGCTGACTTTTTTCCCACAAGTACCTCTTCTAGTCTGGGACAATATCCTATGGTTGGATTACCCAAAAACAAAACAGAAAATCCCTTTTTTCCAAACCTCCTAGAAGTGGCAATTTTCAATGATTTTGGAAGAAAAAAGGGCTTGGTCCTTTAGGGGTTAAGGGTTAACCCCTAAACGCCCATGAAGACGTTTTTTGTCCTTTGGCCCTAAAAAAGAATTTTGTACAATAAAAAAAATTATTTTTGGTTTTTTTTTCCCAAACTGACCGTAAACACATGATCCATCATAGAAGTCAAATAACAATCTTATCAAATATACTCATATTTTTAGGTCACTAAAATTGTGAGAAAATTCAAAATCATGGCGTTAGGTTCCAAACTACCCTTATTGCAATTTTCATGAAGTCAGCATGCATTATTGACTTTTGAAACTTTTAGAAGCAATACTACTGGTGCCCATCAATCAAAACACAATTGAAGCTATAATATGGGTAGGCGATGGCCACCCACCGGATGTTTAAGGGTTAAAGGGTTAAGGCACTGTTTTCCAAGCTCTTCAAACAATAATAGAATTGCTCAAACCAAAATAATCCTCTTTAGTGAAACAAAGGAGGTTTGCAAGTCACTCAAACTTCAAAGACAGTTGGTTACTCCCACTTTTCTCAAAATGGTAAAATCCTTAAAGTTTTGGTGAATCCTTGAAGTATTGCCAAATGCCAAGCGTAATTGTCTTCCATGCCCAAGATATTAATTCTTTGTTCACGATATCTTCTAGTGTGCTTCTAGTGTGCAAGCTAGCTTGCTTTAATTGATGAGCTCAATTGGTAAGCTTAGGAGAGTAACCTACAACATTTGCATTGCGCCAGAACAAGCGCAGACTGAGATTTTGTGCTAGCGTTGCCTTGGGCAATAATTATTAACAAAGCCCATTTGATGTCCATAGCTTGAATGTGAATGTTGCACAATTGCACACTAGTCATCAAGAGCTCCGTCAAAATTAATTGCCTTGGGCATTTAGGGTTGGAATCTTGAGAAAGGATTCCTATTCTAGCTACTACCCTATCCTTTGGAATAAATAATCCATGTATTGTCTGAGTTGTGGCAGGCATGGACCTAAACAATACCGGACTTCAAGAAGCAATGATCGGCCATGTTTCTCCATCCAAAAGTACATGCAATAATCCTTTAAATTATAGTCAATTAAGTGGTCAAGTGCTTACATGACAACCAAAAGTCCTTGAGAGTTGCTCAGGAATGAAGAGAACAAAGCTAATTCCTATTTCAAATGATCAACTCTCATCCAATTTCAAGCCAAGCTCTAATGAAACATAACTACTAACTTGCAGTGCTGTGACACATTATAAACAAGAAAAAACCTAGTTAGTCCAAATCATTAGCTTTTGAAGGATCAAAACCATGCTCAAATACAACTGGTCTTTTTTGTCTTATCTTCTTATGCACTTTCTTCCAACCTTCAGCGCTTATAACAAGGGAATTGTGAATTGCAGGTCAAGATGAAGCCATATTAGCTCAAGCAAAAATTCTCAAAGATGGTATCAATATACATTAAAATACGCACTAAGTCATCAATCTCTTGGTGCAATCAAAAGGAACTTGACTAGATAGATGGCTCAAGTACTTTTCACTAAGCAAATAGTTCACCAATGCATCAAATACAAAGCCAAACCCTAATTTAGCATTGTAATAACAAACCTAGTAGTGCTTTCTTCTATCTTGAACCCTTTGACTAGAGAGGTATCCATGCGCCGCATCAAAGATTCATAAATGGATTTTGCAAATTCCAGCTTGAAATTCTCTCTTCTGCAAGGATTTTGCTAATTCCAGCTTGGAATTCTCTATCTTCTTCCAAGTATCCACGGATCTCAACCACTCATTGGTGGCAATATACAAGCATAGAAAGGCAGTGCTACTACAAATTATGGCAGCTTTAGTCGCTATGGCATGCAAATCAATTGAAGCTCAAAAATCTCGGGAACAAAACTACGTTGGGTAGTGAAGATGGTGCTATGCAAAGGTGGGTGGCGCTCTAGAAACACAAACAACTAATTCCCAAATGAATTCACCTCTTCTCATCCTCCAAGCCCCATCTTATATCCTCCATAACTATTGGTCCATTAATAAAAATAGGACTTCTTTAACTATTTTTAGTTTTCTTATCTTTAGCTTTCATCTACAACCATTTGCTAAAGTAGAAGTCTTTGTTATATTTAGAACCATTTAAAATATAACTCCGTATCTCTTCTTTTACTTTATCTAACTCCAACTTCTGCAAAAACTCTCTACAAGACCGTCACTATTGTTTACCATGATTAGAAACACATTTTGTGCTTTATTGTGAAACTTGGCTTTGTTATTGTTTTTTTTCTTGTGGAGGATTTGGAGTATGGGTAATATACTTCTCTGAACTTTTGTGACAAGTTTCTTTCCATGATTTTTTCTCAATTCCAAGTCATTTGCACTGAATATATTTCATTACAAAACCTTCTTGATGCAACCATCTATCCAAATTTATATAATACTTGAACTTGTGGCCACTCTCTTTAATAATTTTGATAAGAGTTTTGTCCTCCATGCACATCTTGAACATGAAATTGAATTTTTTTCTTACCTGCAACTATATTTTTTGAAACAAGACAGTTGATACAACATTCTTGCATGGAGTTTGTCACTTTGTCCCACATATCAAACACTTGAATTGCTTCATTGATTCAAAAAATAAGTTGGTCATTGAATTTCCATTTTGCCAAATGTTTGTATCATTTAAAAGTGTTGAAGTGATTGCACTTGACAAAAATGTCAAACAAAAAAGATAAGAACTATAAAAAAAAAGTAATAAAACAAATATACAAAAAAAGTTAAACACACTTTGCTCTTTTTTTATTTAAAAATTGAATAAAACAATTTATGACCAACTCTAATATATAATCGATTTCTTCATTTTGATAAATCAAATGGAGGTCATCTTATGTGATTGAGTAGTTTTATTAATAGTAACCACAACTAACACCATGACTAGGTGAATTGGGAAAAACAATACATTTTGGGACTTACTTCTTTTTTTGGCATTATTTACTACATTTCAGCATATTACAATAAAACAAGCGTGCAATTTTTTGTGCAATAGTGAGGTTTCAATGATTGCCTCCATGACTTTTAGGTAATTACAACTTTGAGTTGTAGCTATGCCTACGTAATTTTACTATATGTGGGATTAAGATGGAGTACAAAACAGTCCCTTTGTTTTATCCAATTTTCTTAATACTAGTGTGGCCTTGTGCCATTGGCCCAATTTTTATCTTGATTTAATCATGCTTTTCTTTTTCTAAATGTAAAAGTAATATTCTAAATTTTTAATCCATAAAAGATTTCAAAATCCAATAACTTTCTCATTGTAGGTCTAAATGTCACAAAACCAAGTCCGTGCATCCCTCCTTGCCAAGAGCTTTTTGACAATACCAAGCATGTAATGGGGACACACACAGTCCGGAAGATCTCAATGTGACAAACAAACAAACAAACAGCCTCATTTAAGATATTGATTGTGTTAACCTCAAACTTCACAGTTTACTTGAATGGCTAATAATAAAGTTGAAGTATGTAGCTAACTTGAATGGCTAAAAATACAGCTAAATGAAATAAAATTAAATTGACTGGTTAAATAAAGCTTATTGAAGTAAAATATACTTGAGTGGTTAAAAATAAAGATAAAAAGTTTACATTGGAGTTATCAGAACAATTCACAATTCTTGAGTAACAAACAAAAGCTATTGTACTGTACTGTACATTTGCTGTTTTTTTTTCATTTAATTCTAACTTCGTCTTTAATTGGCACATAAGTGACCATGTCCTCAAACTGGATTGATCCTTAATATAAAACCTTGGGGTTGAATTGGTGACCCTTGGTACTCACAAATCCTATGGTTTCCATTGTGGTGCTTTTAAAACGAGACCAACAAATAGGCTCTAATACAAAGTGATCTAGAACATTCATGCTCTCCTGGAAGCGATATTAGAGAACATGCTATTAGAGAACAAATGTGATATTAGAAAATGTGATAATAGAGAATTTGATACTAGAGAACGAGATACTACAGAATGTGATATTGTAGACGGGATGGTGTGATATGAGAGAAAATGATATTAGACAAGATGATACTAGAGAATGTGGTATTAGAGAATAAATATGATATTAGAAACTATGGTATTATAAAATGTCATAATAGAGAATGTGATATTAACCGCTAAAGGCTCAAGGGCCCTTGTGGGGGGACAAATGGAATTTTGGGCATGTACCTATGGCTAAACTACTTTGCGTGATTTTCTGAAACTTTTATTGAAGGTGAGGAATTCAAAGATTTACGTGGGAATGTAATTTTTTCTTCATTCCGACATGTATTGAAGAAGTTAAAAATGAATAATTGAAAATTAGGGGACTTTGAGCAGCCCAAAAACTTCTTTAAAAATTATATTTTTTTCAAATAAAAATCTAAAATAGGTTCTTTAGACTTATATAGACGTGGGGAGCTTTGAATCATCCCATTTATCAGAAATGAATGATTCAAAGCTCCCTACGTCTATATAAGTCTAAAGAACCTATTTTAGATTTCAATTTTTAAAGAAGTTTTTGGGCTGCCCAGAGTCCCTTGATTTTTGGTTATTCATTTTTAACTTCTTCAAGAATGTCAAAATGAAGAAAAAATTACATTCCTGCATAGATCTTTGAATTGCTCACCTTCCATAAAAGTTTAGGAAATCATGCAAAGTAGTTTAGCCATAGATACATGCCCGAAATTCCATTTGTCCTCCAAAGGGACAATGGGCCTTTAGGGGTTAAAGAACATGATATTAGAGAACAAATGTGATATTAGAGAATGTGATATTATAGAAGGTGATACTAGAGAATGTGATATTAGAGAATGTGATATTGCAGACAAGATGGTGTGATGTCAAAGAAGGGAAGATGTGATATTAGAGAAGGTGACATGTCACCAAAAAGCGTGTTCCGACACCATGGAACACCAACTTCATTGACAACCAACCAACCTCATTATAGTATAGACTATAGACTTGAAGCAAAGTTCCTTTTTTACTTTTATCTGTTTTTATTACTTGCACACAATCAACTACACTAACTAGATTGATGTATTTTTAGTCAATATTGCACTTCTCCATATTTAGTATTGTTATTCACTTTTTATCACCTCCACAGTAGTTCTACATGCAATACCGGCTTCTTCTAATTTTGGTTGCCCAGAAGAATGTTGTAGTGGTCAATGCAAGTTGCTTACTTTTTTGAGTTGATTAATTCTAGGTTTATTGCACATTTTCATGTTTAGAATGGCTGCATTTTTTTGGCATCTTTGAAGTTCTCCTTGCTATAGCGGCTTTTCCAATTTTTGTTTCAGTTGCTCAAGGAGTGTTGTAGTGGATTTTTGAGTACCAATGTAGATTGCTTTCTTTTTAGGAACTACAACTCCATGCACTGTTGATTCTAGGTTTACTACCATTTGGAGGATTCTTTAGGACCAACATGGACTTTGAGGAACTAGAAGCAATTTATTGATTACTATCAAAGTTGGCCAAGTTGGAAGAGAAAAACATTCTAACTATAGTGGATTATGTCATTGGCTTGTTAGATGCAACAATTTCTAACCCCAACTCTAGTTTAACTTGCTTTTGTTCATACTAGAATGCAAGTCCAAAGCCATCGCCCGTCGCAACGTCATCCGGATAATTCATGAGCTTGTTCTTTGGGAACGGCAATTTTTTGGGAGAGGATTGCATTTCTTATTCAAAGACTTGGTGCACAAAGAGATAGCGGCGATCTCTCATGCCACGGACATGAGTGTCAGTTGCAAGGTGCGCATCTTTCTGCACCAATGCATCTTCAAGTGGATTGAAGCGCGGATCGTGTCTATTCAATTTTTGAAACATCTGCAACGTTAAGAGGAATAGTGGACGTTTTGAAGCAAGAGGCCGAGGTATCATTCTACTCCAAAGGGGTCGCCATCCATATTCAATTTGATCTTACTAGGGATTCAAGGGTGTCAACAACGTCTTGACGGTAGGAACAACATGAGAGATCTTGTGCAGCAAGGGATGGTGCAAGGGATTAGGAACGGGTAGATGCAAGTGGATGAATATGGCCGTCACGTCGTTACTGTAAGGGTCAAAGTAACTGTACAATGTAGTCACTTCCTAACAATGTACTATGTCTGTATGTATACACTAGCAATACCAAGTCAAGCACAACTTAGGTAGACACTAGCAATGCTTTATTGTAAACAAAGCAAAGTTTGCAAATTTAGTCTAAAACATCATGTACAAAAGAGATGAACTCATTTGGGTAGAATGCAATCCTATATTTTTTGATGTTTCTACAAGTTTTTGAGTTTATGTGTGCTTTTTTGTTCACTTGTTGCTAAGATTGTTGGCTAGTTATATTAAACTATGAAACTGAAACAACAAAGTAGTTTGAAGGAATATGTGAATCAGTGTATTATTGATTAGTTGATATATATGTATATATATAGGGAATTACTACACCGACACCCTAAATTGCTAACGGGACACCCCCTCTGAGCACAAAAATGTGATTTTTAATGCTAATTTTGTTGATTTTTTAATTTGGATTAAAGGATTTGTTTCACCTTTATCATTCTAAGGCTATCCTAAAAATAAAAGGTGTGCTTAAATTTCAAACTAAAAATATAGGACTTTTGAGTTACTTAAGCAAAAAAATATCAAAAAATAGTACTGGTGCAATAATGTTTCAAAAAAAATTTGTATTTGTCATGTTTTCTTTCAAGGAGATGATAATATTGTAATTGAATGAACGATGGACCACTTAATAAATCAAAAACAACACTAAATTATCAAATTTTATATTTAGAGGGGTGTCCCATTAGCAATTTAGCATGTTGCTATAGCAATTCCCTATATATATGTATATATATATATATATATATATATATATATATATATATATATATATAGATACATACATACATACATACATACATACATACATACATACATACATACATACATACATACATACATACATACATACATACATACATACAAAGATGGATAACGTAATAATTTTACACAATGGATGCTACTGGATGAGTATTTTGGATGAAGAATTCAAATTTACAATATAATGACTAGGATGGACGTTATTCTCTAACAAGTTAGGTTCACCAAATAGTGCATTTAGGTTGTTTCATGACAACATTTCACAGTATTTAAATGTTTACTAAAACTATAGTAACTTTTGTCATTAATTACAGTGATCAATGGAGGAAGCATAATTATAGTAACTTTGTCATTAATAACTATGATCAATGGAGGAAATAAGTAGAGATTGGGCACTAGGAAGCAAGGAAACTAGACAATGGAAATTAGGAATTATTGTAACATAAAGAGAGTTGCATGCATCTCTAGTGGTCCAAGCCTCTAAGGTAGCGCAGCTAAAGTGTGAGCAAGGAGCGCTAAGCGTTGAGCAGTGAGCAGTTAGATTTTAGCAATGAGTATTCACATTTTACAAAAAAATATTCATTTTTTAATAATAAAAAATGAAATTAGCCCATAAAATAGTAATAGAACAACTCTTAAAAATGAAAAGATCATCAAATAACTTGGAGGAAGAGAGCTCTTATAAATTCATGCATTGTCCAAATAAGGGTAGTAAAGGCAAAAATGGTAGAAATTCTAGTTTATGCACAAGAAAGGAAATTTGAAATAGATGAAGAATGAATATCATTCATCCATGATAAAAAAAACATTCATCCAATTATTCATCCATCATCCATCCAATTATCATCCAATGAATGAGATTATGATGTGAGTTTTGAATATTTAATGAATAGATGTGCATAAATAGGACATTAAAAAAAAACCTCACATTTCAAAGAAGCTTCAAGCTATGATACACTAACATTTACAAGTTCACTTGCACACTACAAACCCCCTCTTCGGACCAAACAAGGGGGGGCTTAAGACCCTCCTCAAAACTAAGGAGGTCATCTTGGCCCCATTACAGATTTTGCAAAGTGCTCCTCGGAATCCGAGGAGCCCCCACAAATTATTATTATAATTATTATTTTCAAAATTATTTTTTTCCCAACTTTTTTTTTTGGTTTTGGCAAGTTACTCCTTTTTGCTCCTCAGAATCCAAGATGCCCTCCTAGTAATTTTTTTTATTTTTATTTTTAAAATTTCTACAAGTTACCTCTTCTTGTCTTAGGGCCTTCCTCGGAACCAAGGAGGTCATCTTGGGCCCATTGTGTGTTTTGCAAAGTGCTCCTCAGAATCCAAGGAGCCCTCCAAAAAAAAATTCTTCAAAACCCTCCACAGAATCCAAGGTGCCCTCTTATAATTTTTTTTTTTTTTTTTTTTTTTTTTTTTTTTTCCAAATCTTCTACTTCAGCTTAGTTCTGACAAATCTATGCTGGAAAACTTATTCTACATTGATACTCTACAATAGATTTTAGCTAACCTGTTGTAATCAAGAAGTTTTCATATACGATATGTTAGTTTTTAGAGTATCAGAGCTTTTGCTGATAATCTTGTGAGGAGTGGACCTTGAGGGTTGTGCTTCTAGAAAACAAAGAGTAATTGATAAGGTTTACGATTTTCTAAGCAGCTATATGCTAATCATGCTTCTAAAAAGAGAACTAGTTCTAAAAAGAGAACTAAATGATAAGTGAAGTTAAAGTAGAGTTACTAAGAGGTTTTTGGGTGAAAGAAGCATGCCAAAGGTTCCCACCAAGGCTCTAGTCTTGCCATGGGCTTCTAGCCCATTACATTATCCCCCGTCTTCTTCAAAGAATGTCGTTGGATCACCATGGCAAATACCTGCGGGCAACCTGCTGTTTACATAGTGAGGCTGAGTAAAGGCTTCCCATCTGTCCATTGCAACTATGTCTTTGACAAGGTCACGTGGTTTCCAAATTGTGCATGCATATCCAACCCACTTAACCTCATATAACCAGACGTGTCCTCGGCTGCATTGTTGACAAAGCTCTTGCATGATTTCTTCAACAACATATACATCGTGGTTGTCAACTTGAATTAGCAGGGGTTATTCATCATCACGTACTTAGCTTGGCAATGGGTTAGTACCTGCAAGCCTCAAACAATCAACATGGAAAACATTATGGGGTCCTCGCGGAGTGTTCAATCTCATGGTATGGGTGTTGATGATTTCAAACATTGTATATTTGGCACTTCTCCAGTCCAATTTTTTATTAGCACATCATGTGGAAAATTGCCAATCCAATTGGAGCCATATTTTGTCACCAATACTCAGTTGAGGAGCTAGTTGTCCATGGCGATTGGCAAGACGTTTCTACTCTTTTTGAACTTCTGCCATAGAAACTTGTGCCAAGTCAAATACTTGTTGAAGTTTGCTCACAATGGATTCGGCCTTTGCTCACTCAGTTTGTTGGTGACAATCTGAAGGCTCAAGAGATCATGCTTGTACTTTGAACTGGACTGGGTCAATATCATAACCGTGTTGTAAGAAAAATGGGCTCATGCCGATCAATGTTGCATCTTATCCTTTGATGGCTATTTGGACCATATAGCAAAGCCCTGGCCAATTATCCTGATTCCAATTCACGTAAGCCCGTAGATAGGCTTCAATAGTACTATTCATGCGCTCTATAGAACCATCTGTCTATAGGTGAAAGGCTGTTGAAAGGCGGCGTTTAATTTTCAAAATTTTGCAAAGCCTTGTCCACATGAGACTGACAAATTGCGTCCTGCAGTCTAAGATAATGGCATCAGGTAACCAATGATGAGCTACAACTTCCTTGATAAAAGTCCATGTGACGGTGTTAACATCCATATTTGGCAAAGGAATAAAGGCAACATCTTTACTAAGCCTATCAGTAACCACAAAGAGAATAGTATTACCATTGCTATCAGGGAGGCTGTCAATAAAATCCATTGAAATCTCCTCCCAAATTCGCTCCGATACTGGTCATGGTTTGAGAAATCCTTAAAGGCCATCTTGCCACGGTTTTGTTCTATTGCATATGTCACAGTTTTTGATATATTTCTTCACACTTGCTAACATACCGAGCCAAAAATAGTCTCGCATGAGCAGCTTGAAAGTAATTGCGCGACATGGGTAACTTGTGGCTACAGAGCTGTGTATCTCATGAATAATCCTAGTGCGCAAAGGTTTTGCTTCCAGTACCCATCTCCTGTCACGATATAAAAGCACAATATTTGCTTGCAATGAACATTCAGCAATCAAGACTTTTATACCTCATCCAAGAGGGAAACGCCTATCATGTTGTCTCACACTTTTGATCAATTGTTGGCAAACTTTGTCATCTTTGACAGCCTGAGCCCATTAGAGTTCAATATCATAGCAGTTAGTGTTGTGGCTCTGGCTGGTATGCTAAGTATCTGAGCTGGGGCTGGACTCTTGATGTCCCATAGTTCAAGTTCTCACAAGCATGGCAGGGATTTGTATAGAGAATACGATCACTAGATCATCGTCATCTTTGTTGTTGTTTGGGATTGAGAAAGCCAATTTCAGTAGTTGCGTATAGCGGTGTTGTTCGCTCATCGTTTTGGCCTTTGAAGAAGTTTTGTTCCCGTCAAGATAAGGCATTTGCACATACATTTTGCGCTCCTACTCGATAAGCAATTTCCATGTTATATTGTCCCAAGAGAAGACCATTGCATCTGCTGTTTGTTGAGCATTTGGGATTGAGTAAAATACTCAAGGTTTTTTTTATGGTCGGTGATAATGGTGAACTTCTCCATTGAACTTAGCTCTGCATCCTATTCTTGCAAACACCGAACAACCACTAATAGCTCCTTATCATGAATTTCATAATTGCATTTATGGAGATTGTTTTTTTGTGAGAAATATGCGCAAGGTTGCAGTATTTCTTTCTCATCAAATTGGGAGAGAACGCCACCTATAGCATAACCTGAAGAATCAGTTTCTAACATTGTTTCCCTGTCGGGGTCAAATTGGGTTAGTATTGGCTCGGTGGTAAATGCTTCCTTGAATTTCTCAAACGCAATTTGCTCTTGATTGGTCCATTAGAATGTTATGTTTCCTGTCAATCTTGTCAAAGGCAATGCAACGTAAAAAAAAAAGCAGATGAACTATTGGTAGAAATTAGCAAACTCGAGTAAACTGCGCACCCCCTTCATGGTTGTTGGTGCTTCCCAGTCTTTGATGGCCTTGATCTTCTTGGGATCCATCCGGATACTCTTCCCGGCCTTGATGATGAATCCAAGGTACTTCGTATGTTTTACTTCAAATTCACATTTCTTTATGTCCAATGGCAATCCAACCTTTTGCAATTTTCCAAAGATATATCAACATTTTTCTTATGATCATCAAGGGAGCTTGAAGAATAGATCAAAACATCATCTAGATATGCAGAACGGAAATCATCAAGGTGTTTTCATAAAGTACAATTTATGTAGCGTTGGAAGGTACTTAGTGAGTTTGCCATACCAAATGGAGTGACTAGCCACTCATATAATCCAAAGCGGGTGCGGAAGGCTGATTTCCATTCATCTCCCTCAGCAATTTTGATCTTGTGAAAAGTGGCGACAACATCTAACTTGGTAAACCATTTGGCTTTGCTGATTTGGGAGAGCGTTTTGTGTATCAAAGGAAGAGGATAGCGGTCCTTTTTGGTGATTTTGTTGAGAGCATAGTAGTCAACTCAAAGTTGTAATCCTCCTCCTGGTTTTTTGGCAAAGAGGATAGGAGCAGCTGCTAGTAAGTTGCTTATTCAAATGAAACCTTTATCCAGAAGAGAAGTAATTTCCTTACAGAGCACCAATAGCTCACCACAAGACATGCTATATAGTGGATTCCAAAGAGGGTCAACTTCCTTACCATTTTCTTTTATCAACTCGATCTTGTAGTCGACACCTGGGCCTTGTAATGAAGGCAGCTGTGCGGCTTGTCTCTCATTGAATAATGGTAAATGATGATGATAGCGTTTTGATAGCAGCTTGGCCGGGTCAACAAGTTCCTTTGACTAAGGAGCCTTAGTAATATCTGCTAGTGACGCTGCAAAGGTGCAGATCGACTCTCCTCGAGAGTTTGCTAAATAACGTATGTAAGTGGTTGCACTCACTACACACGGGTTTTTGTTTTTGTTTTGACTTAAAACAGCTTGACATGGCTTTTGTCCTTCCTTACTACAAACACAAGTTCTAGTGCTATGGACATATAAGGATCTCTTGGCAGGGGCAATTGTGACACGACTTTTGTTCATCCAACCCCTTTCTAACACTAAGTTGTAGCCCATGCAACCCTTAAAAATATAGGCATATCCTACTTCTTGGTACCGATGGATATCTATTCCAAAACAAGCCACTTCACGCACTAAGATTTCTTTCCCTTCAATACCTAAGATTGTTTGTGGTTTAATTCCAAAGCGCTTAAATTCAATTTCTTTTGCAAAATGAGAGCTAACCAGGCCATAACATAAACAGCCAAAGTCAACAAGGGTGTCGACAACACTAGTGTGATTTATTATTGAATGTATCGACACATGAGCAGTAGACATATATTCCATGTTGAACTTTTCCCACCCTACATCTTCCACTAAAGCTTGATCAGGCTCTTGCTTGCGACTATAAGCAAAAGCTATTCTTTTCCCGAATTTGATTCTGATCCTCATTCCACTATACTACCAACATCCCTCTTAGAAGTTGCATTGACAGGAATTTTTAACTTATTAGAAGGCACTTGATCGCTCCCAAGACAATGGGCTGGTTTGTAGGGGCAGTTGGTGATGTAGTGTCCTGACGCTCCACATTGTACACACCGTCTTTTTTGTTAGCATCAAGCGATTTCCTCCATAGAGACCCACTTTGCTTGTTGTTGGTTCTTTGTTGCAGTAGCGGCCTGACCCACGCACGTGGGTTCCCAATCCATTGTATCTCGTTGGGAAGCAACAGTATGTACAGTAAGGAAAGTGATCTACCGCCTTGGAACTTACCCCTTTAACTATGAATTGATCCAATATTGAATGTCCGCGACCCAAGTAACTTCATCAATGTATCGAACAAAGTCATACTCCATTGGAATATGATAAATGCTGTGTTGTACTTTATGATGAAGACATCAAAAAAACATTGATATCTTCATAGCGTCGCTTATAATGGTCCCAGCCAACAAGGACTGTTGGTTAAAATCAGCGTAATATTCTTGCATTGACCTCTTCCTTTGCCTCATTGTTTGCAACTTGTCCATTGCACGCCTTTGTTGATGAGGATCCTTAAACTACCCATCCATAAAAGTCCATAGTGCAGAAATAGTGACAACACCGTTTAAACCTTACAAATCCAGCCATGGTTGCAAGATCAATGCCGCCTTATCCTTGGGCGAGAAAATGTGTAATCAACCTAGACTTCATTCGACAAATAGTGAGTGTCATGTTTCAACTTATTTTGCATTTGTTGCCGCCATATGGAATATATAGTGCGATCACCGCCATACCGTTCAAAGTCAAGAAACTTTACACGCAAAAATGACATTGCTGCGGGCTCCGACAACGTTACATGGACTAGAGGGACAAAAGGACTAAGGACAGTAGGTTAAGCGTTTAGCTGTTTGGTTAGAAACTGAATGATATTCCCTTATTGTTGCTGCATGGCTACTACTCCTTGTAGCAAGTCTTCCATAGATGAACGCAGAGGTGTCGTACGATGTTCAAATGAGCTTGCTCTTTGTGACTCAATTTGTTGTACGACTTGCTTACAACGATGAGTGGCCACTTCCGCCAAGAAGCTATGTTGAGGGTCTGGCGGAGGTATTCTTGTACTTGATCATAGTTGGTGCTTGTGTCAAGCATACCCATAGCCTGATCGGCTAATGCTTCAGCCGACAAACCTTCATGTCCCACCATCCTTATCCTTACTATAAGTATGTCAGAAAAAAAAAAAAAAAAAAAAAAAAAAATGTCAATACCTATAAAAGTATATCTTTGATGATTACAGAGTTTGTCAGCGCTCATAATAGCGTGTCTTTGACTAAAAAAAAAACCTTCCCTATACAATACAGGCAAATCAAGAAACCAAACCTTGACGCTTGGCCTCATTAGAACCTTAAGACGTAAGGAGTTACTCTATCAATTAAAACATAGCCACGCACTATTGCTTTCAATTTGTCAATGTCCACAATCAACGTATATTCAAATAACCAATAAAAGGAGTAAAGAGGTGAATCCTTACAATAACCAAAAAGGATGATCAATTGCTAATGTGAGGAGTAAAACCTGAGGGTTGTGCTTCTAGAAACAAAGAGCAATTGATAAGGTTTACGATTCTCTAAGCAACTATATGCTAATCATGCTTCTAAAAAGAGAACTAGTTCTAAAAAGAGAACTAAATGATAAGTGAAGTTAAAGTAGAGTTACTAAGAGGTTTTTGGGTGAAAGAAGCATGCCAAAGGTTCCCACCAAGGCTCTAGTCTTGCCATGGGCTTCTAGCCCATTACAAATATAAATCTAACTAAGAATGTTTTTCAATATTATAAGAGTGAAGTGGCAGATAAACCAAATTTGGCCCATTGAGCAAAGATGACTCGTGGCTTTTGCGTTTCTCAACTGAGCTGGTATTCTAACATACACAACTCAAAGAGGCATCATTAAAAATGGTGGATTTTCTACTTTTCTAAAAAGATTTAGTCACTGATTGTCCATCTACCAGGATTCGGTGCAAGATTGAGGTTTAAACTAGCTTTAACGTATGTACAGCCCTTTTTTAACTTAAGACCTTCTATTAACTCTACAAGACCACCTACTCTAGCGTTAACAGACTAGAGTTTAATGCTAGAGTAGACGCCAATGACCTAAAATTAGGCTCTTGAACTTATCAACACTAGACTGTTGACATATCAAATAAGACATGTATTGCACATACAGCGTGAGCACTAGCTCTCTTTGTGCATTTTCACTAGTTATACGTGACCAGTGATTTCTAGCTCTCTTATTGCTATTTTCACCAGCCACACGTAAGGGTATTTTTGTACAAGACTAGCTAGCAATCTCATTCTGCAAGGTCGGATATTACAATGTGGACTTCTTCACAGTACAATTGACATGGCTTCGTTGTCTAGCAACCAGATTTTGCTTGCTTCTGTTATGCAATAATTTGAAGTTTTTGGGATTTGAAAGAGGTAGTTGGCAAGTTTATTTTTCCGTATGTTTTTATGTGAAAACGATAACAAGTGAAAGCAAGGCTGAAGACACCTTGCATACATACAAAAACACACTAATTATCTGTTTTTGTGCATGGGTGCAGGTGAGGCCTTTGTCCTCATAAAAGCATTTGGAAGATTTGCAAAGGATTTTTTTTGAAACTTCTTTTTCTCCCTCTTCGAAAAAAGATTGCATAAGATATTAATTTTAATATTTTGTCAAGAAACAAAAAAAATTATGAGCCAATGTTTTATAATGACTTGTTTCTTTTCTCAAAGAGAAACAGGTTTCCATGGTATGATGAGTAAATTTAAGCTTAGTAATGGTTATTTCATAATCCAACTTGTTTGCTTGAGCTTATCTCAAATTCTCAATAAGAAATCAGAACGCATAAGAAAGAATGGATCAGTGAAGTGCTCTTATACAGAGATGTACCAGAAGTTGTTTTTTTCAGTTTTTACAAGTAACCTCTTCTTGTTGTAAGGCGAAGCTCGAAACCAAGGAGGTCATCTTGGGCCCATTGTGGGTTTTACAAAATGTTCCTTGGAATTTGAAGAGCCCTCCTACAATTATTATTATTATTTTTTTCAAAACTCTCCTCAGAATCCAAGGTGCCCTCCTACAAAAAAAATCAAATCAAATCAAATCAATTTCTTTTATCAATTTTTTTTTTTTTTTTTTTTTTTTTTGCAAGTTATTTTTTTTGTCTTAGAACCTTCTTCGGAACTTAAGAGGCAATGTTGTACTCTTAGTGTGTCTTGTAAAAGAAACACAAATTTTGTTAAAATTGCACAATATAAGAAATTTCAACAAAATTTAAGATTTGAAATTAAAAACCTAGTTATTTTTTGCTAAAATCAATCAAAATGGCCTGTAATAGAGAAAATTGCCAAAATTACTGTTTTGCTACTAAGTTGATTTTAGAATAATGTTGAGTTAAGCAATTCAAATCTAATGAACACAAATTTGCCTTAAATGATTTATTGTGTTTATGTTATTTTTTTTGGAAATTGAAAAGATAGACCTTGCAGTTTTGCACATGTCAAAAAATGTAAATCTTATTTGAAAATACTTGACTATTATTTGCAATATTACAAATTGCAATGCAAAGTTGAGCTACCATATTTGGGACTTGGGATAGTAGAGCATTCACAATTGAAAAAATGTAAATCTTATTTTAAAACATTTGACAATGTTTTTCAAGATATCACAAATTAAAATGTGGGCTTTAGCTATTCTATTTGGAACTTGAAAAGATAGAACATGCACAATTAAAGAAATGTAAATCTTGTTTTAAAGCATTTGACAATGCCCTTTACAATATTACAAGTTGCAATGTGAGTTTGAGTTATCTTATTTGAAACTTGAAAAGGTAGAACATGCACTAAAAAAAATGTAAACTTTATTTAAAAGCATTTGACAATACCCTTTGTAATATTATAAATTGCAATGTGGATTGGAGATGTTTTATTTAGAAGTTGAAAATATAAAATAGACACATGTAAAAATATTCAAATTTAATATTAAAACATTTGATGCAATCTTTTGAAATATCATAAATTGTAATGTGGATTGTGCTGCCCTATTTAAAACATGAAAAGCTAAAACATTCTTATATTTAATCTTCTTTCTTTGAAAACGTGAAAATTTATGAAATTTTATTTTCTTTAGTTTTTAAGTACTTTGCTTTAATTACTTATTATAATATATCATTATAAACATAATAGCATCATATTTGTTGTCCTCATTTTGTCACAGACATGAACAGATTGATTTAGGAGGTTTTAGAAGATTCCAGAGGATTAAAAGAATGTAAAAAATTAAAAGGTTCTAGAAAACTTTAAAAAGATAAAAAATCTTAGAAACTTCTAGAAAGTTGGAAGCCTCTAGAAAGTTGGAAGCCTCTAGAAAGTTGGAAGCCTCTAAAAAGTTGGAAGCCTCTAAAAAGTTGGAAGCCTCTAGAAAGTTGGAAGCTTATAAAAGGTTAGAAACCTTTAGAAGGTTAAAAGCCTCTAGAAGATTGAAAGCCTCTAGAAGGTTGAAAGCCTCTAGAAGATTGGAAGCTTCTAAAAAACTAGAAGCTTCTAGAAAACTAGAAGCTTTTAGAAGCTTAAAATTTTCTACATGACTGAAAGCTTTTAGCTTGAAAACTTTTAAAAGGGTTAAAGCCTCAACCTTTGAATATATAGGAGTCGAAACTAAAAGATTCTTTAGTCTCGACAACTCATTTTGCCTCCTTAATCTTTGACCTCCAAACCTTAGCTTTTTGTCTTGCTCTTACCTAGTATTGACAATATTGATATCATCTAATATACTTCTCTAACCTTGGTTCTAAATACACTTCTAAGTTCTTGTTGTAATTTTACGTTTCCCTTACTTCACTCTTGTCTCTGAGTTCATCTTTGATACCTTTTAGCTATATTCATCCATTTCATTTTTCATTCATCCATATAATTATTCATTCATTCAATATGATTTTTCATTTGTTCTTTTCAATGGATGATTTTCATACAACATCAAATAAGTTATTCATGTAATGATCATTTTTGCATACTTACAATTGTATGAAATTCATTAAATTATCATTTTCAACTTCAAAATTCTAAAAAGTTTTTATTCACTGCTCAACGCTCAACATTCATTGCTTTGCATTCACACTTTAGCACCCCTGGCCTCCAAAGTGAGTCATGTAGTAACTTTGCCAAAGGCAACCTAATTGTTAAGGCACCTGAATGCACTCATTGGTATAGACAATTAAAATAGAACTAGAGTGAAAGAAAATTACAAGGAAATCATTATTTCTTCATAGCCACAAGTGCAGCATTAGACTTCACTTTCTTCACTTTCTTAAGCACAACCTCAGATTTCATTGTTCCCTTCATAAACATGTATTAGGGGACTTCAAACATAAAATCTAGCCTTCGAACTTCTCACTTCACAGGATCTCTGCTCACCAGAGAATTATTTTTGTTCCCTTGTACACGCAAAGTTTGAGACACCCGTGAGTTTGCAGAAGTTTCTGCAAAAAAAAATTTGGGGTTCAAGGACGTACATGCATGAGCCGTGCAAAGCCACAAGAGTGAGTTTCTAAAGTTCAGTCCTCACGTGAATCACGTTAGGAGTGAAGTCCACAAGTGAGTCACGTCACGGTTCACTAGTGAATTCACAAAGGTGAATCACTACATGAGTCACCTGAAAAAGTTTAAGTTTGAAGCCCCCTATTGTTCTTCTGGTCGAAAGTCACCTTTTCTATTTCTACAAATCCAAAACCACAAACCAAAAGGGTTATTAGGGATAAGACTCTGCTTACATGTAGCTATGAGAATTTCAGTGTGACCAAAGCAATGAGGGCTAAATTATGGCTGCGAGAATTTAGGTTTACCTGGGGTGGGTGTGACATACAACACACCGCCCTTGAACTTCCCTTCCGAAAGGGTCAAGCCTCTCTCCTCTACCGTCTTTCTCGGGGGTGGCTTCCTCTCTGCACCAGTGCGTTTTGCCGAGCGAATTCCTTGTGCTATGTCCTGTACACACAAGCACAAAACCAAGAGTCCGTTCAGAGTGAAATACATACATCTCAAAGCATCCTAACATATGCGGGTACTCTCATTAAAACTTCCTTGAGTTTAGTTAGGTCTTATCAATGGATTCCAACGCAAGGGCACACCAAATCTTCACAGAGTTTGACTGTAAGTATGCCAAAATCAACCCTAAATTCAAACATTAGTTTTAAAAAAGAAGTTCGTAAGTAAAAGTTATGATTAGGCATAGTTATCTTAGAGACAATTCATACTATGCTCCACATCTTGAGTCCCGCTGGGTTTTCAGTATCTGATTAGATGAGACTTGGCAACTCTCAAGTCCCATGTCCTTGTTCACTTGGAAATGCCTACACACATAGCACTACGCTTTTGTGGAAGTTTTGGCGCCAAGAAGGTGGGACTTTGCTCCAAGAGTCGGGTCAAACGATAAACAGAAATCTAACTTTGAGCCCAAGTCATAAAATGTTCAAGGCTTTCTTTAAGATTTCATTTTTGCCCTTTATAGCCCAACGAAGCTGGGATCTCGAGTTAGGGTGAGACACAGCGTAAATATTCTCTTAAAACAAAACATAAACCAGAATGCCAATGGGTAAAAATATAAAAGGACGGACATCAATACAAGATTTATTTCTGCAAGGGTGGTAAGGTCTTACGTCTTGCAACTTTTGTTCCACTCTTTCCTCTCGTTTCCGCTTCATTCCTACGCCCATTGAGACAGGCATCTTGAAGCTCTTTGGTGCCTGATTTAGGAAACAGTTTCACGTACACTTTTGTCATTGAAGTGTTACTCCAGGCACTTTAGGAGAGTGCCACCTATGTTTTATTATCAACACATTAAGTCTTTTGCGTGAGGAATTCAGTTCACATCACTCAGCTAGTTCTAGTTTGTAATATAAGAATATGCAGATAGACACCAACTCTAACCAGCAAGTGAAGCGCGAAAATTGCTAGGCTTATTAAAAAAAGCACAAGTATGACCAAGGCTTGGTTCTGTCTAGGATTGTGTGCATACATCATCACACCCTAGACATAACATTGCAAAACCCTAAACCCTGCAAGAAAGTAGTGGCTTACAATTCAGTTCAACTCTTACCTTTGAACCAAGAGCTACCAATTTTGCAGTCTCCAACTTCTTCCCGTCCTTCCACTCTAATGTTGAGGTTCCTGATGCCATGAAGAAATTCGCAAGGTTACTGGTGACGCATAGTAAAAGTATGAAACAGCAGAGCTAATATCAGTAGTCCCCCGAATTGCAGGAAACCTCAACTTTATGCTGCAAGACTTCAAAAGACCAACCATGCTGCAGATAGTTTGGGTGCTGTAAACAACATGCCACCCTTCAGAATACGACAAAACCCAACGCAACACTCACCACCACAACTTTAACTCCAATCCACCATCACAACATAAAACCCTAGGAATGAGGCAACAGCACGCGTCGATTCAATGTTTTCATGAAAGTATTGATTTAGCGCAGTATCCTGTTACATGAAACCCTAATATCAGTCATCTCACAATTCACAAGAAAACTCAAATTCATAACGCTAGATTTTGATAGTCTAACAATATAGATATTTTAGATGCAGTGACAAACATGCCACCAACAAAGTCTCCCAAATATAAGCCAATCACAACCATAAACCCTAAGAGTGAAGAACAATAGTATGCATTGTACTGTTCAAACCTCAATACTCAAGTGAGCTTCGTACAAACCTAATTTTTCCACTTCCTTGAGTAGGTTCTTGAACTCTGCTGTTCGCTCTACGCGTCTTCCTCGACTTTCTCTCTTGCAGGACCAGCTTCCGCCAACACATTAGAGGCTCTGGAGGACTGATAAACCAAACAAAGAAAAGGCCTTGATCAATCTACAAATCTACATCAAACCAAAATTACGTCGTTGGAACAAGGAAATCGTGAAATTACTACATCGCATTGCAAATTCAACAGCAAGGAACAGAAAAGGCTCACCATAAAAAGCTTCCATTCGTGAAAACTAGGGTTACTGCGTCGCCGCTGGAGAGCACCTCCACTGCCGTCAACCACAACAACAGGCGCTGCCGCTACTGGTTGCCCGCCGCCGATCGCCATCACAAGCACCTCTGCAATATCACATCTGCATCACATACCGCCTCCAATTCCTGCGGTCAAAGCGAGACCTTCAAATCGTATCATATACCGCTCACGCTCTTTAAGTAGGGCGCCAGAACTATTCGAATGTCGATAATCAGCCTTGCACGAATTCAAAACACAAGCTAATTGAACAGATAAAGCTCTCACGTGAACAAATGCTCTCAAGTGAATGACTGCAGGCACACCACCAGCGATATTCTTAAGAAAACTATAGGAATTCTATTATTTACAAAAGAGGATTATAATGCAAGACGCCAACGCTGAATGCTTTTACTGCGATCAACTGCTTCATGCACCATACACCAAAAGCCAAGCAATTCCAATGCGCTCGAACTCAGGCGCTAGCAAATCCTGAGAAGAGCGCGGAACGAGCACCTGGACAAGCAGGACCGGCCGCTGGAGAAAGCATTCCGAGTTGGAAGCGAGTTGGCCAACGACGGGGGAGCACCGGGGAAATATAAACTGTGAGAACGAGAAACAAGACAAGGGGAAGAGCCGATGTGGATTGGGGTACGGATATCGAGACGCAAAGGGCATCCGCAATGCGTACCCGACAAACAATAACTGTATCGGCATGTGGGGGGGGCATTCGAAGAGGCCAGCATAGTGCCCGGCCAGTGATCGGGGAGAACCGGCTGTTAGTGTGGTGGTTAATCTTGAGCGTCTAGGTCATATTCACTCAAATTCATATACTTGAGTACAATAAAAATATTGCCTAAGTAAAATCAAATAGCTTGAATTTGTTTAGAGTGGTAGTAGACACATGCCTAGAGATACATGAAAAAGTACAAGTCCTTTGACTTTACCATTAAGAAGAGGATAAGAGTCAAACATGGACATTTTTCAAAACTGAGCGACCAATGTTGGTCGCTAGGGCGCTCAAGGGTTAAAACTGCAAAAAATTTGGTTGAAATTTGAAACTACCGGCTAAAAAATTAGTCCACTTTTTGAAAAAAAATAAATATAGCATGCTTACAGTAGAAATTTAGAAATTTTATAGAAAATTATCAGTGCATGTCACTGTAAATCTAGTTGAAACTGGGAAATACCGGATTTCATCCGCTGAAGCTAAAATTTCTCCCCAAACACTTGTGCCCAGCCTTTGAAAGGACAGATCATCCCAATACAAAGCCGGCAATCTAAATGTCATATGAACTTTTCCATTATTTAAAGAAAAGATATTAAAAAATCTACACTTTTCATTAAAACAAGGGAAGTGGCCCACGCTTTACAATGTTGAAAGGGGTTGACAATGGGGAAACCCGTTCACAGTAATGACTATTTATACCTAGAGTCATCTGACTAACCCTTCACATTGTGAAAATTTGCCAAAGTCGGAGGGTCGCTTACCAAGGCCCCAGAAGAGCCGAGTCTCATGATAGTTGCATTGGGGCAAAAAAAAATTGCAAATAACTAATTGCTTGGTATAGTGCCGATACATGCACTATTGCCAGTTGCATTGCGGATGCTCTAAGGGCATTCTCAATGCAACTGGTAAACATGCCTGGTATAGCAAGCCTCATTTTTTAATAAACAATAAATTTTAACATATTTTTTATTTGAAGGGTATTGAAAATATCATTGTAAAAGAACAATAAAATTTGGGTTTGGACATTGACTAATTTAGATACATCCTATCAAAAGTTAGCTAGTTTCCAAGAAATTTACCGAGCTCATAAAACCAAGCATTTAAAGGGAAAGTCAACCAAAGGGACGGTATAATGACGTCCCAATGTTGTCCCCTTGGTTGACCTTCCCCTTCTTAGGCTTGATTTGGATGCCCTCTAATTTTTTTGGAAGTTAGCTAACATTTCAAGAGATGTATCTAAATTAGTCAATGTCCAAACTCAAATTTTATTACATTTTCAATATGATGTTTTTAATGCCCTTCCAATCATTAAAAAATTTGTTAAAATTTGTTGTTTATTAAAAAATCAAGCTTGCTAATACCAGGCATGTTTACTAGTTGCATTAATGATGCCTAAGAGCATCATCAATCCAACATTGGGAATAGCTTACTAAAAATATTGATATTTTTTACTAACTTAATGTTAGAAAGTGTGATTACTATCATTGGAAGCTTATACAAGAGTTTTTTAAATAAATAAAATCATATATGGAATTGAAAATTGGACAGTCAAAATAGAGCCCATTGAAAAAATAATAAGGATAAGTAACATGGCAAACCATGCCTAAGAAAGAAAATCCAAGGTAATGACACACCAAATTTTCAAAATTTGATGTGCCATTACCATAAATTTTCCTCTAGTGCTTAATTTGTTGTATTGTTTATTCTTTAGCTTTTTTTCAATGGGCTCTAATTTGATTGTCCAATTTCCAATTCCATATATTATTTTATTTACTTAACCCCTAGAGGCCCAAGCCCTTTTTTCTGAGAAAGTCACTAAAACCTGCCACTTTTGGAGAAATGAGTAGAAAGGTAGGAAAAAAAGTTTTTTTCTTGGTTATTTTGGAAATTCAATCGTAGGATTGATCTTGCCCTAGAGTATGGGAGGTACTTGTGGGAAAAAAATCAGCTCATTCTAGAAGTAGAGGAGTAAGATATTAACATCTAAAGTGAAATAGAAAGTTTTTTTCCTTGCTGCCCAAAAATTTAAGAAGTCTTTGATTGCTCCAATATCAAAAAAAATTGCTCTATGCAAAGTTGAGGTTTATATTTTCCATGTAGAGGACCAAGTTAGGTAAGTGTGGGAGAATTTTCAAATGAATTGGAGGAATGAATCATACTTTGTAAAATATTGCAATGTTGTAAGGCCATGAAATTTGCATACGTACTAGGCAAGGTTGGAGGATTTATGTAAAGTTGAGAAATAGGAATTACTTTGATCCAAAAGGTGAAAACCAAGGAATCTTAGTCTACTACAACTTGGAAAATAAAAGTCAAAAAAAAATTAAAGCACCAAATTTTACAAGGGGCAAAAGGAATGGGGGATTGGAAGTCCCATACCTACCCGCAAACTAAAACTTCTCACTCATCAATCAGAATTGAATGATTCAAAGCTTTCCACATATACAAAAATCTAAAGAATCAATTTCAAAATTTTATTTTTTTAAAATGTAAATTAAAAAAAAAAAGGCTACCCAGATTGCCTGCCCTCCCTTGATATTCAAAAATTCATGCAAAACTTCTTAAATAAATGTCAAAATGAAGAAAATTAGATGTGCACGTACATCTTTGAATTCTCCACCAACTTCAAAAGTTTCAAAACTTTATAAAAATTGGTTTAGTCATAGGTACATGCCCAAGATCCATTTGTCCCCCAAGGGAACAATTGATTATTTAGGGGTTATGATTTTGTGCAAGGGTGTCCATTGCAATCTTGACTTTTGTAGTGTTGAGAGCTCTTGGAAATGAGCCTCAAATACACTAGACATTGGAGAAAAATTTACACTAAAAATGAATTTAAAAAAATTACAGAGGACATAACATTCAATAGCCTAAAGAGAGGCTGCCTTTTCCTACCTTTCCTTCTCTTCAAGTATCATTCATGAACTTCATCCAATCTTTTTTTTCTTTCTTCTTTTTTCTGACATGTCTAGCCCCTCATATCAACGTATGTGCACTAAACTGAGCCTCTCTTTCATAAACTCTAACAAATTTAGCCAAGTGTCCCCATAGCTAAAGAACGGTGTGGAATATTCCACACCAATCTATTCAAGGGAGGGTAGCCTTTACTGGTGCTATTGAATGTTATGGAGATTTTGAAAATTTGTAAATTGATTAGAATTATGTATGTTATATCTTTTAACGCCATATTTTTCATGTGATCTTTTTTTTTAGATTTCACATGTGAAAAGAGAATTGAAAGAGTTCAAGTGATTTTCATAGTTTTAACACCCTCTTGATCAAACGTTATAATATTTCAAGGGAACACCACTAGAAAATTTAGCTCAAAATCAACAGAAAATCAACTATAGACTATTGTTTTTTTCTGTTGCTTTGGACGCATTAGTTTGGATACTTTTCAACAAGAGTTTGTTGTTTTTTTGTTAATTTTTGTTGATTTTATTTTGTTTATATGTTGTTTTTTCTTGGTATTTTTTCATTATATATATATATGGAAAAATAAAATAAAAAATAAAAACCGGCCAAGCGATGGGGCGCTGGCCGAAGGCACCGGGGCTGGGGGTCGAACCCTAGACCGTAGACCCCAAATTCAAACCTCCTAACTTGGTTCACATGACCACCACACCACTCACATTATCATGTGAACAAAGTAACATAGAAAGTAGATTTGTACACTATATGTGCGTACTTTTAATTACTTTGCCAAGCCAACAGATTTTGGAGGCTATTTTGGCCTTGAAAAGTACTTTTTTTCAAAAAACTTAAAACTACAAAAAGTTGGTTAATGTAGTGTACAATCACCTCCAACAAACTTTTTTGGATTTCAATCTTTTAATCAAAAATTATAAGCAAAAACCAGAGAAGGTGTTTAGAATTTTAAAATATATTATTATTTCCACCCTTTTGATTTTGTTTATAACTTTTGATTGGAATTCAAAAATCTCAAAGAGATTGTTGCGGGTGAAGGTTGGCTTCATTTTCAAAAGTTTCTCAATGCTAATTTTTTTTGAAAAAAAAAAAAAAAAAAACCTTATTATGTTAAAATAACCTCCATAGTTTGCTAGCTTTAAAAGACATGAAATTGGGAAAAGGCATGGAAATAAAACCTTGCAATTATAAAATCAAAATTCTATAAACTTTTGAATATTTTGAATAATTTTTAAAGGTTTCCTAAAAATATTTCACAAGATTTTATTTATTTTGTTTGATTTGGTCAATAAAAGAAGGAAAAATAGTAAAAATGCCCTTCAATGCTTTCAAAATATCAAATTTACGCCTCAAATATTTAAGACATCAAAAATATTCCTTAATTTTTATAGGAGTATTAGTTATACTTGTAGTATTTTGGGAAAATATTAAAAATGCTTTTCTATTTTGAAATGTCAAATATACCCTTGTGTTATTTGAAATGTAAAAATCACCTTTGATTTTTTGTAAGAATGTGAATTTAAGTATACCCTTGGTTATCATACAACACAAAGATACTTGATAATTTAAAATAGTTGAGAAGAACTTTTGATATTTTCCCAGCATATTAGAGGCATTGTTGATATGTTTGCAAAAAGCCAAGGGTATTTTTGATACTTTTAATCTTTGAGGGACATATATGAATTTTTGAAATAATTGAGGGGCATCTTTTTTATATTTTTTTGTAAGGATATTTTGGTATTTAACCCTTAAAGGACCACGGAGCCCACTTTGGGCTTTATGAGAACTCGGGCAAGCTCTCTTGAGTTCATAATTTGGAAATTTTTCATGAAATTTTTATTATAGATGCTACTCATCATAATCTACTTGTGAAGCTTTATTTCATGTTGTTCCAATAAGTAATGCAAAAGTTAGAAGGTTTTTTTTTCAATTTCAATGTCAAACCAGGCAGCAAAAAATATGTTCTAAATTTTTTATTTTTTATTTTATTGAATTGTATGGATTGATACCTACACAAAAAAGGTTGAATCACTCAATTCCAAATAATGAGGTAAGAGTTAAAAGGAGTTTTATTTTGCGGGCAATGAAAGTAGGAAGAGGGTAGAAAAACATATAAAGTTATCTTTTACTCTCAATTTTGAAAATTATCAAATGAAAATGAAAATTAAAGTTACCAATTGTCTGTTAGAGCATTCTCACCATTGGAATTAACAAGTTTCAAATTCTTCCAAAACTTATTAGCATATTAGTTATATCTTTCATTCATCAATACCTTTCACTTTACAACTTTTGTAAATATAAATCCAAACCTTTTTTTGGTTAAATTTTTTTATGTATGTTTTTAACAAATTTTCCAACATATTGCCAAAATTGCACAAGAAATATAACATAAAGATTTTTCTCTAAAATGATTGAAAAACAAACCTTCACCTTTTGGAAGGGCTAGAAAAGCCTACATTTTGAAGTTTAGGCACATTGATTTTGCAATTGGTGGGGATTATCATTATGAAATTATGAGACAATGTACTTGTGCAAGTCAACCAAAGGATCCTATGGTTGGATTTGTTAAAAAGTATATTTCAATGAAGATTTAGACCTTGCTTTGGGGATTGGTATTTTGAAGCAATTTTGGGCCTCTAAACACCAAAGAATTTTAGGGGTTAAAACAACAAATGTTGTACATTTTATATAAAATTTTGTTGAATTAATGAAGTTGTGTCCAAAAGTGTCCAGATCAACAGAAAATTGTGGATTTTCTAATTGTTTTGTTGTGTCCAAAAGTGTCCAAATCAACAAAATATTGTTGATTTCTTGTTGTTTTGGTCATGTTTTAAGTGGACTTTAAAGGCTACAAATGTTAAATCATACCAAATTGTGAAAAATGAAGAAAAAAACCACATTCAAAATTCAAAAAGATTCTAGTTTTCTTGAAAATTGCTTTTATTTTTTAAAACATCAAAACATTTTCATGTTGTCCAAAAAGATTCTAGAAAGATTTCAAATCAACCCAAACTATTCTAATGGTTTTTTGTAAAAAAATATTTTAAAGTATTTTAATGAATTTAAAAAAGATTCTAAAACAACTCTAATTGAGTCTAATAGATTCTTTTTTTATAAAGATTTTGAAGTATTTTAACAAGTTTCATAATTAAAGATTTCAAAAAGATTCTCAAAGATTCCAAAAAAGATTATCAAAGGCTCCAATAAAGGTTCTCAAAGATTCTCAAAGATTCTCAAAGATTCTCAAAGATTCTCATACTCTCAAATATTCTCAAAGACTCTCCAAAATTTCTTCAAGATGCTCAAAGATGCTCAAATTTTTGAAAAGATTCTTAAAGATTCCTAAAAGATTCTCAAAAGATTCTCAAAGATTCTAAAATAGATTTTGAAAGATTCTAAAATTTATGTTGATTCAGACAATGGTGTCCAAATCAACAGAACGTAGGTAATTTTTTACAGAATTTTGTTAAATTAGTCAATTAGAGTGTGCAAGTGCCCAAAACAACAAAAAATCTTTTGTTATAGATAAAGTTTTCTACTAGTGTATATATGTTTGATTCTCACAAACAATTGATATTATAATAACTTATTTTATATTTAATTCTAGATCCTTATCTATATTCATAACTATGCATGAATAATATTCAATTTGAAAACATTAGAAATCCACAATTTGATTGCTCTTGATTTGATCAAAACTAATATTGTAATGCTAGAAAACATAAACAATATGTGATGATGAAAAACATTATAACATTAAGATATGTTTTTTATTTTTATTGGCATAAACATAGAATGAATTCTTGATGTCAATTAGGAAAATTGAATACTATAAAATTGCTTATTGTTTGTCTTCTAGTCTTATGAGATAATGGTACAAATGATATAGAATAGTAATTTATTCACAGTGATATTAATAAATTAATAACATAAAATAAAAAGAAGTTTTAATATTTGAAGCTTTTTTGCCCATTTAGTGTACAATGAATTGTTTGGATAAATTCTGTTACCTTAAAATTTTATCACACTTCTTTAAAAGCTTTATGAAAATAGAAAATCTTATTCACTCATGAGATAACCTCGGGGGGGGGGAGGGGCTCACTTAGTGTATTCATACAAACCATGTGCAATAGAATTTTGACCCCTCTATTTTATGTTCTAAAACTTAAATAAAAGGAAAAGAAAAAAATATGAGTAGGTTCCCCTACCTTGAAAGTCTATGTTCAAAATTATTAATAATTTTATATGTTAATTATAATTGGTTACAAGTTTTTGAAGTAAAATGATACTGTGCAAAGCTAAAAATAACTTTCACACCCCTATTTTATATAAGAAAAAATCATTTAAAAAATATACAAAAAAATCTCAAAAATGAGGCTCTATTGAAAGTTTATATTTTTTGAATATTGATGCAATGGTCACCTAAATGTGTTCTCTATAAATATTTGAGTTGAAAAACATGCCATTTTAGTTCATTTTTCAACCTTCTTTAGAAAACATTTAATATACTATTTGGATTTAAGATTTTGGCAATAGAATCATATAATCATGATTAAACAATGCTCAAAATTATAAGTTGAATCCACAATTTCTTAAAAGTAAATAGGGGTCAAAAAATCACTTTATTGCACGTGGTATACTATAAATACACTAAGCGACCTCCATGAGGACAAAACATCTTTGTTTTGAATGATTTCCACAAACAAAAAACATGACTTGTGAAGTACAATATGAAACCTTAGGAAAAAAATTAAACAAATTGAAATTTTGAAATTTTTGAAAGCTTAATTTCATATGATAAATTCCAATATACATAGTAAGCCTTTATTCATAACCTTTGGATTTGCTATGAAAAAGCCATAATCAAATTTGACAGAAATAATAAGTTGCATATTTTTTAATATAAATAATGTAATTTGTTGGATTGTCATTCTCTTTTTTGTTTTTAAAATAAACATGAAATTGAATTATAAAATCTTGTATTGTTGAACCTTTTAAAATGCGCCAACAAAATTTTAAGGTCCCAAATGCTTATTTGTTGACCATTTTGCCACATTTAAATAAAAAACTAAACCTATACAAGCTACATAAAATTTTTTATTATGATGTTTACAAATAATAGAAAATAAGAAATAAGAAATAAGAAAATATATTACAAGTCTTTTAGAAATAAATTATTGAAATTGATCCGTCATTGTTGAAGTATTTGGCCTGAAATTCTTGAGCATGTAAGACTTGCTTAGATAGGTAATTGATCATTAACAAACTATTTTTTGATGTACTAAATTTTGACTAACAAATGTTTTAAGATAAAGGAAATCAGCCGATTTTATAATGATGTAGGAAAAAACTGACCATAAAATGTTGGAGAATTACGACTAATACCGGCCATTGTTTTAAAAATTTAGTTGAATTCATCAATCGATAGAAATTAGCATGTAAGATAGGAGGCTTGAATTCTGTTTAGGCATTTTGAATCACTCATGTAGGGTCAAAAACAATGCATTAAGCTTTGTGAACGGGTAACATTTTCTATGTTCAAAAATTGTACTTGTGCATGCATGATTTTAGGAACTTAAGAGAGCAACATGAGCTACTGTTTAGTGTGCTTATTGGTCATAATTTTGTTGAGGGATTTGTCTTTCAAAAAATTATAGATACATGTTATACTAAAATGAACAAAAATGTGATTTTCATCATAATTTGAGTATGAGAATATGTAATGGGTGCTTGCATGCTCTAAAGGACTTGACTTAGTTGAGGGATTTTAATTTTGTATTGGTTTCTTTTTGGACTCATGTCCACCATTTACAAGCCTCCTTTGAATCATTAATGTTATAACCTATGATCAAGAATAGCTACCTCTACGGTTTTTGCTTTATTAAATTGAAATTAATTCATACTAACTCAAAAAAATTTCAAATTAAAAAGCCACAAAATTGTCTCTTCTTTGGCATTCTACCAAAAATATTTCCATTTTACCAAGTTGCCTTGATTTTTCCACAAAAGCGCACAAATCCTTGGCCAACATTTAATTAGTTGGCGAATTTTTGCCTAAATCTTACCTTGAATTTGAGATGGCTACCGTTACACTACAAAATTTGTGTGAAAAATTGGATGAAATTGCCAGATTCTTCTCGAACAAAATACCAATTTGCCAGATTTTGGATGAAAATATCTTATCTTAGAAGTTTATTGGATGAACATTTGTAATCATACATTTGATCCAATTTTAGCTAAATTTTCCTTACCTGCCTACATCATTTCGGGGTGCGGGTTGCTCTACTTTAACCCCTAAAGGACCATGGCCTTTATTTTGTCAAAAGACACTCAAAACTGCCACCTTTATGGCAAAGAGTAAAAAAGTTTGAAAATCAAGCATTTTGCATATCTGACCATAAGATCTTGTGGTAGACTATTATAAGAATGTGTCATACAAAACTCAAGAACTTTGACAGCATAGATTGGAAGATATTTGCATTTAAAAAGTAAAAAACAACTTTTTTTGCACCTTGCTTGACAAATTTTTTTAACTTTGAACATTTTTAACTTAAAATTTTTGCACCTTAGAGTTTAGAATTCTATTTTTGCATGGTGGGAAGTTGAGTTGGGAATCTTGGGAAAGAATTTCAAAAAAGAATACTTAATTTTCATTCTTTAAAAAAACATTAGGTAGAGGAAGGTATGAGATTGAAGAAAAACTTAAATTGCTAATAACCTTGCAATGGAATTGAAACGCAATAATCCCAATGGTGACATTGTTCTAGAAAGCAAATTTCACCCTCTCCAACAATTTTTTTTGAAAAAATGTTAAAGTTGCATTCAAAAATGAAGTTTATAAGTTATTTTTTCAAAAAGATGCTTGGATTGCCCAAAAAACAAGATTGTCCATAACTTTCTCATAACTAGTCCAAATGGAATGAATCAAAGCTCCAGAAGTAGGTAAAGATATAATCTATGAGAAAAAAAAATTAATTTTTTTTTTCAAGTTTTTATAAGAATTTTTTTTGCTACCCCTAGTCCCCACATTTGTGCTTATTTGGGCATAACTTTGGCTCTATGGCATCAATTGGAATAAAAATTAGATTCCCCAAAAGCTAATGTGTTTTCCTATCTTCAAAAAAGTTTCAAAAAATTAGAACAAAAATTGAGGCCGTAGGTACGTACCCGAAATCCCATTTGTCCCTCGAAGGGACAATGGTCCTTTAGGGGTTAATAAAACAAAAAGAAAAATTAAACCTTGCCCTTAGCTGCTCCATCCATGAGCCTCCTACCCAGAGTCTAATTTACTGGCAAATTCTGACAGGTTTCTGCAAGTCAAATTGCTTCCCTCCGGAAATTATCCAATGTGGAGGGGACAGAGAAGCTCACATTCGCCAGTAAATTAAACCCTGCCAGTCCTACCTTAGGGCTGAAATTATTCCCTAAACACTGCACTGAACTGTCCTTTGCTTTAAATTGCTGCCGTACACTTATACAGCAGTAGAATTTCTTTGAACATTCTAGCGACCCCACGAAGAGGCGGGGAAATCAAATTACGGCGGGGCCAGTTGTTAGTGACTGGTGCCAAATGTCGACAGCTGACCAATGCCAGACCTCCACGTGGATCCTGTGCACTTGTCACCAACTCCTAGGCAGGCGGCAGAATCGACTCCGTATCTCCTTCTTTCGTCTCCACCCTTGGAATCACTCAGTTTCTGCTTATTCTCTTCTCTTGTCCCTGCTTGTTCTCGAATTTCTCCGGATCACTGAGACTATGGCGGAATTCCTTTCTCTCTAAATTTGCAAGCTTCAGGTACTGTTTCTCCGTTTCCTTAAATTTATATAGAAAAACAATTGAAGTAGAATTCAGGTTGCGACGTCAAAACTACCTTAGTGATTTGATTCCAGACCTTAATGATTTGATTCTAGCGAGTAGCAAGAAAGGATTCTGCCATTTGCGCCGATTGTTCTGATTGACGATACAGTACTTGTGCATTGATGGTTACGTATTGGACCTGGAGTTGCGATCTTTGTTGATTATCTTTTGTCCTCGCTAGGGTTAAGAGGAAGAGTTTTTTGCACATTCGACAGAGATGTAGATGTTCTATAGTTTTTGGCTAGATAAGGAGCTTATGTTATCAGTTTTGGTTAAGGTTTCTATTTTGGTGAGCCAAAGGATTGAAACATAATGGCAGTGTCGTTACCGCTGACAGTGCTTGTGGTTTTGAAAACCTAGTGGATTGGTATTGGTGCTAAAGGTTGTCGTGGAGCCTTTGAGCGACCTCACGGAGTGGTAACAAATTGCTTGTTCTCGAATTTCTCCGGATTATTGAGACCACGGCGGAAGTCTCTTCATTCTAAACTTACAATCTACAGGTACTGTTTTGGTGTTTCCTTAACCTTATATAGAAAATTTATTGAAATAGAATTCAAGTTGCGACATCAAAAACTACCTTAATGATTTGATTCCAGGCCTTAATAATTTGATTCTAGCGAGTAGCAAGAAAGGATTCTGCCATTTGCGCCGGTTGTTCTGATTGATGCTACAGTACTTGTGCATTGATGGCTACTTATTAGACAGGGAGCTGCGATCTTTGTTGATTGTCTTTTTCCTTGCTAGGGTTAAGGGAAAGAATTTTCTTGCACATTCAACAGACATGTAGTGTGGATATCCTATAGTTTTGGCTAGCTAGAGTTTTGGTTAAGGTTTCTAGCGTTTTCTGTTTCGGTGAGAGAAAGGATTGAAACATGATGGCAGTGTGATCGTTATTGCTGACAGTGCTTATAGTTTTGAAAACCTAGTGGATTGGTATTGGTACTATAGGTTGTCGTGGAGCCTTTGAACGACCTCACGGAGTGGTAACAAATTGCTTGTTCTCGAATTTCACCGGATTACTGAGACCACGGCGGAAGTGCTTTCTTTCTAAACTTGCAAGCTTCAGGTACTGTTTTTGCGTTTCCTTAAATTTATATAGAAAACAGTTGAAGTAGAATTCAAGTTGCAACATGAAAACTACCTTAATGATTTGATTCTAGCGAGTAGCAAGAAAAGATTCTGCTATTTGCGCCGGTTGTTCTGATTGACGCTACAGTACTTGTGCATTGATGGCTACGTATTGGACATGGAGTTGCGATCTTTGTTGATTATCTTTTTCCTCGCTAGGGTTAAAAGGAAGAGTTTTTTGCACATTCGACAGAGATGTAGATGTTCTATAGTTTTTGGCTAGATAAGGAGCTTATGTTATCAGTTTTGGTTAAGGTTTCTGTTTCGGTGAGCGAAAGGATTGAAACATAATGGCAGTGTCGTTACCGCTGACAGTGCTTATGATTTTGAAAACCTAGTGGATTGGTATTGGTGCTAAAAGGTTGTCGTGGAGCCTTTGAGCGACCTCACCGAGTGGTAACAACTTACTGGCTTGATGGATTTCGGGAAGAGGTGAAGGCAGTTTTGAGAATCGGATTTTTTAGAGGGAGACAGCATGGGGGACAGGGCTGCGACGGGAATGGAGGGTTGGGTGTACTACCTGAGCTCTAGTAAATTGCGACTAAATCATCCTAGCAAACGGTATTTGATTATTGCGGGAAATCGAGCGAGTTCTTTCAAGGATAAACCTAAAGCCGGTGCTGAGGTGTGATCTCTGAATAGCCTTTTTTTAATTGTTTAATTTTTGATGAATGTTAGAATTCAGGGCGGCGTCTGCTGTGAGGTGTCAATTGTTCCAGGTTTTAACAATGTTTGCCACTGCATCCTTGCTTGATAATGTGGTTGTCTAATCACTTGTTATTTCATGCCAACGTGGTGCATCACTATTGTCTCTTATGGTTGGGCCTTGCTGTTCCAGCACTCTATTTAATTTTTAGCGGGGGAATTTGGCGTATAGAGTGAACTGGTATTTACAGGAATGGGGTGAAATGTCGTCCGCAGAGTCCAGTGAGAGCGGGCATTATTGATCCAGATACTCGAGTTACCGACCATGGCCGCGAAACTGTCCACGGCCGAGTAAGCCTATTGCGACCTGGCCCTATTTTCTCGCGATCATTCTGGAAACAACACCATCTCTTACATCCAGATTTTCTGCAACAGACTTTTCAATATTGCATGCAAGGAATTTCTATGTTAACTTGTTGCGCTTCTTTTCATTGAATGGTGTTTTTTGTGTATTCAGGTGTTCTTTGCGTTTTCTGTGCTCGACCCGTACGTTCCCGAGGCCAAACTTCGGGTAAGCAGAGTGACTTTTTCTCACGGATGAATTTTAGTTCGTCTAATTTATATAATTCCTCCTTGTCGTTCCAGGGCTAGTTGGAGTCTTTCTTGTCCATATTTTGAATAGATTGTTGGAAAGGTACCCCCCACGTCCCTCTCAAAATGTCCAAAAAGCTTCCTTGCGAAGGATTAATTGTGTTTTTAGTCTTTGTGCTAGTGACACATGCATTCTAGAATCAATATACCATCTACCAAATGGATGCAAAATCTCCAGCTTTGATGTTGCCATTTGGGCACCCAAATTCCATTCAAAAAGTACCATATTTGTGCATGGTGCGAGCTCCTCATTATTTATGATTTAAAGATTAATAGCAACAAGGGTACCTCATATGGGCAAGACCAAGCTTGCTAGGAGAGGAATGCTCTCTAATTGCCTAACTTGCCCCCATGAGATCATTGAACATGGCATAAACTTTATCGGCGTCTGAAATCAGCAGAAGGGAGCTTTTTAGTGGTACAAGAAATGTGTCTGATTTGGAGCTTTTTAGAGGGACAGAGGGAGTATGAGATTTGCGCGAGTAGATTTGTAGCTTAGAGGTTGTGCTGCAACTAGGAAAGAACTGCTTTGACTTAGATTTGGGCACAGTCACAGTGTGCTTCACCACGTATAGTTACTCTACGTAGGTTCACATGGTAACCGCACAATGTGCAGATTGGACTTCCAAATGCGGAGGATGCTGCCAAATGGATGCAAGCTTTCAGGGATGTCACGGCGAAGGTATGGATTTAAATTAGCTGGTTTTTCCGATCGATTGTGCTGTGACTCAGCATTCCATGTGAAGATCTTTTTAGTAGCGTAGTAGCTGGTTTTAGCTACTTGATTACAGACTGGTTACGTTCAAACCTTTCTTGAACATTAAACTTCTCCTATTGTGATATGAGAGATCATTCTTACCCATCCGAGCAGATGATAAATTCGCCGGCAGTTACCTCATCGTGTCTTAAAATGTAGATCCAATCACCAATACTGCTGTATCTTCCTATTAGACTCACTGTTTAGATTATCAGTTATTCTGAATGAGCTTCATACATTCTGAATTTACAGCTCTTGTACAGGCACTGCCGCCCGGCAACATCAAAACTTTCCTTCCTACCGCGCAAGGACGTCGGCGCCTTACAAATCTTAGGTATGGCAATAGGAAACCGCATCAGTATCCTTCTTCATTGTGTCAAAATGCGTTTTTTCTGGACAATACATTTTAATATACTAAAGTGACTCTGATTATATCATACCATTTAGATGCGTTTTCTGCGAAAGGAGGATATTTACTTAGTTTTCTTATAAATGTAGAGAATGCGCCGAATTTGGCACATCGAGGTTAGGATGAATTGTGCCTAAGTAATTTATAATTAACATATTGAAAGAACAAGAGTGATATTTACCAGAAGATTTGTGCCAGTGCTGCAAGTTTATCTAATCAGAAAGGCACTTTGAGGACGCCCTCTCAAAAGGGTTGTTCTCAGCTGGTGAGAATTGCATGTATAATACTGATGATTTGGGTTTTGGACGTTCTGTTGGTATATGTTTCTATAATTTATTCATGGGTTGGATCAAATTTTGTGGGAGAATGATATTGCAGGCGCTCAGGACGGAGAGGAAGTGGGCTTGTTCGGGATGTGTCAGGAGGCTCGGGTCACTTGCTCCGAGAGGACTCTACTCCCGCACTTCAAGGAGGTATGAATCTGATTGCCCTACACAAGTAACTAATATTGAAACTTCCGATTCTAGGATGCCATGTATTTGTAAGGAATCATTCCACAACACAGCTAAATAGAGATAGGAACTATTTTAATGCTTTTATAATGTTAAGTAATTGCGCAGGAGTTGAAAGAGAGATCATCATCATTTTACAGTTTGTAGATGTGAGTTTCACTACAAGATGTATCTGTACCATGCAGACATGCCGAATTGGACGGGGACGTTACTAGCCAAGGATCGTTCACCTGACGTAGTTGCGTCTTCTCCTTGGCAAATTTTCGGGTGCAAAAATGGTACGTTGTCCGGTCTTTGTGCGTTACGCTAGCTTACCTCTTCTATTGAGGATTGATGTAGAGATGTATGCAGGTATGAGCAACTTGTTCCTGTTTTTTGAGTATGGAATGTAATACAGTCAAATTTCTTAGTTGAGTACAATCTCGCATGCACTCGGTCTTTTGAAGATTGTCAATCTTTGATTTACTACATATTGTTTTCCCTCCGTTGAACACTCTCTCTCTTAGCGTTTAGTTCACAGCTACGATGTTTCTTGTTTGGAAGCTCTAAGGTTGTCGGACTATTATGAACTAGTACAAGCTACCCATGTTTTCCTATGTTCCTCCTCGAATTATTCACGTTATCCTGGTATTTCAGGCCTACGTTTCTTTGAGGAATCTTCGGATAGTGACGACAATTTTCGACAGAAGGTATTGTAACCTCTGGCTTTCGTGTTACACATTCATGGGTTCACCTCAATCGCCTTCAGTTTGAATTGGTCCAAAATATGTATTGCCATTGGTTACGACGTGTGGCCACTACTGTAGATGATAGTACTATCCAGAAATACCTCAAAGTTCAGAGTCTACTGAAGGCAAGAACGGCATGAATTGTCCAGTGCGCTTATTCGTGCATCTGAAATCTGATCGTCTCGTTGGAACGCTTCATGATGTGCTCTGGAATGACATTTGGAATTTGACCATGGTTTTATACTAAATACTTGTTCATGTCTGTAATAGATAAGTGGGGATGACTCTTCAACACTCATGGCAGTGGGCGTAGTGAATGCGAGCCCTGCAAGCGTTTTTGATACAGTCATGGCCTTGGGGCCTTCTCGGTCTGAGTAAGTTTGTACCATTTTTTCTTAAGTGAATGTTGCACTGTAGTCTTCGTCTTCTACGTTCGCAAGTTGAAAACGTTACGTTTACGTGGTTGTCTCGTGGATTTCTCATCAAACTAATGCTGCTATTTTCGTCATTTCTTGTTTGGGTTGGTGGAATATGCCGTTCTCGTTGAATTATTTCATGCTCAAAGTAGCAGAGTTGATGATGTACGAAATCTAGAATGTTGAGGTCTACTCAGTTTAAGCAGGTCTGTGTAAAATTGCAACTTACGGTTGGGGTTAATTATGTTGAATTTTTACTTAACCTAGTTATTTTCTTAAGAATACGTAGTGTTCAACCGTATGTTAAGTTCAATTGTGTACTAACATAATAGGAATGATGTCTTATACAGGTGGGATTTTTGCTTCTACCAAGGTCGAGTGGTTGAGCACGTGCATGGGCATTTGGACATTGTACACAAACAATTCCACTCCAAGTGGTTCCCATGGTACGTCAATTTTATCACATACAAAATCTGTGTGGTTTTTGGGGACTTCAGAACGATTCACGATTGTTAGTACTGAACAACAGCCACTAGAGGGCCTTGTAGATCTTCAAGCAGTATGTCATGGTCGTCTTGCACAAGGTAAATGTTTACGTTTTTTTCTAGTACTACAGGCGCATGAAGCCTCGGGATTTGGTCTTCCAACGTTACTGGCGGCGAGATGACGACGGCACCTACGGTATGTCTTCCAGAGTTGTTGTAATTTTCTAAGGGGTGAAATTAAAACTAGGGGTCCTTTTTCTTTCAGAAACCTGATTAGCGGCATTTAGTTTGAGTTTGAGGATCAGTGTACTTTTGGTTCTAGGATTCTCACATGATGCCTTGTGTTTTGAAATACTTGTCCGTCACGTTTTTTGAAGATTTTCTAATGCTTTTCAAATGTACGGCAGTGATACTTTACAACTCAGTTAAGCATGACAAATGCCCTCCCAGCAAGAAGTTCACACGAGCTTGGTTACAAAGTGAGGTCACGAAACTTTTCTAGTTTTCAGAGCCATATTTGCTTGGTGGACAACCCCATGATTTCAAATGCTCAGATCACTTCAATCGTGATGTTTGTTGCATTTCAGGCATGTACATTTCTGTTCATGTGCCTTCTAAAAGCTTTGAAAGTTGCTAGCGTAATCCTAGCAATAAAAAATGAACAATGTTTGCAATTTAGTGATATGAGACGACCTATCTCCTGGAATGTGCTTGGTTAGTAGAGAGTTGGAAATATTATCGTATATTTCTCATCATTTACTGAAGTGGTGCTCTTTTCTCATAAGATGTTACAATTAACTGAAGTCCAATTTCTGCTTGTTAAGGCGGAGGTTACATAATATCTCCGTTGAAGGGGAGGAATGGGGATGTGAATCGGTGCACGGTGATGCACATATTGAAGGTGGACTGGAGAGACTGGAGAATGCTTTGGGGAAAGTCTCGCAACCGCACGATGACACTTCTCATGCTCGAGCGTATTGCAGGTTATTGCTCCTGCCTCCCCAATATTTTGGAAAGAATACCTAGGGCTGCATATCGAACCATCTGACTGTGGTTTGTTGGTCTTAATTTCACGTTTGTGAATAGAAAATTATTCTTGGCAAACGTGAAGTAGCAGTGTGATTGACACATGTAAATCCACATGATATTTAGGAGTGAGGCGGATGGTGCTAAAATTTCCTTTTCCAGCCAGAAGTGCATCAAGTTGTTACTTCTGTTCTGTGTAGAAAACCAATATCGTCAGCATCTATAATTGAGAACTAAGGATGTCGTGTAGGACTCTATGCATTTATAACTCTACGCAAGTTGGTTTGTGAGTGATAGTACAATTTGGCCATCGAACTGTTTTTTAATTTTAACGACCTTGTTTTACATATTCTATCAGCGATTCGTGAGCTCTACAAGGTGAAGGATAAACCAATCATCTCAGCAAAACCGGAGATTCGGAAGAGGAGTGAGGAAATTTACTATGAGAGTATGGAGGGCCAACTAGAAAGTGCAAATGTAGAATCGAAGCAAGATAGGCCAGCAATGCAACCAACTTCTGAAGAATCAGAAAGTAAATTCCTTGTAATTGCTGATGATGAATTTTTTGATGCCGATGAGGACCAATTATCTTGGGAAGGTGGACTGGAGCATGATCTTATGTACTCCGATGAAATGGAGGGTTCATCCATGGACGAGGCTGAACGTGAACCATGCAACCTCGTACGGTTTCCTCAAATGATTACTTGTTGCTGAATGTGTCTATTTTTTGTGTGGGCAGTTTAGATAATGTGCTGAATATTTACTCAATTATTCATGCGATGAATATCGATCTTTGCCAATCGATATATCCCAGCGGACAACATGAGTGAAAGAATTCGCAGTAATATGCAAACCATTTCAACAATCGCAGTTGACACTAAAGCTTTTCGCCTTAGTTCTCTGCCTCATTTTTGATACTTTATTTCTGTGGATTGTGAAGGCACTTTCTAACTGCTACATGGTTGTGCAGGCTCCCAATGCTGTATCAAAGGCTGCAACGATTGTCAAACGACTTCAGGACCTTACCTCAGGTGCCTTAGCGCAGCCCAATGCTTAGATCTGCTGTTGTCATTGCTGTAGTTTGCAATGCCTCCTGCATCTTTGCTATCTTCGGAGTGTGTGATTACAGGAAATGCTCACAACAGATACTTCCTTCACCGTGCCACTGAGCATTGACGCTCATATTGTGGAGTTCAGCAGGTCAAAAGTACCCGTCATTTTCAAGGACGAGTGGATCAAAGTCTTGCACAGATGATGCTGACCTGGAGTTCATGAGACAAGAATCCTCGTTGGGGACTACGATGTGGGAGCTTGCTGAACCTGGCACCTTCTTAATACGCGGAAAACGTTATCTCAGGGACCAGAAGAAGGTGACTGCCATCTTCTCTATTTCATGCTATTAAAGTATCTTTCGCATATTCAATGCTGTAGCATTGGTACAGGTTGTTGTTCGTTCTACTTCTTTTCTTCGTCGTGATACTGCTTTGCTCATGGATTTTTTTTTTCTTGTTTTCTATATGTTTGCTCGTAAGGAAAGGTGAGATTTTTGGCTTGTCTAACCTTGGTGTTGATGTTTAGGTGAAGGCAGGGATGCCATTGATGCAACTGGTAGCGGCGGATTGGTTTAAATCAAACAAACGCGAGGATCATATAGCTGCTCGCGATGGATGCGTCATTCAAAAGCTCCTTGCTAAACAGGTTCTTAATTTTCCTTATCTTCTGCTTTAGCCTCAAACTTTCCGTCCCAGTTTTTTTTTACCTTCAGTGTTCTATACATCTCCGATGCCTATTGACCTTGAATTGGTTCTACCAAAAGCATTAGTCCTTGCCTACGCATTCAATTTATTATTTCAGGTCGACTTTTATTCTGCATTGCTCTCTTTGTTACGCTTAGCTAGAGCTTATATGTATAGTTTTTCTAATTTCTATCCCTTCACTTGGATGTTGCGCTCTCGCAACACCTGAAGCATGTTGTCTATGGTGGCTAACTTTTTGAGTAAATGGGAATGACAGAGGAGTGCTGAGAAGGTGGCTGAATCATATTTTGTGGTCATCAATCTTCAAGTGAGTTCAACATTGTATTTCATCCTAGGTTCTATTTTATCCTCTTAGATGTTGTGATGACTTGTCTATTCGATTTCTCCCAGCTTTCCGTTCTGTTCTTACTTCACCCCCATCGTCAAATAGCTAGTAATTTTTTTTCACTGTGAAAAATTGGTGAATTAAACCATTTGGCTAAGCTTGTAAAGTAACTGCAGGTACCGGGTACACCTACTTACAGCCTAGTGCTATATTATATGGCCAACAAGCGGCTCCAGGATATCCCACTTCTTGAAAATTTTGTCCGTGGTGACACTCGTTTCCGAGGCAGCCGCTTCAAACTCTGCCCTCATGTAGCCAAGGTTCGCTGTTTCTAACACTAAACGCTTTTTGGAAAGTAAAATAAAAGAACGTTAAACCTAGCTACGCATCAATGGGAAATGCTGCCTAGGAATAGCCAGAGTTAAAGAAAATTAAATGACATGTAATTTATTGCATGTGTCATAAAGAAGAATTCACAAACCGACGTTTTCACCAATTAATGTGGAGTAGAATGAAATTGTATGGTTGCTAAATTGAGATTTGCTTCTGTATTGATGATCATATAACATCACATACACCTCCAAAGTTATACAAAGTGGGTCCAACAACGATCCAATCTGCAACCTGTGGCTTAGTTTTCAATGGTCAATGATCTACCATGCCCTTGGTTGCATCAAGAATTATTAACTACTTTTTGAATTGATTTCTTTTAAACTGTTTTATTTTATGTAAATTTGAAATTATGCATGTCACTCTTTTACAATGTTCGTTAGGATAGGTTTTAAATGGTGTAAGTTAAGATGCGACAACGAGCACAAAAGATTCTAGCTTGAAGAAAAGTAGCACTGAAAAATATGAGTGGTTATAAAACTAGATAGTCAACTGAGTCAATGGGGTAGTCAACTTTGAAACTTATCCATGTACAAATGATAATAGTTTCTTGCATTAAACTTTTATGTGGTTGTGCTATCCGTTGTATACTACAAGGCCCATGTTTATTTGATGTTTTGGTATAATCAATCTATGTTTAAGTTACATTTCCCAGCGGACACATTCTGGTCTACTGGTTCCTAAGTGCACAACAAAGATTAGGTCGCATGATGAAAGTAACTGAATATGCGTATCTGGGTTGCAGGGATCATGGATCGTAAAGCAGAGTGTAGGAAAGTCAGCATGCTTAATAGGAGAGGCTCTGGATATAACCTACTTTTCTAGCGACAACTACTTGGAGGTAAACACTCTGAACTTGCTATTTAACATTACTATGATCGCAATGGGCAGCTTATGCGGTGAGTCGGTTTCTCTGGAATAGAATTTCATATCAGGCTGGCAATAGATTGCAGCAGTATCACTAACGGAGTGTGGGATCATTTGAACACCTTGTTGAAATTATTACTGATTGAATGTTTTACGGCTTTTTTGTACAGTTGGACATCGATATTGGGTCATCGTCGGTTGCAAGGGGAGTAGTTAATCTCGTGATGGGTTACGTTACAAAGTTAGTCCTGGAGCTAGCTTTCCTTGTCCAGGTATATTTGATTCCCAGTCCTTTTCCGGATTCCATAACAATGACTGGCCCTTTTGGGTGATAACCCTAAATCACCTAACGCTATATTATTTTATGTAGTACTTGTCGTCTACATCAATGAATAAGGCTAGTACCATTAGGAGGGAGTACTTCTTTCTGATTTGATTATTTTGGTTGTCTAGCATCCTGTGTTTTTTGCGGAGTGGGTAATTCTTTTAATTGGGACCCTTCTCCGTGTCATTCTTATATCATTGTTGTCTTGAAACTGGTGCCTTACAGGCAAACACAGAAGAAGAGCTACCAGAGAAACTTTTGGGAACTGTTCGCATCTCCAACTTGGAATTGAGTAAAGCTGTTAATCCACCGCCAGAGTTAGAAGTAACCTGATTTACAGATTTAATTGCGCTGTTACTTTTCCTACTGGTGTGCAAAAACACATCGGTGGATGCGAGCGGAATGTTAAATAGTCGAGGTACTCTCATCAAAAGCGCACACTAGATATTGTCGACATTGAACTTTGGTCTTTGACATCTTAGGCCAAATCCTTGCTGATAGGTCTTAAATGATATTACTAGGATAGAAACCATACACAAATCAGCTTTGAGATGCTGAGCCTTGAAAAATGAGTTCAAGAATCATTTACTAGAGGTAAGCTGCAGTGACGCTGTAGATTGGACATCCACCTGATAAACAACTGTTTTATGTGACGTAATAAATTGGCAGTTCTGTTTGTTTCAACAATCAATCTGTTTACTGATACAAGACGTAACGCATTTTGTGGTGATAGTTTCTGTTCAGTGCGATTGATGGATGTGCTAATTGTTTCAAATGCCAGGAAACGCACTGTATATTTCCTCATTAGAACCTTATTATGCCAAATAAATATTCGTGTATTGCCTGTCCAGATTGGAGTCCTGCTAGTTCATTGGTTCGTTTGTTTCTCACCAACACAGGGTTGTGATGTGATCTTGCATTCTCTTTGATTTCTACTTGTGTGTGTAGAATAAAGGGTACTAAAACCAGTCTGGGAGGTTTTGGTATTTGCATGGGAAAATAAGCAGCGTTGATGGATGGCTGTCCTTCGTGTGCAGCTAATTGATTTTGCATTGATTTGCGTGGTGCATCTGTGGGTGACATTAAAAGAAAAAACAGATCGTTCGAAAGAAATTGAGAAGTTAAAGCGCCAAGGTTAGTTTTTCTATTACCAGATTTCCTTCTGTCAAGTATTTAAGTAATTCAATGAACGCATGTAGAGTCGTTATAACTAAGTACGCTAAAAATGTTCACCTCGGTGGAAGAAAAAAGAGGGGAACATCTTGCCATGAAGTTGCGAGTTGAGCAGCTGATTGTGAGCGAGTACACACTAACGCCATCAACAATGGCAAGAAATATTTCACCCGGGATCCCTCTAGTATGGTCATCACTTACTGGAGCTTCAGTGGTCATGAATGCATCCACGGGCGCTATTCTGTGGTACGAGGGTAAGGTAGGAGGCTCATGAGTGGATCATCTAAGGGCTGAAACTGAATTTCGGGGAGGTGAAACTTCTTGAAACATTTTTCAGTAAATTTTCCTTCAAAGTCAAGAGGAATTGACATGTAACCTAAGTTGTTTCATATTTTTCAGAGCTTTGTGGAATTAGTTATGAAATTTTGAAGATGAAGTAGCATAGGGCTCTAAACCTGTCCACCTCCTCAAATGTACATTGCTTTTACATTGTTGAAGTCTATGAAAAACAACATGTACAAACTAAGTACAGTGGGGGGACAAAAAGATTGGGAAATGGTGAATTGGGCAACAATCTTTGGATTGGCTAAATTTTGTAGGATTGCTATCAAAAATTTTATGCAACTAAAAAACTTCTAATCTTAGCAACGTTAAGTTTGAAAATTTTAGCTTTGTAGTAGTGTTTTTACCTACTAAAAATCATATTGAGGATCATTAGAATTGATTATTGGGTTAAAATTTCCCAATCTTTTTGTCCCCCCACTATACATTTGAGAAGGTGGACGGTTTTAGAGCCCGAGTAGAATATGAGCCTCCTACCTTACGAGCACATGCAAATTAACCCAATGCCATATTTCTCTTTATGGCAATATAGGTCTTCCACTAGTAGGGATAAATCCAATAACAAACACAGAGCTTGAATTGGAGGTTGGTGCCATTAAGGTGGAAGCACCCGTATCTGATAACTTAAGCGATTTTGCAAAAAACTACGAAGAGTTTGAGGCAAAATTTTTTTTCTTGTGTAGGAAGATAAGAAATATTACAATTGTAAATTTTTCATAAGTGTTCCACATCCATTGCCAATGTCTAAATGTATGCAATTTTGATATTAGCCGAATTACTTTCAGCTCATTACTTCCTATCTCACTTCAACATATGTGACATGACTTAAGTAGTCCCAACCTTTAGTACACCCTACTAGTTGGAAATGAGACTTTGGTGACAATGGATGCCTCCACCTTATTGAGCCGAGCTACAAGTGTCATAAAACGACTTTTGCCACACTCATATTAAACTACACATGTGCAAGACAAGGGAGAGCAAAAGTGGCGACATGATCTCTCTTTCCTTTCAAACTATATCCTTCCTCAAGGAACATTTGTGGAGGTACCAAAGTTATCATGCTTTCTTGTGGTGCCCACTATGTCCTATTTTTTTAATGTAATATTCTGCATGCAATTGTAATTTCCTCTCATATAAAGCATTGATTAGTTTTTGATGTAAATAACTGTTGTATCAACTGGTTCTCTCAACAAGACTAAGAACATCTCTATCGGTTGGTCGGTGGAATGACACGCCATATGGCTCAGCACAGCCCCTTCATGGAGAATCAACTCGTTATATAATTCTCGTGTCCACCAGATTGAGTTTAAGAGGATGCATTACAAGGTTTGGAATTAAAAGCTATGCCAAAAATAACTGCAATTTATGGATGCTCCAGGCATCTTTGTCATTGTAGCATGGGATGCTCTAGACATCTTTGCCACAATAGGATGGGCAAGTCAATAGTTTAGACTTTAGAGAATTGATGGCAAATAAATTGGGGCCTCACTAACCATCAAGGCAATAAATAAAAGTGTCAAAGCCATAATTCAAGCACGCTACAAATGAAAATTACCACGGCAGTTGATAGTGCTCGAAACCTTCTTTGATGCGGCTGGACAAAATTTGCTATCACTTTGTCAATGCTGGACACTCTAAAATCAAAAACAATCCTAAGGCCATGGTGAATGACATGCCAGAGCCAACCGGTGGAGATGCTCTAAAGTGTGCAAAGATGCGTGCATATTCACACTCAAATTATTAATTGATTAGTCCACATGGCTCTTGGCCACCAAATTCACGATCACGTTTGGCTCAAACCATGCAATGATGGCTTGCATTTGTGATTAATTGGTTGCCTACCTAAATCAAAATAAGAAATGCTTCGCAACAGGTGCTAGCAAATTGAGGTTACCAACATATGTGAGCTAGTTCATGATTAGAACCTCATGAGTGGTATCTTGTACCAAGTGGAAAATGTTTTTGTCACGCTTTTGTCTGCACCTTCTCGTATTGACACTTTTGAATTAAGTTGCAAATCAATGCCAACCAACTTGTAACAACCAAAGTTACTATTGTCAAAACTCTCTAACTGCTTGATTTATCAAAAATCGAATTTTCAGTAATCACTACTTTGATTTTGATAGATTGCTAATATGTAAGAGTTTAGATTTTTACTTATGAAAAGATTGAATTTGAGAATTTTGAACTCACATTTGGATTTAGAGACCCCAATTTTGTCTAGAACTTAGAAAGAGGATAATATTGAACAATGTTAAAATAGAAGGGAAACTATTATTTTTCTCTTGTTTGTTAAAAAAAGAACTAAGATTTTCCACCTTGGCACACATTAATGTATGTGCAATGGAATGAACCCTCCCTAATAAAGAATCAAGTCCGCCAAAGAAATTCATTCCAACACTAAATAGTGCATTTGCCTCCACCACTAATTTCTTGACATTTTACACTATATGAATAATTATTGCAACTAACAATTTCTAACAACTTGAAGTTGGCACTTGTTGCGTTATGCATTTGTCATTAGAACTTTATTAGGATTTTCATATGTTAAATAGAATGCAAAGTAAAAAAGTTTGTAAGTTTTCAAATTGTATCTATATGATAATATCACAAAAAATGGAAGTATAATATTGAAAAGGTCAAGATATGATATTATAGAGATCATAGTAATCTTAATAATATGATAAAGAATTGGTTTGTTTTTTTGTAGCATCATTGTTGTTACTAACAGCATCTAGACATCCTAATATTCTAAAGAATTACATGCACCTCCAAATTGCCAAGCAATAAGTAATGAGGTAACTTTCCAAGGGAAGGCAATGTAAATGCACCTTTTAGTGTGGTTTCAAATCATCCTACATTCGTGGATAGTCGGCAGATTTGTACTGAAACTTCTGGCCTTCCCACGCGCAAAATGGCTGACCAATGGTGACAGTCAGAGGTGATGGCCATCGTTGGATGCATCCCTATCGATTGACACTGCAAAGCTACACACGAGGCCAATCCTTTTTGAAATTGTCAGCTTGTTTTAAAACTCAGTTCATCGGAATAAACGGAGGGAAAAAGCAAAAGAAAAGAGAAAAGAAGAAAAAATATTGTCGAAATCTGTACAGCTGTACAAGTATCTGGAGTACTTTGTAAATTGCTCAGGTAAGTTATGGCTTGGTACATAACATGGTTCACCAGGGTTTATTCCTCCCAGCAGTGGAGGAATATTCCCTTCCTATATACCTGGGGAAGGGTTTAGTTATAGAATTTTCAATGTTGATTGGTTATCGGTTTAGATCTGGCGGATGGTATTCAATAAGGATCCTCATATTTGGGAACAAGATGGACCCCTAGTGAAGGTTAATAATGTTATGTATGCTGCACATTCTTGCTTGTGAGTCCAAGGTGGAGATTCTTACCTTTTGTTACAAACAATAGTTAACTCTTAAACACCTGAAAGTGTCTTTGTGGTCAAAACAATATAGGATAATTTAATTTTTATTTTGAAAAGATTCACATCTTCACTACATTTGAAGTTATCAAAGAAGTTGGAATATAAATCAATGTGGTTCTAGTGAGCTATTTGAGATTCCAAATATAACTTCTTGTAGGTGGAAATTGCCAACTGTATGGCAATATGTCTATTATCCCCATGGGTCATTTAGGGGTTAAACCCTAACCTACCTAGGCTATTTTTTGCCAAAAACCACTCAAAACTGCTCATGTTGCTGCGTTCATCAAAAATTTCAACAAAATATTGTTCTTGAAAATCCAACCATTGAATCTTGTAATGCACTTGTAGAAAAAGAATCACTGAAATTTTTGTGACATTTGACCATACGGATTGAAAGTTATGAGCATCTAAAGGGAAAAGTTTTTTTTCCCTTGTGCCCAAAAATTTCAGATGGTTGATTACCATTTGCTAATTTTTTTGCACTACAGGCCTTGAAGTTGTAATTTTATCTTATAGGTAATCAAGTTAGGCCTTTGTACACCAATTTTCAAGGCAATCAAAGACAAAGAACACATCCTAAAATATATTGCAATGCCACCATATGACAAGTTTGCAAATACACTATGAGATTTTTGAGTGAAGTTTCCCACCAATGTCATGATTTTAGATATGAAAAATCCAAACAATGTGTTTGAAGATTAGCATGAACTTCAATGTAAAAAAAAAAGGTTAAAAAACTCAAAATCTCTAGCATTTAGAAGCTCCCAAAGCCCAATATGACCTCCTAATTGGAAATGCAAGGGCACAATGACAAAATAATGGAGACTACTAGAGCAACATGTGGCAACTCCTCCTTGCTCCCCCCCTCCAAAGTCAATTTTCTTCCCTTGCCCAAGCTGCCCCGCAAACTGCTTTTGACCAATAAAAGCCCATAACTTGTGAACCGTGTGACATAATCACATGATTTTTTGCATCCCACAAACCATATACATTCCTACACACTCATAAAAAGTTTCAAAAAATCATGTAAAAATTTGAGGTCACACAAGCCTACCCAAAATTTCAAAAGTCCCTTGGGGGGACTTTGGTCCTCTAGGGGTTAAAGTAAAAACTTGCCTAGATTTTGTGGTTGCTCAACATTTCCCCTTTTGTTATTCAATCTAAAACCAAGGTCTCTAAACCCAAAAATGGATTATAAATTTGCAAATTGAATCTCCCTAAAATCAGTTTCTTAACTCTCATATGTTTTGGCAAATGAAAATTTTGAGTTTTTCCACCTTAGCCCCACAAACATGTATTTGCAATATACCAAGTCTTTGGTGTACTAAGTAAGACATCCTTAGCCAAAGCACCGGTAAGTGCCCTAAAAAAAATAAAAAGAGGTCCTTGTTACGTGTGAAATTCTTGGAGCGACCTCTTTGAAGAGTTTGCGGACTCATAATGAGGTTGGCTTTTATAACCTGAAGTTTTAATTCTCTATGTATTTGGAGTTGCCAAGAATGTGGCAGCCCATTGTTAGGGAGATTGATTGCGATGGAAGAATTGCAAAAGGAATTGTCACAAAATCTAATGCATTTGCCAATTAAACATTTTTAGTGACTAGTTTTTAATTATTTTTTAATCCATTAAGGTTTGTGGTCGATTTTGGGGTGGGTAAGGCCTTTTTTGGTGTTTTGGAAAAACTCATACTACTGTAGGTTGGTAGCAAATTTGGCAGGTCTTTGCCAAATTGATTAATTTTTGAGGAAAAACCAATTCGGCATTAGATTTTGTAATTAAACAAGATTGGGCACTTTCAAAAAAAGTTGTTACTATTTGGCATTCAACCAATTTTTTTAGTAGAACTAAGCCTTTTTCTAAGCATTTTTAACTTTCTAAAACTAGTCTCTGGTATAAAATTTGTAATAGATTGAGCCCTCTTGGAATCAACCTTGATCTTCTATTGTTAATTAAGCTTAATGACTTTCATAATCTTTGACATTTCAATTTTTTAATTTGTTTGATATTGGGCATTTTTGGAGATTAATTTATAGAATAATTAGGCAAAATTTTGGGGAATTATTTTATGCCAAATCTGCTAACAACCTATAGTAATAAAGAATACAAATGCCTACAGAAGATCCCAATGTACGGATGGCTATGTCATGCATGGTTTATGGGTATGCATCGTTTTTTAATGTTGGATTTTGTTTGCAAGTAGGTTTAAATGTGTATGTATGCGTTTTTGTACAATACAATAGTCTCTATGATGGTGGATCGTATTTCTTTATGGATTGTTCTTTCTTGTTGCTAAATGGACTATGTGGCAATTCTTTAGGGTGATGATGGGTTTAGGGAAAACCTGGATTTTTGGGAACGCGTACAAGTACTTGATCTTTACCAATTATACCCATCTTTCTACATTCATTCTTGTATTTTGATAGTACTTCTTGAGTTTTTCCAATGCTCAACCCCATGGCAACCCAACTAAACTTGATTTTTGTTCCAAGCTATGGGGTTCCTAATTACCTACACCTACCCCTTTTGCCGCATCCTCAAGTTCCCTGACATGCTCTCCCTACCAACTAAAATGAGTCAAAATTGACCAAAAATTAGTCAACTGGACCTCAACCCCTAAAGGGCCCTTGGGCTTTAGAGCTATGGTATCAAATACGGTCACAATCAATATTCAGAAGTTTGAATTAGCTAGAAATTAAGTGTTACAACCATACATATTAAAGGGTTGTATGATGGTGGGTACAATTTTTTTTTGAAAAGCCCTTAGAGCACCTCAAATACATCTGTACATATGACCATACATATGGTCGCAAATGGCTTTCATGACGTTTAAGGGTTAGTGGGCTAAAGATTTGCACATTTCCTCCCACTTCCCAGACCCTCTTATGCCAAGGCTGTGAGCTTTCATTTAGATTTGTAGCTTCATCACGGAGAACTTTCTCTTGTTACACTTGGATCCACCTCCACGCTACTGACCTTTACTATACCCTAATCCCAGCCAAATTGAGGATGTCTTTATATGAGTATGTGGATCTATGGGTGGAAAAGTCTTTAACAAAATATAAAAGTAAAAACCTGACTTTATTTTGCAGTTGGTCAATTTTACCCCTTCCACGATTGTAGACTAATTAAAAGTCTCTAAAACCTAAACTTGAATTTGAAAGATTCGATATAAGTCTCTTCACGAGAGAGCTCAAAATTTATAGGTATTTTTCAAGCCAAAAAAACTAAGTTTTTTCCACCAAGATCCACCTGTCGATATGAGCAATACACCAAGCCTCTCAAGTGGTAATGTATAATTAACATACCAGTTTGTGGACCTGGGGTGGGAAAAACTTAGATTTTTTACATGTGGAAAAAGTAATAATTTGGAATCCATCATCAAAAAACCAAATTTGAAAATTTTGAAGTTATACTTAGGTTTAGAGGCTTTGAACTAATATTTGAGGAAAATCAAAAGTTATTTTACTTATGAGCCATTGAAAATGCAAAAGAAAACCATTGAAATTTGAAACCGAAAGACATACAAATCGCTAAAATTTCCAAAAAGTCATCTACTTAAACTCAATATTCATTAATTTGGGAAAACCCCAATTTTGGGATTTTGAGTTTTGACATCCTCAAAAATTGATAAACATTCTTTCAAGGACATAATACCCAAAAGTCCAAAAATTGAGTTTCCCCCAAATTAATGAATATTATGTTAATTTGATAGTATGAAATATAGGCAATATCACAAGTAAGCAAGTGAAATACTAGCTGAATATGTGAAAAATGAAGGATATCAATTAGTGAAGCTCAAACCTCCTCCCGATCTCCCCCAAATGTTGACATGAATTAGTCTATTGTTGTAGAAAGAGGCAAAATTGATCAACCACAAAATTCGGTCAAATTTTGCCTGTTTCTTTGATCTTAACCCCTAAAGGGCCACTTATCCCTACAAGAGACAAATGGGATTTTGGGCAGGGTCATGCTACTACAATTTGTGGTCAAATTCTATAATTCTATCTCCAAAGGTAGAGTTTTGCAAGAGTTACGTGGGAGAACAATTTTTACTGAATTTTGATTTACGATTCAAAAGTTATAAGGGTAAACATATGGATTTTAGTTGGAGGGGCAGCTTGGGCATGCCATTTTTTGTTGACTTCTCCCAAGGGGAACCAATGAAGGGATGCCCCTCAATGGAATCTGTTCAAAGCAGTAGTGTACTAAATAAATATATTATTGTATTTGATAAATACATTAACCTTTGAATTGCAATAGCTACTAGAGATTTAGTTTTTTTTCCAATATTCTTTCTTGAGATTGTCAATGAAGCTAAACTCTTCCAATCTGCTGCTTGGATTTTCATTTACTTTTATGTATCTTTAGAAAACTTGGTTGGCAAAAAACCGCAATGTAGTGTGAATTTCAAGCACATGTTTGCAATGCAAAGGCATGGAGGGTGTGTTCCATGTCTTGGTTGATCACAAAAAAATGGAGAGATATGCCTAATATGATTTAGAGCATGTTAAACAAATCTCTTTAGCACCTATAGTGCAAAAATTGTTCACCACATGTGGTCAAAGGCACGTGAAAATTTTGGGCAAGGGTAAAAAAACTTTATGTATTACCTTTAGATGATCATATTTATCAATTCGTATTGTCAAACTTCACAAAATTTTCATGATATGTTCTTGAATGAGTCTATTACAAGATCCTAAGGTTAGATTTGATTTTTTTTGAAAAAGATTGTTTTTAAGATCAAATCACTAGAAATGACAGTTTTGAGTGTTTTTTGAGAAAAAGTGTGCTTGGTCCTTTAGGGGTTAATGAAGCAATTACTTTACAAGATGCTATATTCTTGTGGCGTTGACTCACTTTTTGAGTAGGACTCAAACTTCCTCAAAGTGCAAACCCTCCTTCCTTGTGGTCCAAAGCCAATAGACTGAAGCTTTTCCATTATTGAGTCTACAAACTACTATAGTTTATTGAATACAATTAGCCCTCTCTAAGGTAGTATGCTCATAAATCGTCCACACATTTTGAACCATCCAGTAGCTTGTTGTGAAATGGTGCACTAGTGGTTCTTACATTGGCCTCTTACATCTCATTGAATGCATGGAAGAAAAGGGGTTTTTAATTGCAAGAGCCAATCATTCTCCTTGCTTCCCAAAATCTCTTCACAACTTGCAAGTGAGTGGTTCTTGGAAGGTCTAAGGTTATTGATAGGTACCTCTGACACATGCACTTTGAGAATTCATAAGTAACTCAAAAATGCTTAAAAAAAAATGAAACGACTTGTGTTGCATTCCGCATCTATTTCTCTTTGTATGAAAAATGAACTAAAAATCCTCCCATTCATGGAAAACAATGAAAAAGAGGGATGAGCCCTTAGATGGGCAATTTTCGAGTGTACTACCTTACATTGGATATTACATTTAGATTGCCTTGACAATTATGTTGTCTTACCTCAAAAGCTATCTCATGACTCATCATTTGGCCACTTGGAGACTCATGTAACTCTCTAGGTTTTAGGATTTCACATGGTTTATGACATGGACATAGTTAACCCTTTAAAGACCACACACATTTTTCCAAAATCCACTAGAAACAAGGGCAATAAAACTAAATGTGCATTTGGAACAAATATGGACCCAATTTGAATAATCCAACCACACAAATGTGAAGGACAGCTTGTTTGTTGTAATGTATCAAAATTTCAGCTAGATCTACCATTGGAGGTGAAATATTATAATGATTGAGTGAGTCGTATATGGAAAATCTCTAGATTTTCATGCTTGTGTGGTTTTGAATGTTAATGTTTCATGCAAGCTTTGATTGAAAAGAACCTTACATTTCTAGAAAGTAGGGTTTCCCACCTTTCCAAAAAGACTAGTTTCACACAAAGTAGACAAAAATAGCAATCATAAGGTGTAGCTAAGTGGACAAAAAGGGTCCAAAATCCCATTTTCTTTGCTACCCTAAAATGGTTCTACAAGAAATTTGATAATTGTTATGGAAAATCCAATCGGTGAAAGTAATCAAGAATTGGCCTTGAATGTAGGGTGGATTTTTTATAAATAAAACGATAGCACTATTTCAATGGATTCTCAAATTAAATTTGTACTACTACCATATAGAGAAACAATACAAGCGTATTCCTTAAAGAAATAGAATTTTTTTAAGATTGCACAATTGAAATGTGGCATTCTTCTTGGATGTTTGATGTATTGTGTTGTTGCTTTGATCCATTTTTGACCAAAATTGGATACGTATTTTGAGGCCATGATGTATAAACACCATTATTTATCAACTCCCATATCCAATTCCATTGTTGTTTTTTGGGCTGGATGCAAAATTCTTGTGATCACAAGCTTTCTTCAAGATTATTTTCCAAATTGTTGAGCAATTTTGTTGTATAGGCCAAAAACTACTCTCCCAAACCAAAATATGGTTTGGTGGTCTCTAAAGGGTTAATTTGTTTTTCCACATCATCATTATTGTTGCCATGACCTTTAAAAATAGTTTATAGCAATAATTATTGACACAAATTATTGTAGCAACATTAAATATTCATGTAGTGAAAAATGTCAAGAAACTAGTGTGGGGCAATCCAAATGCAATATTTGGTGTAACAACATTTAATATAATTTTCATTAATTTAGGAAAACAACCCTAATTTTGAGACACCTAGATTTTTTGTGTTTAGGAGTTTTTAGGTGATTTAAAGTGAATTTTATGATGATTTCTTCATGACTCTTCATCAACGATGAAATGTTTTGAAGAGGTTTATTATAAAACTCCCTTTAAGTCCCCGAAATATTCTCACGAATACAAAATTTAGTGTTCCAAAATTTGTTTTGGAAAAGTATTTTTCCCAAATAAACGAATATCGTGTTATTTCAGCTTTGTCAACTCAACGCGACAGTTCCCACTTTCAAGTTTCAACCAGTTTCCCACAAGCATGCATCAGATATTTCCTATTTTTACTTTTTGAGAAAACCTAGCCAATTTTCACCAAGAGGTTTCAAATTCCAATAGGTCTTTTATCTTTATGCAATTTCAACCGGCCGACACTACACTAAATGCCAATCCTCTGGTTCTCCGAACACTGCGCTTAAGTATTGCTCTGCTCTCTGCAGTCTGTTATTTATCGTCGATCCCTCCGTCGTCGCAGCACAGATTTATCAGGATCGCAGGAACATCTATACCTATAAAACAATCCCATGGATTCATTTTGGATGAAAAATAAAGATTTTGAGTGCTATGAGCTGCATTCCATGCATGTAAGATGCGCTTTTTACATTTTTTATATTTAACAAATTGCACCTTTTATGTTTTTTATTGTTGCACCTTTTATGTTTTCTATTACTGCACCTTTTACATTTTTTATTATTGCAAGGATATTTTTATAACCTTCATTGGTACAACGAGTGAGTGAACTAGTCAGCCATAATATTGGAAGGTCGGGGCTTTATTCACTTCGTCATTCACCTCGCCACCACGTAAGAGCACCTCCACCGGCCCAAGATAACTCAGACTCACCAAGCGTGTCTGCAAGGGCCCAGAGTTGCGTTTTTGGGCGGGCCATGGGTTCAGTCCCCACTGGTTTGGATTGGAATGATTCTAGCAGAGAATCTAGAGCGAGTATACTCGTGCCATGCACTGGCCAGGTCACAGAGGCCATGGGCCCGAGACAGCGTATCCCAGCCACGTAAACCCTTGTGGCAACATTTAGCTCGAGATTTGAGACATATAGCGGGGATCTAGCACGCCACATATTGCAACAACTCCGGCAGCTGGCTGTGGCTAGACCTTAATGTGACAAGTCTTGGGGAATTTTTTTTGGACGAATGACCAGTGGGGTCACAAAAATTTACAGTACCAAAACAACTCGCTACTTGAGCAGCCGGAGTCAACCGGTGGAGGTGCTCTAACCATCCAAGTTCTACTAGAGAGTGTAGAGTTTTTGCAAAGATAAACTCTTTTTCAAAGGGCCTTTGACTTGCGTGGTGAAGGGCGATCTCTCAGGAGCTGTGCATGCGGTGGTCCTCGATTCTCGTTGGTGGAAGCACCTGCAAGCACCAATTCAGTGACTTCAGCTCTCACCTTCCCTGCACCCAGCCATGCATTAATTTAATGCAGGAAATGTAAGGATGATGATGATAATGATAATAAAATAATATAGATAAAAGTAACATGGAGCGCTGCTTCGTCTGCTTGTTCCTTGCGCTTTCTGGTTCTGGAAGCGGAATCTGCGCTTTGCCTGCGTGCCCAGGAGTCCAGGAGTCCAGGACTCCCCGGAGTGGCGCACCCCGGACTCCTGGATCAAGTCCATCTTTTTCTCCGCCTGCTCTCGGCATCTGGATAAGCCTACTTCGATGCAAGGACGGCAAGGCTGCTCTCTGTAAGGTAGAAATATCATAAACGCTTAAAATAAGCCACTTTAGGGTATCTCCACCGGTTGGCACTGGCAGCGGCTTGCCACAAGAGCTTGAGTGGGCCCTAAGTTGTGGTTGAGCGTGGCTCAATTCTGGGATCTTGACTTGTATACTCTCCTACAACGCGCTATAGGATCTAGCCTATGGAATCTTGCACCGGTCACCTAGCTGGCAGTTTGGGATGGGCCGCGAGTGAGGGTCCGTTGGAGCAAAAGGCAGCTTAGCGTGGGACCGAAGGCATCGAACCCGCCTTTCAAGCGCGTTGAAAACACTTTGTATCTTGCTGGCTCACCGTCCCTGGAGCACAACGTAGCGAGGCCTCTCACAAACTCACCCTGCCAATGTCACCGGTGGAGATTGCAAAAGTGAAAAGTGTGACAATGCCTCGCCACTTGCCAGTCTCGTCGAGCCAACCGGTAGAAATGCCCTTAGACTATAAGATATGGGGATTTCTTGAGAAATTATGCTCAATCTGTGGATGAACAAGGATAAGGAAGAGTGCAAAAAAATTACTCAAAAATGAATATTTTATGCGATATAAATGTGGATTTAGGGTTTGGACCGATTCTGGTTTCATAAGTGCACCTTAAATGGCTACCTCTAGAACCTTGTTTTGAAACAAGTTTGAACCAATCAAATGCGAGGAAATAGCATCTTCTTAGAATATTTCAAAATCATTTTTAGATGCAGCTATTGTTGGTTTTAGAACAATCTACTTCTCCAGGTAGAGGTCAGTAACAATTTATGATATTCCTACTTTATTCTTTACCAATGTTGGGGAAGAAATTTTAGGTTCACTGGCTGAAGTTTGGCATTTCTCAATTTCAACAAGATTTTCCCTAGCATGCATCGGTTATTTCTTGTAAAATTTCTATATTTTTATTGTAATATACTACAATTAGGGTTTTGGAGAAAAATGGCGGGCTCTTTATTTGATAATTTTGAGTTTCAACTTGTTTTTTTGTAGTTTTCAACCCACTAACAGTAATTCATTCAATATACTAACTACCGCTTTTGCCCATACATTGCTTTGTGCAAAACAATATCATTGTCCAGTAACCAATATCTTAGAGCATCTCTAGACTCTAGCCTTGCTTTCCATATGGAGGGTGTCAAACAAGGCTTGGAGTGTAGCAATTTACTTCACAAGGGCAACTCTGGGTTGGAGACCTACCGTTTGTTGCAATTGTGACCTAAATCAAGTCTTTGTTCCCCAAGACGCCCAAGGGAGCCCCCTGCAAACAAAAGTGATTATTTTCTTTTGGTATTTGGGAGGGAGAATATCAACTTTCCAAGAAATAACTCAAGATTTTAGTTCACTAGAGCTAAGAGAAGACACTCCAACTTGGTGTGTTGGAGGACATGTTTGATAAGCCCTTTGAAACTTTTCCTTTTGACAAGGTCCCACTGGACCTTGTTTCCAAGGCTGCCCAAGCTAGGATCCAATATTTGACTATATGGCAAGGAATGCTAGAGATGCTCTTAATGCATTTCCACCATTACATGTAAAACACACCCGGAATATCACTTTGCATGTTTGCTCTACTTAGCGCAGCGACCCGCAAATGCGTTAATTCCATATGCAATCCAAAACCCGCTCATTATAGCTCATAAATGTGTACGTCAAGGATTTGGATAACTTGTTGACAATCTCAAATCTAAGAAGTTTTATTGTTTGTTTTTGCAATCACCACTTGAAGGTTGGTCAACACTCAAAGTTGAAGCTCACGTAATTCACTTGTTCTTCAAATTTTGCTCTTGTGTTCCAACTCAAGGGCAACAATGGAATCCTTAGGATTTCAGAGGGCTCTCAATTGTGGATGCGCCCTCAACATCTAGGTTTTGGAGCTAGGGGTTGCGAGGTTAGGTGCAGATGCTCTTTCAAAAACCCCAAAGTAACGACAGAATTGGGACACAATTTGAAAGTTAGGGCAAACTCTCATGCTAGTCTAGAATTGTAAAAGTGAAAACTTATTTGTCATTTTATGGCCGGTATTCTGAATTTGGTAGCCTCATGAGATTTTGCTCTTATCACATGCTCAATTTGAAAGTATGAACAAATATGGGCACAATTTGAAAGTATGAACAAATATGGGCACAATTTGAAAGCATGAACAAATATGGGCACAATTTGAAAGCATGAACAAATATGGGCACAATTTGAAAGTATGAACAAATATGGGCACAATTTGAAAGTACATACAGATAAACGGTGTCACCTGTTTTGAACAGGTCAAGAGTCGAGACTACAGAATAATACCACAGCATGCAATTTGTTCTTTATCCCTCTCAGGGCCAGTTTCCATGGGGGCTGGAGGGGTCTATCTTGGATTTCTAGCCTTTGATTCTGCAAAAGTTAAATTACATTTTTGGAGGGGTCTGGATTCAAAATTGGATGTTACTTTCTAAACTCTATGCATTGTGAAGATTTCAAAAAAAAATCTTTGTTTTGCCCGTGGTCACCTAGGATGGGTCTCCAGTTCCAATCACCCATGGAAACTAGCCCTTAGTCAGGTGGAGTACACTTGGCAATCCACACGTTGTCCCATTTTGCAAATTAAAAGTTCTCTATAGAGGATTGCCCTAAAATTATTCATACAAAACCATTTATATGTTAAATTAGTAGTTGGTGTTTGCTACGCTACACATTCAACATTAGAATTTTATTAGGGTTTCCATAGGTTAAATAGAATGCAAAGTAAATTTTTGGGAAGTCCTCATATCATTCATATGTATCTATGTGATAATATTATAGAGAATGGAGATGTGATATTATAGAGATCATTGTGATTTTAGTTGAATGAGTAGTAGTGGTGCTTGCTAAGTTACGCATTCATCATTAAAATTGGTGTGAAATCCAAAATTGTTTCAATATAACAAATATTTCAAATCATTTTGTAATAATATTAGAATAGTGAAATCATGAAAATCCAAAATTCCTCAAAATCACAAATTTTTGAAAGACAATGAAGTGTGAAACAAAGAGAAACAATAAACTTCTCTAATATCACTATGTGCACCCTTTCTAATATCATCTCAACTTCATTGGCTAATTACCTCCTCATTCTCTGTAATATCATAGAGACTAGAGACTGATGGTGTGATATTAAAGAGGTCATATGTGATATTACAGAGATGACTGGTTTTAGTAGTATGGTTGATTAACGAGAGTATGTATACATGTGCATGTATACATGCGCATGTATACATGCGCATGTATACATGCGCATGTATACATATGCATGTATACATATGCATGTATACATATGCATGTATACATATGCATGTATACATATGTAGATATGTATGCATCTGAACAACTGAACAAATCCATCGCGAAACAATACTAAAAGTTCCTAGCCAAAAATGGTAGATGGAGGCATGACAGATGCTCGGATAAATGACAAAAGAAAGGGACCACCAATGTCACACAAAATGTGTGTTCAAAGTTACAAACAAAAGTTGTTTTTACTTGTAGACACGCTACAAATAAAATTATAATTTTCTTGTATATGGGAATTTATATAGTTCTTGTGAAAACTAAGGCCAAAACTAGAAACATGTCTTCAAAAGATTATAAAGGTATAATTTGTAAAAGTCTTCAAAAAAATTAGTATCACCTAGTCCTAGTAGAAAGCATTGTTCTTTTATAGCCATATGCAATTTGTAAAGTTGAAGACTTCTACCACAATAATAAGGTAGGAGCACCCATAAGCGTCAATTTAAGGGTTTTGAACATGATGAGTATTAATAATCAGCTAGAGAATTATAGGATCCTATCAGGAACAAAAAAAAACGAGTTTGTACTTTTGACTGTAATTTTTGGATACTATGAGAATAAGATGTGCAGTTTTAAAGAGCAAACCGCCATTGCACCCATAACCAACACTAAGGTTTCATGTTCATATGTTGTATATCCTTGTAATCACATCTATTCATTTCTATAGGTTTTCCAAGATTTCAGAGGTGACAATTACGAGGACACTAATGCTTATGGGTGTTCCTACCTTACCATATTGGTAAATGAAAATGCCTCAAGAGATATTTTGCAACACATCATTATAGAGAATTAGAGATGGACATGTCAAGTATTTCCAGCTAGAAGCCCTCTACACACTTAGGTTATGAGGATGTGGATCACAATTTTGCTTACTACGAGCTTTAGAGAACAAAAATGACTATGGAAAGTCACTTTGCCCGAAATAATTATGATTCAAGGTACCTCACAAAAGAGAAAATGAGGTGGATGATTCTTTTGCTTTGTGTAGCAACAAAAGTAAGCTTCTCCAATATCTGGTCCAATTTTTGTATCATGTTCACCTTTTTGAAAGTTTTTGACCTTCTGTAACCCTTGAACGATTGAGGAGCCCTTTGCAACCAGTACAATATGGAGTATTTTTCTTGCATTTGGAGTGCATCCTCACCTTTTTTACATTTGAGATCAACAAAGAAGTTAGAATTTAAATCAATGTTGTTTTAATGAGGTAGTCAAGATCCCAAATTAAAACTTTTTGTTGGTAGCAAATGCTAGTTACATAGCAGCATACATAGTATGTATTATAGTAGCTTGGTCCTTTAAGGGTTAACCCCTAAACGTCTGAGCGTGCCGCTCCGACCAATACAAAATGGGGTATTTTTCTTGTATTTGGAACGGATCCACACCTCTACTACATTTGAGACCAACAAAGAAGTTGGAGAATAGATCAATGCAATTCTAGTGGGCTACTTGAGATCTCAAATTAAAATTTCTTCTTGGTAGCAATTGACAATTATACATCAGCGTATATACTATGCCCTATGGATGTTTAAGGGTTAAATACTTTTCTTCTTTTATTGAAAAATAAAATTCTCTCCTATATAAAATATTTCATCTTCCAAATGTTACAATTTTCCAAGAATTGCCTTACTCAAATTTGCATTCTAATATCTGTCAAACCTTTGATGGATGAATGATTGATGACAAAGGTAGATGTACACTGGATGACAAGTGTCATGGTGAACACTATATGACAAGTGAGGATAAACGTTGGATGACAAGTGTTGGAATGAACATTAGATGATAAATGTTAGGATGTACACTTGATGACAAAACAAAGAAATGAATGCCATATTCATTAAATTGGGAAAATGATGGGTACCATTTTGTACCTCACCTTAATCTAAAATAGCCACCTTAAACCAAATTTGAAGGTATCAGATTTAGTTTGAGACACTAAGATTTTTTCCCTTGCAAATTCCTCCTCTTAGGTGAGGGCACGTGTAACAAAAAAAAAGCTGGAGCTTGGATTAAGGTGACCACCTTAATCCTTCAAAAGCCCCACTTTGTAGGCTTTTTCTCAATTTAATGAATATGGCATTATTGGAACTTGGAGCTAGATAACTCCAAGTAAAAAATGAAATATGATATGAGTTATGTATAGAATATAACTTAGACTTTTAGCTTAGCACATGATTGGAGATGAATATTAAAAGTATAAAGTTAAAAATAATTAAAATAATTCTATTTTATGAAAGGACTGATATTATAAGATGGAGCTTGGAGGGTGAGGAGATTAATTCTATTGGTAATTAATCTCTCTCTAGTCTCTATGGTAGGGTGGTTGAACTCCTTTTGGATTTTATAGTTATCATGTCTAGATTATTGTTTTACTTGCGTGCTTGGATAATTTAAGTTACAGATCGGGGAAGGTTTGTAACAATGTCCCTACTATGTTCTAAATCCATTACATAGCCTCCCATTCATACTTGCTCAACTCTATTTCAATCCTAAATATTTGTTAACATTCAAACTGACCAAACCAATAGAAAAATTCTCTTGCAAAAAATTAATAATTGCTCTTTTTAAATACTGAAAGAAGCAAATGTGACCTTGACTTTGTGACTTCAGTTTTGACACACCAATGAGATGATCATAAGTTCAACCTTAAGATGACAAGGTGCTTACCACCTTAATGCACCCAACTATGATGGGTTCAAATGCCACCTCATTATTTCATGAGCCATTCCCAACAGATGCTTCATTCTCACTAGTATTTTAGACCAAAGTTAACCTTCTCTTCGAAGGTACAGTACTACATTGTAAAATATACTAGCTAATTTTGCCCTCAAAAAAACTCTCAATTCTAAAATCCAACAAGTTATTTGGCCATCTCACTTCCTACTACTGTAGGTTGATAGCAGATTCGGCATAAAATAATTCTCCAAAATTTTGTCTAATTATTCTATAAATTATTCTCCAAAAATGTCTAATGTCAAACAAATCAAAAATTGAAATGCCTAATATTATGAAAGTCATTAAGCTTAGCTAACAATGGAAGGTCAAGGTTGATTCAAAGAGGACTCAATCTACTGCAATTTTTTACCAAGGGCTAATTTTAAAAAGTGGAAGATGCTCAAAAAAAGGCTTAATTGTATTATTTTTTTGACTAAATGCCAAATAATAATAGTTTTTTTTGAAAGTGCCTAATCTTGTTTAATTACAAAATTTGATGCCGAATTGATTTTTTCTGAAAAAATAATCAATTTGGCAATGAGCAACCGAATCTGCTCCCCACCTACAATACACTAAATATTGCAATTAGATTGCCCCACACTAATTTCTCAACATTTTACACTATTAAATACTTACCAATTCTATAATAAGTTCATCAACAAATGTCAAAGTCAAGAAAGAGGGCAAGACAAGAGGATTTGGAATTTTGGACAAAACCAAATGTTAAGTACTTTACAATAATTACAAATTAGTGTAGTATCTAAAAAATTACATGCATCTCTAAGTGGCCAAACTGTCAAAGTATGATTGATGAGTCATGACATAACTTTCCAATGTTAAGGTAACCTAATTATTAAAGCAAGCCAAATGCAATACTTAATGTAGATTTTGGGTTCAAACTTTAGGGTTCTGTATCGCAATACAACCAGGTGAACCAGCAACGCCTTGCTGCACTTGCAATAAAATACCCCCTTGCAAAACCGTTACCGACAAGTATCAGTAGGGATGAGGAGATGAAATCAATCGTGGTTGGGAGCTTGGGATGAACAGGCCAGGGCCGTGACAAGCAAGGCTCACAGACGCAATAGACTGTAGACCTTGTCAGCCTCAGACGCGCGGGATGGCGCGGTTCAACGCGGTTTCGTCCCTGGTTTTGGCGCTTTGCGAATCGCGATGTCTAGATTCTAGTCCCTATACTCTAGCCCTCTAGCGCATACGTTTGAGAGGAGCACTGTAGAGAACGAGACCCATGCAGTTGTCCAGGGAATTGCCAAGTGAATGAGGAGTGTCCCTCTAAAGGAAAGTGTCGGATCAGCTACGTATTTTGAGCCTATCGGGGCAGGGCTGCCTAGTTCATCGCTACTCGATAGCCACCCTAAAAACATATTCCTCCAGCGAAAAGAATGCTTGGAGTGGAGTTCGCCCCAAGTGATCCTCCTAGTCCTACCTCTACTACAAGTAGTCCCTGCGCCAGAATCTCCAGTACGACTCTCCTCCACCGTGTCTGTGCACAACCTTGCCGGCTTCCCCTTTATCGATCACAAACTGATGATGAGTTCACGTACTCGCTTTGATCAGTCGTTGACGTTGAAACTGGTTACTACGATCTCGGTTTCGACATGTAGTTATAACCTCGGACCCTCGAACCTAGCAGGATTACAACACTTTCAACTGTCTGTGAGATAGTACAATCCCGACTGGAATGGTGGCTGATGTGAATGTGCAGTTGAGAGTGTGCGAGCAAGGACGATAGAGTGTGAAGTGAGAAAATGGCGGAGATGTTGCACGGATTGCGAAAGAAGCTGCATCGGAAGAAGGGGATGAAAAGCAGCAAGAGTAGTACTCAGAAGTCGACATCGACGAATCCATACGCTTCCAGAGGGCTGGAGAAATTTGCCGTATTACTAGAGGATATTCAAGTCAAGCAGCAAGCCACGAAGTCGTTAGTGGAGCGCACGGCGTCGTCACTCTCGGCAGCCCGGTGCATCTCGCGATCCGCGCAGGAATGGACGGCTTCTACGCTTGTCCGCACCGCCGGGCGATGCTCTCCTGAGTCGACCACCCCGGCTTCAAATTGTGCGCCTCAAGTTGCCACCTCAGCAACCGTGCCCGTGGAGGAAGTGCAGGGAGATCTAGACAATTTGAGGGTGCAGGGAGTTCTAGATAATTTGAGGGCGCAGGGGTGCCAGTCGAATTCGGCGCCATCGTTGGGTGTGCGCTTGCCGATTCGGCGATGTCGTTCGATGACGTCGAAATCCGTGTTCGTGATGCTCTTGACGCTGAGCGCGTTTCTGTGCAGCAGAGCGGGTAGGGTTGGGAAGCCATTCCTGGCGGCGCTGACGTTTAGTGCGGTGATACAAATCTGGCGTAGAGGGAAGGTTTCTGCTCGGTTCATGTTCTCCTCGGTGGCGCTCTACTTGCTCACTCCGTTGCGATCATATCTCGTGACTCGTATACCCAAGCAGCTCATTGTAGTGCCCCAGAACCCTGACTCGTCACAGAACGCTGTCAACAACCTCTCGGAGGTGCGGGCGAGTCCAGTCGCGGCGCTACCCCTGTCTCCGACTTTGGAGAGCAAGCCAACTGAGGCACCTAAACCCGTGCCTCTTCGCCCGTCACGGCGACTGGCGAAGAAAATCTCGTCCGGGTTGAAGAAACTGAGGATGTTTAGGTCATCCTCTTCCTCCGTTTCGGTGCACAGCATTTCCGAATCGTCGTCTGTCGCTCCGGCTAGTCCGAAATCATCAGCGTCTAACCATCGCCGGACATGCCCGTTCTCACGCAAAATGGGCGCTGTTGCTGAGACCCAAGCTGCTGATGCCACGTCGTCATCATCACGCAAGGGTGGAATATTGCGGCGACAGCGTTCCTCGGAGAGCGTGAGCTGTAGTAATAGAGTGGGGTTGCGAGGTGGGCGAAGGTTGTCGTCCGAGACACTGGAGCAATACAACAATCAGGCTGGCGAGGGGGACTCCATAGCCAGCTCAGCTGGCGAGTCGAAGCGCTCCACATCGTCGTCGTCGTCGACCGCGAGCGTGGATCACGAGGCGGCGGCGCGTGTTGCGTGGCCCTGGGTAGGCTTGCTGGTGGCGTTAGTGTTCCTGCTGGTGGGACGCGTGCCTGCCATTGTGGCTACCTCGCTCTTCTTCGTGGTGGTGTCACCGCACTCGCGAGGACGAGAACGGCGAGAGAACCGTGCTCATTGGGAAGCCGCGGCTCGCAAGTTGAACCGCAGTCCGCCACCTCGTGTGGGACGCCGGGCAATTAGTCCCCCGCCACGGTGGCACTGAGAGCTTCAATCTACTACCCAACACCATGCACTACCAACTGAGCTCTGGCTTTGCCGGCCATGTTTGTACATTATAATTTTTTTCTCTCAAGTTCTAGAAATCTAGCTGTGCAGTGTACAGTACAAGAGATTTTCACTCTAGAGAGAAACAAGGAGGATGATCATCATGTGCTCTCAACAGTGAGGGCCGGGTGATGACTCAGTCTGCTTCATGTTTTTGAAGCAAGTTGTACATTTTTTGATCTTTTTGCAAATACGCACCAATGATCACACAAAATTGATGATCTTGCCAGTTATAACCTGTTTTGTTCAGTTGTGGCGTTTGTTTATTCTTTTTCTCAATTGCGTGCATTTGATTTACATATATTGTTTGGATGTTGAATTGTTGGGAGTATTACAAGAAACTCACACCACCTGGCGCTCGAGGCTTGGTTTGCATTGCACTTGGTGGATAATACTCTCATGACATTGTCACGCTTGTGAGTGAATTCATGCTTGGGAAGCCACTCAGTTTATCTCTGGAGTTCTTTATGTTTGAGTATGTGGGAATAAGGGATGCAATTGGCTTATACGAGGATGCTGTTGAATGTTTGGAAACAAATTTAAAAATGTCGGCAAAGGAATCCTCTGCATATTTCATACTTCTTCATTGTCGACATTAAGTGAACCTTGAAGTCAGAGCCCGGTGCTCTGCCCCGAATGCCAATAGCAGATGCTGCTTGTTCACTTTCAACAATAGAAGGTACATTAAACATTGCATTTAGGTTGCCTTAACGGTTAACCTCTAAACGTCAAACAGCACAATTTTTGTCCCTTGGTCATTAAGAAAAACACTCTGTAACACAGAAAAAGCTGTTTTCCATTTGAATTTTCTTGAGAAGTGATCATAGATACATGGTGCATCATGGAAGGCAAAAAGAAACCTCACTAAATGTACTCACATTTTTTAGGTAACCCAAATTGTGAGAAGATTCAGGGACACAGTATTAAATCTCATGCTGCCCATTTTGTATATTTCATGAGAACATCATACATTGTTGACTTTTGCAATTTTTAGAAACAATATTATAACAGATGGGCACTTGCCACACCATTGTAGAGCATTTTAGAGTTATTGTAGAGGAGCAATCACAATGATTAGTCAAGCATTTAGAGTTATTGTAGAGGAGCAATCATAATGATTAGTCAAGCATTCAAGGGTTAACAATCAAGTTGCTTCATCTTGAAAAGTTACCTCATGACTCATTGCTTGACCACTTGGAGGAACAAAGAACACTCTAAACATCAAGATTTCACATGGTTTACTACCTTGAGGACACTAATTTTTTTTTTTTGACAATTTTGTTGCTGTTGCCAAGTCCTTATTGTTGCAATTTATGTTTACTTGATGAAAATGATTGTTGTGATGTTTATGTAGTGTAAAATGTCAAGAAATTAGTGTGAGGCAACTTGAATGCAGTCTGTTTATTGTCCACCATAGCATCCACGCCACGGTGGGTGCGAAGGAGTTCTCTTCATCCAAGGGTAAGCAGGGCTTGCAAAGAAAGCATGGTATCTGAAAGTTTTTAGCACACCATGCCAAGTGTGAAAATTAACACAATTTCATGGTTGGAAGGATTTGTACACACAACCTTCTTCCACACGTACAATTCTACACGTACAATTCTAAAGTCCCTCCTAGTATGAGCACTTGAGGAACAACTGAGAGACAGAGCACTTGCGAAACAACTGAGTAATAGCATTAAAAGCTCATAAAACCCCATTTGAAGGCATGGACAGGATGACGCTATTTTGTGAGCGTAAAACAGTGATCCTATGAGAGGCAAGTCAAGATTTTGTGACCAAAAACTAATTTTGAGTTCAAAATCAATGAAATTTTTTAAAAAACATCAAGTTTTTTAAGAGATGAGCATTTATAATGCCCAATTATAAAACCACATGTACATATTTATAAGTGATATGTAATATTTTGACAAAAAATCTAGGCTCAAAGCTCACTACACATGGATCCTTGCTCACAATTTATCATTCCCCATTTTAGGGGTACTCACACCTTCTCCAAGATTGAAGTTTTTATAAAGAATGAGAAGTTTAGGAGTGGAATAGGAGCCAATGGGAGCACTTTTCCATGAAGAAGGTGTAACTTCCCTTATGTGGATGGTAGAAGAATGGAGAATGGTTAAAGCACAAGAAGCAAGGTCTAAAACGGGAAAAACAAGAGTTAAATAGAGATCAACAAAGGTGAAGAAGATAAGCAAAGGTGAAAAGTTTGCGTGCAAACGTTTCTTCACCCTATTGTTCTCCTTTGGTGAAGAGAAAAATTTCTCAATTTTTAAAAAATGTGGTTTCCAAAAATCAAGGAGAGATTACCACTGACATCTCTATTCTATAAAGATTGAGAATGGGTTGAGGATGGTGTGACTAGCTCTTATTGGCTCTTATTTCCACTTCACAACTTCTCAGTTCTTCATATAAGTTTCATTTTAGAAGAAGGTATGAGCAATGTATAGAGAGAACTAGAATACAATAGAAAGTCAACCAAATGAAATATGAAAAAGATCAATTGAAATCTAAATAAACAAGCTAAGAACCGACTAAAATTTTGGAAGTTTCTTATTATAGTGCAAGTATAATATATAGGCAATATCCAGTGCATGCACTAAAAAAACCGATTGAAAATGAAAAATGCAGGGTTTTGCAGAAGAAGCTCAAAATCTTCTTGCACATTGATGTGAGTGCGTATGTGACTAAGGTAATCATACCCATACATGAGCAGTCCCCATTCCCGCACTCTACATTTAGGGTGTTTTCCACACACTCTTGAACTCGTAGTGGAGCAGTGAATGCCACTTGCACAAGCAAATCTTGCCACATGTCAATTGCTTAGTTGATGTGAGACGGTTGGGATTGGGACCGTCAAGCACATGTATAGGAACACATCAAAGTAGTTTCAAGGGTATTCTAGAGTTGCTAGTAGGGACTCTATGAGCTGCAACTTTACCCTTTAATGTAAACTAATTTACAATAACTTTTTCCACAAAAATTACTTTCCATGATAGCTTGTTGAATGGCTATAACCCTACAAAAAAATTCTTGAACTTTTTGAGACCTTGAAGTACCGTAAACCCTTAAACCCTTAACCATTAAAGGACAGATGGATCACCATGACTTGCGTGGCATGTAGCAGTCTACAGTGTTTTGCACATGGGCATTAGTAGTATTGCTTCAAAAGATAGGAAAAGTCAATAGTGCATGGTGCCCTCATGAAAATTTTAAGAAGGGCAGCTTGGGAGTTAACACCATGTTTCTGAATCTTATCATAATTTGGGGTATAGAAAAAAATGAATACATCTTAAGAGGTAATTATTTGTCTTCCATGATGGACCATGTGTTTATGGTCGCTTCTGAAAAAAATTAGATGAAAAACAATTTTTTTTTTGAATCACAGAATATTTTTTCAGAGCCAAAGGACAAACTTTTGTCCTCCTTGATGTTTAGGGGTTAAACCCTTAACCCCTAAATGCCCAAGCAACTAGATTTGGGTCGTGAGGAAACTTTGAAGATGAATAAAACCTTAACAAATTATTATTTTTAGTATTTTTTTCAATATAAGTTTGTTTTGAAGTCTACTTTCAACATCAAAAATCTGATTTTGAAAATAAAAGTTGATGATTTTTCTACTTGAGATTTTGTACAAGGGTGTTCACTGCAATCTTGAGTTTTTTAGTGTTGGAAGATCTTGAAAATGAGCCTCAAATACATTTGAGCTTGGAGAAAAATCCAAAGTAGAAATCCATTTAAAAATAATGTAGGAGTAGATTTTCAAATCTGTAAATTGATTCAAGTTAGCCATTAAAAGACCTTAAACCCCATATTTTTATGGTGACCAACTTTCTGGATTTGACATGTGAAACAAGGATTGAAAGACTTTAAGTCACTTTTGCAGTTTTAACATCCTCATGTTCAAACATTATAATCTTTCAAACTATAAGTGATATTGTTGTGTTTTCTTTTTTTCATGTAATTTCTAACATGTTTAGCTTAAATTTATACAGTTACAATTGAAAAAAATTTGACGGAATTCATGAAGAGATTGATTGATTGTTCAATTTCATGAATAGTCGAAGAACCTCAAATAGGACTTGGATATTTAGGGGTTCCTTAACCCCTGAATACCCAAGATTTTTGAAAATACATTGAATTGAGGACGCTTTTAGTCGTTTGGGGGCGTTCTGGGGTTAAACGCTCGGGTATGGGTACGGTTACCTTACCCCCAATGACGAGTCAAAGGAAACGAAAGCGTGGGCAGCTCTGCGAGGCGAGTGAAGGCAAAGCCGTCCTCCGCTACGGAGGTAGACCCTGAGAGGCCAAGCCCCCACGGCTGGACGATCCCAATGCGGGGATTTCGTTACCTTGCATCGCCCTTGTACATTTGTCTTTCTCACTTGAGTATCGTCCCAAAGCTCGCGCTGTAATGGAATCTCTGCGGGACCGTGCTTGCGGAGCACCGCCAAACTCTTTTCCCATCGCTCACACAATCGATAAAGATCACCGAGTGCTGCTTATTCTGAGGTTTCATGTCGCCTTCTCTCATCTTTGCTTGATTTTTCTGAGCTAGGTCGGAATGCTCTCAAATCGGCTCCCTTGAAGGAAACTAGAAGCTCAGCTATCGCTACTTAGCATCTTGTACCGACACGATTGCTTTTGATTCACACCTGCTTAGAATTCTTCCGCTTCGTAGAATGCCATTTCTGAGAAACAGGAGTCTGTATATGCAGTGCTTTTGAAGCTTGGAAGTTCTCTTTTCAGAGCTGAGAGTGTGCATTTGGCATTGTCTGGTATCCGAGTTTGAGACTGCGAATCCGGAAGAGCCTGCAATGCTTTAGAGGTACGTTTATTGGTGGATGTTCTGAAATTGAGCTGATTGACTGGTTGGTTGCTACTTGCTTCTGATTCGGAAAACTTTCATGGGATTTTGGTACGAAGATACCTTGTTGCCCGATTCTAGCATGGAAATCTTCTAGGAATTCTCTTGTAATGATAATGATTCATTTGGGGTAGTCACACCTTCTCCACTCCATTTTCAATCTTCACCAAATGGAGATGTGGTAGGCTCTCCTTGATCTGCAGAGGCCCCATTCTTTGAAAATTGAGAAGTATTTCAAGAGAAGAATGGGGTGCAGAAGTCTTTGCACGCAAAGTTTTCATCCTTGGTTGCTTGTTTTCACCATTGCTTGGCTCATGTTGACCATATTTTTTTTTCTTTTTTAGCAATTGCTCCTCCTAATTTTTGGTTTATTCCTCCTGGTTTAACCATTCTCCATTCTTCACTGCCCACAAAAGGGAAGTCACACCTTTTTCATGGAGAAGTGTTCCCATTGGCTCCTATTTCCATTTCAAAATTTCTCATTCTTCATGGAGGTTTCATTCATTCTTGAAGAAACTGTGACTACCCCTATTGTCTAGCGATATGCAGGAATCTTGTGCTCAGTTGAGGTGACGTACTGCCCAAAACTCTAATTTCATTTGAATGTCTTCTCGAATTGCTCAGATGTGCTTCAATGAGTAGAGGGCATTGGGTAGATGCAGTAGTACACGCTGTCCGGGCTCTTGCTTGGAGTCAAGGCAATGCAGGTATGAATACTCATTACTCATCATCTTTTATTGAAATCATTGTGTTGTAAATGCAAAGGGGTCTCAGTATTGGGAAGTTTTGACAAAAAAAATAAGCTTAGTTGTCACGAGCTGGACGCGGATTTGCAGCGGAGTGAGAGGATGGGCCAAGGTGAGGACGGATCGGGCGTGACGAAGCGATTTCTTGTGACTGGTGGGGCTGGCTTCATTGGTTCGGCGGTCGCGCGCCACTTGGTGCGAGATGAGACCGGCCATGAGGTATTGGTCGTGGACAAGCTCACATATGCTGGTAATCTCGACTCGCTGGCACCGATTGCGGAGCATCTCCGATTTCGTTTCGAGCAGGCGGACATCGGCGACCAGCCGCGGATGCAAGCCATCGTTGCAGCGTTTGAGCCAGATGTGATCATGAACTTGGCGGCCGAGAGCCACGTGGACCGGTCGATCGATGGTCCCGGCGAGTTCGTCCAGACCAACGTGGTGGGCACATTCGCACTCCTGCAGGTCAGTGATCCCAAAGATGATTTTTACTTTTAGCTCAAGTGCCTGGCTAACAACGTACTAGAGAGTGGGCAGGGTTGTGCCGATTTGTGTCGATTCGGGAAAATAGCAAGTGTTGAGGTGAGCCCGTAGGGTGAGATATAGGGCGAGCTATTTATCGGAATCAGCAGAATTTGGTCTGCTCTCTGGCGTAAAGAGCGGGAGGGGGCCGTCGTATTTTGCAAGCATAATCAACGGTAGTTGAGCACAATCAGCAAGTGTCAGTGCTTGCTGATTCTGCAAATTAATTGAGCTCAAAACAAGTAAAATATGTTTCTCTAATCTTAACGTTGCTTGAAAAGCTATAGTTCTCACAAATTTAACACTAAAATGTTCAAGAGTTTTTTAGTTGCATAATTTTTTTGGGTAGCAATCCCGCAAAATTTAGCTAATTTAAGAGCATCTACACCCTTGCACACAACCTATGAAGTGTTAAGTGTTTCCATCTACTTTTGGAAAGCCCTCAAATTTTTTCTCTCCCACCTTTGCTCTTCAAGCATGCTCCATATATAGTCAATCGGCCTCACAATTAGTCAATTGACCAATCATCAAGTGCAGTAGAAGATAGAGCTCACTAAACTTAGAATGAATAGTGATTTCAAGACACGCTCAGTTTCAATGTCAAGAGAACATTTTCAAGGGCTTGAGTATTCGTCATCTAAGTATTACGTGTGCAAGTCTGTATGTGTGGGTGTTGATGCTCTAAGAGCATTGCCACCGCAAATGGAAAGATACACTTTACCTTTACCTTTATGGGAGGACCTGGACTTTGGGCCTCCACCGCATAGTTGCTACCAATTTTCAAAGAACACGGAGAGCCGGTACAAGCTTTTGTTCATGCCATTATGGAGGTCTTTCTTGTTCACACTAGAGTTTACAAAAGGGCTTCAATTCCCTAATTATAGTTGGAAGGTGCTAGAGAGAATAAGTTAAAAGGTTCTAACAACCACAAGGGCAAGAGGGTTAGCTTGAGTGCAATGGGAATATTTTGGAAATTGTGGAGCCGCTACTCATAGCAAACTCTTGTCAATTTTCTTGTAGGGATTTACTAACAAGAAAATATGACAAAGGAAAAAATCATAGAAGAAATAGTTATAAATGTTTAACTGCTCACGAGGAAAATGTGAAGAATTCTTGAAACTGATAGAGGGATTAACAAAAATTTGTTGCAATTGACTCGCTTGATGACTCTCCAAAACACTTGTCACATTCAGTTTCTAGTGAAAGGGGGTGGAGCTGCTCTAAAGATCGCTGCTGCAGGTGGCTCTGGGCTTCTGGCGCGGGCTCTCACCCCAGCGTCGCGCCGCGTTCCGCTTCCATCACGTCTCCACCGACGAGGTGTTCGGGTCGCTTGGTCCAGAAGAACGTCCGTCTCGAGAGGAGTCTCGCTATCAACCCAACTCGCCCTACGCCGCCTCCAAAGCGGCCTCCGATCACTTTGTGCGCGCCTGGCACGAGACTTACGGCTTGCCAACGCTCATCACCAACTGCTCCAACAATTACGGTCCCTATCACTTCCCGGAGAAGCTGATCCCGCTCGTCACGCTCAACGCGCTCGAGGGGAAACCGCTGCCTGTCTACGGCCAAGGCTTGAACGTCCGCGACTGGCTCTACGTCGAGGACCATGCCGCCGCGCTGGTGCTTGTCGCCGAGAGGGGCGTGGTGGGCCAGAGCTACAACATCGGAGGCCACAACGAGCGAACCAACATCGACGTGGTTCGGGCGATCTGCGCGCTGGTGGACGAGATGGCGCCGGACGCAGTGATCTGGCCTCGTGAGAGCCTCATCACGTACGTTGTTGATCGGCCAGGGCACGACTTTCGCTACGCGCTGGACGCGTCCAAGATTGAGCGTGAGCTCGGCTGGCGACCTGCTGAGACCTTTGAAACCGGTCTACGAAAGACAGTGCAGTGGTTCCTGGTCAATCGCCCCTGGTGGCAGCGTGTGCGCTCTGGTGGCTATGGCGGTCACCGGCTCGGAACGCTGTAGAAAGCACCAGAGACGCTCTTGAGAGCATCATCAATCCAAGATGGGGAATGGTCCTGTAACTGCATTTCTTTTGGTGGGGTTAGTTGTGTGAGAGAATGAGGAATATTTAAGGCTTTAGCGCAACCACAGCAATGCATAATAAGGAGATGACATTGTTAAAACAATCTCCTTAGATGGTAAATTTGTTTGTTACCTAATGTCCTAAGACTTTCACTGCATTTGTTGCTGGAATGACACGTTGCTTGCAATAGCTTGCAATTTCTCGGCAACAACTTACAAGTACTCACAAGTGTCTTCTTTGGTGCCTAAATCTGTGATGGGAGTTGCGTCAGGATTAGGAGGATTTGTCCGGTGAAAGGGACGACAAATTGACTTGGACAGGGAGTAATGCAAGAAGACTGACCAATTCCCCATCCCATTCCTTGTGTATGCGTTGATAATGCCCTGAGCAGGTATGAGCCACAGCAGTTCCCTCCATTCACGAATTTCTGCACAATTCTTCAAGCAAATCTGTCCGTTGCTGAAATGCTCAACCTCGTAAGAGGCGTTGATATCATTAGCCCAACTTTGTCTTTGCGGCATAGATTACATGCAGATTTAGTACATCGTGTATACGCGTTGGGATTCTTAAACACCATACTTGTGCTTTGATTCGTATTAGGAGAAAGGATTCTGTATACAAGCCTCTGACCCATGTTGCTTTTGAGGTGATCCTAATTTTGGAATAAATGATGTTTGTTCCCTAAATTTTTTTCGTAGAAACCTTGATACTTCATGCACGGTATCTGGTGATTTGCAGTTGGAGGAATAATCTTATACCGAAGTTGACGTTACAGGTTCAAATGACTTGCTATGGACTTACCAGGTTTATAGTGAAGAGCTGCTGGCGTAAAAGAAATCCTTACCAACTAGCAAGTGCTGCCCTCACCAGGCCCCAGTTAAACAAAGCCAAAGAGGGCCATCTCTGTTAATGCTGTCATTAAGGGTGTCCTCAATTGAGGCATGGGTAAGAGTCCTAGAAATGGTAGAAATGGTAAAAGGAGGACCTTGTTACGTGTGCAATTCTTGCAGCTGTCTTGAGGAGTTTGCAGTCTTAATGTGTGACTGTGCAGTCACAATGCACGACTAACTTTGGAACTACTAGGGACATGGGAATGCGCGGTTGAGAAAGTTGATTGCAAGAGGGATGGAAGAATTGCAAATGGAACTATTAGAGAATTATTGCTGACCAAACTTGAATAGTGACCACTTCTTTGGGTTTTGCAAGTTCTTTTGAGTGCCAATCAAAATAGCTCTTGTGCTGAGGTTGCAAGCTTCCATTGGAGACAATTTTCTCCCATTATGGTTGGATCTACCTCCATTATATCAATGTAATTATTACCTTTTGTTGAAAGTGAGGCAAAATAAACTATCTCCAAGCTTCTACCCATTCATGAGCTCGAGCTATCCATTCTAAATTAATTACTTCAAAATGGGACGTGAGTCAATGTCATGCATCCACTTCAAAATGGGGCACAAGTAATTCTCACTTTTGAAAATATTGATGGCCTCTTCCTCTTTAGATATCTACTTTTGATGAACTACTTTAACCCTTAAATGTCCCGTGGGCATAGTAGATACAGTGCTATTATATAATTGACATTTGGTACCATCAAGAAGTTATAATTTGGGATCTCAAATAGCTCACTAAGACAATATTGATCTATATTCTAATTTTTTTATTGATCTCAAATGTAGTAAAAGTATAAATATGTTTGAAACACAAGAAAAACACCTCATATTGTATTGGCCATAGCAGCACACTTGGATGTTTAAAGGTTAACACATGTTCATGAATACTAAAAGAAAACTCCTCGCCTTTACTTCATGAAGTCATAAAATTCCAAAAAAATATGTTTACTAAACTTTTGCTCACTGACTTTTATTTGAGAAAGGAAATCACCATTTTTTAATAGTCACAGGACGGTAGTTTTTTCAAAGGATGAGCCCATGAGACGAAATAGGTCCCTTCCTGTGTATTTTGAGATTTCCGCTAGGGGATAACGGGGCAAGCAGAAGAGCCCAAGGAGTGTACAGAAACTGCGCAGTTTTGTTACCTTGAGCTGGCAAATCACGAAAAACTGCGCAGTTGCAGGAGCAGAAAGAAGTATTTTAGCCATTCAGGGGGGCACAACTCACATAACTTCCCACGTCCCAACTCCACAAGTTCCTAGCTCGATGCCAAATCCCAACTTCATGTGCAAAATTATTAATAAAACAACTGAACGTTTTATACAAAAAGTTAATGGATCTTAACTCCATAGAGTTTCAATTTCTACTCAAGTGAACCCAATTCTTAAAACAAAGTCATTAGCTCTTGCCTTCTTAGCATCAAGATTTCCAAAAATGCTGTAGGTGCGTGACATAGAGTGATGTAGTGCTCATGTATGTGGCTAAATTTAGCCAACTTTTTACTAATTTGTTTATCAAAACCTTCAAAAAATGTAACCACCATGATGTTAAACTTGAAGTTTTAGCATATTGAGGGTTATGTTTAGCTACTTGAGCTAAATACGAAAACGACATAGGGGATCATTGTTATGAAGCTGACAAAACCCAATTTCCATCCTAACCTCTCACAATCAAATACTGAGAGTTCCACCATACTTGATACTTAGCGTCAACTGCCCCTAAGTTATACAACATCTTTGCTAACATTGAGGCAAAGTTGCAGAAAGTTACAATTCCAGTCTTTAAAGTTTTTTTGTTAAGTTTGGTTTGAAGAGTCTTTTTATATTTTTTGGAAGTCAATTGATATTTGATAGGATAAAAATTCAATGGGATGTGCTTAAATCAAGGGTAAATTTGATGGATGCCCTTGAAGTTTGCAATATTTGTATAGATGCCCCTTGTTTTTCAGAAATTGCATAAATATTCTTTGATTATAATTTGCAAACGTTTGTTCTATTGTGCACACCACTTCCTGATCAATGTTGAAGCAAGGAATGCAACAGTACATGAAAGAAGTAGCGTGTGCACAAAAGGAGAAGAACGTGACGTGCACAACTAAACAAACATAATTTATTTTGACCCAAGGGCGTTTATGCAATTTCTGAAAAACCAAGAGCATCTATACAAATTGCTTAACCTGTAGTGGTGTTAATCAAAATATCCTTTAAATCAAGGGAATTTTTATGGATGCCCCAAGAATTTGTCATATTTGTATAGGTACCCTTGGTTTTTCAGAAATTGCACAAACATCCTTGAACCCTAATTTGTGAGCATTTGTTTTGTTATGCATGCTACTTCCTTCATGACAGATGTTAAAGCAAGGAGTGCAATAGAATGAAAAAGAAGTAGCATACGCACAAGGGAGAAAGAATTGACATACTCAATAAACTAACCGTCTGAAAATTCTGTTCCAAGGGTACTTGTGCAATTTCTGAAAAACGTCAGGGGTGTCCATAAAATTATCAACCTATGTCCAGACTCCAGATCCAGAGTTTCTTATGTTTTCATCATGTAATTTTCAATGTACTTTCAAGTTCAAATTCCCCAGTACGAGCTGGACTGAGCATGTCAGGACTAGGCATAGGCCCGGTCCCCTGAGAGATTTTAAAACCGTGAGCAATGAGAATCATCGTGAGGTACGCCGAAGAGATTCCCTCCAGCAAGTGTTTTTTTCCCCACAACGTGACGAGTCTACCTCAGAAGCACGTTGGGTTTCCCATTCAACACTCACTGTATCTCTCGCCATGCACGAACAAGCCAGCCGACCACCCCTGGCGACGCGCAGAGCGATTCAGCACAAGGAACTTCAACTTCAAAAGGCTCAATCTTCTTTGAAATCCTACACTGCAAACTCTCGTCAAGGGATTTGCATATGAATTCCTTGTGTCTTAACAGGGAAATATGAGACAGGAAAAAGCCATAGAAGAAATAGACAGAAATGTTTGACAACTCACACGAAAAATGTGAACGTGAATAATTCCTGATATGACACAGGGAAATTTAAAAAAGGTTGCTGAGCAACACAGATCGAGCTTGCCAATCACGATTAACCATGCTTTTGATCGGTACCGAAACGTACGTGAAAGCTGCAGAATGATACGAAACCGGACCGTTCAAAACTTTGCACTTTGGCAGATTTCTTAAACGCTGCTGCCTTTTCTTGAAACCTAAAGGTTTGCCCTTTCAAAGATGACGGCCGAAATTAGTGTAACCGAATTCCGTTACGAAGCGCTTGAACTTCTCATCGTCGTCGAGTGCACTGCTGCTGAATCCGTGCACTACAGTGCACTCGCTGCCGTCGTCAGGCCCGGTCGGAGCCAGCCAGCCAGGTACATCGATTCCCCGGTGTCCTGTGCCTGCTGCACTCACTCACTGCATGCTCTGTCCTGCATCCCACAGTCCCTTCATCCCACAATCACACTTTTTCTCATGTCATATGTAATCCGGGACGTAATCGCTGCAGAGCAACTCGATCGCCACCCTCGTGTTCCAGCTGAGACTACTCTCGGATTCTCCTCGCGTTCCGAGCTCACCGGTCGTTCTTGCAGGACTGTGATTCTGGGTACAGTTCAAAACCAGGAGGATGTTGCTGAGTTCTGTCAATAGGGTGGAGTTGGCTCGGGGAATGCTATTTCATGAGCGGGATCCGTGAGCCGTGATTGAGCCGTAAGCACGGATTTTTAGTCAAAATAATAAATTCCACATATAATTGTGTACACAGGGTCCTATAATTATGCATATTAAACTATCATCTCTTCAAAAGCTTGCTGTTTTTATAATTATTTCATTGATTTTGAGTTGAGAGACTATTCTAGCTCACAAAATTTTGAAGCCCCGCTCATGGCTCACAATTTTATGCTCATCGTGACCGAGTTGTGGTGTTAATTCTTGGTCTATTTTTGCAGGTGTTATTAGTCCGGTAGTTCGCCACATGGTGAGCTCGAGGCATGCACGTGGAGTATGTGATCCAGAAGTTGGACAAGGAATTTTAATTCCAACCTCCGGAGGAAACCCAGGTTTTGCAACTTTTTCCCCTTTCTATGGACTTTGGTGATTGATTTTCTCCATGCGCGTCCCTTCCCGCTTCTTTTTCATCTCTGCTACGACGTCCATCATTTTCTGTTAGCTCACATTAATTGCCTGGATCTCAGTTTGTACCAGTTAGTTCGGATGTATGTATCACCCTGAATATTTATCTTAAGGTCTATTACATTGTATCAAGCAATCTACTTCTATGCATGAATCATGTAGTGAAATTCTTCGTAAAGTTACACTCTTGCAAAAGTGCAAAATTGCTGTTGAAGCAGCACACAGAAATTAAACAACTTTGGGGATGTTATTTTCAACCAACGTGGTGGGAGTTTGAAATTGTAGACATCTCAATGCTGTTTAGTTTGTTCAGCGTGGAGTTTGTCCTAGTGCAAGTCCATTACTTGTAAATCTTTCAGCTTAATAATGTTTTTAAGCGCTTTCATGGGACAGATTGCAAACTGTGAATCGAAGATCAAACTTAAAACCCTGAATTTGGTTAAAACAGCAGAGTCGGTGAAATTGGTGAATGCTATTTCAGATTCAGTCACACGAGTGCTCTGAGTAGAAACTTTATACAGACAAACTCAACTGAAAACCCCAGATCTATACAGGTGGTAGTTTTGGAAGATCTGGGCACAAACACCATATTAGTTTAATCGAGAAAAGGATACGTTTTGGAATTCATGAATTTGGCATTTTTGAGAGTATTTTGGTGATTTAGAGTGAGTTTTATGATGATTTCTTCAAAATCTTACATCAATCATCATAAAAGTCACCTTAAATCATCAAAATACTCTCACAAATGCAAAATTCAGAAGTCCCAAACTGTACCCTTGTCCCAATTTAATGAATATGGGGTTGCACGTAAATGGCACGACTTTACCGGCTCTGAAACAAGCCATTATTACAGATAAGACCAATTCATTGTAAGAAAGGAGATTCCTGTTGAACAGTCCTCAAATTAGCTGCCATTGCTTTCTCATAAAATCCCTCACGGCGACCATTTGCTGATTTTTTTTACAGGAAGTCTTACGAGAATGAGCTCCGAATTGGTGCATCCGGGAGCGCCCACATCAGTCCTGTCGACCAAGTGGACATTTCCGAAAGGTCGGAACCTACAAAAAGCCGTGCACAACTTACGAGTCACCATCTTGTGTGGTTTCGTCACAGTCCTGGTGCTCCGGGGCACCATTGGGATTGGCACATTTGGATCGCAGAATCAGCCCAAGGGGACGACGAGTGACAGTGCCCAATCCCATGATCAAAGCTCCAGTGACCCGCGGCGCGTCCTCAGCGCCACCATCGACGAGCTCGAAGATCCGGAGCCCGACTCAGGTGCTGTAACCAGTGATTTTCTCACAATTATCAAAGCCTAATTTGTGACACCCCCCTCCAAGATCTCATTCCATGCTACGTTTCCTCTAAAATCTATCAATTTATATTATCGTACTGGTTTTTGAAATCACCATTTTTCGTAACACTCTTGATTCCCAGAATCCCAGAGAAAGGTCTCTTCGGCTAAGGGGGAAGCCCCCATAGCCACCAACGCCCTGTACTCAGCCTGTAGGGTGTGCTATTTTTAACATCAGCTGAAATAGGTGCTTTGCTTTTCAAAGGCTGGAACTTGGGAGTTGGGACCACTTCAGTCTTGTCACGTGTCCCAAAGTGAAGTAGGAAGTAATGAGCAGAAAGTAGTAGTTTGGCTATTATCTGAATTGCATGAGTTTAGACATTGACCATGGATTTGGGGACACTTTTTAACTCCCAAAATTCACAATAATTTCAGTTTGCAAAATAATTTATATAAAATTTGCAATCCCAATATTTCTTAGCTTCCTACATGAGAAAAATACTTTTTTTCCTCAAACTCTTTGTAGTTTGTTCTAGAATTGCTTAAGTTATTAGTTATGGGTGCTTCCACCTTATTCCTTTTTTCCAGTGAGTATCCCGGGCTTCTACTGAAATGCTACTGGAGCTGGTAAATTTTAATGACCGACATACTGCCACATTACGCAATAGCTCGAATACAGTCTAGACTTGGCAAACATTGGGAAAGGAACTTGATTAGTCACTTGAAGCATGTTGTTGTTGTTTTTGATGTTTTTGAGGTTTTTGAAAGCTTTTTTGCGGGTCGTTTATGGTGAAGTGATTGGGGAAACTTTGTGGGATATAATTCGTCTTCTTAAGGGGGCGACCCATATACGATGGGTCCGGCGATTACGGACTGGAACGAGCAGCGTGCGGCGTGGCTTTCTCAGCACCCGAGAATGCGGAAGAACAGCCGCGGCGCCGACCGGATGCTGCTGGTGACGGGATCCCAGCCGAAGCCGTGCGACAGTGCGGTGGGCGACCACCTGCTGCTCAAGAGCTTGAAGAACAAAATCGACTACTGCAGGTCGGGAGAATGCTATTTCATGAGCGGGGTTACGTGAGCCGTGAGTAGTGAGTCCGGATTTTTTGTCAAAATAACAAGTTCTACTTATAAAGTACGTAGGATCCTATAATTGTGCATAAATTTTTAAGTTATCATCTCTTGAAAAATTTAGTTCATTTAACGTGTAATTCGTTAAATTGGGAAAAACGTAGGTACCATTTTGAATTCCACTTGAAACCCAAAAAGTTACTTTAAACCATATTCAAAGGTATCAAATTCAATCTGGGCTACTAAGATTTTTTTCCTCGCAAATTTCTCCTATCAGGTGAGGGCACAAGTATCAAAAAAATGTTGTGAGCTCAAATTTAGGTGATCAGCTGAATTCTTGAAAGTCCCAAAATGTACTACTTTTCCCAATTTAACGAATAAAGCATTATTTACTTTTTTTTTTGAACATGTAATTCATTAAATTGGAAAAAAGCTTACATAGTGGGGCTTTTGAATTATTCATTTTTAAGAGATTTAGGTGATTTAAAGTGAATTTTGTGATGATTTCTTCAAGGCCTTACATTAATGATGAAATACCTTATAGGAATAATTGTCAAAAAAGCTCACTTCAAATCACCAAATATTCTCACAAATGCAAAGTTTAGTATTCTCAAAATGCGTTTTAGGAAAGAACATCATATTCATTGAATTGGGAAAACCAGATTCCCAAGTTGTTCTTCACCTTAAACCCAATGTTTCTCCTTAAGCCGTTTAAATACTAGATTTGAAGGTATCAGATTCGATTTGAGCCATTGAGATTTTGCCCCTCACAAATTCCTCCTCTCAGCTCAGGTGAGGACACATGTACCCAAAAAAATGCTGAAACCTAGAGCTTGATCTAAGGTGATCACCTTAAACCTAATTTATTCCCAAAATGGATGTTTATGACGTTAAAGTGTTTTTCCCAATTTAATGAATAAGGCGTTTCCAATAATTTTGAGTTGAAAATATGTTCCTGCCCACAGAAGAATCTGGAATCCCCGCTCATGGCTCACCAATTTACGTTTACCAAATAACTGTCGTTGTCCCACAGGTTGCACGACATCGACATTTTTTATAACATGGCGCACCTGGACGCCGTGATGGCGGGGTTCTGGGCCAAGCTGCCGCTGCTGCGCAAGCTCATGCTGGCGCACCCCGAGGTGGAGTGGATCTGGTGGATGGACTCCGACGCCTTCTTCACCGACATGGTGTTCCAGCTCCCCATGGAGAAATACCGCCACGTCAACATGGTGCTGCACGGGTTCGACGAGATGATCTACTCCCAGAAGAGCTGGGTGGGGCTGAATACTGGGAGTTTTTTGTTGCGGAATTGTCAGTGGGCGCTGGACCTGCTGGATGCGTGGGCGCCCATGGGTCCCAAGGGCAACGTGCGCGTGGATGCGGGCAAGGTACATATATACACTACCTTCACTGTATAAATCAAGGGAACTTTATATAAAAGGCCACCATATCACAAATAAAAACAACAAAAATGGCCCCAATTAATAATAGGGGAAATTTGATGGATGCCCCTGGAGTTTGCAATATTTGTACAGATATTTCTAGTTTTTCAGAAATTGCACAATACCTTCGGATCATAATTTTTAGGGGTTTGCTCTATGATGCATGTCACTTCTTTTTCCCTTTGTATGCACATTGCTTCCTTTTTGTGCTCTTGTATTTTTTGCTACAACATTGGTCATGAAGGAAGTAATGTGCACAACAAAACAAATCCTTGAAATTATGGTCGAAGGGTATTTGTGCAATTTTTGAGAAAGTAGGTATATCTATACAAATATGACAAATTTCAGGGGTATCCATCAAATTCTCCCTTTAAAAATAATAACAAACAGCGGCGCACACACCTACGATTATAACAATCTCACAAGAATGGGACTTCCCATTGGCTGTTGCTTTTCATTCATTCATTGATTACCGCTGGCTGTCAACGATTTTGCTCTGCTCGCCATTCAGTGCGCAATGATGTGGTGCTTTCAAGACTTCCTGCACTTTACACAGAGCACTCACCGTAGTCTCCATAGCTCTGAAGAGAAACATTTTTCAAAAATAGAGAAGCGGCAGTATTGCAGTTGTGCCCCTGATTACTTTCAAACTGTGCATAGCATAATCATGTTATTAGTTTTATTGAAAAATTTGATGGATACCCCTTGGTTTTTTCAGGAATTGCACAACTACCCTTGAACCATAATTTTCAAGCAATATTTTTATCATACACACCACTTCCTCCTCCCCTGTACACACACACATTCCTTCTGTCTTGTTCTGTTGCACTCTCAGCTTCAACATTGGTCATGAAAGAATGAAAGAAATGATGTGCACAACAAAACAAACGTTTGAAAATTCTAGTCCAAGGATATTTGTGCAGTTTCTGCAAAATTAGAGACATTTATACAAATATCGCAGACTTCAGGATGTATCCATCAAAATTTCCCTAGTTTTATTACGGTTTACCGCCCTCACGTGTCAATCACTTAGCAATGGATTTTCAGCCACAAAGTGTGACACACAAGTGCTTCATCTTTTAAAAACTGGTAAAGACCTACATTCAAATGTAACGCAAGTTGAGATTTGCTGCTATTTCTAAAGAGAAAAGTAGCAATTTTATGCAAATTTTGGTAAGGTAGGAACACCCATAAGCGTGAGTGTCCCCATAACCGTCACCTTTGAAATCTTGGAAAATTTGTGTAAGTGAATACATGTAATTACAAGGATGTACAACATGAGAACATGAAATCTTAAAACTGGTGATGGATGCAATGGCAGCTTGCTCTTTAAAAATTCACAACTTATTCTCACAATATCCAAATAATACATTCAAAATTGCAAACTCATTTTATTTCTGTTCCTAATAAGATCCTATAATTGGCTAGTTGTTTATAAATAGTCATCGTGTTCAAAACCTTAGTTTGACGTTTATGGGTGCTAGGTTGACTTTTGCCGCTGTTTTCTAATGAGCAAAATGGCAATTTTTGTGGAATTTTTTGTAGGTGCTCACGGCCACGCTGGCAGGCAGGCCGGCCTTCGAGGCGGACGACCAGAGCGCGCTGATCTACCTGCTGATCACGCAGAAGGCACGCTGGGCGGCGAAGGTGTACTTGGAGAGCCAGTACTACCTGCACGGCTACTGGGTCATCCTGGTGGAGCGTTTCGAGGAGATGATGAAAGCGCACACTCCCGGCAGTGGCGACCATCGCTGGCCCTTCGTCACGCACTTCGTGGGGTGTAAACCCTGTGGCAGCTACGGCGACTACGCCGTGGAGCGATGCGTCTCGCAAATGGAGCGCGCCTTCAACTTCGGTGACAACCAGATTCTGGAGCATTACGGATTCCAGCACCGCTCTCTGGGCACGCACAAGGTCAGGCGCCTCCGTAACGACAGCGCTGACCCTCTCGGCCTCCGCTTGCCACTCCCACTCCGGCCGTGACAGAAACGCAAAAACACCCATTCTATTTCAAAGGTAACACTAAATATGATAAAATGGTTGTATGTCATTACTTTGCTTTGGCGCAGTTTAGTGTATAGGTTAACCCAAAATCTATACCAGTCCTAGTTTGTGAACTAAAATCAGACCTTTGTAAAAATTATGTCACGGTTTTTGGCATATAAGTATTTGCCAAACTTAACCCCTAAAGGACCAACTGTTTGTTCAACGGACAAATGGGATTTTGGGCATGTACCTATGGTCAAACTATTTTGCATGATTTTTTGAAACTTTTATTGAAAATGGGGAATTCAAAAATCTGCGTGGGCATCTAATTTTTATTCCAATTGATGCCAAGGAGCAAAAGTTATGCCCAAATAAGCACAAATTTGGGGACTCCAGGCAGCAACAAAAATTCTTATAAAAACTTGAAAAAAAACTTAAATTTATTTTTCTCATAGATTATATCTTTGTCTACATCTGAAGCTTTGATTCATTCCATTTGGACTAGTTATGAGAAAGTTATGGACAATCTTGTTTTTTGGGCAATCCAAGCATTTTCTTGAAAAAATAACTTATAATCTTCATTTTTTAATGCAATTTTAACATTTTTTCAAAAAAATTGTTGGAGAGGGTGAAGTTTGCTTTCTAGAACAATCTCACCATTGGGATCATTGCATTTCAATTCCATTTCAAGGTTATTAGCAATTTAAGTTTTTGTTCAATCTCATACCTTCTTCTGCCTAATGTTTTTTTTAAAGAATGAAAATTAATTATTTTTTGTCTTTTGTTTTTTCCCAAGACTACCAACTCAACTTCCCACCATGCAAAAATAGAATTCCAAACTCCATGGTGCAAAAACTTTAAGTTAAAAAAGTTCAAAGTTAAATAATCTAATCAGGCAAGGTGCAAAAAAAGTTGTTTTGTACTTTTTAAATGCAAATATCTTCCAACCTGTACGGTCAAAGTTCTTGAGTTTTGTATGACACATTCTTATAATAGTCTAGTACAAGATCCTACGGTCAAACATGCAAAAATATTGATTTTCAAACTTTTTTACTCTTTGCCATAGAGGTGGCAGTTTTGAGTGTCTTTTGACAAAATAAAGGCCATGGTCCCTTAGGGGTTAACAAAACTATTATGTCTTGCCCATGTCTCTCTTTTAATTTCTTTAGACTTTTCACTTGCTGTGTCCCTCCCTTTGTCTCTCCCTCTTCTTTGAAGTTTTACTTACTTTTCACCCTCACTTTCCTTGCCTTTTTCCTCTCCCTCATCCTAACTGAATTTCAAATTTTTGATGATTGACAAACACTCAATGCTTGACATCCAATGCCTTGTAACAGAGAATTTAAAATTCTGATGTTAATAGATAATTTTGAATTTCCCATGACTGACAAACACTTGCTTACTTTATAATAGAGTTTGATATTAGATAAGAAAATGCTTTTGCAAGTGTTCCCCTCCCATTTGGGAGTCGAGTACAAACTTCAATGTTTTGCAGCAATACTGAAGGGTGATATGGATTTTGTCAAAACGCAATCCGTAAGTTTGGAAAATAACAAAATTACTCACATCTTTAAAAAAAAATCTCAAACTTCCAAGTCTTGGAATGACTAATTGACCAAGTACGGATTCTCAGTCTCGTCTCTTGCCCGGCACTCAATGATTGCATGCCTTACAACATTCCTTTGTGTCTAGTTTCTACTTGAATCGTGTGCATAGCAATTTGTTTTTATATCCAAGTCAAAATCTCAGTAACTTGAAAATGTAGTGGCAGAATTCAAAGTTGCAAAATGATATTGATTGTGTTGAAAGCCCGTTCCGAACGGGGAAAAATTCAGCCCTCCAAGGGCTGTGAGTCTTGTTGTTCCCGATGCTAGGAATCAGCCCCGGTTGGTCGTCAGTAAAAAAATAATTAAAAATAATAATAATTAAAGTCTTAAAAAACAATAATTTTTTTTTGATATTTTGATTATTTTTCTTCTAAAATCAGACTTTTTGACGTAGTCAGTCCTCAACCTAGTCAGCGTGTGCATGTGGAAGTGTTCCCATGAGGGGCCCAAAGTTCCCATGGTTTTGGAGAAGGGGCTTTTTCTTGAGCTCAAATCCCTTGTAATGCCTAAAGATATCTTAGTGTAAAGATGATACAATTACCTAGTTATGAACTGTGTTGTGATTTACTCATGTAATTGTGGACTTTCGATATCTTTGAACATTAAATGTTCTTAATGTTTTGCATATATATATTTTTGAAACTTTAAGTGTTTTTTTGATTTGAACATATTTCTCAATATTTTACAAGTATCTGCCTTACAAAACACTTTTTAGATTATTACTTAGGGACTTTGGATAAACCAAATTTAGTTAAATGTAGCACAGGGTCAGATTGTACTCAACGTGCAAAAGAGCATTAATTTCCTTCCATTTCTTAATTGGACTCATTTGTTTAACACCATAATTACAAATTTGGATCCACAATTTTTTCTAGTATTTGGTAATTGTTGTGCTTGTTGCAACTCTTAAATTTATCCTGATTCTTGATCAAGGTACATTCCTTCAGGCCAAAAACCCACTAACTTTTGCAAATTTGCATGAAACAAGAAATTGGATTTTGGAAATGCCGTAGATAATTTTTATTGGAGCCCCCAATTGCAGTAACCAGGAAGAACTGAATTAATGAAAATGACCACACATTGTTGACACATGGATGACTTTTCCCAATTTTTCCTTGCTTGCATTCTTGGGTGCATGTTATGCGACTAACGAAAAGACAAAAAAAATCTGTGCCATTAAATTTCAAAAAATACCATTGTGTTAGTGAGGCTTCTTTTATTTGGGCACATTTAATTTTGCTAAATCTTTAAAATGGCACTTCAAACATTGCAATTAAATGTAGTATACAATGTGTTCAATTGGTAGATTTTACAAATTTGTGACCTAGTTTTAGTCTTCTTGTCATGAAAACTATACAGTGAACATTGTGCAATGAGCATCTATTGGTATTCTAAATTATTCCATGAGACTGTGCTTTTGGTAACATGCTTTGGTAATTAGTGATCCTCTCTTAAATAAAGTATTACATGAGTACCAAAACTACACCTTGAGGATGTGATGAATTTGGATTCACTTTATAAAACCCAAACAATGAGGGCTACTTTAAATTGCATAAAATGAAGCAATAGATTTGAACTGACGACCTTAGCAAATTACGAACCAACATTATGTAAGCATAAATTAATTTTTTGCATTTGCTACACTTTCTTAGCACATTTTTGGGATAATAAATGGTCTAATCTACCTAAAAAGAGATAGTTTAAAACCTTGTTATCTATAATGGTATCGTTCCATGCAATAGTCTCATAAAATCCACCTCCTTATTTTCATTCTTGGTACTTGGGTTGGTGCAAACTCCATGTTCAACAAAACAATGCAAAAAGAACATTTTTCTCACCTATTAAGGGGCATGACAAATTTAACTAGTGATGAACTTTCTAATTTCCATGTCCTTAAATGTATTCAAATAATTACAGACTTTCTATTTCTTTAACTCCTGAACATCTAGGCGTGTCGGTGCAATCAATAGAATACAAGGTATTTTTCTTGAATTTGGAATAGATTCACACCTTTACTACATTTGAGATCAACAAAGAAGTTGGAGAATAGGTCAAAGCAATTCTAATGAGCTACCTGAGATCACAAATTAAAGCTCTTTATTAGTAGAAAATGCCAATAATATGCTAGTGTATATACTATGCCTTATGGTCATGCTAAACATTGGAAAACAATAAATATTACATAGGGGAAATTACAAGTAGGGGCATGAAAATGAAAAATATTACAAATAGGGGCACAGTTTCAAAATAATGACAAATAGGAGCGCAATTTCAAAATAATTTTTAATTTTTTGTAAGTTTTTTTGGTTTGGACATTGGTTGATTTAGATATATCACATCAAATGTTAGCTAACTTCCAAGAAACTTAAAGGCCTCTCCAAATCAAGCCTAAATAAATAAATTTTTGCAAAGGGGATGGTAGATTTTAGAAAAACCTCTAAGTTTTTTGGAAGTTAGCTAACATTTGATGTGATGTATCTAAATCAACCAATGTCCAAACCAAATAAATTACAAAAATTTATTTTTTTTATTGAAATTGCTCCCCTATTTATAATTATTTTGAAAATGTGCCTCTATTTGTAATATTTTTTGTTTTCATGCCCCTATTTGTAACTTCCCCTTTTACATATGATCTTTCCACAATTTTGCATATATTTTTGATTTGGACATATTGCAAGAAGCTCTACAAGTATATCCCAATGCTTTGCAAGTCAAAACTATTTTTGAGTTATCACATCTAGACTTTGGAAGTTCATCTAAGTTACGAAAAAGATAACATCTGCATCCAAACTTCTAGAATTGTGATTGCTCAAGGATTCTCAAAAAATTGATTTTGGCATACATTGAATGACAAGTAAGCTTCAATCAATGATAGTCATGGTGTCACATTGAACAAATTGTTTGTATGTCTAAAGTGCCCACTTGAGCTCTTGTCTATTTGATTAAGTCAAGTCATGGTTAATTTCAAAAAATGGTAAAAAATGCTTACTTCATACTCCCTCTGTCCCAATATAAAGCTCCAAATTAGGCATAATTCTTGTCCCACTAAAAAGTTTTCTTAAATTGCTAATTTCAATTACTGAGAAAGCGTTTGTCACGTCCAATGATCTCATGGGGGCAAGTTAAATAATTAAAGAGCATTCCTCTCCTAACAAGCTTGGCCTTGCCCATATGAGGTGCCACTGTTGCTACTAATTTTTAAATCATCAATAATGAGGAGCTAGCAACATGTACAAATATGGTACTTTTTGCATGGAATTTGGGTGCCCAAATGGCAACATCAAAGCTCGAGATTTTGCACGCATTTGGTAGATGGTATATTGATTCTAGAACGCATGTGTCCTTAGTACAAAGACTAAAACAATGAGGAACTGGCAGCCTTCACAAAATATGCACAAATATGGTACTTTTTGCATGGAATTTGGGTGTCTAAACAACAATATAAAAACTTGAAAATTTGCAGATATTTGGTAGGTGGTATATTGATTCTAGAATGCATTTGTCACTAGTCTAATGATTAAAAATATAATTAATCCCTCGTGGAGAAGTTTTTTGGAGCTTTATATTGGGACAGAGCGAATACATACTAGTTACACACATGTTTGTCATCATAAAGTCAAGACACAGATTTAAAACCATGTAGATAAAAAAAAAATTGATTCTCCTTTTTTTCAAGTCAAAAACCCTAAGATGCAACATTAGATGAACATGTTTGTCTGTGCTATTTGAATTGCCCATCAGCCTGTCTTGTCTAGCGGGCAAATCTTGCCCAAAGTGACAACCATGATGATAGTGCACACAACATTCTAGAAGGTTGTTTTAGAGGTCACCTCTCAAACTTTTGAGAAGGACTTTTATTGTTTTTCTCTCCAACATCTCCAGCTTGTTGTTGCTTCAACTTGTGCAATCCATCAGCATTTCAAGCTTGAATTTTCAAGCATTTTGCTTGAAGTTTGAGAATGAGGTTGCAGTCCAAAGTCGCCCCGAGTTGCCCTCAGCTAATCGCCTCCACTGCTGAACATGGGCATTCAAAACTTCATCACTTCACCGTACATTTCCAAAATAGTAATGAAAATCGTGGCATGAGTTTGAAAACTTGGAGCTCAGCACTTCACCATATATTTTCAAAAGCAAAGAAATTTGTGACAGGAGCTTGAAAACTTGGAGCTTGAGATGAACCATCACGTCATGATACACGGCTGTCAACTTTTGCTAATTAATTGTCATCAGTCAAACAAGTAAAGCCCATGTGAAATATGACGTATTTAACCCATTAACGACCAAGCGACCAATATGTGGTCGATTCCCAATATATTTGTGGACCCTCTGGTCGTTAATGAGTTAACTAGCAATGAACTATTCATATAGTTATAGATTTTTTATGTTCTAAAAAAAATTGAAGATTTCTAATTGTTTTACATGTGATTATTTCCACAGTTTTGCTGTGTCTTTTAAGTTGGACATAGTTTTATAAGTATCTCCCATTATTTTGGCAAACCAAAGCAATTTTTGGGTTGTTATTTTTAGGATCTAAACAATCCGTTGTTAAATGTGAATAAATATTCACCATATTCAATAAATTGGGAATATTCCAAGTCTCAAACAAAGAATTTAAACTCCACTATTACTTGATACCAAGTTTCGCTATCATCATTCTCAATGTTGGTTGTACTCTCAACTCAATAAAATGAGAGTTCTACTATCATCATTATCATTGTTTGTTGTACTCGCAAGTCTCAACTGCATAAAATGAGAGTTGAACCTACACAAACTTTTACATGTTCACGGAAAATCATGCACAATGTTGTTGCTCCATAAATTCATATAAACGTCAATATTGTTAAATTGGCATCATTCAATTATTTCACCAAAGTTCACGCAAAGCACGTCACACGTCCTATACCCAGAATCAATAGCGGTCCTGATAGGGGATTAAAATTAGGCCTTTATGAAGGTATACCGACTTTTGATGCAGAAGTACCTCCAATTCAACAAATTTGACTATTTTATAGAAAAAATCATTCACCTTGATTGATAATAACTCAAAAAACTGTGAATGTTGACTCAAATGTCTTGAACATCATGGTTGTCACAATGGACCAGGCCTTCCCAAGAGATGAAGACTTTCTGTTAATTTTCAGACAAAAAGAAATGGATGCTAAAAGTAACACAATTTATTTTTGTATTTTTTGAAGCATGATTGAATTGATGATGAATTTTCAAAATTTTCTATAGTAGGCACCCATTTGTGATTCTAGATCTTCCATAAATCATTCCCTTGCAACTTATAAAAAGATGAGGTCAAATCCAGGAGTGTGATTGGCTCTTATGATAAAAGACACCAATTCTTTTCAAACTAAGGGGGTTCTATTCAAGAACCACCTCATATCTATTCTTGGGGTACATATGATATGCATTATTTGTGAGGGGACACAATTCAAGGTACCCACCTTAACCCCTAAAGCCTTGAACACCCTTTTTTGGCAACATAGCAATTTTAGGCAGCTCACTATGAATGGGGTTTTCATTTTTTTTCTTTGAAATTTTTACACATGATGTGTCCAAGAAGTAGCTTTAACCCCAAAACGACCCTGAGGACAAAATGTGTCATGGACCAATTTTTGAAGCTAAATAAAACCTACCAAATTACTATTTTTAGTAATTTATATTTTTGAAAATTTCTTTTTGAAGTTTAGTATTAACTTCAACAATCTGAATTTGCAAATGATTGACTATGATTTTTCTATTCAAGACTTTGTGCATGGGTGTCCATTGCAATCTTGACTTTATTTAGTGCTAAGGGCTCTAGGGAGTGAGCCTCAAATACACTAAATCTTTGAGAAAAATCACATTAGAAATTCATTTAAAAAATTTGTAGAGTAGATTTTGAGAAGTCATAATTTGATTGGGGTTATGCATGTTAGGCCCTTAAACCTCATGTTTTTTTGGTGACCAACTTTTTAAATTTGAGATGTGGAAAGAAGATTGAAAGACTTCAAATTGCTTTCAAAATTTTAACACCCTCATGATGAATCATTATAATCTTTCAATCCATAAGAGATATTGTTGTGTTTTCTTTTCAAATGTGATCTCTAGCATGTCTAATTTGATTTTATACAGTTACAATTTAAAAACAATTGATAAAACTTATCAAAATGTTGAATTTTTGTTCATATCAGAGCAAATTCCTAGAAGCTTAGGAATTTCCAGGGTCGTTTTGGGGTTAACCCCTAAAGGACTATTGTCCCTTTGGGGGACAGGTGAGAGTTTGGGCATATACCTTTGGGGGACAGGTGGGAGTTTGGGCATATACCTTTGGATAAGCTACTTTGTGTGATTTTTTGAAACTTTTATTGAAGGTGGGGAATTCAAATATCTATGCGGGCATCTAATTTTTTCCTCATTCCAACAATTGTTGAAGAAGTTATGCATGAAAATCTGAAAAGCAAGGGAGGACTCCCCGCTTGGGCAGCCCAAAAAATTCTTTAAAAATTAAATTTTTTTAAATCAAATTTTAAAATTGGTTCCTGAGATTTTCTTATAGGTGAGAAGCTTTTAATCATTCAATTTCAATCAACAACATGAAACTTATAAGATGTTTTTGTTTGCGGGCAATTATGGAATCTCTACTCTAAAATAAACTTTGTAGTCCATTATTTTACTCAATTTTTTTTATTTTGAAAAAAAATCAAAACCAAAGGATGTAGAGTGTTTATCACAACATTATGACCATTGGGATTTGCATTTATCATTTTAATGATTAAATTCTTAACAATTTAGTGATTTGACTCATTCTCTACTTCTTTTTACTTATTAATTTTTCCTATGTGTTGTGTACTTCCAATTGATTTGAAAATTCCCCCACACATAGCTAACTTGCTCTCCTACATGGAAAAAGTAAAGCGCAAAGTTGCATAGAGCAATTATTTTCATGTAAGAATGGTCAAAGGCTTTTGAAATTTTGCAGCAGCATGAAAAAAAACTTTTCTTTTCACTTTAGATGTAAATATCTCACTCATGTCCATCCAGAATGACCTGATTTATTTTCCACAAGTACCTAATCCAGTCTAGGGCAAGATCCTACGGTTGGATTTTCCAATTAAAAAAAAAGAATTACCTTCTTACTAACCCCCCAAAAGGGGCAATTTTGAGTGATTTTCACGGAAAAAATGGCTCAGTCCTTTAGGGGTTAAGGCCTAAAAAATTTCATAACTTTTGACTTCATGGTTCAAAAGTTATTGCATGATATGTAGTTTTCTTTGCTCTGTGGATAGCCAATTTTTTTTTATAAGTACATTTTTTGAATCTTTTTTTTTGAAATTGGTTATTTGAATTTCTCCTTAAATTGATATGTACTTTGGAAGCTTTGAATCATTCCATTTTTTTTATGAATGAGATGAAAGTTATGAGGAGATTTTGTTAGCAGGCACTTATGGATTCTCTACTCTAAAATAAAATTTGAAGTCCATTAATTGACTCAATATTCAATATTTTGGAAAAAAACAAAACCTAAAGATGTAGATTGTTTATCACAACATTATAACCATTGGGATTGGAAATTTTCATTTCCATAGTTAAGTTCTTAACAATTTAGTGGTTTGAAATCATTCTCTAGTTCTTTTTACTAATTACTATTGTTATTCCATGTGTTTGAAAATTCTAGAAGCTTTGAAAATTTTCAAGTGTGTACCCAACTTACTTTTAAGAATCAAATTCAAAAAATTAGAACCATTTTGGAGTTTTTTTCATACAAATATGACCTTGTGAAGTGCAGCTGCCCGGATTTTTGCAAAGACAGAAAATGGCTTTTTGTCAATTCAAACTCAAATATCTAACAGTCTACATGGTAAAAACTCTTGAATTTATTTTCACACTTTCACACCTTTTGATACTAGTGTAGTACAAGATCTTACAGCTACATTTGTCAAAAAAAAAAAATCTAAAATTTGATACTTGTATTAGAAATAACAGTTTTGGAGCAGTTTTGGTGAAAATTTGAGGTTAGTCATTACAAGGGATTTGGACCCAAGAAGGTGCTGCCAGTTTTGTTGTTCCTGATGTTGGGAACTAGCCCCTATTGGTCGTCAAAAAAATTAATTTAAAAAAAATCAAAAAGTCTTAGAAACAAATAAGAAGTTTTTTGAATTTTTTTTTGAAATTTTTTTTTTGAAATAATAACAAAAAAAACAAGTTGACATGATCACCTCAATGCTAGTTTATTGTGCTGCACAATGCCCATGTGGAAGGTGTTCCCGAAGTTCTATTAGATTTGGGGAAGGGACCTCTTTTTGGGCCCAAATCACTTCTAAAGCGACTTTAGGGGTTAAATAAAAAGAGAGGCTCCTCAAAGTGCAGGCGTGGCATAATAGTGTTAATAAATGGCTAATTGAAAACCTCAAATCTAAATAATATCTATGATATTAAAATATTTCCCAATTACCATGACCATGTGCAATCCAAATTTCACTCTATAATCAAATGAATTTCTAAATAGGGCATCATTAGCAAAAGACAGCTCAAGTGGTCTCCAATCTTGCAAGTACCCTTGGAATGAGACAGGAGCTCCAAAGCACGTGTCGTGATATGAGGGGTTTGGTGAGAGCCTAAACGTGTTGAATGAATTGAAACGTAAGTTTTAAAATACCGCAACATGCTCCAAGTACCTGCCACCTGGCATGACTTTGCTACCCAAAGGAAGACGTACCCTGGTCAAATACAACGTGCGGAGAGATTTTGAGCTTCCTTCGTAAAAATCCTATATTTCTCATACTCAATTGGTTTTAGTGCATGCATTGGACATTGAGTAAGTATATTTATTTTAAGTAAGAAATTTTTCAAAAACTTAACCGGTTTTTATTTGTTTCATTCAAATTTCAATTGATTTTTTTGACATTTTATTTGGCTAACTTTCTATTGTATTTTGGGTCTCCTTTTTTATATGACTCAAAATTCCCACCAAATTTTTTAGATTATAATAATGTTAGTACTAGAAAAAAAGGAAGATAACATTTGATTCACAATGACTATAAATGTTTTAAACAATTGGAACTGAGTCATTTTGTAATCATTATTAAATTATTTAGAACATTTGATTTGTTGTGGACTAGTTGCTTAGGACAATTTTTTTTTCTAGTGAGTGATGTTTGTTTTAATTGGTGATATTTGATTTTGTTGAAGTTTAGAAAATGGCATTAGAAACATGGCAATCAATTATGATATGCAATGCACATCAAAGTTCAATTGGTAAATCTTACAAATTTATGACCTAGCTTCAATATTCTTGTTATGAAGGTTTAAGGTTTGGTGTTAGAGCATGATACATCTAACTAGTTATAAAGTTTCTATGTTCTTGGACATTGGAAAATTCCCACTATATTGCATATGAATCATGGTTTTTTCAAAGTCTTACATTATTTCTACTTTGAACATGTCTCTAAATTTTTTACAAGTATCTTCCAATGTTTTGCTAGCCAAAACAAAATTAGGTCTTTACTTTTAGACTTTGAATAATTTGTATTTAAGAAAACTTGACATGTGCAGTACAGTGAAGCTTCTAGAAAATTTGATGGTCTTGGGTCCCTCAAAAACTGACTTTGACATACTTGAATGACAAGTGTGCTTTAGTCAATGATATTAGGTTGGACAAGTGCACACACAACATTCTTAGAGGTCACACTACACAAACTTGAAGAGTAAAAATCCAAGTAGACATGTAGAGGTCAGACTTATGCCTCTCCTAACCCACCAACCCACCAATGACGTTTTAGTAAAAACAACTTGTGAAAAAAGAAGACGAGGTGAAGTGACACAGACAAGCTTGAATATGCTGGATTTTTTTTTTTTTTTCCTTCAACATCTCCAGCTTGTTGTATTTTCTACTTATACCAATCCATCAACATCTCAAGCTTGAATTTTTGCTTGAAGATTGAGAAGGATGTTGCAAACTCAAAGTCGCCTTGAGTCACCCTCAGCCAATCGCCTCCACAGCTGAACATAGAAATTCAAAACTCTGACAATTAGCCATACATTTCCAAATCAGCAAACAATAGTGACAGGAGCTTGAAAAATTGGAGCTTGATATGAACCATCACGTCATGATACACGGGTGTCAACCTTTGCTAATCATCTCTCATCGGTCAAACAAGTAACACCCACGTAAAGTAAACATGATGTCTTTAACTAGTTATGGACAATTCATGTAATTATGAATATTTTATGTTTTGGACCATCAAAGATTTTTGGATATTTTACACATGGTTTTCTCAAAATTTTGCAGTGTCTTTTTATTTGTACGTCTTGTTTTCAAATGTTTTATATGTATTTCTCAATGTTTTGGTAAAGCAAAATGGTTTTTGGGTTGTTACTTCTGAAGTTTGGATAATTCATATTTAATTAAAGGGGAAATTACAAATAGGGGCATGGGGCATGAAAACATAAAATATTATAGATAGGGGCGCAGTTTCAAAATAATTACAAATAGGGGCATAATTTCAAAAAAGTGTAAATTTTTCTAATTTTTTTTGGATTTGGACACTGGTTGATTTAGACACATCACATTGAATGTTAGCTAATTTCTAAAAAACTTAAAAGACTCTCCAAATCAAGCATAATTAAAGAGGTTTTAGTAAAGTACATGGCAATTTTTGAAGACTTTTAAATTATTTGGAAGTTAACTAACATTTAATGTAATGTACCTAATTCAACCAATATCCAAACCAAAATTTTCTTACAAAAAAATCACATTTTTTTTAAAATTGTGCCCCTATTTGTAATTATTTTGAAACTACACCCCTATTATTTGTGCCCCTCTTTGTAATTTCCCCTTAATTAAACGTGACATAAAGATCACTATATTCAATAAACTGAGAATGCTGAAAGTCTCAAATATGAAATTCAGCTCCTCTATCACTTGATACCAGGTTTCACTATCATCACTATCACTGTTTGTCGTATTCTAAATTCAATAAAATGAGAACTTAATCTACACAAACTTTATATGCTTACTAGAAATCATGCACAATGCTGCTGCACCCAAAACTCATATAAACATCAATCTAGTTAAAATGGGGAGTATTCAATTACCTCAGCACAGTACACTCAAAGCAGGCCACACGGACTAAACCCCAACTAAGCCCCAAATCTATACAGGCCCTAGTTTGCGGATTAAAATCAGACTGTTATGAAGACACATCAAACTTTCGACGCAAGAATACCGCCAACTTAACAAAAGTAACGTGTATAACAATTTTCATTCACCTTGGTTGGTAATAGTTCAAAATTGTTCAAATTTTTTGAATACTGTGTCTCAAATGTCTTGGAAATGGTGAGAGAAGTCCTTGCCTGCAAGTAGCAGCTCCAGTATAAATGCGTGCTTTTCCATCACTAGTTCTCATCGGCATGATCGGTTCTCCGAGTATTGTTGGCCCGACCACCACCAGAGTTTACCAGTTTTGGCTTCTGAATTCAAAGGTTTTCCAAGCTGCAGTTTCTAGTGCAAAGATGGCCAACTTACCGGCTCATATCCCACTGGCAGCCTTAGTGCTCACGCTGCTGGCACTCTGCAGCTCTGTGCAAGGCAAGTAGTATATTTTAATTGTTGTTTGCACTTCAACTTTCAAAACTTTCATTGTGCAGATCGAAAGCCAGAAGCCCCTACTAGCATTCATCCTAGATTTTTTACCAGTCAATAGTGGTGATCTGCTAGTTCAATTTGCATTCATTGTCATATTCGCAAACATGTCGATATTCCCAAACTGTGTTGTCACTACTGTTTTCAGTTATCAGAATCTGGTGCTTAGAAACTCCCCTTGTTAATTTAATAAAAAATGTAAATAAAAATAGCTTCGATGCTTTGAAATATCTTTTGTTAGCATAGCTTCGGTTTAATTATATGAAGATGGCGGTAAATTGGAGCCATTGCACATAGGCACAAAAAGTACAAAAAGTGAGAAGTGAAGAGAGTCCAGTGATGGACTGGTACGGTTTGTGAGATATGTGTAAGCGGTTTTTGTAAACTTGTTTTGTAGTTACAAGTCCATCCAAAACTTACTAACTCCTTTCAACTGCATTTTGCTCTAGATCCTTTGCTCCATTTTAATGGAATACGCCAATTTCACTAAACTGATGTTAATTATCTTTGCACTAGGTCTGAAGTAGTTGAGTTTTGCAAGTAATTCTGAATTACTGTTTCCACTTCCTTGTTGTTTCCACTTCCTTGCTGTTTCCATTTCCTTGCTGTCTGATGCTGTATTACCGAAGCACCGAGGAGGCAGACCTGGTAACTGAGGAGATTTGGATGAAAAATGGACTTGCAGGGACGACAATCAACGTGCGCAACCAATGCTCCTACACAGTGACCGCTTGTGATCAAGCTGCAGGTTATGGCGTCACGTGCTACGCACTCCAGAATGGCGGGTCTCACGTTCTCAACGTGGGTTCCGTTTGGGAAGGCGGTCTGGTTTGGGGATTCCGGAGCAGCAGTGGTGATGCAAATCAGGGAAACCAGGCCAAGCCGCAAGCAAATCTGGCTGAGTTCACCATCGGCCGCAATGGCCAGGATTCTTATGACCTGAGCAATGTGGTAAGGCTCAACCAGTGTTTTTTTTTTGCCTCATGAGGCCACCCTGTCAGAAATTGGACCAATGATCCTCTCTCCCTCTCAGAATTTTCTATTCTTGAGAGGGTTTGTGGTGCGTGGTAGGTGAAAAAAAAAACATTGGGCTCAACCATTGCTTTCTGTAATTAACACCATATTTGTTAAATTGGGAAAAACAAAAGTATCATTTTGTACTCCACCTTAAACCCAAAAAGTTACCTTCAATCAAATTGAAGGTATCAAATTCCATTTGAGCCACTAAGATTTTTTCCCTTGCAAATTCCTCCTCTCAGGTGAGGGCACGTGTATCGGAAAAAAACGCTGCGAGCTCGGTTTTAGGTGGCCACCTAAAACTTTCAAAAGTCCCAAAATGTATTGTTTTTCCCAATTTAACAATATGGTAATTGTTACCCTTGTCTAAAGGACTCCCTGCCATGGTTGTCACATTGGACCAACCCTAAACCACATGTCCTTCCATGTTGCATAGGTGATTGGGAGGAGCGCTAAACAAAAATAATTATCTTCCCAATTGGTGCTCATGGAAACAAGATTAGGATCAAGTACATTTAGTGGAATATCATTGATATATTGGTCACTTTTGAGCTTTAGTTTGCTTCTTTTTTGTTCTTGCCAATCATCAATCACTTCCCTTTCACACAAAAGTGCCAAACACAATAGTTAGTGACACACACTTGGGATCTTCCACCCACCCACAAATGGTCTTGCTTTCCCACCCCCACCCCCACCCCCTCATATGGAAGGAATCCCTAAGGAACTGATTGTTGGGATTGGTGATATGTATGCAGGAAGCGTACAATTTGCCTTTGATGATCAACCCCACACAAATTGCAGGCGGAGGACAGAGAAATGGACTGCATTGTGGCACACCTAGCTGCACCATTGCCAATCTCAATAGTTTCTGCCAGTCTCCCAACTACCTCACTGGGGCTCCCGGAAATGGCTGCAAAAATGCCAACGGGCCCGGCAACGTGGCCACGGCTGGCACCAAGGCCTTCAAGAGCGCGTGCCCAAGTTCTTATTCGTATTCCAAGGACGACACCAACACCAACCCTGGTGTCGTGTACGCCTGCAACCTCGGCAGCAACTACGAGGTTGTGTTCTGCCCGTGATGTGGCCTCAAGAATACACCAAACAAGTCCCCTCTTTTATAAGTACTAAACAATTTCCCTCTTTTATAAGTACTAGTCATGGAATTGTTGCAGTTTCAATTACTTGTATTCTAGTATTTCTAGTGGTTTGACATGGGTAAGGAGTTGGTGTTTTGGCCATCTTTAATCTATACTTGAATTTCAAGGTGAAATGCTTGAGTCAAACATGTTATGTGTGTATGAACAATAAAGTTGAGCCATCAACTACTTTTTATGCACTTGTAGTGAACTCTTTGGCATGGGATTGGCAGCGAATGTCTTTAGTTGCTGGAAATCAATCTATACATAATGAGCAATCAACATTGGAACTTGTATGAGATCATTGGGCCTTGGGCATGGTTGTTACTTTGGACGAGTTTAGGCCAAAAATCATCAACTTTCATTGTCAAAATCAGATTTTTGATGTTGAAAATAGACTTCAAAACAAACTTATATTGAAAAAAAAAATACTGAAAACAGTGATTTGGTAAGGTTTTATTCATCTTCAAAGTTTTGTAAAGACCCAAATCTGGTCGCTTGGGCATTTACGGGTTAAGCACCTCCAAATCAACAGTGTCACGTGTATCCATAGTTGCTCATCAAAACATTAAAAACGTTCTAATAGGAATAGATCTAACATGTTGCCTGTTGCAAGGACAAATAGTTTATATGTTTGTTAGATATCAAGTGTTATGTATATAACTAAAGCAGAGACCATATTTTATTACATATAGGCACATCATGACATGCACTTGTTCCTTGAAGAACAATAAGACCAATTTAACGAATGATCCCGCTTGAACTGTGAGCAGGCAATGCCGCCAAAAGGACTGGAATGATATACTAGAGTCTGGTGCAGGAATGAATTTGCAATGCAAAGTAAGTTTATTAAACTGACTACAGGCTACTGCAGGCAAGAAAACTCTTCAATAAAAACATGACCAGCAAGGTCGTGATTCACAGGACCAGCCGAAACCCCCAAAAGATGTAATGATAAATCATAAAGCTACTCTAATTCTATCAAACTATAAATGAAGGCACTACATATGGGAAAAGTTTTTCAATAAAAAATAATTGAAGACAGGATTGAGACCTGCAAATGGATCCTCACAGATGCTGAAACCATCGAGTATGGACACTCAGTAGGCATTCGTAATTTGTACACTCTAGCAATATGAGACCAGGGTTCGGTATCATACACTCAATCTATCATCTCTTTATTTCTTCTGATTCTTTTTGCCAAACATTAGAATCAAAGAATCCAGATCCGGAGGTGCCATGAAAGGGGGTTTGAATGGGGACTGACCAGGTTGCCTGGGAGAGTGCGTGTCCTCCGGTGAAGGCTTCTGCAGACGTTGTGTGGAGGGTTTAGAGGCACTCTCAGAAAATGCTGAGTGAGTCTTTCGGTGCTCAGGGACAGTTGATATTTTCGGCGTGCCTGACAACGCCGGATCAGTCTTCGCACTCTCCAAGTTAGACCGAGGTCGTGGAGCTGATTGGTCATTGCTGGTGACAAATCTTTGAGGCTTTTCGCCTCTCAAGGTCGGTGATGCTCGCACGTCTTCATCATCTAAGTTGCCTACCTTAATAAATCGAGGAGGAGGTCTGCCATCGTCGTACCTGGCAGGGTCAACCTTTCGTTGTCCGTTAAATCTATCCCTCGAGACACGAGTGCTTGGCAAGTCCTCGTCATCCTTTTGCACGTTGACCTGTGGACCAAAACGAGAAGGCCTGTCTACAGCAGGAATGTCGGCATTGCGACGTCGCTCAGGTTTATCTCTTTGTGAGAGACATCCTTCTGTGACATCTTCCTTCGGAAGTGGCGCAGATTGTCTCCTACTTTCCACCTGTTTCTCCCTCTCCCCAAACCTACTCCGTGGGGAATCTTCAGTCTCCCAAGGCCTACCATGACGGATTTCCTCTGGCCCCATTGTTGCTCGTCGGTCTTCGTGTTGTGGCCTCCCCTTTCCGGAATCCTCCCTATTCGAAGCCTTCCTAACCTTGTCATTATCCGCATACTGGTCTTCGTATTGTGGCCTACCATGACGGATTTCCTCTGGCCCCATTGTTGCTCGTCGGTCTTCGTGTTGTGGCCTCCCCTTTCCGGAATCCTCCCTATTCGAAGCCTTCCTAACCTTGTCATTATCCGCATACTGGTCTTCGTATTGTGGCCTACCATGACGGATTTCCTCTGGCCCCATTGTTGCTCGTCGGTCTTCGTGTTGTGGCCTCCCCATTCCGGAATCCTCCCTATTCGAAGCCTTCCTAACCTTGTCATTATCTGCGTACTGGTCTCGGTGCTGTGGCCTCTCCGTTCCGAAACCTTCCCTCTTCGCAGGTCCCCTAACCTCCTCCACATCCGCATACTGGTCTTCGTGGTGTGGCCTCCCCTTTCTGGAACTCTCCCTGTTCGAAGACCTAACCTTCTCCTCATCCGCATACTGCTCTTCGTGTTGTGGCCTTCCCATATCCAAACTCTCCCTGTTCGAAGGCCTCCTAACCTTGTCATCCTCCGCATACTGGTCTTGGTACTGTGGCCTTCCCCTTCCGTAACCCTCCCTGTTCAAAGGCCCCCTAACCTTCTCTTCATCTGCGTACTGTTCTTCGTGTTGTGGCCTTCTCTTATCCAAACCTTCCCTGTTCGAAGGCCTCCTAACCTTATCATCCTCCGCATACTGGTCATGGTCCTGTGACCTCCCCTTTCCGGAACCCTCCCTGTTCGGAGGCCCCCTAATCTTCTCTTCATCCGCATACTGGTCTTCATGTTGTGGCCTTCCCTTTCCCAAACTTTCCCTGTTCGAAGGCCTCCTAACCTTCTCCTCATTCGCATACTGCTCTTCGTGTTGTGACCTCCTCTTTCCGGAACCCTCCTTATTGTAAGGCCCCCTAACCTCTTCATCCGCATACTGCTCTTCGTGTTGTGGCCTTCCCTTTCCTGAACCCTCTCTGTTCGGAGGCCCCCTAATCTTCTCCTCATCCGCATACTGGTCTTGGTGCTGTGACCTCCCCTTCCCAGAACCCTCCCTGCTCGGAGGCCTCCTAACATGGTCATCATCCGCATTCTGGTCTTGATACTGTGGCCTTCTCTTTTCGGAAACCTCCTTACCTGCAAACTTTTGGCTCTGCCTACCATTAGACTCTGACTCGTACTCTCTTCCGTGGTTTCCCTTCCTACGACCTGCTTCGTTAAAGTCCTCTGCAGCAGCGCCTGTCAGGTTGTGTTTCTTGTGATCTTGCAGCGAAGACTCGTCTACACCTGCACGGGCCCGAACACTCTTCTCTCTTGGCACACCAATAGAGTCACGCCTTGAATCCTGAACTTCATGCCGTCCCTTCCTATGATCAGCTTCCTCATAGTCATCAGCACCAGCATCTCTCAGGTTATTTGTCTTCTGATCCTGCAGCGAAGACTCGTCTACACCTGCATGAGCAGATCCAGCATGAGTTCGAAAACTCTTCTCTCTTGGCACACCAATAGAATTACGCCTTGACTCCTCAACGTCATACCGTCTCTGTGGGGATGGGCCGAGAAAACTATCTGATTCGCGCCTTTGATTCCTCCGAGATTGAGTTTCCTTACTCCCAGGGTCTATGTCAGGAGGTCTCTCATCAGATGTTAAGCCTGCTGAGCGCGATTGATCTCGTCCAGGGGGTTTTCTGGAAGGTGGTCCAGTTCTAGTTAAAGCACCGGATGAATTTGTCCTAAAGTCACCTGGGCGTGGCGAATTTGTTGGCTCTACTTTATCGAACCGTCCCGAGACAGAATTTGTGGCATTTTCAGATTGAGATACATGAGTTCCCAGCGTAGGCTTCTGATTCGGAACACTCGGGAAATCGTCAACTAATATGGACATAGGTCCAGGCTGCAACTACAACGAGTAATTCCCAATATTAGAGAACTTGCACATCTAATGCCTTAGCAAATACCACATGAATGAAAAAACCAGGCAGCAAAGGCAACTAGTTGATGGTCTCATGTGTTCACTAAAAAGCCCACTTCTGAGCAATCGCGACAATATCAGGAAAACAGGCACTTACAAGAACATCGTTCTGATCTCCCCTGATCTCACTCTCAAACTGAGCAGGATCCCAATCTACATGATGCTCTTTAGCTATCTCCTTCATCAACTTCAGCTTCTTTTCGCCTGTTGAGTCATTCGATGAGAGTTTCTCAACGACCTGCGGATCAATCACGACGTTCAGTAAAGGTCATTTTCCATAGGGAGTATAGGATATAGATTCAAACATAATCCCTACACAAGCAGAGACAAAGCGAACCACCAACAGCCACGTGGAGATAACAAGCATAGAACTGAACAACACGATTAATTTATCAGTCGGTAACCAGCAGAGACCAACACATATAACTGTAGCGCGTACCTTTGCACTCACTCCGCAGCCAGGGCGCAACTCAATTGCTGCAGAAACAAACTCTTTTCCATATTTTGCAACAAACATAGGATGGATCTGGGCAAAATCAGTTAATTCGGCACATCTTGAGGATACATACAGCAGAGTAGATATATCTTCCTTGAGGTCTGGAGGGCAGGTCCTGCATAAATCCGGAGAATAAAAAAAAATAAGCGCAAGGAAGGAATATATCCAAGGAAGTAAAGAAAAGCCAATTGATACTTCGCTAACATTTTTTTGCTGGTCAAGACAAGCTGAATTGCAAACAAACATGAGTCTTTATTATTGGCAAGAAAGTTACTTTTGAGAGTCGATTACTGAGAGTTGTGCCGCTATTTGCTCAGCGTAAACATTAAGCAAGTCATATGCTTCAATAAGGTCCTGTTCCCTTATCACCTGCTGAACCTGTAATCACAAGGTTCAATCATGAAACTGTTAGAGAAAACTTTCAAATCCCAAGACCAACCAACTGGACTTCCAGATATGCTCTTTTCACAAAAAAGTGGAGACGTTCACAAGCGGTTTTACTAGCAAGCAGTGTAAGTATGAGCAATTAAATGACAAGATTTAAGAATTAACATCCTTTTCTAATAGCAAGTTCATTACTCCTACATATTAAACCTAGCGTCTCCCGAGCAATGAGATGAATAAGAATTGTTGCAAGAAAAAGAGAGAACGAACCCGTAAGCGAGCATTGTTCTCTTGCCCATTCCTCAATAAATCAGCAACTTCTTTTCTACCAGATACGATCTGTTCCCCTTTTTTGTTACGTAGCAACTTGATTCGAGCAGTCCCTAATCGAAGTTGAGTTTTACTGCATAACACAAGATCGCACAGTCAGCGTCAGTCAGTGCCTATTAACAATGAATTTTCGACTCGGACCAGTTGAGATAACCTCACAATCTAAATTGATTTTCTTTTTCCTAAAATGAAGTCATACCTGGACGGATGTAATGTGACCCGTCACACTCGAAAACTCATCTAAATTCACATTCAAGCGAGCTGTACTTGACACTAATATTCAGTACATAACAATCTAACATGACATAGACATCTGGAGAGAAAAATAAGATGAAATGCACTTCAACAACCTCCCAATCCTTTAGAGCAACAAATCACACTAACAAATAATCATCATAAATATCAGCACATGAACAGCGCGCACGCAATGCCAGATATTCAATCATTAAATGCAAGTAAAACCCTAACCAGATGTAAATCCCCAGAGATGACCATTTATGGTTTAGGGTGAGCCAGACCCCCGCGCTAGAGTTCGTTTACCACACATGACTCATCATTATTTTAATTCCTGAAGGATTCTGACCAGAAAAAAAAGTGAAAACGGTGGAATCACATCTGCTGCATCCAAGTATCCCCAAAAGAACCTTCTAAACTGATTAAACAACTGCATGAGTTACTCCGTTATTAAAAAACACGAACACATGAAAGAGTAGAGCGCCTTACCATTTCGAGGTCTGAAAGCCTTTGTTGACAAGTAAGGAATTCATTTTTTTCATTCCTTCGTCGTCCACGTCGTTTCCTCCAAACGTGCTTTCCAAGGTCGATCGTCTCAGAGCACGAATAAACACTCCACAAACAGCCTCCTCGTCAATTCGAAACTCCTCACAATCGTATTGTTTTTGAATCACGGTAGCCGATTGATTGCCAATCTCTAGATCCGAGAAAAACGCTAAAACGCGCTAAAAGCTCTGCAAAGACCTAAACGAACAATCGCTCGTAAAAAAAGAACAGATCCGATCTAACAACAAGAAGAAGAAAAGACGAAGGACACCACGCTTTAATCCTCAAGCCACCTCCCGCAGACACCGACCGCTTCACACAATCAACAACCTTCGCTCAAACTATCGAACTATCGATCACTCCATCACAAATTTCTCCTCCAATGAGTCCAATCTCGTCTCTCTGTCAAGCCATCCGCAACTTCAACGATGAAGACTGACAGTCTTAACTTAACACTACACAACGCGGTCGGAGACTGCTTTTGTCAGTTCCAAGTTCAAAAATATAAAGTCCAATTTCTAAAAGTACAAACATTATATTATAAAAAAAGAAGCAACTGTTACAAACACTACACTTTGACAAAATAAGTTTACTCGATGGCAGCACCTCGTCAGACACTGAGAGTACGGAAACTTAGACGCGTGAAACGAGCACTGTAAAGTCAATGCTGCTGCGATGTGGAAGGAATTGCCGAGTAGCCGAGATCAGTGATCTAGGGTTTGAAGATCTGAATTGCTAGGGGAGAGTCGGGAACTCGGGATGCTCAACAAAAGTGGAGGATATGAGACTTTTTAGGTTCAGTGGGAAGTGAGAACAAAAGAGTGGAGGATAGCGCAATGCAAGATATGTCTGGAAAAGTGGTCGTGGCTCGTGAGGAGTCGTGAGGGAGGGCGAGATGCGCAGGAGCAGCCGATTTGGTGGAACTCCGGTGGGAATGGGAATTTGGGAGAGGACCGCCGAACATACTTTCTGAAATTTGTAACGTTCTTCCGTTCAAATTACGGTGGGGTCCTTGTCTGCATTTGGTGACACGTGGTTCTCCTGGCTTTTGCCAGGCTTTTATCTGTAAGGTAGTACGCTCGAAAACCGCCCATCTAAGGGCTCATCCCTCTTTTTCATGGTCTTCCGTGGATGGAAGGATTTTTAGTTCATTTTTCAGACAAAGAGAAATAGATGTTGAATGCAACACAAATCGTTTCATATTTTTTGAAGCATTTTTGAGTTATTTATGAATTCTCAAAGTGTATGTGTCATAGGTCCCTATTATTAACCTTAAACTTTCCAAGAATTGTTCATTTGCAAGTTGTGAAGAGATTTGAGGAAGCAAGGAGAATGATTGGCTCTTGCAATTAAAAACAATTTTTTTTCCATGCATTCAACGAGTTGTAAGAGGCTAATGTAAGAACCACTAGTGCACCATTTCACAACAAGCTAGTGGATGGTTCAAAATGAGCAAAAGGTTTTCGAGCATACTACCTTAGAGGGATGGATGACGTTCATCGAGAAATAGATGATATTCAATAAGGGGTGGATGATTCTTGTTGATGGATGGATGATATTTATTGAGGGATGGGTGCAATGGTATTAAATTTGGCTAAATTTAGCAAATTTTCTATCTCAAATTTGGTTACACTAAAACTCTGTTGTAAAAACAAAGGAAATTTTAAAAGGTAGCCAAAATTTCAAGATGCAAAACTGCTTTTGAGGTAAGGTGCAATTTGACTTGCTCCCTTGTCGTTGATGGAACCTCATATTAAGACAACTTGAGTAGCCATCAATCATGTTTGATTCCCCCACCTAACTATAATGCAAAGTGTAAATGTGCTTTTTATTCACTTGCCCTCCCTCAAACAACTACTTGTAGTTATTGTGTCATGGCAAGGTTTGGGGCTTGTACAAATGTACAAAATAGTTTTTTAGTGACTTCTTGATAAAATTGTTAGTGTATACTTTGCAAATGTCCAAGTTTAGCATTATCCCTAAACCCTAAAACAACTATGGAGGATTGATGTTAAACATCACCAATTCACATAATTGAAGAATATATGAATTGAACTTAAAAATTGCCAATTATAACCTAATAAGCTGCCATGCATGTAGCTAAAAGTTCTTAGGCAAGAAAAAACTTGTAGACAAAATATTGAAGTAAACAAGAAAGTATTGCAACCTGCCTACTACTAAAATTCAAAACAAGTTGCAAAAAATCCAACCTACAACCCACGTCTTTGGCAAGTAAAGCTAAAAACAAAAAATGAAAATAAAAGCGCTAGATGGGTGATGCTTATTGACAAATGGATGGATGATGTTTACTGACAAATGGATGGATGATGTTTACTGACAAATGGATGGATGATGTTTATTGACAAATGGATGGATGATGTCTATTGACAAATGGATGATATTCATTGAGGAATGGATGGTGTTCACTCAAGGATGGATAAGGGATGAATGGAGTTTTTTCTTTAGAGGATGGATGGGTACAATTACAAACTATATTTCCTTAATGACAACTAGTGTAGTTAATAGGTGTTCACTGAGGGATGGATGGTGTTCACTGAGGGATGGATGGTGTTTACTAAGAGATGGATGGTGTTCACTGAGAGATGGATGGTGTTCACTGAGAGATGGATGGTGTTCACTGAGAGATGGATGGTGTTCACTGATGGATGGTGTTTATTGAGAGATGGATGGTGTTCACTGAGAGATGGATGGTGTTCACTGATGGATGGTGTTTATTGAGAGATGGATGGTGTTCACTGAGGGATGGATGGGTGTTCACTGAGAGATGGATGGTGTTCAGTGAGGGATGGATGGGTGTTCACTGAGGGATGGATGGGTGTTCACTGAGAGATGGATGGTGTTCACTGAGGGATGGATGGGTGTTCACTGAGGGATGGATGGGTGTTCAGTGAGGGATGGATGGGTGTTCAGTGAGGGATGGATGGGTGTTCAGTGAGGGATGGATGGGTGTTCAGTGAGGGATGGATGGGTGTTCAGTGAGGGATGGATGGGTGTTCAGTGAGGGATGGATGGGTGTTCACTGAGGGATGGATGGGTGTTCAGTGAGGGATGGATGGGTGTTCAGTGAGGGATGGATGGGTGTTCAGTGAGGGATGGATGGGTGTTCAGTGAGGGATGGATGGGTGTTCACTGAGGGATGGATGGGTGTTCAGTGAGGGATGGATGGGTGTTCACTGAGGGATGGATGGGTGTTCACTGAGGGATGGATGGGTGTTCACTGAGGGATGGATGGGTGTTCACTGAGGGATGGATGGGTGTTCACTGAGGGATGGATGGGTGTTCACTGAGGGATGGATGAGGGATGGACAGAGTTCCTTTTTAGAGGACGGATGGGTTCAATTACAATAGGTATTTCCTAAATTACAGCTAGTGTGGTTAACATTTGCTATTTTTTCCACTTTCCTTTCTTGGAATGTTTTTATTAGTTGAATTGCTGTGGCTATTGTGTCAAAGAAACTGATACATTCAGACTATTTTTGCCTGCTATCGACCCCTATCGTAGTACAGAAATTTGAGATCGTTCTTCGTAATAATATAGAAATAACAAATGCCAACACTGAAGGAAATTCAATACTTCAATCATGTTTGACTTATTTCATTATTGAGCCCAGATCTTCTTTTTAAAAAAAGTACTAAATTGGTGATAAGTAAAAATTGATTCAAGTCATGAACCCTTGAAATCAGCGTTTCAATACATGCCCGCCCGGAGTATTATAATACTCTGCAAATACTCTCCAATAGATCTATGTAAAAGACCCTACATAATCATCTTAAAGAACTGAAGATGAAGTCAATCCAAATTGATATTTCTATCAAAGGCCCAGCTGGTCAGTGGTCACCTTTATCTTTTGGATGATATGAAAAACGTGTGTTTTCAACAGCCAGGAGTACAAATCCATTTCCTGTGAGCACACAGCACACACCAATCTTTTCTGGAGGGGCCACAATGCATTATAAACGGATTAGAGCGTAATCCCACAACCAATGATGAGGGGAAACCAGCTTCAAATCCGTCTTTCTTTTCCAACTCCCACCGACTATCCATCATGAACGGATATTTCTAACAATCACGTATTTAACATTCCGCCTCCATCTCAAATCTGAGCCCACCGGACATTATTTCCACAAATCCTCACTATTCGCAAACCAAACTAAATTGCAATTGACTTCTCTAGATGAATAGGCTCCAGGAGATCATACTGCGCCCAAATACTGTCAACTGGACATGGTTGTTGTATGTCTAGTCGTTGCCAAGGTTTTCCACCGCCACTCCAGTGGAGCAAGCTTGCGGGTTCATTTCGAGTGGGCCTGCATTGCAGAATTGAGATGGCGTTAATGCCGTGCAATCGCCATCAAAGAAGCATTTGATCTTCTTAAAGAAGCCCACTGAAACATGCCGACCATATTCAGGATATACAAGATACAAATAGCTCTTCACAAAAGAGGAAACCTTATAATAAGCACGCCAAACGTCAAACTAATGAGGGGTGAAAAAAACTTCAAATCACTCACCTACAGTCGCCCCGGAGGATGTCGCCTCCAAGACCATGTTGATTCCACCTGTTATCAATAGCCTGGACAAAATGCTAGGCCAGATAAGTATTGATGCTCATGCTTTAAGTAGAAGAATGTTCGTGCAAAAGCTCAAGAAAATGCTCACCCTTTAGATGAATCAAACAATATACAACACATCTCATGATTAGAAGACATGCATTCTTATGAGTTGCAACTTCAACAAACGCATCACACAAACAGCTCATTTTCCTACCGCCGATCCTTGGCAATAAACTCGTGGAAGAACCAGGTCTTTTTTACACTCTCTCACCCCTTTACAATAATAGAGAGATATTAAACAAAAGCCATAGCTGTGATTGTCCAGAAACTGACAGGGAGCTTGAGGGCGGCGGTAGAGTTGGAACTTCCTACTGATCACGTGATAATTATTCGAAGTGGTATTTTGGCTATTCACACGACATCAATATAATCATGCAGCTCAATAGAACTAGAGAGACTTCTTTGCCATGTACCTGTATGTCTCCAGCAAATGTAAGCAAAAGTGGGGGCAAGGAGCCGAGCTCGTAAATGTGCTGCTCCTTTTGCACCTGCAAAAGAAAGAATTCTCGTTTAGACTTGATCGGAGTCCTTAAGCTTTCTTTCTTGTGACCGCTAGATGCAAGTGTCGCATCTTACAATTCTGGGGCATTAGTGCCATTGCAACGGGTAAGCTACGGAAAAACATCCCGCAAAGTCACCAAGAAATCAAATTCGGATGAAGCGAGAAATAGATTAGGTGGTAGACAAACCTCCATCCAATACTCAAGCGTGGCTGTGCATTCTGTTTTGCGCCATCTATCCAGATTGATTAGCATCATCTACATAAAATGCAGCAACGATATCAGAGGCAGAGCAAGCCGAATACTACCATACGAAATCATTTGAGTACGAGAACGCATGTATCACAAACATCATGAATTGCGCATCATCATTGTTTTTGTGATTTCTTCATCAAAATAAAGGTGAGACAAGAACTTCAGATGTATACCGAGAAACATTCTAAGGATGATGCAAATAGATTGAGAAGTAACTCACCCCTGAATTGAAATAGCAAGGCTGCTTGTCTGCAAAAGTTGAAGCAAGTGAAGAATTTTTCCAGAAATTTTCTGTAAAATACTGTTCTGCATGCAAGATGAGTATCAGATCGCAAAAAGTGCCGAAGTTGTGGACGTACTAAGTGAGAAGGTTAAACAGCCGGAAAATTTAATAAAAAACCAAGATTTCGGTCTTAACTAGTATGGCCCTCAACCAGAAATTGCGAGAAACTCCTGTGGAATCGGAGATTGTAGAACATTGAATGCCATATTAAAAACGACAATGGATTCAAAACTTCTGAAAGTCAGCAAGCCAGAAGACTTTCTTCCACCTTCGAAATCCAGGAGTGAGCAATCAGAGTCTAAGACACGTACAGAAGGGAAGTTCGCGTGGCAGTACTCAGGGGTACCCACGGTGGAATTTCCCATGTTGGTAATCCAAAGCTCTTCAATTCTGCCAAAAACAAGGAAACTGAAATCAGACTTGTCCAACCCGCTCCTTGAGCTACACGCTGCAAATTGCGGGATTCGCTAGATTATGCTGATAAGGTACACCACAATGAGGAACTTAGCTATTGCTGTAAATTAAACAAGAATAAGCAAGTAAACAGGCCTTGACGTTGATTTTGAGCTTCAGTAAAGAAGCATGCAAAGGACCAACATGTGCATGGTTTACACACCTGTCCAGAACAAGAACATCTGAGTCGAGGTAGATAATTCTCTTGACACAAAGGTCAATCATGTGTGCCAAGTAGAATCTTGCATAATTCAGTGGCTCCTGCATAAACAAGACACTGAATGAATATTAAGCTCAGCCAATATACACCGACAGATATAATCACTAAGCCCTTCGAACGAAAAGCTTAATGCTCCTGGGCATGCTAATTATTTAGCATCAGAAGTTATGCATTGTATATCAGTTTCATAGCATGAAAGAGGCCAGACTGGTACGCTAATAAGACTTCCAGAAACAACCATCTACGGTTCTCTGCCTGTACTATATAAGGCTGGCACAAACTTCTCAAAAAATTCGCTTTCGAAAGCAGGATCTTTCAAAAAACAGAATTGAGGAAAACTTTCTGTCATACATGTGACTCTCTTTCATAAACATCTCGGTAGTATTATATCCATCAGCGGAGAACAAAACTGGCAGGTACAAAGCGAAACTATACCTCCAACGCATGTCTCACAGCATGTGAAATACGAGACTTCACCGAGGACTCGTCAAAGGTGTACGTCTGAAATTGCAAGAACGGAAGTGTCTCTGCAACCACCTTTTCAAGCTCCTCCTACAAAAAGACCAATACGAGATTGAGACACATTTATACGATAAAGGACGAAGTTGCCTCAAAATCTTGAAGAATTAAGGAAGGAAATTGAGGTTTACCTTCCCATTGGTTGCTATAAAGTGGAAACGAATATTGCTCGAACACTCAGCATGCAATAATATGGAGTAGATAGCCTGCAAGCAACAAAAGCAGCCCACGTATATTGCGCGGTTGTGATAAACTGTGATCCACACGATCATATAAAATGCACTTGCAGTAAGGTTTACATTACCGCAATGCGAAAGAAGAAACTCGTATATGTAACTTGAATCGTATATGTTGAGATCTTCTGAAAACTGACTTCCCTCTTCATGTACAGACCATTCATTCGCTTAAAGGAACGATCAAAATGCGAAGACTAATGCTCTTAAATTGATGCCAAAGAGTGATAAAATGATCACAAGGCCCACATGCACACTATCATATTAGAATGGTTGCATACCGCCATTGAGCCGCGCAAGTAGTTCACATCCAAGGTCATTGCAATGTGTACAAAACGTTCGCTGCAAATGTCCCCCTGCGACTCCAGGCCGCAATTCGGTTCATTGCATTGAACTGCATCAGAACAAGTCCTATTCGGAAGCGAAATCAATTTTCTGAACGTTGGAACTTCAAGATTTGTCATATGCTGCATCGTAGAAGATAGCTTTCGGTTAGAATCCTCCTGCTTTCTGTGTGGACTTAACCTGTAGCAGGTTTAAACACAAAATTATTAGAACACGAGAAAGAAATTTGAAAGAAGTTCCACTAATGAAATCAAGCTTTCTTATATGGACCAGGTATATGTTCATTTCAAAGACTCGAAGGAGGTTTGACATGCATTTCCTCTCGCTGGCTTTACATACAAAGAAACACAAGGGTTGCTGTCATCCTGATCTGATAACGGAGTATGTGATGTTCAAAGCTCATTGAGATGGAGTGCCACAAACTCAAGGTTATATTATACATTTCCGAGAGGTAAATTTCAAAATCACTGCACGGGACACTCCTTGGAAGCCACAAAAACACTAGTGGAAGGTCCGTACTCTCGGGACCGAGGCTTGCCCTCGTCGGAATAAAGAGTCGAATATGACAAGAGATTCGAGTTCAGTCTGCTGGAAGGTTGAGCAGCTTTCTCTACTGGTGGTTGCAGATGTTCCTGCTCACGTCCAGCCTCCAAAATCTTGTCTGACGAGGATTTTTCTGACGGGATTCTTACAGGCGGTAATGATGTGCTTTGATTACGTCTATGGGATTTGGGATCAAACCTTCTAGCACTAAAATAATAACCTAAATTGCCAGTTATTAGGCTCCATGAAGATACGAATCTTGTTCTAAATGGAAGCTCTGTGTGGACTCTCTGATCTAGTGGAAGTAAAGCCGGTGCATTTGAATTGCTGTCAATCACGATGTAATTTTGCGTTGATATTGATACCTGCATAACACATAATCAATAGTTAGATTGGATAATTGAACCTTTCTTTCCAGACATAAGTTGTTTTCTTGTCAAAACAAACGGCTGAAATTATCCACGACACAGACAGACTTAAAAAGAGGGAACCACGGAGCAAGGAATTGAAGGATACTCGTCAACTCTTTAGTGCATCAGGTCTAGCATGAGTTCTAGAGACCGAAAATCTGAGGACATATAAGCTAATATACCAGCAGGAATGTATAAAACTTATTAGCAGGTCAAAGTTACGAGCTACAAATTCAGAGCTATAGCAGTCATCGGCTTCACCAAAAAGGAGCACCAGCATAAGAGCATCAGGAGAGCACCGTATTTTCCAGGCCATAATACTCAACCAGAGTAGTAGGTAACCAGAATTTCAGGAGTATTGTACTCGAATTTGGTTTGAAACTAAAAGAAGAATAAACGTCCGTCGCCTGAATTGGAACGACAGGATGAATATGCTAGTCCAACTCAAATGCATGACCAGTCGAACGGAAAAATATCGGAAAGAGAGAAAGATGACAGCAAATGAGATGAGAAACAGAGATATGCCCTTATAAGAAGAGATACGTCAGGGGAATTTGACGCGAATTAAACTTCGGGAAAAAATATGCACCAACCAATGAGGGAGTCAAAGGTCGCAATTAAACGTCAGGAGAGATGAAGAGAAAGCAAGAGTCAATAGAGAGGGAAAGTTAAACAATGAAAGATAACTCGACAGAGACGTAGACTTGCCAGGAAAATAGAAAATATAATCGCCAAAGGAAGCGCCGTCAGCCACAACTGCCCCGAGTGGTTAAGAGGACATTCCGTGACTTCCGTTGCAGACACTCGTTGCTTAACGAGTTTGCATGTAGGAGTGTGAAGCCCGAGAGAGCAGCGATGGAAGCCGGGCATGCAGGGCCATATAGAAAGAATCGCGCCGCTGCTCAGATTCTGCCATGGCGGCAGCAATCGCCACATTGCAGCGCTTGTCAGCTTTCTGCCTCGACGAAAATCAACACGTCCTCTGAGTGTTCATTCTGACGCTACCGTGCCTTCGTTCGTGCTCAACCTGCAATCGCCGCTGACTCAAAGCAGCAAAACACCTTGCATGCATCGCATCGTATTCGTCGTCCCCTTTGCGCTTCCTCCGAACGCATCCTTCGCCTGTAGATCATAGGTCCTCAAATCTATCCAGAAATGCTTGGCTCTACTCAAACCTGCAAAGCGAATTGTAGAACAGTTACTTCTCTCCTCGTCAAATGGAACAATCCATGGAAATAGCCAAATTCTAAAAATATAAAAAAAAGCGCTCACGAGCGCAAGCTGGCAGGACTTCGATACAATTAATACCGGCACGACACTGACAGTCATAAACATTGTGCCGTTCGTCGCACTGATCCTTACATGAATCGACCTGCTACAGAATCAAATTGCCACGACGACGAAGTCATACGTAGCATCCAAGGAAACAATAAAAAAATCGCACTCCAATTATTGCAGTTAGCATCCCTGTCTCACAAACAACCTGTTCACCCGCCCCTGCCTAACATCTCCATCTCATTATTCTCACAGGACCACATAAGAACGAGAAGAATTTACACGGCAGAGCCTTCTACAAAAAAGCCGGTCATGCGATACTAACAACAATCTCAAAAAAACAAAAACAAAAAGCAGCAATGCACGCCAATGTCAATCAGCTCCTGCGTCTCTACATATAATATCAGATACACTCGTAAACCTCAACGTATGCGCAAACGTGGCACAATCACAATCCCGAAAAACTCAAACTCATATGAAATAACAACACAATTCTCCTCTCGAATGCATCGAATTAATTCACGCCCTCTCCAACAAAGACACACAACGGTTTGCAATGATCCGCTGGTCCAACCTCATTGCTCAGCGCGCAATCCCGCAATAATGCTGCAGCTCCGCACGCACGCACGCTTAATTATTAGTGCCAGCGCCAACACAATTGTGTGTAGAGAGAAGGCGACGGGTCAAAAGGAACCGGGGAAAAAGGAGCGACCGAAGTTGCGACCGTGCGGTTCCGGCATGCACCATGAAACAGCGGCAGCGGAAGCGAAGCGCCCGAGCGAGAAAAAAAGGCAGCTGCGATCGGGGTCGGGTCGGGGGCGCGGTGCGCGGGGGAGTTGCACAGGATGCGAACAGGGTGGCAGGAAGACAGACTACGGACAAAGGGAAGTCACCATGGCGGGGCCAGAATTCATTCATTCGTTCAATCATATTTGAATCAATCATTCATTCGTTCCAGTTCTCGTTCGTTGATTCTCCGTTCGCTCTTCGTTGAATTTGCCACGCTTTGAAAGTCCTGCCAGCTAAGGTAGGAGCAACCAAATGCAACATTAGTCGTTTAGCGACATCTAAAGTTAAACTCAAAGTAGACATTTCTACATCCAAACAAGGCACTCATGCACTCAAATTAGATACGCAAGTTAACATAAGTAAACAAAAATTGTGTATGTGGTGGTTTGTGATTGGGTGTGACATGATTTTTTTGTTGTCATGACATGGTCTTCTTGATATTACTTTTTTGGGGTTTAGTGTATACAATGGGTAAGTCTAGGGAATTATCTTCAACAATTCATATTTTATTAATATGATTTCATAAATTCCAAAAACAAATTTTCTTACATCTGTACCCATTTCCTAACAAGCCCATGCCATTAGATTCTTAGAAAGCCCTCGCAACATTGTTTTTTTGGGTCTCATGAGGCAGCGCAGTCAAAAATTGGACCAATGCTCCTCTCTCCCTCTCGAAATTCTCCATTCCTGGGTAGGCATGCAGCATGTGTTAGATGGAAAAAAAAAAACACTGCCTCACATCTAAGATAAGTGTCGCATTTGGGAGCTTCTACCTTAGGCTCCACGAAACGCCTCGTTCGTTACTTCTCCGTCCGCTCTTCGTTGGATTTGCACGCTTTGAATGTCCTGCCAGCTAGGCTCCATGAAACTCCTCGTCGTGGGAAGGTAAAGTCTAAAGCGAACGGAATCATGACGTATCGGCCGTTTAACTGATACTCGCGACTCAAATCTATCATTCCCGGAGCATATTCCGACGTCATAGATTTTAGCGGATCGACTTCCCTTCCGTCGTAGATTTCAGAGGACGTCTTTGTTCAACTGCAGCTTTGTACCAATACAATGCACTGGGGGGTTGTTCAAATCGTGTCCCCAAATCTAAGTCCCAATCCAAGTCCCACTGAATTTTGAAACCTGATTGGTTGGTATTTGAAACTTGGGACTTATGCTTTGCATTGTCATAAGTCCCAAGCTGATCATGACTTGGATATATATTCGGGACTTATTCAAAATTTTGGAGCAATGATCGGGTGTAAGAAAAGATGAAAATGTGCATTGAAATCATTGACGGAATCTTTTTTATACTGGAGAATGTTTTGTTATCGTTTTGTATTGTAATGATCTAGCCAATGATTGATTATTTTGTGAAATTTTGATGAATACTCTTAAAATTTGCAACATTTTTACACATGCGATTGCGGAAACACGCTTCTATACAATTATCAAAAGTAAATGTCACCTATGAGGAAATTAAAAGGTTGATCATAGCAAATGTCAAGCTAAAAAAAGTAGGTGACATGCACCTTTCATAATTGTGGAAAAGGGTGTTTCCACGATTATGAGAGTTTATCAAGGACATTTGTGTAATTTTTGAAAAACTAAAGGTATATGTACTAATATTGCAAATTTTAGGGATATCATCAACTTTTCCCTTTTTGTTCTTTTACTTCTAGATCGTTAAGCACTCAAGTATCTAAATTTTTTAGTATGAATTATATTCATCAATTTTGTTTGTCTTTGTCTGTGGAAACATGATAAACTGTTTTGACAAGATTCTATGTACATAAAATGTTAATGAACTTTATCAACTTTAGAATTAACACAAAACAAAGTGATCTGCATTTTTTATTATAATTTCTACTGTAATTTATATGAGGCCATGTATTATTCTGGTGCACCCCTAAAGGATGTTGTTTGATTGTATATGCTCTCATGTGTTGTATACGGATGGAGTTTTTGAGTAGCACATGAATCCCGTTGGAGTTGTAAATTTAAGGCAAGTCACAAACATACTACTGATCAATTTGAATTTTCTGGAATTTTTTTGACATTTGTCATAGAACCATTTCTTCAAGTACTAAATGGTCCTTGTATTAATACAACGAACACATTTGGTAGACAACATCCTTTAACCCCTCAACGCCCCTGGAATTTTGGAGTATCTCAAAATTTGCTTGAAAGTGAACAAAATGCTGGCATTTTGATCAATCTTATCAATTTTCTTTGAAACACAACCATACAAATTCAAAGTAGACATGTTATAGATTGCATACAAAAAGAAATCACAACTATTTCACTTGTGGATTGAAAGATTATAATGTTTGATCATGAGGGTGTTAAAATTGTGAAAGTGATTTGAAATCTTTCTATCCTCTTTTTGCATCTCAAACCTAAAATTGAGGGTACCAAAAAAATATGAGTATGTAAAGTACAACATGCATAACCCCAATCAATTTACTGCTTCTCAAGATCTATTCTACAATTTTTTTAAATGAATTTTTAATGCAATTTTTTCTCCAAGTTCTAGTGTACTTGAGGCTCATTTCCAAGAGCCTTCAACACTAGAAAGTGAAGATTTGCAATGGACACCCTTACACAAAATCTTGAATAGACAAACCATGTTAATTCATTTTCAAGATCAAACTCTTGATGTTGAAACTAGACTTCAACAACAATTTAGACATAATAATAACCACACAAAAATTCTTCAAAAAACTTTTGGTATCCCTGAACAAAATTCAGAGGGGCAAAATAAACGCCCTCGGGCGTTGAGGGGTTAAGGGTTGAATGACATATTTTACTAACTCATATGAACGGATTTTTTTAATTTTGAGTTCAATATTTTGCAATGGTATTAAAAAAATCGACTACTAATTGACTGTTCTTGGTAATGGAGTCTACATTGAGTCCTCGTGTACACATGTCAACTAATTTAAGAAACCCCTCTTAAGATCATTGTTTGTTTCTTGAAAAAACAATCTTCAAAGGCCACGGCTCGCAAATCTATAATTGTCGATGAGCGGCCAATAAATGAGTTTCCAACATTTCAACACAGTTCCTAAGTAACGTAAAAAAAAAAAATTGCAATGTTTGTGATCATTTTGATTCGAGAGACTTTCAAATCTGAATAAGCCCTATTAAAAAAAATTAGACCTTGCGCAGAATTTTGGAGACTGAAATTGGAGCATTTATAATGCTATGTAAGATAAGGTATTGTTCTCATCATTCTTTCTACATTGTGTCCCTTGGACAAAAAACTCTGAGCATAAATTGAACTTCTATATTCTTCTTGTTTCTCTAAAAATTTGCAGTCTATACCTTCTTGGCCTATATCCACACATAAATATGTATATATAGTACTGTACGGGCAAACACTTTGCACAAGTTGGACATGTATGGGTAATGCAACATTTTACTTTACAAAAAACTAATATCTCACAATTGGTTTAGTCTTGATGCATTATTATTTTGGTCTTTTTTGAAACTAAAATAGAAATTGTTTTCATCACAATGCTACTATGTAATTCTTTATAAGGGGGCGTTTGACTTTTTGTTAAATTTTTAACACATGGTTGGAGGGCGTTTGGTGCTTTATATTTGAGGCATCCTTTATTGCTTCAACTTACACCAAAATTTTCTAGAAAGTTATGGAAAAGGGCACAAAGTCATTAGTGGAAATCCTCCCACTTAGTAGTATAAACATGTGCATATGTGGAAGAAATAGGCATCCATAATGACTAGAATGTGTCATTGTAGATAAGATTTTTCTTTTTAGGTAATGCTAAGAGTTTCCCACATAAAAAAGGAGAACTACTCAAAGAGATTTTTTTGAAATAATGGCCTTGAAACAACTACAACTAATTGTGATCCTTTTGCAATAAATATTGGCACATATTTGTGTCTTAAATATACATCTTCTACACATAAAAGTATGAGGATGATTATATATAGGGAATTGCTAAAGCCACACTCAAAATTGCTAATGCCACACCCCAAGGTGTGCTTTGAGCATGAAATGTGAGAATTTAATGTTGATTTTTTTAATTTGGATCAAAAAAATTGTTTCACCTCTATCATTCTAAGACTGTATTAAAAAAAATGGAGGTGTTTGTATTTGAAACTAAAAGCATAGAACTTTATAACCACTTAAAGCAAAAATTCATCCAAAAATAGCAATGGTGCAATAAAAGTTCAACAATAATTTATTTTTGTTCTTTTTTTTTCAAAAAAGTGGTGATGCCATAATTGAATGAATGATGGGCCACTTGAATATAAAAAATAGCATTAAACTCTCAAATTACATGCTCACAAGAGTGTGGAGCTAGCAATTTTGAGTGTGACTTTAGCAATTCCCTATATATATACCTTTTATCAATCCTTTGGAAATTCATTGCTTGTTCATACATGATATCCAAAAATACACAGTAAGAGAATCTAATTTTTGTTCTATCTGGCATTTGACATATGAAAAACTAATACAATGGGTCAGAGTCAATGGGTAGATTTTCTGAATTAGTGCAAAGTGATTCGTCTTCCTTGCATCAGTTGCATGTATGTGGCTGTTAATGGTGGGGGCAAGCTACTGTCAGATCTCATGAAATGGACTAAGGCAGGATTTCTGGGACATTACGGTACAACGCCAATGCATCGCGGTCTTGCTCATGCAGGGCTGAGGTTAGATGACATGCCGTAATGTAAGGTCAGGGTAGAAAATATCAGATTTCTCACCAACCAGAAAATGTATGAGTTTAGATATGAGTTTAGATGTTTATCATCTGGAGATTAAATCTGAGAATTTTGAATTCACAGTTCGATCCAAAGCAGGTTTTTTATGGTTTTTTTATGGTTTTTTGTACAATTGAGAGCAACAGTGACTCTATGTGTTTTAACAATAGAGACAAGTTGAGCTTTAGGGCCTTAAACCTCTGGAAGTACTAGGGCTAAACCTAATTAGCGGCTGATGGATGAGTACATTCGATGGATGTAACCCTAACTGCTGAATACTAACACCCCCCTTCAATCTTGGATTGGTAATTTGTCATCTTCTTTGTTGTTTCCGGAGAGTCGAAGATGGAGCGGGTGAGGAGTTACGGTTTGAGTAATCTTTGCGAGCTTGTCAAAGATTTCTCATTTCTTGGATTTGTATATCTGTTGTTGTGGTCGTGTTGTGGTCGTGTTGTAGTGTGTTGAGTCGCGCTATCTTGTGGTGTGTCTACTTGTTGGATGGTTTGCTCGAGACGCATCTTCGGCCAGATAATTTTGAAGCAAAGGTGTTGCATATTGATGTTGAGGCTCAAGAGTTGATGAGGACTGTTGTGCCTGTGGCTTCGGAGGAGCTAGAGCGACGTGTGTAGGAGTTGTGGTTCTTCAGAAAAAATCTACATAGTGAGGAAGGGAAGAGTTCCAAGTCTATATTCTTCATGGAAGTCGTGTTCCCGTGAGGTAACAGGGTTTAAAGGTGCTGGCACAAGAGCTTTTGAACTCTTGAGGAGGCTGAGAGCTATTTCTATAGGATTTGAGACTAGTTTGATAGTTTCCTGAGGATCCAATTTAGGGTTTTCAGGGACGATTGTTAAGGTCTCACTTAGGGTTTTGTGAGATCGCTCAATCAATGTAACCCCAGTGTAGTTTTGTGCTGTTTGAGTGTAATACAACCTAAAGGCTTTGTGAGCGCATCAGCTAGTTGTACTTTGGTGTGGATGTATTGTAGGTTAATTTCCCCCCCTATCACTCTTTCCTTGATAAAGTGATAATGGATTTCTATATGCTTGGATCGGGCGTGGAAGACTGGGTTGTGTGCAAGTTTCATTGCTGCTTGGTTATCGCAGTGAATTGTAATGCTAGGGATTGGGCGGTCGGGGCTAGTGTGCAAGAGTTCTTAGAGGAGTCGGTGGAGCCAAACAGCCTCTTGGGCTCCGTCACTCAGGGCACAGTATTCTGATTTGGTACTTGATGTAGATACCATGAGTTGGCGCTTGCTCTGCCAAGTGATTGGGCCACTTGCGAGGGTGAAGACATAAGCGCCTGTAGAGCGACAAGTCTCAGGGTAGGCACCCCAATTGGCGTCGGTGTAACCGGCAATATGGACTGGGGCTCCAATTTTGTAGAGAATTTTGAGGTTGATAGTGTGCTGGAGGTATCTGAGTAAGTGTTTGGCTGCCTCTAAATGGGAATTCTGGGATTTGGCCATGTAACTACTAAGCTTGCTGATGGTGAAGGCTATGTCCGAGCGGGTGACTGTAAGAAAAATTAGTTTTCCTACTAACTAGCAGTAATGGGTGGGGTCAATGTAGGGGGTGTGCATGTCGGTTTCTAAGGTCTGACTTTTGGAAAGGGAAGTCCCAGCTGGCTTGCAATCAGACATGCCGAAATCCTTCAGGATGGAGGATGTGTATTTGTGTTGGTGCAGAAGGATGCCAATGGAGACTTGTTCGAATGAGATGCCAAGGCATTGTTTGATTTGCCCTAAGTCGATCATCTCAAATTCTTGGTGTAGAAATGTCTTGAGCCAAGTGATGAGTGTATCGGAACTGCCAGTGATGAAAAGGTCATCAACGTACAACATGAGGACTAGAGTTTCATTGTTGGCATGCATGTGGTACATATTTCCGTCTGTTTGGCTGCATAGTAGGCCTATTCCCTGTAGTGCCGTGTCGATGCAGTTGTACCAGGCTCGGGGCTCTATTTGAGCTTGTGTAGAGACTTGCGGAGGCGGCAGACAAGGTGTTCTTGTCCGGGTTGTTGAAAACCAGGTGGTTGACGCATAAAGACCGTTTCCTTCAAGGAGCCATGCAGGAAGGCCGTGTGAACATCCATGAGGTGGATAATCTAGCCTTTTGCCGCTGCAAGGGCAATTGCTGTCTGAATGGTGGCCCACTTGATGACTGGCGTGAACGCCTCTATAAAATCTATGCTGGGGCATTGCTCAAAGCCGTGAGCAACCAGCCAGGCTTTCTTGATTGGTGAGTTGCCGTTTGTGCCGGGCTTGTTTTTGTAAATCCCTTTACAGGAGATGGGTTGGTTTCTTGGTGGTAGGGTTCCCAGATTCTAGGTTTGGTTTTTCTAGATGGATTCTATTTCTACCGTCATTGCGGTTTGCCAGGTGGGGTCGAGTTTAGCTTGGCGGAAGGTGACGTTGGCGATGTCTGGTTCAACTGGCGTGGATTGTGAGATCTTGAGATCCAGGGCCATGAGGGTGGTGGTGAGCAAGCAGGTTTTGAAGTCGTTGGTGGAAACAGAGAGCTTGTATCCATCTAAACGGGCGTTTTGGCGCCGGGGTCGGAGGGAGGGTCGTAGTTGAGGGTTGGGGTCTGGGTCAGTATCCGGGGTGGGATGTGAGGTATCTAATGGGGTTTGTGTTGTTGGGGAAGGAGGGGTGTGTGGTGGCTCTAGGAATTTGAGTGGTGGATTGGGAGTGTGTGGGACAGGTTGGTGGGAGGGAGGGTTGGTGGCTGTGGGAGGCTGGAGAAGGCGATTGAGAGATGGACCATCTAGGAGAGGCTTGGTGGTTTTGGGGGTGGAGAAGACCTAGGTTGGATTCATCAAAGCGGACATCACGAGAGACTAGGATTTTGCGAGTTTGAGGGTTGTAACAGCGGTAGGCTTTGCTGTTGGTATCATAGTCTAATAGGATTGTTGCGACAGCTTTGGGATTGTATTTCTGACGGTTGTGATCTGGGATGTGAACATAGGCCACACAATCGATGGTGCAAAAATGGGATACATTTGGTTTTGTGCCTGTAAAGGCATGCTCAAGTGTTTGAAGTTTGAGGGCGTTGGTGGATAGTCGGTTTTGGATATGGTTGACAGTCTTTGCAATTTCATTCCATAAAGATTTGGATATGCGGGTACCAGTAATGACACTTTGGATGCCCTCAAGGAGACTGTGGTTTTGTGTTCTGCAACGCCGTTTTGGTGTGGGGTGTGGGCGGTTGTGAGTTGGCGGTGAATCCCATGGGTGTGGCAATATTAGATAAAGTTGATGGAGAGGTATTCTCCACCGCGATCTGTTTGTAGGGACTGGATTCGGCTGCTAGGTGTTTCTACTAGGGAGCAGATTTGATTAAAGAAATCTAGGGTTTGTGAATTTTCTGCAATGAGATAGATCTAGGATTTGCGAGAAAAATCGTCTATGAAGGTTAGATTGTAGCGATTGCCACGATGGGAAGTAACTAGCATTGGACCGCAGAGGTTGTTGTGTATGAGCTCAAGAGGGGCAAAGGTGTGAGTATGACGCTGTTTGGGAATTGGGGTCCTAGATTGCTTGCCAAGCATGCAGGATGAGCAGATGTGTTTGAGTAGGGGTAGGGGTGGAGGCTGACTACTAAGCCTTTGTTGGTCATGTGATAAAGGCCTTGGTAGTTGATATGGCCGAGTCTTTTATGTCACAAGTGGGTTGTCTGTGCAGAGACTGATCGGATTGGAGAGTGTGGATTGGGCGGAATGGGTGGTGGGGTGGAGAGAGGATGGACTGCAGGTGGGACAGGTGGAGCTAGGGGAATAGTTTCTATGATGTGTGTGGTTGGGTGGTGGTTGGGGTGAGGGTGGGATTTGTTTGAGACGTGGTTGATGTGTTGTGACTAGATATTGATGCGATACAAGTTCTTGCGTGGGTATTGGGTCCCATGTAGGAGGACATTTTTGGGATCATGGGAGTCATAGATGTGGCACTATGTAGCTTTGAAAAGTGTTCGGTAGCCCATATTAGTCAATTTTCCAACAGAAAAAAGATTGGTCATAACTCTAGGGACATATAAAACGTTGCAATTGAACTTATTTTTCTTGAAGGATCCGTAATGCATATAGTGCCTTGTCCGTGCACAAGCATGGCTTGGCCTCCGGTAGTCCTAATGTGAGGGACTAGAAAGGGACGAATGTCATGAAGTAGGTGACTGCTACCGGTGATATGAAAAGAAGCTTCCAAATCTAAAAACTAGTCTTCCTCTATTGGGTCACTGACACATGCATTGATGACTTCCTGATGTTGATCTTTGGGATCGTCAGTGTCATCGGTGTCGTCAATAAAGGCGTCAAAGCAGGTCTGCTAGGGCTCCGGGGAATGGTCTTCAACGGGGTCCTCATCCTCGATGGCTGTGAGGTTGACTCGTTGGGATGAGGCGGCCTTGTGTTGCTTCATCTGCGTCAGCTAAAGTTGTAAGTCATAGATCTGATCTTTGATGTTCTTCTAAGTGCAGTCTCGAGCATAGTGGCCGGATTTACCGCATTGATGACAGGTGATTGGTTGTGATGGCAAAGTCGACTACTGACGTGGAGCTGATGGTGTTTGGTGTCGCGGTGGCTGGAGGGTTGGAGCGCGTCCAACAGGTTGCTTGCCGCAGCTGGGGAACCGATTGCCGCGTGGAGGGTCTCTGGAGTGGCGGATCAAGTTGACATCATTATCAGTGTCCCAGGCTTTCTCTAGGGAACAACTGACTTCTTCTTGACGGAGGAGACCTTCTAATTCGGCAAAGTTGGGGAGTTTAGGTTTGCCTTTCTGAACTTGTTTGAAGGTGGACCAGGATTTTGGGAGACTATTGAGGGTGAGATCTACAAGGTTTTCATCTGGGATACAACTACCAAGGTTGGCTAATGCAATGAGGATGGAATAGATTTGCTATAGGTGGTCAGCTACTGGTTTGCCTTTGGCGAGGCGGAGAGAGTAGAATTGCTCTTTCAATGAGAGGCGATGTGAGGGGCTAGGGATCTCATAAGTGGTTTTGAGTCTTTCCCAGAAAGCATGAGGATCATCAAGATGAATAACACTAAGCAGGATGGTTTCACATACCGTGGATGTGATAATGCAGCCAGCTTGATACTAGAGCTTAGTCTCAAGCTCGGGTGAGACAGTTGGCGGGGCCTTGGTTGTAGCTACTGGTGCAGAAGAGGAGGAGGAGTTGTTGATGACAACGCCAAAGCTGCTACCGCGGCAAGTCATGTCGATGTGACCAGGACCGACGAACCGCCAAAGTCCTTCCTGAAGTAAGAGTGTGCGGACTCGATAGCTCCATGTGACGTAGTTGGATGGTCCTATCAATTTCATGGATTCCAGAACTTCCTTTGCTAGCGGGTCCATATCTATGGAGGCTACACACAAAGAGGTAATATCCTAACAAGCGCATCTGCAAAAAGTAGGGATGGGGAACAAAGAAGCTCTAGAGGCATTGCCTTGCTCTGCTACCATGTACAATTGAGAGCAACAATGACTCTACGTGTTCTAACAATAGAGACAAACTGAGCTTTAGGGCCTTAAACCTTCAGTTAAGTACTGGGGCTAAACCTAATTAGCGGCTAATGGATGAGTACATCCAATGGATGTAACCCTAACTGCTGAATACTAACATTTTTCTAACCAATGGCAGTGTGGCATTCTTTGAGAATGGTGTGTAGCTTGGTGGCTCCATCCCTATTTTTGGTTGGAGTTGAAAGTGATCCCTATGCATGGATTTTTGCAGCATCATAACTACTAATAATGAAATTAAGGAGAAGTTAGCACAATCAGCTTTTTTGACAGTACTTTTAGATTTGTCTCAACATGAAATGATAGCGTCAATTCTCAATTTAATAAGAAATTTATGAAAGCCAAGGGTGCAATGCAAGTTTCATTATTGCAATCATTTTTTGAATTCTTTACCCCCTTTTTTCATATGCTTGAAACTCACTTGTTTTTTTGAGGCAACCGGCATTTAATTGCCAAAAAAAAACTCCCTAATCCAAAGGTTCATTTGGAACAATACCACAAAAGAAAATACCATTGAATAACACTGAAGTAGGGGGCTAATTATTTTTTTCTCCTAGTTTGTAAAACTGGGAGATTTTGCCACCTTGGCCCAACAAAACAACATGTCATCTCACCCCGCCGCTCATACACTATTCCTTACTAAATCACCCAAATTTTCTTACAACTTTATTCTAGGCTTATTTATTGAAATGCAACCCCTTTGCTGAATCTTCCCATTCTACTTTTGAAAATGAAAGTCACGTCAACTAGTTTTCACTGGCCTCTGGAGAGAACAAATTTTGCTACAACAATTGAACCACCTTTTGAGAACTTCACAACAATCGCATGAAGAGTACACAAGTTGGTTACTTCAACTATTGTGCCCCACACTACCAACAACAACTTGCCCTAACTCAAAGAAGGAAGCCAATTTTTGAGACAAACTTACAAAGTAGTTCACAAAATTTATGTTAATCTAATGCGTTGTGGATTACAATACTTAAATACTACCTCAAACGTAGTGAAACAAGTGACCAAAATTTCTATGATATTTTGCAAGCATAGAGCTCAACTAGACAATGTCTGAAAGATGCAACATTATGAAAACTCCGCTATCAAGGTACTATTTGAGAGATGTTGAAAAATTGTGACCAAAACCCACTTGAAAAACAAGGACAAGAGGCATACCAAATAATCATATTAATTTAAGCAAAGTTTACCCAAACTAGCATGAAGGAGCGTGAAGGGGTCTTACACTATTCAAGGTTATACGCCAATAGAAATAACTTGTGTAGTAGTTGTTTTCATGAAAATGAAGGAGAGATCATATTTCTTGGAATTAAAACTTATTGATTTGTGATGCTGGATTCGTGAAATGTAGCCTAGACTGGAAGCTTGCAGTGTTTTGAAAGCTTTGTTGTAATGGAAGACAAAAAGGTATAATGGTCTCAGGACCATAATGACTATGAATGCTTATGAGGAAGTACGGTTTGAATTGGGTGTAGCTTTATATGAAAAGTAATCAGTATCAATGTTTGGGGAGAATTTGAGCTTCTTTTGCATAGATCCTACATTTTTCAATTTTCGTTGCTTTTTTTTATAGCATGTATAAGATATCGCCTATATACTTGTGTAATAATTTGACATTTACAAAAAAATCAACGGATTTTATCCAGCCTATTCAAGTTTTCAAGTTTTGTCCTGTTTATTCAAGTTTTTATTAGGTGTTTTTTGACATTTTATTTGGCTGACTTTCTATTGAATTTCTATTGTTTTTTGGATCTCTCTGCTTGTTAATCAAAATCCCTCGGTTTGAGGCCCTTGAATCTTGTTATCTGTAGTTGTACATTTCCAATTTAGTCATTTCCAATTTAGTCATACTAGGAGGTTGAGGCAAGGAAGCGCACTAAGGTAGGTAGCTCAAAAAGCAATACTTTAAGAGCGGATATGTCTTTTCATGGGCGTTTGAGACAAGAAGATTTATGTCTAATTTTCAAACATAGAGAAATGGATGTCAAACATAACACAATTTTTTTGTATTTTTTGAAGCATAATTAAAATGTTGATGAATTTTCAAAGTTTTATGTAGTAGACACCTATTTGTGATTTGAAGTCTTCCATAAACTATTCTCTTGCAATTTGTAAAAACATGAGATGAAATCAAGGAATATGATTGGCTCTTGCAATAGAATACAACTTTTCTTCTAAGGGTTCATTAAAGAACTACCTCATATTTGTTTCTGAGCTACCAATGGAGCGCTTTTCAAGAAAGGGGTCCCAATTTGACCTACCCACCTGACTAGCATATTTAGGTGAGTAAGGTGGGAATGTGAAAAAACCCCTTCTTTTTTGTAGCCTAAAATCCCAATCTTCACATAACCTTCTATCCTCTTTGAGACAAAGTTAAAGTAAGTAGATAATGGTGGAGTAAAAAAAAAGTTGGTTTTTATGGTATTACTTAAGCATTTTTCTTCTTTGAAACAGAAAGTAATTGGAGAACAAGGGTTTTTTTTTTTTTTTTTTTTTTTTTGCTAATGCTAGGCCTTAAGCTTACATCAAACACGAATGTTTTTGTCAACAAGGGATCAGGTTGCAAGACATTCCAAAAGGAAATCCACTTTCGGGAATTTTGCAACAGGGAGAGAGAGAGAGAGTAGGCATGCCATACTGGCTGGAATTGCATCGATTAATCACATAATTTTAAATACCAAAATATCCATGCCGGATATCGAACCATTGGTGAGCGGGAAAAAGAGATAGTTTTTCTGCTAGTTGCATGGTCTAGTAGGGATCGAACAAAAAGAGATCCAATATTTTGCATGTCCTTCAGGTTAAAAAGTGAAGTCATAGAAACAGAGTCCCCGTCTCTTTAGGACCACTATGTACGAAGTTTCATACGTTCCAAGCATACATGAGTTCAAAACTTGACATGAAAAATATCCAATCAAATGGATACCGATTTAAGATAACTTAACTGTTAACTGAAAACTGCAAAAGAACACGGAGTCACTACTTGAGAAATTTGAGAATGAGGGAGGTATAGTATTAAGGGAAAATTTCATGGATTGTACCCCTTAAGTTTAGAGCATCTCCACCGGTCAAGACTTGCTCAAAGTTTTCCATCTGGTATGGCAAGGTCTGAAGGCTCTCAATTTCCATCCATGTTCTTTGAAAAGGTCGTCTTACACTCCAATACACCCCATAAATAAGCAGTTGACCAGTTATCTAGGGAAGTAGAGAATAAAGCTCACTAAACTTATGGTGAATAGTGCATGAATAGTGGTTTGGAGAGTGGCTTGCTAGACTTGCCAAATAAGAGAGCTTAATCCCTAAAGGACTGAGCCATTTTTTCAGTGAAAATCACTCAAAGCTGCCACTTTTGGGGGGTTAGTAAGAAGGTAATTCTTTTTGAAAATTTGGGAAATCCAATCATAGGATCTTGCCCTAGACTAGATTAGGTACTTGTGGAAAAAAAATCAGGTCATTTCGGATGGGCATGAGTGAGATTTTTACATCTAAAATGAAAAGAAAAGTTTTTTTCATGCTGCCCCAAAATTTCAGAAGCCTTTGACCACTCTTATTACAAAAAAGTTGCTCATATGCAACTTTGCGCTTTATTTTTCCCATGTAGGAGATCAAGTTAGCTATGTGTGGGAGAATTTCAAATCTATTGGAACTACACAACACATAGGAAAAATCAATAAGTAAAAGGAAGTAGAGAATGAGTCAAATCACTAAATTGTTAAGAATTTAATTATTAAAATGATAAATGCAAATCTCAACGGTCATAGTGTTTTGATAAACAATCTACATCCTCTGGTATTGTTTTTTTTCCAAAATAATAAAAATTGAGTAAAATAATGGACTTCAAAGTTTACTTTAGAGTAGAGATTCCATAATTGCCCGCAAACAAAAACATCTCATAACTTTCATGTCATTGATTGGAATTGAATGATTCAAAGCTTCTCACCTATAAAAAAATCTAAAGAACCAATTTCAAATTTTAATTTAAAAAAAAAAAAAAAAATTTAAAGAAGTTTTTGGGCTGCCCAGGCAGGCAGTCCTCCCTTGCTTTTCAAATTTTCATGCATAACTTCTTCAATAATTGTTGGAATGAGGAAAAAATTAGATACTCGCGTAGATCTTTGAATTCCCCACCTTCAATAAAAATTTCAGAAAATCACACTAAGTAGCTTATCCAAAGGTACATGCCCAAACTCCCACCTGTCCCCAAAGGGACAACAATCCTTTAGGGGTTAAGAGGGTTTTGAGAGGGGCTTGGCTAATTTTCATCCACTTTGAGGGAGCTAGAGCCACCAATGGAGATGCTCTTATATGATACCCCTGGATTTTCAGAAATTGCACAAATACCCTTGGATCATGATTTTTAAGCATTTGTTTTGTTGTGTACAGTACTTCCTTGATGACTAATGTTTAAGGAAGGGACTCATGTTTAAGGAAGGAGTGCAGTAGAACAAAAAGGATGCAACCTGCGCACAAAGGAAGAAAGTAGTGGCTTGCGTAATAGAAGAAACGCTTAAAAACTACGGTCTAAGGGCATTTGTGCAATTTCTGAAAACTAGGGGTATCTATACAAATATCGCAAACTTCACAAACTTCAGAAGTATCCATAAAATTTTCCTTACTATTAAAACCTACTCCTGATTTTACAAATGGTATTCTTCGCTTGACTTCTCAAGTCTGTATCCTTTTGTCGTAATATATGTTGGTCAACAATCATCAAAGAGAACTTAAATCGGCCTTGTTATTGTGCAAGTCTCTAATAAGAAGCCTTACGTGTTTGCTAGGAACCTCTACGGTTGTGGTACCTTCCTTCACTAAGAACGTTTCTAGTCAGGCAACAATACACATGATATGCCCAATACAAGCCTTCTGACGTGAAAATGTAAGCAGACCTTCCAACAACATGCATGAAATCTACATATGGTAGTTAGAAAAGGACACAAGACACACATAGCTTTCGATTCTTGCCTGGAGTTTGGAAAACACAGAAATCTTCCTTTGTGCTACATTCACAATAAATTTTCAATAACCATTATTTACACGCAAAATAGAGGTATCACGAAAAGCTCAACGAAACCAAGAGATTACGATGCAATGTGGCTCACGGTTTTGAGCCGGAACCATATAATTAAGACATTACCAAGGCTGAGTCTAATCTCCAGCCACAGACTGAGAAGCACAAAGGACATATAATCAGTAGAAGAATCTACTCCGTAATAGCATCAGAGGCGCCTTAAAACATGAAAATGTAAGCAGACCTTCCAACAACGTGCATTAGCTGAAATCTGAATATGGTAGTTAGAAAGGGACACAACATATATAGTTTTCGAATATTGCCTGGAGTTTGAAAAAAACAGAAATCTTTCTTTGTGCTACACTCACAATAAAATTTTAATGACCATCATTAACACGCAAAATAGAAGTATCACGAAGAGCTCAGTAAACCAAGAGATTATGACATAACGTGGCTCACAAAATTGGAGTTGGAACCTCACACTTAAGACATTACCAAGGCTGATGGCCACAGACTGAGAAGCACAAAGGACATATAATCAGTAGAAGACTCTACTCCGTAATAGCATCAGAGGAGACACCGAAACCACCACCTCCACGGCCAAAACCACCACCACGTCCACCACGGAACTCGGGACGGTACTCTCCGGGAGCGCCACCCTTGTCTCCTCCTCCAAAACCACCTCCACGGCCACCACTGCTGCGGTACCCTTCCCGGTCACCACCAAATCGTGGCCTCTCTCCTTCCCTGGGAGGACCCCGGGGAGGTCTGTCACCTCCAGCACCTCCCATTGGCCTGCTTGGTGGCCGTACAGACTTCTTCAAGGTGGCTGGAACAATTTCAGACGGCAGGTTGAGGTAGGTCCTCAGGTGTTCAATACCGTCGTTGGTAAGATACCTGCAGGTACAAGCATATATATAAGCTACAACTGGGTTTTTTTAGGCTTTTAAAAGCCAAAAAGCTACAAAAAAAAATTCAAGCTACAGGCCTATAGAATAAAATGAAGAAAATGAAGAAGAAACAGCGTCTTGGTGCCTGATGGCATTCAATGTTTAAAATCTAGATGCCTACCACACATTTGAAAAAGAATATGTTGTTGTTTGTAGCCAGTCAATTAGGAACTTTGGCAAAAAAAATAACGTGATCTTTACGCCACGTGGTGCCATTTATTTGAGAATTAAGTCACCCTTAAGTTTCTTTGAGATAATGCCTCTTTTGCTATCCATTTTTGGGTTTTGTAACCCACGTTTTCATGAAATTCATTCTTACAATACTAATTTTTCATTTTACAAAAATTTGGTCACAATCAACAAGCTCAAAGTGTGAATAGTTGCAGCCTAACTTTTACACTTAAAAAAATCATGTGTGGGTGGCCATATCTGCACCATTGAAAATTACCATATGGTCTAAGAAGCTGCCGGTCCAAAACCAAAAAAAAACCCTGAGCCACAACACTTACAAAAGCTCTCCAACCACCAGACAAGGCCAACACAACCATGTACAGAAACTGGTAATCCAGCACGTAGCGAGGTCATCAATCGAAAAATAATGATATAGCAATACCACTTTTCAAATATCCAACTGCCATGACAATTTCATGAAAAAGTTTTGATTTGATAGCAATACTGTACTGCACTTCCACTACAAAGCGCAGACACATGCATGCTGGCTCCTATCGTAGCCACTATCAAAGACAGAATCCTTTTAATACCTAACAAAAGGGGAAAAATCTCAAACACTACAAGACAAATCGTGAGGTGAGCATTGGAATTATTCGCAGCAGAAATAGTAAGAAGTAATTACAACCCTGGATAGAGAAAAAATCCTAAACTACAAGTGTAACACTTATAGATAATCTGTTAGAATTTAAACTCGGTACTGGTGGGGAAACCATCAAGTCTATGAAATAAAAATTATTCGTTTGAATCGGAAAATCGATTTCTAATAAAAGTTCTTCCAAATCACGTAGCTGATTCCAGAGATTTTACATGAATTCATGTCTACTGCCAGGGTAGTTCAGAGAGCTCCAGGAAGAGTATCAGTCAGAACAAGCGACCTCAGGAGTTATGTTATAATGAGCAACGTTCGTAAGACATACTTGTATTCAGTGAAATTACTTTGTGCTAATAATCGCTTTTTGCAACACCAAAATTGGAGTGGCCAATTGTTCTACAGTATTTTTTGAAGAAATGTAAAATATTTAGCCAACTTTTATACACGGGTTTGGGAATAGGAGCATGGTTTTTGGGGTTTCACTTGATGTCCCCTCACCCTACTCATGCGATATTTTAATATCTGACCAAACCACCATGAAATTTAGTCTTGATGAAAGGTTGAAAGCATTCAACTTTACATCTGTAAAAAAAGTGTAGCCATAACTTACTTGCTACTCAACTATTTTTTTGGTTAGAAAAAAAGCTAAGGCCACTTCATCCAAAATATTTTCACTGCTTGTATTGGAACATTTACGACTAAGGTAGTGTGCTCATAAACCGTCCATCTAAGGGCTGAAACTGAATTTTGGGGAGGTGAAACTTCTTGAACTATGTTTCAGTAAATTTTCCTTGAAAGACAAGAAGAATTGAGATCTAACCCAAGTTATCTCATATTTTTTGGAGCTTTGTGGAATTCGGTATGAAATTTTGAAGTGGAAAGGCCATAGGTCTCTAAAACCCACCCACCTCCTCAAATGTACACTCCATGTACATTTTAAAAACCTATAAAAAAGCATGTAAGTTACAGCAAGGGAACATTTGAGAAGGTGGGCGGTTTTAATGCCTGGACAGTTAATGAGCACACTATCTTAGTGCAAACATCTTCATTAGGGGGTTTCAAACATAAAATCTGGCCTACGAGTTTCTCACCTCCCAAGAATTTAGATCACTAGTGAATTATTTTTGTTCACTCACATGCCCAAAGTTTCAAACACCCCATGAGTTTGCATGAGTTTGAGTTTAGGATTTTGCTTTTACAACAACAAAGTTGCAAGAGCAAGACCAGCACAAGCACAAACAGCGCAAGTACGAGGAGCAATGCAGGAATGGAAGGAATGGAAGCAAGATGGGTGGGTGGCAACCTCCGCTGCTCACAATTGTGTCCAAACTAGTGCTCACTGAAGCCACGGATTTCTGGAGTTCACTCTTCAGGAGTGAGCTTCACCTCACCTCACCGTTCACTAGTGAATCCACATAGGTGAAGGACAAGATGAGTCACCTAAAAAAACTTGATGTTTGAAACCCCTATTATGATGAGGACATGAATTTATAACCTAAAGTTGTATGTTTGCTTCTTTAGTGCTCAGACGAGTGCCGAAACCCTAAAACCCTATGAAAGCTCTACTGCGGCAATGGAAACGAGCAGGACACTCACCAGTAGAAGTGCCTCCAGGCGAAGCTCTCCTTCACGTACTCCTTGGACTTGAAGCTCTGCATGAGCTTGATGACCTGCAGATTGGGCACGTCAATCTCAGGGTGCTTGGGAGCATTGAAGTCCTTCTTCGCATACAACACGCCCTCCTTGAAGAGGTACTTGTAGACCTCCACCCGGTTCTTCTTGGGAATCAACATGGCGAATGGTTGATGCGGTGACGACGCTGTAAGAAAAGCTTCGGGAAGAAATTCGAGCGAGGAGGGCGAGGAACGCGAGACGCACACTCTCTCGCTCGCTAAAGGACGACGGGCATCGCTGAGACGGACACAAAAGGAGCGCTCGTTCCATTCCAGTCGGATTAGGGTTAGGGTTACGTGCCCAAGCCCATGTTTTAGTTCCCGGATGGCATCTGGTTGGGGAACGTCTCTGGGTACATGTTCTCGAATGAGTATAATACAGTAGCTGAAAATCACTCGGACCTCGATAAGGTAGCAACATCCATAACCATCACTGTACCCATAACCATCACCTTTAAAATCTTGTAAAATCTTTGGAAGTAAATAGATGTAATTATAAGGATGTACAACATGTGAACATGAAACCTTATTGTTGGTATTAGGTGCAATTGTAATTGATTTTTAAAAATTCACAACTTATTCTCTTAGTGTTCAAATAAACCATTTGAAAATACAAACTTATTATTTTCCTCTTGCTAATAGGATCCTATAATTTGCTAGATGTTGATTAATAACCATAATGTTCAAAACCCTTAATTTGACGGTTATGAGTGCTGCTACCTTATGGACGAACACTGTATGGTAACTATAGTAACCCTTTAGGGCCGCCTGCTTTCCAAGCTAGTCATTCTTTTGGAGAAACTAATTGCTTTGGGCTTTTTAGCAATTAAGTCATATGTAAAAAGCACAATCCAACCATACCAATATAAACTACAGTCTTGGAAGATAAGCACATAAATTTTTTGGACCTGTCTATTTGTGACATGTGCTACATCGGTTAAGTGAAAGGTAGTGCATTGGATTAAGTTTGGATTGTATAAGTTGAATGAATGGCTTCTACAAGCAACTATGGTAGAATTAGATTTTGAAATTGTGCACTTTTCTTATATGTGATATGTTGAAGGGCTTGAACTTAGGATTTTGGGAGAAAGGTGTACCTTTTGCTGTATTTGATGAAGGAAAGGCATGGGTGGTTAGGGTGCAAAAATTGTGGAAAAGATCATGAAATTTTGATTATTTTTAGAAAAATGAGATTTGCATGGTTAGAAAATCCAACCAGAGAAGTTATTTGAAAAGTATTGATCTACGACCATGTGTTTTTTCAAAAGAAGTGTGATAGTATATGAGTAACTTTGACTGTGCAACGCTAAAAGGATTGAAAAGCTCAAGTAGGGGGTACAAAGCCAAAGAATAATTGGGTTGGCTATTGTCATGGCACTATTTACTTGGTCCCTAAAGATATCAGGTGAAGTCATCCTCTTTTTGCTGTTTCAATAATTGATTTGTACTAAACACTCAAATTTTCCAATACCCTTTTTGATGAAGCACTCTTTTTACAACAAGATGTAATTCCATACTTTGATCAAACAAGTGAGCATGAAAATAGACTTCATTCCTTAAATGTTTGTAATTGGCCAACCCATGATCCAAAATTGGTAACATAGCCTAAATTTCATTTCAAAACCTAAGAAGGCAGTTTCTGGCTCCTCCGGCCCTAAGGGATTAAATATTACATTTAAGTGGCCTCACACTAATTTGTTGACATGTTACCCTCCTTTTATGTTTATTTCCTACCAACCACTAATTGTTTACAGTCGAACTAAATCAACTAGCCACAAAATGGAGACTAGAGCCACTTTCGGAGAATGTGATTAGGACAGGCTTAAGTGTACAATTAAAACAAATTGCAAACGTAACTAAAATTAGTCGTTTAGAGCTCACTCCCGCACACAAGCAAATCAATCTCACTTCCCTAAGCATGCCTTCAATGCAAACAAATAAAAGGCTCTGAAAAATGGCTTACCAAATACCAATAGCATTAGGTTTCCGCTATACCCCACCATATGTCCCTCCAATACCCTCCCTATATCCATTAAATACCCTCCATATATCCCTCCAATACCCTCGGGAATCAAACCGCCAAAGGCGGGTCTGGGGACGCAACCGCAAAAAGCCCAAAAAGACATTTAACCCTCGGTATATCCCTTCAATACCCTTCATATATCCGTGCGATACCCTCAGTATATCCCTCCAATACCCTCCGTATGCCTGCTTTCCATAGCTGGGCACAGGGTTGAAGGGGCCTACTCAAATTCATGCCTGGTCTGGCCAATGAAATCAATCCACGTGGAAGGGCCGAGGAAACAAGCGTGGCTCGAGCAAAAGTACTCAAGTTTCCAGAACACAAGCCACCACGTTTAGCTTAGCTACTCTGCCATTTGTTTCTCTGCCCTTCCAATCACGCCGGTGCTTGATTGTGTCCGCTTCACTTCTTCTGTTCCTCCGCACTCGAATTAGCTTGCCGATTTCTTTCTTACAAATTTTCACTACAACCGGAACACTTCCAACCGGCCTTTCTTGTGGTTCGTCCTCTGCTCTTTTTATAAAGTTGAAATTGTAAATTCTTTGCTTAATCTATTCCAACACATTTCAAAATCGAGCATGCTGCTGATTGCGAGTCCAGGACAAGCTCGACACGTTCTGGTGGCGTCCTCTGCGCTTTTTTGAAATTGAAATTGTAAAGTCTTTGCTTAAGTTAATCTATTTGAACACATTTTCAAAACGACTTTGCTGCTGATTGCGAGTCCAGGACGAGCTTGACACGTTCTGGTGGCGTCCTCTATGCTCTTTTTTGAAGTTGAAATAGTAACTCTTTGCTTAATCTATTCCAATTCATTCTATAAACGACTTTGCTGCTGATTGCGAGTCCAGGAAGAGCTCGACACGTTTTGGTAGCTAAACCCTACGTATTTGGTGAAGTAGCTGAAACAGAAAATGCATTGGTTCGCAGACGATCTTTTTCTTAGGTGATTAATTTGCAATGCCGACAAGCATTCGTTATAAATTTTCAGTTCACACACGAATTAACTTAGCTTGCCGATTGTTTTCTTACAATTTTTACTGCAACCAGAACGCTTACAATCGGCGTTTCTCTTGGTTCGTCCGCTACGCTTTTTTGAAGTTGAAATTGTAAATTCTTTGCTTGAGTTAATCTATTTGAACACATTTCAAAATCGACTTTGCTTCTGATTGCGAGTCCAGGACGAGCTCGACACGTTCTGGTAGCTAAACCCTACGTATTTGGTGAAGTAGCTGAAACAGAACATGCATTGGTTCGCGTGCGATCTTTTTCTTAGGTGATTAATTGGCAATGCTGACCAGCGATCGTTATAAAGTTTCAGCTTTACTGCTAAATTGATCTTTCGTATGATCAGAATATGGAATTCTGTAGATCCGTTCTTTGTGCTCATTGTAATTAAAATTGTAATTGTTTTCGCTGAATCTACCGCAACGCACTTTGACAACGAGTTTGCTGCTTTCGAGGTGATTATGAGGCTTAGCACGTTTTACTCGTGTTGCCACTTTGTTAACTCCGTACATTAGGTTATACTCCACTGTTTTTGGTTATGTAGATAGGGATGCATCGGTTAAAGTGTGGTCATTTTTCTTGGATGATTAATCGGAAGTGTTGCCAGTTTGAACTTTTGTTCTGGAAAGCGTGCGTTGAGAAATTTCAGCTTAATTGATCTCCTTACATGATCAGAACTGGCATAAGGAACTGACGGAAACTTGTATCTGTGACCAACTTGAAGGAAATCATACAATTTGATAGCTCGGTCAAGGGCTTTCTGTTGTTCTTTGGACGCAGCCCTATTTTTAGTTTGACTATGCTACAATAAGCTTTTCTGGCATTTTTTGAGGGATGCCGGGATGCAGTGATTGTTCAGTTTTTGCCATCGTTTCAAGGGTTTTACCTGAATTGCGAGATTTCAGAAACATATGCACCGCACTTTTAGGTGAAATGGGTGAAATTGGGTAGCTGAAACGGGGATGATCGGTTCGCGTGTGGTTGTTTTATTTGGTGACTGATTGGCAATGTTGACAGGTTATTATCTTATGCTGGAATGTGTTCGTCGAGGATATTCAGCTTACTGCACAAGTGATGACTAGAACATAGAATCGAGGTCAGTGAGAAGGATCTGAGGGAACTTGATTCTCTGACAAATTTGAAGGAATGCATATAATTTGGTAGCTCGATCGAGGTATGCCTGTTTAATCATTTGATGTCAGTGTGTATGACGCTGTCCTACATTTAGCTTAGTTAGGTTGCAATATGATATTATTGGCATTTTCTGAGGGATGCAGGGTCTGTTTAAATTGTGCCAAGGCTGAAGAAGTGTAACTGAATTGCAAGATGTCAGTCACTTGTTTGTGCTGTATTTGTGATGCTCTGAGTCTCTGCTACCTTTAACAAATGACTGCTTTATAGCTTTCGTGGATTCTGAAGTTTTAACCTTTATAATTCGGTAATTGTTGCAGGATTATGCTGGCGGATTGGGAGAATTCAACCAATTTTGCTATTTCTCAATGTCTGGTCAGGACGAGTGGCTCGTTTGATAGCTTCAGGGCAGGGCGTCAAGGTTCGCTTGAAGAGATTTTGATCGATGCCGCCCCGATTTAGCTATGGCATTTTCTCTAGAAACACGAGTTTCTTCGTTAATCACATCAAGGACGTGCTTAAGACTGAGTCGATTTCCTTCTTGATTCGGCCTTCGGAAAGTCTTCAAGCGTGGAAGTACCAAAATTTGGCTTTGTGCAGGGCGTTGTCATCGTCTTGTGGATTAGACTCTAGCTCAACGTTCAAGAAAGGATCTCTGTACTTTTCTTGTCCTGTAGAGAACAAAGTTGGGATAAATAGAGGAGTGACAAGATCCTCAAACCTATCTTATCCTCATGAGGAAAATCGAAGTTTCAACGTATATGGGTCAAGTTGTGAACGATCACCTTCCAGAGTTGCTGACATCAAGGACATCTCTTTCAAATATTCAAAACCCACCCCATTTTTGTCAAGAGAATATTCTAAGGTCTCGATGCACGGATGGAACTTTTCTTTTGATAAAACTAGAAGTTCAGAGGACTGGAGTCGGGTTTGGAGTGATGGGAGACGAACTCACATGGGCCATGCCCATGACCACGACGGCCACGAGGAGAAGGCTGGAGCATATGGAGATAAGGTCTTGCGGTGGGGCCTTTGGACGGATATGTCATTAACCGTCTTTAAAGGAGCAGCAGGCTATATATCTGGTAGTACCGCTATTATTGCAGACGCAGCACATTCAGCATCGGATATTGTGTGTCATCAAAACCCTGCATAACGATGTCTCTTATTATGATTTGAGCTTATTTGGTGTCGAGGTCTATTGTAATCTTCTCAGCAGCTCGTGTTCATGCTTGCCTAGATTTCATGGACGGCAGAATGTTGATTTCCCTCCGTACTTTTTAAGAATTTGAATTTGAGTCGAGCTCTTTGTTTACTTGTGATCGGTAAACCATTACTTTAGCAGTTCGAGAACTTGGACTGCAATATCATCACATTGGTGCAATAATGTTTTCAACATGCAGTTTGCAGAGACTCTAGGGTTTTTGCAACGTTGTCTGTGGGCTACGCGCTACATTCTACTATAGGAAACTAGGATGAGTCATTGATCGTTGACTTGTAACTGGCATAATTTGGTCTAGGTTTTAAGTGGAGTGGCATTGTGGACGTCAAGAGCATCGAGTGCTCCGCCAGACAAACAGCATCCATATGGTAAATGTTCTGCATGTGACTAAACTTGTTGCAGGTTGTCTTCATGGACTGCACATGTGTGCGGAGCTTGTATGTCTTTGAGAGTAATGAAAGGATACCACAATGATTGCTGCTCATAGACAGGAATCAGATATTTTATCATATTTTGTGCTTAGAATAATTTCACTCACAATGCCGTTGACAGATGTCCTGCACAACACAAGGAATTTTGGTTGCACCATGCAGGTTTAGTGATGTTTATATCACTCTGCTCATTATTATTGGTTGTTTTCGTTTCATCGTGATGCAGGCCATGGTAAGATTGAGACAATGGGCGCGCTGGCTATATCAGGTCTGCTGTTGGCGACCGGTGGTGGGATTGCATGGAACGCAGTTGACACTTTGCAGGCATGGGCACCATATCCCTTTATTTCTCACATTAAAATATCAAGGGAACTGGATTAAATGTCAATGTTGAAGCGTTAATCCATTTTCATAAGAACCTGCTTAGGTCTACTTTTCTCATTAATCTTGTCTCATCCACCATATAGTAGGGCTTGGGAACAACTCTAAATACCTTGATCTGAAAGATAATCAGATTCTCATTCGTCTCCTTAATTTGGTCCAACTTATGCACATGCAATACATATCATGTGTGCTCATATTGGGTCTGTTTATCTCTTAAGGTCATGTTACCAGCGATGCTAGGAATTCAAGACACAGTTCAAACAACAGTAGACACTGTTGCAAACTTGGGAGGTCACAGCCATGATGACAATCATGGCCACGGAGGACATACGCATGGCCTTGACATGGAACATATGGGAGTTGCTTTATTAGCTGCGATTGTTAGTATCGGAGCCAAAGAAGGGTATGCTCTTTGTATAAATACATGTACACACAATGGTGACTCTTTAGAAAGAACTGCGAGAATTACGTGTATATTCTAAATATTCTGATTTACTGCACGCTGTGTTTACGTCCATTGAGCAAATGGCTGCACGGAAACCTTAATTTTCTTGCTTTGGTTTTATGTATCTTTATTGCTTCGAATCCCTTTCTCTGTTCACTCTATTTCTTTAGACATTTTACATATTCTTCTTGCATAAGTTACAATATTGAGTTGCTAATTACAGCTTGCCTTTGTTGCAGCTTATACTGGGTAACCAAAGCTGCTGGAGAGAAGGCTGGAAGTGCTTTGCTGACGGCTAGTGCATGGCATCACCGCAGTGATGCTATTTCATCCATTGTTGCTCTCATTGGCGTCGGTAGGGACTCTGCAGTACGCTTAGCATTGATTCGCAGGGTGTAATATTCACTGATGTGATCTCAGTTAGCAACATTTGGGGCGTGATAATTTGATCATTTAATCAGATGCACTTCCAAAGTGCAACACCTCACTAAGATTCCTTGCTTTTGCTAATACCCGCATAATATTATTACCAATCAGGTGGCGCTATGATGGGTGTTACCTGGTTGGATCCAGTAGCGGCACTGCTTGTATCTGGAATGATCGCAAAAGCAGGCCTGGAGACTGGTTATCAGAGGTAAACTATTGATGTGCGTTTATGCTTTTATAACATCTCTACTTGCTTTCATTGCCAGGTTCATTATAAGACATTACTTCATTGATTGGTATTTTGGTTCACACGCCCGTCTTAATCAGGTACGTTATGTGTGTATCATCGACTTATGTTGCATTTGGAAAATTCCAGTATGCAGGAACTCTTGGACATGGGGCTATCAGAGTCGGTCCTAGCTCCCATTCGGAAAACCGCTTTCGAAGTTGACGGTGTTGAGGTATTGAGCTTGGCTTGCTAAATTTATTGATTCGTCTAGAGGCATTGTCTATGAAGTAACACCCTTGAGTGTTTGAAATTATATATTTGAAGTTTTTTTACTCTTTTACAGTACATAACTGAAATGCAAGTTTTTAGTGTACATGGCAACAATGTCAATCTACGCAAAATCTTTCAATTTACGTCTAGGGCTGAATGACCGCAAAACTAACCTTTTTTTTTGAGTCAGATAGTTCTCATGAAGACCTTTTATTAATCAGAGATTTTCTCTTCTGCTTACCCATGTTTCATACGCAGTGTACTCTGATAGTTGGGCTATATCGTCGTGAGATAGGTGGATATTAATGATGTAAGCAGTAGGTTTTTGGTCAACATGGATTCTTTAACAACACTTGAAGCACTGCAACTGCACTAAAGATGGCAAAGAGTTGGATTCCCTAAGCAGCTGAACTTAAGTTTCGCCCATCAGGAGGGCGGGAAATTAAATTATTGTCGATGCATCGGAAGTTGTTCCGTATGTCGTAGTATTTAGGGTTTTTCCTCATTGCACCTTGAATTTATTGTACCTACAGGGTATCCACCAATTGAGAGGCCGGCGAATGGGTTCCACTGTCCATGTGGATGTTCACATAGAGGTACTGCATTCTGTAGAAGTTATTCAAATATGGTTACTTAAGAACTGATCCAGAAAACCTCGATGACTCTGTCCTCCACTCGTCATATTTTTCTAGGTCTGATACTCATCTTTTTTTTAGTGTAGTTGTTTTTTTTATAAAACTTCTAAGTACGACATCAGAGGATACTGTGTGTATCATAAAGATATTATGGTTAAAGAAAGCTCGTTTTGATTTTCCAGGTGGATCCATGGCTCAGCGTCAGTGCAGCCCATAATATTGGAGAAGCAGTAAGGCAGCAATTGCGAACGCATCATGCAAATGTTACAGAGAGTTTTGTCCATATAGGTATGACTCCACATTATATATTTCACAAATTGAAGAAATTAAGTATTAAACCAAGTATGAAATATATGGGTGAATCAACTTGCTTGTTTTGTTTCCACAATCTTGTGTTGATGAGTTGAAATAGTAAACTCATTAAAATAAAATCTGCAATGTACTGATAAGTCATCACCTTCCAGAAGATAGAAACTGGAGATAATGAATCCTTTTCTGCGTTACTGTATGCTTGCTTTTAGTCGCTCAGCGTTCGTGCCCATTTAGATCCTGCGGATGGGCGACCAACATCGGTAGCTCCTGGTGAGCTGGAGGTTGAGACTGTAGCAGCAGCCGAGCATTACGATGATGACCATCTGCGCTCGGACCAGCATTCTTCAGGACATCGTTATGACAACAACACACATGGTCACTCCCATGTGAAGAACCATGTCGAAAGTTCTGCTAATGAGGAAATTGAAGAAGATGAACACATGAGGGACCTTACTGGGGTTGGTCGAAAATCCGATAATTTTGCATGGGATGGCACGATGTCAAGGGATGGACGTGAGGCATTTCACGACAATGTAGGTACCTTGCGGCAGTCGGAAGTAGAACGCTGCGTACGAAACGTACTTTACTCCAATTTTCGTGAGGCAAGTTTCTCTCTAGACTTGTTGCCGTAATTCCGATCTCCATGTACTGGTACAATATGATGCGTTTGATTCATAATATGGTACCCCATGAAAACGATAACAGTAGCCTGTTGGGGTCCATCATTTCGAATAATGATTTTTTAGTACCTAATGCTATTGTTATTGTGGTTATAGAATTAGTGGCATTCTTTGATTGCTAAATACTGTATTTGAATGTTTTCTAGTTAGCGAGGATAACACATAGGTTTATATTGAAAATTATATGGATAGAGACATGAGAAGCATGCATCTCTATTTGGGGTAGAGGCACTTGCGATTAGCCACTTGTTTATTGCTGTTTACAGTTCTAGTTTGCGTATCAGTTAAGGATCTCTATAAGACTAATGCGTTCTTCAGAATAAGGGTGAGCAGATAAATTGGTTTTTGGTATTCTCAACTGAGCTAAGGATTTAGAGTGGTTCAGTGCCAGCAACGATGCTTCTATGTGTTCAGGATTGAACTTGATCGTTTAAAATTTTGCAAGTAGGTATATGAGCATCCAACAGTGCAGGCGGTAATGTATACGAAACACAGATGAAAGCTTTGGAGAAAAAGTGGATAGATTAATGAGGTCGCTATAAAATTGGTGCAGGTAGTACAAGTGAAGGAAATAACTTGTCATTTCCTGCATGGCAATGTGGTTGCGGAGGTGGGAGTCTCCTTAGACCCCAAGCTTTCGATCAGGTATTATCGGTTTCCATAATATTATTCCAGTTTATGTGTATGGTTTGCCAATTTTCATCTATCTCTAGCACTGGGAAGTTGAAGTAATCGTTTTTTGATTGTCTTGTAGAGATGCCATGCAGCATGCCAGTGACATGGAGACTCGTCTTCTCCGTGACTTGAAAGACCTGTCAGCGGTCAGTTTACATCTGAATCTGAGCAACAACGATTCATTGGCTCAACGTGTTTAATTCTCTGATTCCAGTAAGTTAACTCAAATTGAATTGTAGGATCTCCTCTTAAAGGTTATTTGGGGCTGGAGCCAGAGTAGTGGCTGGACCGCTGGAGTGTCGACTACATCCAGTCCCTGGGAGATGTTTCTTCTCTATTGGAACATCTTTTTTCCTTCTTTGACGGTTCCTGAAAGATCTAATTCTATGTTTTTCATATGGAAACTGCGGTTTTTTCTTTCCATGCAGGCATTCAGGGACCAATTCGTACTTAGCTCTTATTGAGATTTCCTTGAAAGCACATCACTTCTGCAGAACCCTAAACCGGAGGAAATAGTTAACTCGGGAAGCTGGTTAGCCTCATATAAACTCAGTTGCATGGAACCCAGGTGTCAAATAGAATTCTCCATTAAGTTGTGAAATGTCAGTGTTCATTTGGTCCCTCTCTTAATTCATATTCTAAAATATATTGGATTCTTGTTCAGTTGATTTCTTTTTTACTTTCCATGATAACTTTTAGAACTACTCTATGGAGTGGATTGCGTTGACACGTGGTTGCATCTTCTAGAATATACATTGTAGCACTAAACTACAATTGCTTACTAGATGTCCATATTATTGTTTTTTTTTTTTATAACTATTAGAGCATAGCCACAAGTCTTACAATACAGTACACACCCTCAAATTGCAAATTTTTCTTTTAGGGACCTCAAACAACTCAAATCGGTGGCAATTTTTCTAATGACATGTAAGTGTCTTTTGCAAGACAAGGAGTTATGCTTGTGTGGGGATCTATTTGCAAAAGAAGCTAATCCTGACCTGAATTAGGTTTTTTTGTTAACTCTTCAAGAACCCTACATCCGTATTTTGAATGATGAATGAATGCAAACAGGCCACTTATAAGATTTTATTTGCTAAGGTTTTGATTTCCCGACTATTTTAAAATTTTTCTGTTTTATGGTTTAGGGTCCTACTTATGTTTTGGAAGCTCTACAAGCAATTTGATATACCATGGAAGATGCTCTTTACCAACTCCCAAAACAACATTAGTCAAAATAGCTGCCTCTAAATGCCCACCCTTAGTACTGAGATCCTTTGGATAGTTGAGGTGAGGGCTCATTTGCACTAGCACATTGGTCACATCTCCTTGACAAAGGTTTTGTCCACTTTTCTTACGTGAGTTCAAAGAAACGCTCTTTATATACATTTCAGAAATGTGTAGGAGAATATGTCAAACAAATGCTTTCTTGCACATGCGGCATTTTCAAATTTCAAGCAACCAATAGGGTGGTTCCATATGATTACCGAAAGATGAGAATAATCACTTGGGACCATTTGGGTGGTGGTGTTATGAAACTTTTTTGTGCCTTTTATTCATATTTTTGTTTTCTTAATCATGTTCATTCCTCTTCACGATTTTTGTCAATGCAAATGAAAATTTGAAAAACACATTTTGAATAGTGCCAATAGCAAGCAGATTTGTTAATCCATGGGCTAATGCAAGTGGAGGCATGAGCAAACAACACAATATTCATTATTTTGGGGAAAATTCCAATTCTAGGATTTTATGTTCTTGAAAGAATATTCAATAAATATTCTATTGAGAATATAAAAACTCAAAAGTTCTAAAATTGGGTTTTCCCCAAATTAACCCTGACGGGCCTTTGGGCTCTAGAGATGTGGTACCAAATATGATCGCAACCAATATTCAAAAGTTTGAATCAGTTGGAAATTAAGTGTTACAACCATACATATTGAAGGGTTGTATGATGGTAGGTGCATTAAATTTTTTAGAAAGCCCTTAAAACAACTCAAATATGTCTATACATCCGACCATACATACGGTCGTAAAGGGCTTTTGGGCCGTTCAAGGGTTAATAAACGTTTTGTTAAACATCAAAGCATCTCTAGCGTTGCCATCCCAAACCCAAGATCTCACACGCTTCAAGCACAAATGGTGAGTGCTCTATACCCCTCAAAATTCTCTTATGATACTCAATCCTAGTGTGTCAAACCAATGACCCTTCAAAATACTAATAATCCTAGATTTAATGAGTTTTATCCTACATTCCCCTTGATGAATGGTCAAATGACTATTTACACAGCATGTTTGAGGAGCAAGGGCCACCTTTGAAGAGCAAGACTAGACAACAAGAATTTTGAAGGCCCTTCTAAAGATGTAATCTTTTGAAGTGCCAAGTTTGAAGTGCAATGCTAGAAATGCTCTCAAAAAGCATATGTCAAGGGAATCCTATATTCCCCTTCATAGATGATCAAAAAATGTTTACAAGCCACATTTGAAGAACAAGGGCCAGCTTTGGAGTGCAAGGCTAGGAAACAAGAATTTCAAGGGCCCTTCAAATGTAATCTCTTGAATTGTCAAGTTTGAAGTACATTGCTAAAGATGCTCTTAGAAAGCATTTATGAAGGGGATCCTACATTCCCCTTGATGAATGGTCAAATGACTATTTACAAGGCACGTTTGAAGTGCATGGCTAGAGAACAAAAAAATTCAAGGCCCTTCGAAGGCAGGTGTAATCTTTTGGAAGTGTCGAAGTTTGAAGTGCAACGCTGGAGATGCTCAGTCAGAAAGGATCTGTGAAGGGGATGCTGGCATTGGGCAGCCACGTTGCAGCATCCAGAAACTGGCTGGGCTGGAGCTGGCGGAGGAGCGAGGCATTGGTGATGGATGTGGACCAGGCCACCCGGGCTTCCGTGCCAGCCCCGGGCCCAGTGTTGTTGTACTCTCCGTAAAAAAGCGTCTCTAAAGCAAAGTCTCCTGAAAATACAGCAACAAAAACTGTCATCTTGTGCCAATAATTGCAAGCAAACAAGCACTCTCGCCACCAGGGATTTTCTCAGCCTTTCTCGCTCTGGTAGAACCGAGCCCTCGTGACAGTCAAAAGAATATTTGCATGGACCCACTCCACCCCAATCAAACACGGTACACCACAGGGGTCTTTTTCTTGAATTTTTTTTTTTTTTTTTTTTTTTCCTAAATCTTACCTCAGAATGCCTCTAGTAATCATCACACTATAAATGCAGGTGAAAAGTGGATGAAAGTAGCTTATATTAGTAAACAAACTGGATGAACGTGCACAACTCATTCACACTTTTTAATTTTAGTTTTTTTGGACCACTCTAGATTTATAAACAATGTCTAATTGCATGTTTGAAACAAAGGTTGCATTGACACATCAGTTGTAACCAAGGTGTCCAATCTTCACAACAGCTTTGTTGGCTCTAGACTTAAGGGGAGGGGGCTTTGGGTGTCCTTCCATGGGTGATTGGGAGGAGTGTTAAACAACAACAATTCTTCCAATTGGTGCTCATGGAAGTAGCTTTAGGGTGAAGTTCATTCACTTTCCACCAATCTATCAATCATTTGATAGTTTCAATTTTTTTATTTTTCTTGTTTTTGCTAATCATTGACGAGAACAATTTGCAATTTTGCACCACCCCTTTCCACATAATCCTTCACCCACAACTAATCATGTTTTTATGGAACCAACTTTCACCAAGGTCTGGGAAGAACCAACCGCTAGTTCAATGCTAGCCGATCAAAATGAGATAAAACCGTTTGCAATTTATAAACTTTGACTAAAAACCGGTCAAAATTCTTTAAAAAACTTACTTATAGTATGAAATAGAGAAAATAACCTATAGAGCTTTTTGATAAACCGGTTCAATACAAGAATTGAAAAAAATCTACCAAAAAATCTCAAATATTTCCCAAACCCTGATCCCCACCCCTTCACATGGAAGGAGGCTGTTAGAACCTATCTTGAGGGAAGATTGAGTAGGTAGCTTACTCAAAAAGAAGTAGGTAGTGCTATAGGAACAGAGCCTCTCATAGCGTACCCACTTGATCTTATTGCCAGAAGTGCAAGATGTTCACTTGCACATAGCTATATAAACTAGGATTGTTATAGATTTACGTTTCAAGGTGTCTTTCTTAAAACCCTTGCCATCCCGGGTAACTCAAAATACACCAGACCCCTTCGGCAGTCAGATGGTGAAGGTTCAAATGCGTCCGTGTCGTGAATTTGACCAAATGATTGAAATCTGACTTCTATTTATTACAGTGACATAATTCTAACACTGGCATTATTGTGACAGTGGCTCAGTTGTGACACTAGACATTGACCAAGAATCCTTCAAAAACTAGGTCTGAGATAGATTTAGGTTTCAAGAGAAAGTGCCAGGGTTGTGAAAAATTGCCAAATATACCAAAATATGACTTCAATCCTTAAACATCCCATAGGCATAGTTGATACGTTATCTTATAATTGACATTTACTATCATCAAGAAGTTTTAATTTGGGATTTCAAATAGTTAACTAAGAGTGCATTGATATATAATAAAATATTTATTAATTTGATTTTTTGTAATTTTGGGACTTTTGGGTTTTAGGTCTTGGAAGAGTATTCATTAAATATTTTTTAAATGATGTAAAATCTAAAAGTACCAAAAGTGTGTTTTTTCCCAAATTAATGAACACCAAGCTCTATATTCCAATTTTTTTTGTTGATCTCAAATGTAATAATGATGTGAATCCATTCCAAATACAAGAAAAATAAGTTGTATAGTATTGGTCACATTGACATATTCAAACGTTGAAGGGTTAAGGATTAATATATGGTAGGAACACCCATAAGCGTCAATGTCCCCATAACCATCACCTCTGAAATCTTGGAAAATCTGTGGAAGTGAATAGATGTAATGACAAGGATGTACAACATGTGAACATGAAATCTTAAAAGTGGTTATGGGTGCAATGGCAATTTGCTCTTTAAAAATTCACAACTTATTCTCACAGTATCCAAATAATACATTCAAAAGTGCAAACTCATTTTTTTCTGTTCCTAATAGGATCCTATAAATTGCTAGATGTTTATTAACCCTTAAAGGACCAAGGAGCCCTTTGCAACCAATACAATATTTAGTATTTTCTTGTATTTGGAATGCATCCACACCTTTATTACATTTGAGATTAAAAAAAAAAAATTAGAAAATAGATTAATGCGGTTCTAGTGAGCTAGTCAAGATCCCAAATTAAAACTTTTTATTGATAGCAAATGCCAGTTATACGGCAGCATATTTACTATGTAATACGTAGAGCGGTCCTTTAAGGGTTAATAGTCATCATGTTCCAAACCCGTAGTTTGATGTTTATGGGTGCTCCTACCTTACTCTGTTGTGGAGAGTTTGCCATGAGAAGAGGAGAAGAGAGCCATACCTGACCAAGGAAGCCAACCAGCAGAGTCGACGACGTCCGAAATGAAGGACTCCGCCACCACAGTCAAAGAGAATTGTTTCCAAGGGCGCCCCAGAAACGTCACATGCTGCGTCTGGTTGAGCATGAGTTTCAAGTCGGGGGTGCCGTCGAGACTGCAGTTGTGGAGCAGGAACCCCGTGCACTGCCCGGGATCCGAGCGCCCTTGCGCCGTGAAGACGTTGTGCTTCCCGGGCAGGTTGGAGCGTGCCAGCAGAGAGCAGCTCTGCAGCACGGCGGCGGCGTTGCCGAAGATGAAGTCCACGGTGCCCGTGACGGTGCAGTCCCGGTAGAACTGGCGGAACGCCTGCGGCCAGAGCGTATCCTGGAAGCCCTCGACGGCGCACTGGTAGAGCGCACACTTGTCGGCCGTGACGCGCAGCGCGACTGCTTGCTGGCTGATGGCGCCCGCCGTGTTTCGAAAGGTGACACCCTTGGCCATGAATCCCTCCCCCTCCACACCTGTGCCCCCCAACAATAGTCACAATCAAGGTCCGGGAAGAACCGACTAACGGTCAGGGAAGAACCGACCGCTAGTTCAATGCTAGTTGATGGAAATGAGAAAAAACTGTTTGTAATTCATAAATTTTGGTTAAAAATCAATCAAAAATCTCAAAAAAAGTACTTATAGTATGAAATAGAGAAAATAACCAAAAGAGCTTCTTGATAAACCGATTCAATACAAGAATTGAAGGAAATCTACTGAAATTTTTTAAATATTTCTCGGACCCTAGTCACAATCACCCCCCAGGTCACGTACTCATAAATCACCAAGGTACGAACACCCATAAGCGAGGAACTAAGGATTTTGGAGTAGGAAAACTAGTTGATGAACTTTGAAAAAAATAGTGTTAAGTTTGGAAGAGAAAATTAAAAATACTGACATCAATTTGAAAGTTCCAATTGCAAGAATTTGTTCACAAAGATTTTTTAAGTCCAAAATCACTAAAAATGTATAGTTGTGTGTAGGAAATGTCTTTAGTGTGCTCATACATTCATTATGCTAACTTGAGGAGTTCTTAAATAGTGAGATGGAGCACTCATAACCATTACTTTGTAACTCATAACCATCACTTTGTAACTCATAACCATCACTTTGTCACTCATAATCATCAATTTGTCACCCATAAGGCCATAACCAATATATGTCAGTCACTGACAAGTCGTTTGACACAATAGGTCTCAGGGTGGGGATACCCACGGGAGGAGTGCTCCTACCTTATGTCACATTTAACTAAACATGAACTTTCCAAAGTCCATAAAAAGCAATATTAGTTAATTTGGGACTTTTGAATTTTATGTTTTTAAGAGATTTTTGGTGATTTTGAGTGAACTTCACAATAGTTTCTTCAATACCTTATATTACTGATGAGATGACTTGAAGGAATTATCAAAAGACTCACACAAATGCAAGATTCAATATCCCAAAATTTGTTTTGATAAAGACTTTTTCCCAAATTAACAAATATCGTGATATGAGCAATAGTTCAAAAAATACTTTTGATTTGCAAAACATTGAGAGGTATTTGCAAAGCATTGAGTAATACTTGGAAAACATCCCAAAATATCTCAAAATCAAAATGACATGCAAAGCCTAAAAAAACATATGTAAAATAATGAAAAATCTCCAATGTTCAAGGACATAGAAAGTCCATACTTACATGAATAATTCATAAGTAGTTAAGTGTGCCATCAATATGATTTCATTGAAATGGCGAATTCCTATAGAATGATGTAAAGACCTAGGATACAATGAAAAAAAATTGAAGGAGTGTTGGAACAAAAATCTCAACAAATTACTAAGACCTCCTACATATTTTACACTTCAGATCATCACTAACACCATATTAGGTAAATTGGGAAAAACAAACGTATCATTTTATACTCCACCTCAATCCAAAATAGTCACCTCAAACCAGATTCAAAAGTATCACATTTAGTTTGAGCCACTAAAATTTTTTCCCTCACAAATTCCTCCTCTCAGGTGAGGACACGTGTACCAAAAAAACATTAGAGCTGATCACCCCAAACCTTCAAAGTTCCAAAATGAACGTTTTGACCCAAACTACTTAATGTGGTGTTCACTAGACTCCTCTTCTCTCTTTTATACCCAAGTAAAATGGCACCAAAATACCGACATTTTCACAAACTGAATAATTCCCACCCGGGTAAGAGAAAAAGCTGACATGAATTGTGGGGTGCCAGTCTATTAAGTGGGTAACTGTGCATGCAGGTAAGGGCGACCTCTCGTAGGATGTAAATACGGATGGGACCTTTCCAAGGCGAGGCCACGATCAGAGCTACCCGGACAGGCTGTGAAAAAGCACTGCTTTATGGATTCCATTACACGACGTCTGCTTGTGGCTCAATGCCAGCCAAGCTGGGTGGGCTCCATAGCCATAGCACATGCCCAAATATCCTTGATTGCAACTCTACTCGTCACTGTTGCACTGCTCGTCATTAAACAAATTTTGACTCGTTGCTTGGTACATCCTCAACTTGTGATACATAAATTTTAGTTGTACATTGTTAGTGAATCTCAACAAGCTGCAAAGTTACTCATCACTGTGCAAGCGCAAAGAAACAAGCATACACAGCATTTGGGTGCTCCAATGTACATAACAACAAGCTGTTGTGCAACTTAGTGAATAAGTCTGCAATTTGTTGAGATTCACTAACAAAGTATAACTTCAATTTATGCATCTCAACTCCACTAACAATAAGGGTTCAAATATCTCAAATAAGCGGTGAATGAGTAGTTGTGAACAACAATGCCCAACCCCCAAGAAGTCGTCATGGCTCATTCATTGAGTGACTTGGCTAGGTTGTTCACAAATCTAGTTAACATGAACAAAATTGGTGTGGAGTGTCATGTTTGAAACCCCCTAATGTACAACTAGAATTTATGTAACTTGACAAGTTGAGGATGTAACAAGCGACAAGTCAAAATTTGCTCCACAAATAGCAATGCAACAATGACAAGCAAAGTTGCAATCAAGGATCTTGATGTTCAAGTGTCCAAAAGTCAAGATATTTAGGATTACAACAGATCTAAGAATGTCAAGTGGCAAATTCCAAGGAGTTGGCACAAGGTTTCCACCAATGTATCTCATGCATGCACCAACCTACCATGCTTGAGGCACAACAGAAAGGAGCCTTGGGATAGAGAAGTTTTCCGTGGAACAGACCTAACTTGTGCCTCCTAATCTCTCCCAAAGTCTAAGTTCAAACTCATATTCAAAGGGTGCTTATACTTCAACGCGCGGACAGAAATTGAGAAATTGTACACCTAAGGCTTTCTTAGATATAATTAAGGGGACTGATCTCCCATAAAAATGCTTTGGAGCTCCTTACATGGAGCGTCATGGTAGGTCAAGTTTCTTGAAAAATAGCTCATAACGTCATATTCATTAATTTGGAAAAAATGGTACATTTTGGGACTTTCAAATTTTGATCTAAAAGTTTTAGGAGACCTCCTAAAATCGAGCTCAATGTTTTTTTTGTACACGTGTCCTCACCTAAGAGGAGAAATTTGTGAGGGAAAAATTTTTAGTGGCTCAGACTAATCTGATACCTTCAAATCTGGTTTTAGGTAACTTTTTGGGTTTTAGGTGGAGTACAAAGTGGGACACCTGTTTTTCCCAAATTAACAAATATGGCGTTCCATCCACTCAACCCCAAAGGCTCTGCCCCCAAGTCTTAGATCGTTGATTAATTTTTTAAGGCCATTAATATGCACGGATGCTCCTCTCTTACGTTTTGCGTTAAGGTTCTAGTCAAGGAAATAAAAATTACATTGATTTTCACTAAAGTGTAAGTTTCCTTTTGAACTAATATGAATTTACCAAAGTTTTTACAACACCTCAATGCTATTTTATTGATGTTATCCCAAGAGGGGGTTTTGCACTTGGGACAAACATTAGATAAATCAAGCGGATCAATCAGATTTAAACACGCTTTGCATTGATTTTGTTAAATTGGCAGTATTTGTGCGTCATAATCTGTGAAGATTAATTTCACAAAGCTTTGATTTCAATTCCCAAACTAAGGTCGGTATAGATTTTGGGTTTAAGCCATGCGACTTGACCCACAGCAAAGAATGGTACACTGCCAATCTAACAAAATTGACATTGTGCTCGCTAGTGATGGTGCTATCTGTTAAGTTAAATCAGTATTTGCCACCGTCCTCTGAGTCACAGATTCTCCCATCTAATTGTACTACCGGTACGCCTTCGTACAAATACCACAAAGCCCTTGTGACAAACTCATGGAATCATGGGATATACCCCCAGTCACCAGCACCAGCACATCACGCGCTCTGGCAAGCTAACGGTGCCAGCCTAATTATTTAAACCCCAAAGGACCTTGAAAATGACTACTTTGGTATACCGTATCGTGAAATAACATAATTTAATATAAGCTAAATATTAAATCACCAGAATCAAGAAGGAATACAGCATATAAGTAAACAAACTCAAAAAAAGAAAAAGAAAATCCCTGACAAAAACATAAGCTCAATTTGATCCTCCTAATTCTGTGGGTCAGAAGAATGGGAAAATTTGATGGATACTTATCAAGTTTGTGATATTTGTATAGATGCTTCTGATTTTTTTTAAATTGCACAAGTATCCTTCAATCATAAATTTCAGGCCGTTGTTTTATTGTGCATGTCACTTCCTTCTTCCGATGTGTGCATGCACAACGTGAAAGAAGCAACATGCCCACAAAGGAAGAACAAAAGTGACATTCACAACAAAACAAAGACCTGAAAATAATGGTTTGAGGGTGTTTGCGCAATTTCTGAAAACTCAGGGACATCTATACAAATATCACAAACTTCAGGGTGTCCATGAAATTTTCTCTAAAAAAAAATAGGAAGTATTTAAGTTGCATTCTCAAATGAGACTTGCAAAACTCTAAAAGTAATTCACACATTAAACAAATTTTGGGCTCACGATTAGGGCTCACATTAATTATAGAAAGCAAGTGAAGAAACTCGCAACATACACACAATTTGGAAGCAAGATTTTTTGGAAGGAAAGAATTCGTACCAACAGTAGCAGATTTGAAGGTGGTGATCCCCGGCAATTGCACACTCCAATTCCCAGTAATAATCGTGCGGTTCATCCCATCTCCCAAAAACATAACATTACTCCGATTCGAAGCCACTCGCACAACCTCGTCATACACGCCAGCTTTGATGTAAATCACAAAACGCCTACCACCACCACTGCTCGTCACCGGCGCCGCGTTCACCGCCGCCTGGACACTCGTGAAGTTCCCAGACCCGTCAAGCGCAACCGTAACATTAGGATCCACAACAAAATCCCCGAGCAAAGCTCGTCGATCCTGCAACCCCATCCAATTCGGCAACGATGAAGGCAATGCCAGAATGCGTCGCCGCGATGGCGATGGAGCGTCGGAGCCACCATCCCGGCGCGCATCCCGGCGCGCATTCGCTAGAAAATACGCAGGCGCCCAATTCTCCAGATCCTCGCCGTGAACGGCAAGCGCATTCACGACCGCGAGCGCGTTACTCACAATCTCAAACGTCAGATTCGCCCTTCGTTGCAACGCCGCGCCGGCGACAGTCGCGACGCGCTTCAGCCCGTCACCGCAGTAGCCCGTGAGCGTCAGCGCGCCGCTGATCGACGTCTGGAGCTCGGGTGCCTGGAGATCCGCACCCGCGGCGAGAATGACCAAGCATCTGTCCACGTGCTCCTGTGCTAATGCAAGCGTGGCCTTGCAGTCATCCACTAAGCCGGCGTGAGTGGCGTTGCGATCGATGTCTGGGTCCTGACGCAGTGCGATCGCGTGCGACAGCGCAGCGGCGACTGCGTCCGCCGCGGCCGTTACGGCCGCGGCTGTGAGGCCGAGTGGAGTGGCGGTGAGTGACGAAGGATTGGCGGTCAGGTTCGAGACGCACGTCTCGGGAAACCTGGTCGCGTTGCACGCGAGGGAGATGGCTCTGGCGGTAGGAGTGTCGTGGATCACGTCGTCGCTTCGGAGCGCCGGGATGAGCACTGTCGGGATGAGGATCACGGCCGCGACGAGCAGCATCGCCGCGGTGATGATGGCGGCGACGTAGAGGATGGTGTAGTTGTAGCGCCTGCGAGATTGCTGCTTTACGTTTGTAGGATTGAGAGCGGGAGCTCCGCCGCTGGGTGGAGCTGCTTTGCCTCGCGACAGCAAACCGGACTCCTCTGGCGACGTCGCCATCGCGTCGGGGTCCTCCGCATGCTTGTCTCCCCGAATTGTGACCAATTGCGTGGATTCCGTCGCCAGCTCGTAATTAGAGCATCCGCACCCTTGCAACCCAACCTGGAGCTCTCGAAAGAGGGTGTAAAAGGGTGCATCCACAATCAATAAGCTCGCTCAAATCTTCAATGTCCCACCTTTCATCTCAAGCAAGCATTGAGGGCATAGCAAGGAGGAGGACACTGGTGTTGAGCTTCAATCGTGGGCCTCTTCTTGTCGATAAAGCAACAAATTTTGATTGTCCTTTGGGCATGCTCAAGATTCATCAAACCTGTGTTTGAGATAGAATTGAGCGAGCCCCACCTTGCATACGACTTTAAAGCATCTGCTATGAGACACGCCAAGAGCTATATTGAGTACCTATTTAGCCTACAAGGGTGCGGATACTCCTCTTATCAACATGCACATACTGAAAATCCCTACTCACATAATCTCTCCCTCAACTACTTGCAGGACAAACTCAAACCACAATATCTAATGTGGACCCTGAATGAAAGAAATCTTCGTGACACACAAAGAAGTTCGGAATCGGATTGTCTCGGACAAACTCAAACAAAGTTCAGGCAAGTCCAAGATGAAGAAAAAGAAGAAGAAAGAAGAGCACCAGGCAAAGTATCTCTGTATAACTGCCACAAATTCGACCAGGCGATGTGATTTAAAAATGAGTAGGATTCTTGGGGGAAGCTCATGATCAGGGGATGTGCGAGGGGGAGCCGGTATAACAAATCCGAAACGGTCGAAGCACTTGGAGATATGCGCGGAGTGGGCGAAGATGAAGATGATGGACGCGTCGTCGCGGGCGTTGTTGCGGCCTTTTCCGGTTGTTGCGCTACCTGCAGGTCGTCCCTCAATTCTTCTTCATCAGTTATCCCGTGATCCGGCCTGTGAAGTGTTCCCGGAATCCCGTGTTCCGCACTTGGCACCCCGCGGTCGGCGTCACGGCGGTCTGCGTCGTTTCGCCGGAGAAGCGCGCGACGGAAAATCCCCCGTTCCTTTTGAGGTCGCTGGGGTGCCAGCCTGGCAGGGCCACACTGGAGTTAAAACAGCCGGTTTTGAAACGGATGAAAGAAGTAAATTGTATTTTTGGATAAATAATTGGGGGACTCAAGGTTTCATCTACTTTTCTACTAGAGATAACTTTCTCACCATTCATGCAAGGATAGGATGTTGGTTGGAGACAATAGTTTGTGAACTTGAAACATACCAAAAAGTTGGGTGTAGATATTCAAAGAATCCACATTTACACAAAGAAGTAAATTGCTATTACTTGTTTTTTACAAACGCTAGTTTATTTTGGTGTGGCTTGGTTTGGAATTGCTAGACTAGGGTTCTTTTTCTTTACACATGTTTGCCTAAATCTTACCTCAATTTGACATTGGCTATCATTACAATAAAAAGGTTGAATAAAAAAGTGGATGGAATTGCCAAATATCTCCCCAAGCAAACACCAGGTTTGAATGAAAGTAACTAGTATTAGTAGATTTTATTGATGAACATGAATACATTATTGATTATATCCTAGTTTTCTTTACCTGCTTGCATTCTTGGGTGCGGGTCGCTCAAAACAAACAAAGGAACCCTGGGCTGGACTGTTGGAGCCGAGTTCCAGGTCCTCCGGAAAAGTGAGGAATTTTATTATTGGTGCCCTAACTTTCTATTTAAGTGGTGAACACTTTAAAGGTGATCATTTTTAATTTTAAAAGTGCAAATTGAGGATTGATTTCCTTTTTCTCATTGCCATAATTGTCATCCAATTATCCATATTTCATCCATTGAATTGCAACTTTGGCAATATAACTGTTGGATACCATGTTAAACTAGGTGGTTGGAGCGTCATGCTGATAATGTGTTGGATACCACATTAACCCTACACCGCCCAAGGTTTCTCAAAACAGTTGCAAATGGGGACATATTTTGTCCCCTTGGGCGGTGTAGGGCTAACCAAATTATCAATTATCACTAGGGATACTCCAAAATTTAAATGAGAGCTTGAAGCATTTTATTTAAACATGAGTTTAGGTACCGGTTGTACCAACTCAGGCAACAACTTGATTCAAAGTAAAGTCTTAGTGTAAACTGCATGTATGTCTCTCTCCTAGCCTATTGTTCCTCCGCTATGACTTGTGTAAACCACTTTATGCATGTACCCTTCTCTCCCCTATTGGTCCTTTGCTAAAAAGACTTAGTGTAAACCGCTTTACACATATACCCCTCTCCTCTATTGGTCTTTTGCTAAAATAACTCAATGTAAACCACTTTATGCATGTACCCCTCTCTCATGTGTTGAATTGCTTATCAACAATAAAGTATGATAAATCACTAGAAGTTACACCACAACACTCTCTTTTAACCAATTAGATTAAGTTGTTTCACGAAACATTAGCAACAAGTCACTGACAGTTACACCACAACATTCTCACACAATCAAAATGCATATGTATTCTTTTATGTATATAAGATTTAGAGCATCTACAATTGAGAAACAAAATAAGGTGTACATATACAAGTGATCAAGGACCATTTGGTGGCACGAGTTGTTGACTGTAACAATGTTGCTAGTACTTTTGGTCCAATGGTTTCACATAAAAAGATACTATGAGAAGCATAGATGTTGGTGTTAGTGACTTTGAACAAGTTGATGCTCCTCATTGCTGGAAATGTAATCCATGCCTCTTTACTGTTTTTGGAATTGGTTGTTACCATGGAGCATAAACTAAGATTTACTAAGGAATCGTTTTAGCTACAAGCAAGAATCTAATTAGAGAGGGACAAGATCAATGATAAGGGCTACACGTTGATGGAGAAAATACAAAGAACATTTTATTGTTACTTGGGAGTTGCTATGTTAATTAAGGATGGTCTTAATAATATTCTTTTCAATATAGAGGTTAGTGATTGGGAAAGAGCGCTTAACCCCTAAATACCCAAGCCCTATCTGAGCTTCTTGGGTTTTTCATGAAATTGAACAATCAATCAACCTCTTCATAAATTTCATCAAGTTTTTTTCAATTGTAACCATACAAATTTAAGCTAAACATGTTAGAGATTACATGGAAAAAGAAAACACAACAATATCACTTATAGTTTGAAAGATTATGATGTTTGAACATGAGGGTGTTAAAACTGCAAAAGTGACTTAAATTCTTCCAATCTTCGTTTCACATGTCAAATTCAAAAAGTTGGTCACCATAAAAATATGAGGTTTAAGGTCATTACATGTCTAACTCAAATCATTTTATGGTTTTGAAAATCTACTCTTACATTATTTTTAAATGGACTTCTAATGTGGATTTTTCTCCAAGCACTAGTGTATTTGAGGTTCATTTTCAAGATCTTCCAACACTAGAAAACTCAAGATTGCAATAGACACCCTTGTACAAAATCTCTAATAGAAAAATCATCAACTTTTATTTTCAAAATCATATTTTTGATGTTGAAAGTAGACATGAAAACAAACTTATATTGAAAAAAATTTACTGAAAATAATGATTTGATAAGGTTTTATTCATTTTCAAAGTTTCCTCGCAACCCAAATCTGGTCGCTTGGGCATTTAGGGGTTAAGGGTATGTTCACACTTGATGTTAAGAGCGCTTGTAGCTAAGAATAATTAGAGGCATTTGGACACAATTTTGGACTACATACATATAACATACCCTTAGTTCCTTTTCTTATGAAATCTAGTTGAGCATTAAACATTGTAGAATGTACATTGTGCCTACTCTAGAACTACGTTTCTTACACATGCCAAGATTTAGGAAGAAACTTCTAGAAATCAACCTAAGTTTCTTAAAATTGATAGATATTTGAAGCAAAAAATCCTAGTTGAAACCATAGCTTGAAAAAGAATTTTTTTGAAGCTAAAAACTCATTCTTTAATATGAATGTATTAAAAAAATAACTTTTCCCATATATTATTATGAATTCTACTTAGCTAACAATTTTCAATTTTTTGTGGATCTCATGTAAAGTATTTGTTGAGTTGTCCACAATTATCTCTCTAATATTCCGCACTAGAGTATATATAATCACTTAAAATTATAGATATTACAGTTTTGGAGTTTACAATTGTTACCAATAGTGACTTCTACCATGTTCTAAAAAGAAAAAGCATTGCAATCCTTCAGTCACATTTAAGATCTGAACTTTAAAATGTAACCAAAGGTGTGCCCCAATGAATTTAAATGATATACAAACTCATTGGACACTAGTCAACAACTGCCCTTTTTATCACTTACAATTGTTGCGTACAGTATTTAAATGCCATTTTCAAACACCACCCGAATTCATAAGGATTTTTCCTAGGCATAGTAAAATATCAAAGCTCATTAACCCCTAAAGGCTCAAGCAGTTTTCTCCACTGAAAGTCACTGTTAACTGCCACTTTGGGGGGAATGAGTAGAAAAGTAGAAAATAAAGTTTGTTTTGCAGATTCAACCATAGGATCTTGCCTTAGACTAAAAGAGGTACTTGTGGGAAAAAATCAGGTCATTCTAAATGGAGAGGAGGAAGATATTTACATCTAAAGTGAAAAAAAAGATTTCTTTATGTGCAGTGCAAAAAATTTCAGAAGCCTTTGTTCACACTTACATGAAAAAAATTACTCAACACAAAGTTGAGGTTTATATTTTACATGTAGCACACCAAGTTAGGTATTTGTGGGAGAATTTTCAAATCAATTGGAACTATACAACACATAGGGGAAAATAGTAAGTAAAAAGAAGTAGAGAATGAGTCAAATCACTAAATTGTTAAGAATTTAATTATTAAAATGAAAAAATGAAAATCCCAACAATTGTAATGTTGTGATAAACAATCTAATTCCTTAGGTTTAATTTTTTTTCCAAAATATTAAAAATTGTGGAAAATAAAGGACTTCAAAGTTTATTTTAGAGTAGAGTATTCATAACTGCCCACAAACTAAAACATCTCATAACTTTCATCTCATCAATTGAAGTTGAATGATTCAAAGCTTCCCACATATAAAAAAATCTAAAGAACCAATTTCAGATTTTTATTTTTAGAAAATATAAATTTTTAAGAAGTTTTTGGGCTGCCCAGATTGCCCTCCCTTCCTTGGGCAGCAGAAATTCTTGCATAACTTCTTTGTTAGATGTTAGAATGATGAAAAATTTAGATTCCCATGTAGGTCTTGAAATTCCTCACCTTCAATAAAAGTTTAAAAAAATCATTAGCTATAGGTACACGCCCAAAATCTCAACTGTCCCCCGGGGACAGCTGGGCCTTTAGGGGTTAAATAAAAGGAAAATCTACTTTTCTTATATCAACTTTCGAAAACAAGTTAAGACCGAAAGCCTTCACATCCGTCGTCTAAAAAGAGACCTTGTCATCATTCTCAAAGTAATTTTACATGTTATCACAGTTTATTCACATACCACTCAACTTCCTTATAAGCACAGACACATCAGACCCCATGGTTTAGGTGGCTGGTCTACAAAGACAGGCATACCTATAAAGCAACATCGATCTTTTAGAAAGATGCAGAGGTACAACTTCCTACAGGAAAATATCGTGGCTCATCAAAAGCTATTCTACAACAGCAAGCAAGAGTACTCAGATATCTAGTTGCCTACTACACGAAACATCCAACGCAATGTGTACGGTACATATCACACACAGAAAAATACATCAGTCGAGTCATAAGTTTACCATTTCTGTTTCCGGCATCTCCAACGGTCAACAGGGCCAGGTCCGTCAAGAGCATGGAAACTGCAACACAACCAACAACCATAGAAGCTACATCTCATTTTGTACAATTTGCGCACACGAAAGAGAAGAGATTGCTACGAGACACAGTTCCAACAGAACTCAATTGCTGCCATCTACGTGAATCCCGCACTCTGTCTTCTCCGTCCCATCGGCATTTTTCAGACCCTGCAACAAATAAACCTTCGCATTAGTTTTCTCTCTAGCGCATACGAACTTTCTACCTTGTTTCGGTAAGATAAATCCTTAACCGAACAGCTAATTTGAAGAATTATGAATACAATACAGAATTGATTACAAAAAAGAAAACAATTATGGTTTAACCCCCTTATATTTAGAGAAGTCAAAAGGCCACGAAGGGGAAGCTGTGTTTCGGTATTTGCTTGGAGAAGGAGCTCCATATAATGAAATTAAAACCATTGATGTACACAAAGTAGAAGCAGAAATTGCTAACAAAATGACAATAGAAAATGAAGAAGGTGGAGAAACAAGTAAAACAGATTCCTGGTTTAATTATAAAATCACTAGTGGACCTCAGCGTTTCCACTACTGCCAAAACTTGATTACTTCAATTACTGGCTCATGACCCAAATTTGACAGCATCGAGAAAGAGATTTTCTTAGATGCTGTGAGTATCGGTTCCCTAAGGTTAAGAGTTTACATCAAGATTTTTTTCTCTTGGTTACAATTCAGATAACTGACATGCCGATTACCCATGTGCTGGCAACAAACTCACAAGGAGCAGTCGTTGAGCTATTAGTTACTAATGCATTTATTGATCTACACAAGCCAACAAGAACGAAACTCACCTGAAAGCGGCCCGACCGTTCTCCAGCATACTCAAACCATTTGTCACGAGAAACAGGAATAGTCGACTGCACATCGCCGATACTTGGAAAGCCTTGATCGTGAAGAGGATGGTAAGGTAGCGAATACTTCTTAAAATACTCCCAACAGTCCCTGTTACGTCCATTCATACTCAGCAATATTAGTGCTTGTCCAGCTTCCTAAAAGACGTTGAAGCAAACGCAAACAGTCGTCCCTTTCAAGGAATTAACTGATACCGCGATTGCAACAGAAATCAAACAGACAACTTGTGATGAAAATGACACTTAGGAAACTATCGGGTCGTACTTGAACTCCCAATAAGCAAGTGGTTGCACTTTCACCAAATTTCCTCCCTCGAAAACCTGCATGTACCCGCATCAGAAACGCATCAGAAAAATACAACTGGAAGAACAGTTTTCCACAAAAGCAACTCTTAGCAAAACCTTAGACATCCCTTCAACGTCATTTACCATCATCTGATTAAAATAATACCAGTCGCCACACACAACCTCTGCACATTAAAAGAGATCGCAGATATTAACTCCGAGTGTGAAGAGAGATGATGATATGAGAAAGTCCACATACCTCAAGATGAGCCCTCTCTGCACCATGATCACGTCTACGCCCGTTAATCATGGCATCCACCTGGACCAGAGCACCAGTTAATAGTCAGACAAAATTACAAACATAAACCAAGTAGATTATTCAAAGGCACAGGCAAACATGATTTAACCAAGACCACAAAGCTTGCCAACAATTTTGTTTACCTCGAGAGTACTCAGAGAACGGCTGAATGGCTCCACTTTACAGATGCGGTCATACTCTTCGATATCCTGCACTTTCCATCACAAGGTTAAGACCATGAACTACCCAGAAGACTCAACTGCATCAATGCCGTTGTGTCGGATGTTTAATGTAACGATTTGTACCAATGACCTCCACACAGCCAAAAGATGAATGAGCTTACAGTTAGGAATAAATCTGATCCAAACTTGGCATCATACTCCTCCTTGCTGTTTACATCGGCAGCATGAAACTTGTGCGCCTTGAATCCGTACCGGTTCTGCAAGCAAAAACGCTTCCTCAGGTGAACTTGACTTAATACTAGAGCATATAATTATCGCAAGTAAGACCACGTGAGTACATGACCACGAATCTCTTACTGCGCATTTTAGACATCGTAGACACCAATCATGCCTTCATTCATTCTATTGCACACGTCTGCTGCAGCAAATTAGAATGAAAACGCACGAAATAGGAGAAATGCTAAGAATGTTATGCATCGAATTCTACGCTGACAACACATGTAGGCATATATGTGATCAGTGATTAGACTCAAACAAAATACTAAACTAATTGGCAATATCACATGTGTTAGACAACCCCAGATGTTTCCAAAGTAGCAGACCTATATGGTCAAGGTCGAAATATTTACCTCCAACTCGCTGAGAAACTGATGTGTTTCAGGGAAGAGATGGAAAGTGTCAACGAAGATGATTTTCACTTTTTCATTGGACAGCACTCCTATCCTGTTTAGAAGATCTAATATAACCTGTCCAAAAAACAATGCAACGCATGGAAACAAGAAAATAAGAAAACTAGAAAAACAACCTCTTAAAGGCGTTTTCAAGCAGATACCAAGCCGAAAGTGTTCGTCTGGTAATAACCGAACGCGCCCATCCTTTACGGAGGATTAAGCCATAAAGAATCTTACTACCTCCATTTGCGAACTTGCCAAAAGAAGAAAGTGAAAATTTCATGAATACCCCTGAAGTTTGCAGTATATTCATAGATACCCCTGCTTTTTCAGAAATATCACAAAAACCCTTGGACCAAAAAAATTCAGGTGGTTGTTTTGTTGTGCGTGTCACTTCCCTTCTTGCTTTGTGTGCACGCATAACAAGAAAGAAATAGTGTGCACACAAAGGGAGAAGGAAATGACATGCATAATAAAACAAACGCCTAAATTTTTTGGTCCAAGGATATTTGAGATATTTCTGAAAAAGCAGGGGTATCTATGAAAATATTGCAAGCTTCAGGAGTATCCATGAAATTTTCCCAAGAAGAAACGTCACCGACTCATAAAAGATATACTTTATCAACAGTCGAACCAAATCTTGTCACTGCCGAAATGAAATAGAGAAAGATTAGGTCTAGTCGGAATGCATACCACATCACCTGCGATCAAAGCACATGGAAAAGCTGGCCTCTCAAAACTGTCCACTGCAGACTTCAAGGTTTCTATTGCTTGTTCCTCTAAATGCTGCAGCCGAGCATCCCGAGCTTGTTGATTCCACTTCTCAGTGTCAACAGTTACACCTGAGGTGCTCACAGGCGCAGCAGATGCGACAGTTTTTCCTCTTGTACTCACCCAACCTGAGCACTGATTTTGCAGAAGAAGAGTTGGAAATGCATGCTTCTGCACATCAGATTTCCTGCGCAAACAGGATATTTAAAATAAACAACTAATAAATAAGGAAGAAGCTACACTATTAAAACATGTGGAAATCGATAAGAAGAGACGAGGAAGCAAAACACACTGCGCACGCTTATAGATACTCCCTCTGTCCCTCTAAAAAAAACTCCAAATCAAACACATTTCTTGTACTACTAAAAAGCTCCCATTTGCTGATTTCAAATGCTGAGAAAGCGTTTGTCATGTTCAATGATCTCATGGGGGCAAGTTAAGCGATTAGAGAGCATTCCTCCCCTAGCAAGCTTGAGGTACCATTGTTGCTACTCATCTTTAAATCATCAATAATGAGGAGCTAGCAGCATGCACAAATATGGATACTTTTTGTATGGAATTTGGGTGCCCAAACAGCAACATCAAACTAGAGGTTTTGCATACTTTTGGTAGATGGTCTATTGATTCTGGAATGCATGTGTCACTAGCACAAAGACTGAAAACACACACAGTTGATCCTTTGCAAGGAAGCTTTTTGGACATTTTTAGAGGGACAGAGGGAGTAGTTGTCAAGTCCACCCCTAGTTTCCAAGAAGTACTTTTCCACGGACCTCCACGAAACCAAGTGTATTTGATAATTCCATACAGTACACCCTAATCTTCTTGACTACCTCAACTCTACAAACTCAACGTTTTACCAATTCAAACATTGGAGGAATACAATTGAAGACACAGAGATTGAATACTGACAACAAGTACATCCATCTTTCAAAGTCGCTGAAAATTCGTTTCAGAAACAAAAGAAGATTAATATCACTAAACTCATTGCGACCTTGCAAATCCAGAAGTGTACTCATTTTAAACCTCTCCAAAGTTAATTGAGCTTGTAGCCAAACTTTTCAGTATTCTACTGACACTTTATTTTCGCGCTCTGTTGAATGAGCTACGAAGACCTAAGAACTAAAATCAAATGGATAAAAAAATCGGGCCATTTCTTAGCAAAAAAACTGTACCTCGTTCTAATTGGACAAAACATGAGTATTCCTGAAGAGAAAAAACTCCGCACATTCAACGGCCTCATACACTTCAGCAGAACGCAAATGAAGACAGAAAGGAGACAATGTCAAAATGTTCGCATGATCTGTCGCCGCCACCACGGGTTTCAAATTCATTAAGAACCCTCTACACTACCACAACAATTTCGAATCAAAGGCCTCCAATGCACTTAGCGAGCGCTACTCACAGAAATTCTCTCTTCCGAAACAAAAGCAGACCATTCAAAGTCCTCACCGAAGAACACAAGGATTTTAAACGCTGAATTCCGCAAGATGACTTATAATAATTCGATTTTACAGCCTCGGTTACTGGAAAAGGAAGAAGGAGATGTGATAATTGCTAAGGACGTGTGGATAACGAAGTGCGCCATGGATTTTGTCTGTGAGGAATAGAATTTTAAGAGGAGAAGGTTGAAAGAAAGGTGTAAACCTGAGTAATGCGAGAGACGTCTTCGACGTCGGAAGAGCTGTTGTGAGGCGGCGCTGCGAGGGCACGCATGAAGTGAAGGTGCGAAGATGCAGGTCCGCCATAGCCATCGCCATCCCCGTCCAAGAGGAACAACAACAACAAAGAGTTTAGGGGATGAGAGGTGTTTTCTTTAGTATACCCTCGGGTTAGTTAGTTTATCCTTATTAGTGATCTCGTTAGTGTGTATATCCCGATTAGTGATCTTGTTAGTGAGTACAGTAATCAACTGAGTTAGTGACATCCTTACCAAAGAGAGATTACTAGAGGTCTTCGTGTGACTGGACCTAAAGTGGGGGGAAGTACCTGGACCAGAATATCTCGGAAATTCTTTTTGTACCAACTACTACTAATTTGATTCTGTTCCTAAGGAATACACAATTTTGCTTACAAAGAAAAAAACTACTTCACTCTTACGTTTATTCTTCTTCATCTTCTATTTTGTTTTACTATATATTCTTTGGTTTGGTTTTGGAATTTTGTGGCAATTTGGGTGGACTTCCATGCATCACCAAATTTGATAACAATCTAAACTTGGGAGTTTACTAGAGTTGGTAAAGTATACTCCTCTAGTTAGTCACTTCCATGCAAGTAGGGAGAAAAGTAGGGAGAAAAACATATGGCAAGTTCCAAGATGAGGAAGTGCATTTCTAGGTTGATTTAATTGGTAAAACAAGATTGCTTTGTTCTACGTGGAGTTTATTTATTTATTTGTTTGTTTTTACATTATTGCAAACATTACGCATTGGTACCGGTCAAATAGTGTCTTGGGCAAATTCTCAATTCTTGACTTGCAATGGAAGTTTACCCTAAGGGTAAGATCACATTCGGTATTAGGAGGGGTATTGGCAATATGAATGCAGTCTAAAAATGTGTCCAAATGCATCTAATTTTCCTTTGCAGCTACCACTCTTTAACACCAAGTGTGAACATACCCTTAGCAAAAGGATTTATCTTGTCATGCAGGTTTGAGAAGGACATCTAAACCAATGGTCAATCCTAAGCCACATATTCTTTCTGATGATACTTTGTAATTAAGCATATCTTGTAGTTTGAAGCACAATATTCATGCCTCCAAAACAAAGCAGGGATACTAAGTTATGAGGGCCCAACTTGGAAAGGTACTACTATAAATATTGTAATAGTTTGACATGATGATTGCAGAACTACCACGCATTAAGTTAAAATTGAATATGAAAGTGTATTTAGAAGTCTATTTGTCCCAGCAAGCGATAGCATCAGAGGGTGTTTTTTTTTGAGCATTACGATAATAAATTCGTCTGTAGAAACAGCGAGTGATGCATCAATCCGATAGAAGGTCACACGGATGTTTCTGATGATGGTCCCAAACACATGCTTTTGCTGTCAGTAAGTGTCATAGTAGCATAAAATAATACCCCAGGAAAGTTCTGCAGAAAGTGGAATGTGTACCACTTCTACTGTATCCTCAGTACCGAGAAAAATACATGTCATGATTATACCCTTGCATGGAAATACCGGTATCAAAAGTGAGCCTTCACAATGAAAAAGAGTAATAGTAGGACGCCAATCAGATAAAATGGTACTTGAAAACGGACATAACAAAACCCCATCTTTCCTAGACAGCCAAGCGAGAATATGCGCTCATATGGACAAGCTGACTATAGTTCTATATTCATACTTTTAAGAAGTAACAACAAAACTCAGAAGTGATTTCGGCCTTGACGTCAAGTGAAGTCAGATTGAAAGAGACGAGTATGCTTTTCGTACCTCTACAAATACATATCTAACTTTTGCATTTAGCTTACCTAGGATCTGAATACAGGATCGTAGTACAAGACGGTAACGGCTACCAACTCCCTAACGCCTGCAAGTGGAAGAATTGGCAAGGCACACCATCACATCAACTTCCTACCAAACGAAAAAAAGATACGCAATGGCACGTTACAAGGTTTCTTCTGACTTACCGGTCAACTCAACTTTAACCAGTCGAAAGCCTTGGTTTCGTCCTTTTTGGGTTCTGTTGAGTATCTAGGACCTGCAGTGTTTGAGAAATCAAACCCATCGTTATATGATTGTCCAAAACTAACTGGAGAGACGCCGTTTCCTTGAGAAAGAGCTCCAGTGGGAAGGCTCATCCCTATTCCGAGTGCTTGCATGCTTGCCAGGTTTGCTGCTAGTTGCTGTTGCATCTGAAGAGGAGTCATCCCTGCAAAACCAGCAGGTCCAGGAGCAAATCCTTGTGGCGCCATGTTAGGCTGATACGTACCCCCGGCCATCTGCATCAATAAGGCTGGATTCGTGTACATCATCTGTGGTGGCAAGGCTCCTCCAGCAAGCGAAGTTCCAATTTGGTTTGGATAAGCCTGTCCGGTTCCAATGCCTTGGTTACCGCCACCCAGTGATTGCAAATGATTGGTACTGGTTCCATTTGCAAGAGAGGATTTGGGAGCAGGAGCAGAAGAGGAAAGACTTTGAAATGGATCCACCGCAGCACCGTTTGCTTTTATAGAAGTTTCAGTCGAGAGGCCGCCGAACAAATCTACCAAGCCGTCTGCAGGAAGTGGTGCTTTCCGTGAAGTGGTAGAATCCTCCCCTCCAAAAGAAAGACCTTCAAAAAGACCGGCATCATCAGAGGTTCCATTTGAGACAGCACTCTCAACTGAATCTACCCGAAGTCCTGAGAAAATATCATCAGCAGGACTTGGGGTACTTGTGGCATTCGTTGAGAATCCAGCAAATATATCTGCTTCACCGTTGGTCTCGGTTGTTTGTTGGGCACTTTCGTTCCAATCCAAATCCCCTAGCAAATCATTGGCGGCAGAAGGAGCACCAGAGGCAGTCGTTGCAGGTTCATGATGTTGAGACAGGGTGCCATTAACCTGCATCCACAACAATTTCCATTAGATGGTCTAAACAGATGTGCTAAAAGAGAAATCTATACGTTTTTTCAACTCCAACGACTTCTTGAACGCATTCACATGCACGACAACTAATATATATCCACTGAATTTGAACAAACTTGGTTCAGCAAAATCACCTGTGCACTATCAGTTCCTTCGGACGCGTCCCAACCATCCATGAGATCAGGCAAAACCACAGGCTGCGGAGGAGGCGCTACAGCAGATGTGGTCCCAGGTGGAGGTGGAATGCGCCCTGACAAAGTTTGACCCTGGTTCTCATCTGAGTTGCCCAGTCCAAGCAGATCCAGAACCTGCAAGAACACAATCCATCATATATACAGGAGTAAGGCTTGCCATCCTAGTCATAACTATAAGGCTAAAATCGTTACAACCCCGAAGAACACCAAAAGCTTGTACTATTCAAACAAACGACAGAAAATTGAACGGATGGATGTTCCATGACTTGTAGAAAATCATGAAAGTTTTTAGTGCAACAAACCTTCTTAGATTTCTCCTTCAAAGAAGCCTGTGGAGACTGTGCGTTCTCAACGATGAAACCGAAGTCCTCTTCAAACATCGTTGCCACTCTCTGAAATACATCATTGCTGTCTCCTTGCCGCAGTACAGCTTCCAAGATACACGTGGCTTTCAATCGCACCTGGTTAAGAAAGCCCGTCAGTCTACCAAGTAGCGTTAATAACATCCAACAGCAGTCCTAATGGAGCTATTTACCAGAAAAACGATATCGATTCAGTCAGTGGATGTAGCAGTAAAAATTATACAACTTTATTAAAGAGCCGAGAACAGCCGACGACATGAAATGTCCACCTGCCATGCGTGCGCTTGTAACTTGCTCTGTAAGGCGTGACCAAGTTTATCTCCATCCAATTTCGCAGACGCTGTGAGAAAATTTTGAACTGCTTCTCGACTGGGTTGTAGGCGCACACCTCCTGGAGTGGTGATTACATCGACTATCCGATCTTCCTGAGTTATAGGCCTTCCTTCATGATGTGGAGATCCTCCTCCACTGGACTCTGTCTTGCTACCCCGGAGTTCGGAGGTTTCATATGAACTTAATGAATACGTCGATGCTTGATTATCTGAAGGGTTGTACCGAGTTTCTCTATCGGTCAAAGATCTTCTTAAATTGGGACCCCTGTAGTATGTTTGCAAGCATATCAAACCTGAGTTCTAACATCAACTCTGCATGCTTGCTCACATGATATTAAGAGATTAAAAATTATCAACGAAAATGGATCTGTGTCACATATTCAAAGGTATATATAACCAAACTCTACATTCTCATGGCAGCTAAAACTTTAAATAAAAACAACCCGAATGAAAACGTGAATACCTGTAGGAGCCAGAGTTTGAGCTACCGTAATTTCCGCTGCTCCCACTACTAGCCAACCCACTCATCTGTCGGATTGTTGAACTCCCAAACCCCATCACATCGTCCAGCACGGACTTCTTAACCTCATGAGTGGATGAATCAAAATTGGTGTTTCCAAACCCCTCCATGCGCTTACTTGCTTCCTCTGCAGACGCTTTATCGTTGGATGCAAATATGGCAGAGAGCGCCTCTTGTGCGGTTTCCCGCACAGCCTTGTTCAATGCATCTCCTTTCAAAGCATCTGGTTGTCCCCTGCACTTTATAATAAGGAAATCATTCAAGGAAATTTGTTTAATCTGCTATCAGTCTCCTAAACATACTAGCCTACCAATTCAACAGCAAGAAGACAGACAAATCGCCTATGCCGCCATCAGATGTAAACGGTCTTCCTAAATTTTTACCCAAGTGATCAAAGACCGATTCATGCCTGTCATTCAAACTCGCAATGCACAGAACAATGTCCAACCTGTGGTGTAACAAATTTCGAATAACTGGCGCCTGTCGTTGAATTTCGCGACGAAACTCTAAACCAGCTTTCCCAGCAGCAAATTTGATGAGTCTCAATGCCTGCAAAAGCGAATGTAAAATGGTCTAAGCTGAATTTTAAACAGGCCTCCACTGGAATCGAATAAACAAGAGAAAACCTTATAAAGCGCCTAATCAGAACGATCGACCTAGTTGAATATTTCCCAGTACACATATACATTAATGTCAAAGTTCAGTCAGTAAATGCTGCGGACGTCCAAATCCCAAACGGAATGCTCGACAGATAAATCACTCATCATAAAATCGCAGTATTGAATGAATACACAAATAGCCAAACAGAAAACTGATTATTTCCAATTTTGTGCCACACTCAGCAACACACGAAGACAAACGCAAATGAACAGCTCAAACACATTCAGAAACCCTCGTGCTTTCCATAGCATGATCAGAACAACGTCAAACACACACCTCTGAAGTCCAACCCGAACTTTTAAGTCTACCAAACCTGCTCAAGGAAAAGACTTGACTTCCTTCATTAAAACAACAATCTCCAATCTCAGTTATCGAGCTGGAGCACAACATCCAACTTCTGCTTCACAGTACATCCAAATCCCAAACAGAATGACTGCTCTGCAATCCAATTGACCATAATCAATCGCAGCATTGTATGATCAACGGAAATGCAGAAGCAAAATATCCAAATAAAAAATTGCTACAGTAAAACTTGTGCTACACCCGGAAACACCTACACAGCTACTAATTCGAAACATTAAAAAACCTTCAGGCTTCTACAGTATGATCGGTAAACAATTTCACAGACACAAACGCACAAATTCCAACTCTCATCAAACATGTTTCACAAAAAATCTCCGATTTCGGTAAGCGAGCTGGTTAGCGCAACCAATATACAGTACCTTCGGCTTTACAATAGGACTCTTGTGATGATCGGTGAACAATTTCACAGACACAAACGCACAAATTCCAACACTCATCAAGGAACAAAAAACATGTTTCACAAAAAAATCTCCGATTTCAGTAAGCGAGCTGGTTAGCGCAACCAATATATATAAGCTTACCTTTTGCTTCACAATGGGACTCTTGTGATCCAGCCGCTTGAGAATCCGGTCCAGAAGCTCCCGTACGATGTCGAGAGACGAAGTCCGCATGAGCGTACAAATCTCCTCCAGTTTGTACACGGGCGCAACGGAGTCATTGTCGCTTGTGACTCCGTCGATGAGGAGAGTCCGTCTGTACGCCTCCACCGCTCTCACGCCCTGCTGCATGGTGACGTTCTCGACCGAACTCTCCCGCAATCTCTCCTCAAGTCAAATTTGTGTGTTCGGGAAGATGAATTTGAGAAGAGCGCGTCAGTCCATTCAGTGCGACCACGAGCAAGGGCCTCGCGAGATCCACTGGACTAAGCTTAGCGTGCACCAAACCCTAGCGACAATATGCATGTTCCGGTGTTCAGCGACACTGGCGAGAACTGGACTTTCCCCCTTTTGCACACACTGGCAGAGAGGACAACTGTTCTGGAGTGGAATCTAACCTGCTGATGTGTCCGTACCTGCCTGTGGATTCGGGCCAACTCAGCCGATTCCCACTTCGTTGCTGCACATGATTGGTGGTAATTGGCGGGACCCGGAGTTCACCCCGGGTATCAGGGTCAGGTATCTTGACCAGTGTATCTGTGCCGGGTATCTTAGAAGGGTATCTTGGTCTGTTACATAGCCGGGTTTATTTTTCGGTTATCTTGGAAGGGTATCTTGGCCGGTTATAGTGACCGGGTATTTATGTTGGTTCTCATGACCGGGTATTTATGTTGGTTCTCATGACCGGGTATTTATGTTGGTTTTCATGACCGGGTATTTATGTTGGTTCTCATGACCGGGTATTTATATTGGTCCTGATGACCGGGTATTTATGTTGGTCCTTATGACCGGGTATTTATGTTGGTTCTCATGACCGGGTATTTATGTTGGTTCTCATGACCGGGTATTTATGTTGGTTCTCATGACCGGGTATTTATGTTGGTTCTCATGACCGGGTATTTATGTTGGTTCTCATGACCGGGTATTTATGTTGGTTCTCATGACCGGGTATTTATGTTGGTTCTCATGACCGGGTATTTATGCTGGTTCTCATGACCGGGTATTTATGTTGGTTCTCATGACCGGGTATTTATGTTGGTTCTCATGACCGGGTATTTATGTTGGTTCTCATGACCGGGTATCATAAGGGTAGTCACACCCAGTGTGCGGGGAGATTTTGAGCTCCTTCGGCAAAAATCCTACATTTCTTATTTTCAACCAGTTTTTTTTAGTGCAAATTCCAGTTATTACCTATATAATTAATTTACTACAATTAGAAAGTTCTCAAAAAATTAATAGGTTTTTAGCGTTTTTGTAAATTTTTAATAGGTTTTTTGTCCATTTCATTTGGCTGACTTTCTATTGTTTTTTGGCTCTCCCCGAACATTGGTCACACTCAAATGTATAATATTTGTTTTTGTAAGGATATGCAACTGGCACCCCAAAATGCACGCAGGTAAGAAAATTTTGTTTAAAATTGGAAATAATGAATGATATGCAGAAGTTCATCCAAAAATATCCTAATATAAGTTATTTTCATCCAATATGTAACGACCTGGGTTCTTGCTCAAGGAGGGATCTGGCAATTTCAAATTTTCATGCAAAAATCTTAGGGTAATGGTAGCCAGAGGCTTGTTGAGGTAAGATTTAGGCAAAATTTGTCAAGAAATTAAATGTTGGTCACACCCTCTTCACCTTATTCTCAATCTTTAGGAAATAGGGGCATGGCACTCTCTTCTTGATTTGTAGAAGCATTATTTTACGAAGATTGAGAAGTTATTTCTTCACCCCTAGAGGAGAAGAATGGGAGCGAAGAAGTTTTAGCATATGAAGATTTTACCAATGCATGTATTTTTTTCATCTTGCTCTTCCTGTTTTCACCCTCTTTGTAGTTGGAGACCTTAGTTGAGTGTGTGAATACAACTTGCTTTCTTATTGCATCACTATTTTTGAGGTAAACTCATCTTCCATTCTCCATTGCCCACAAAAGAGGAGTCACATCTTCTTTGTGGAGAAGTGTTCCCATTGACTCCTATTTCCACTCCCACAACTTCTCATTCTTCATAGAAGTTTTGTTCTTGGAGATAAGGTGTGACTACCCCCATTGATTCCCGTTTCAAATCAAGTTTCTTTGCCATAACTGTTTTCTAGAATAGTATCAAGTTATTTCAATTAGTGCAAGAGTTTGAATAGTGTGAGAATTTGAATAATGTGAGACCTCTTTACAATAATTTGGGTGAATTTTTATTATTAGATTGAAAGAGTGGCATGCCACCTTCACTCTTTCTCTAATCAAGGTAGACATACTCATTCCCAAGTGGCACTCAATTTTGCACCCTACTTTTGAGGTGTTCATTGTCCACTCTTGAACCCAAAGTGGATCAGTGAATGGTGCTTGTACAAGCAAATTCTGCCACATGTCAATTACTTATCTGCTTTGGGAGGTTTGGGATTGGGACCATCAAGTGCCACTATAGGAACACATCCAAATAGTTTTAAGGTTAGTTTAGAATTACTTTTAGGGACCCTATGAGCTGCAACTTTGCCCTTTAATATAATATATTCTACAATACTTTTTTCTACAAAAATGACGTTCCCTAATAGCTTGTTGAAAGACTAACCCTATGGATTTTTTTCCTAAATTTCCCAAGACCTTGAGGTATCCAAACCCTTAACCATGTAACGCCCGTGGTTGATTCTAGGGGTGGGCAATCCTTTGTATGGCCATTTGGAGGAAATTTTAGGGTTATTGAATACAAATGTCAACCATAGATCTGACCATAGAGATGGAAGTATCTTGCAAGATTTAGTGTTATGCATCATGAATTATGCTAACTCTTTAGTTGTTATGACCATCTTTTTGCATTTATTGGTATATTTTCAATTGATACTCTTTTAATTTTTTCAACCCTCTAACCACATGCCACCTCAAATTGGGATGGTTATTGTCCTAAACTCTTCACTTTCCAATTTCCCAAACCCATCCCCTCTACCACGTCATCAAATTCCTTAACACGCTCTCTACAAATTGAAAAGAGTCAAAGTCGACCAAGAACTTCGTTAAAGGGATAAATGGTTGGGCATGGGTCTGTCTACCTTAGGATTTTGGCCTCAAGCTTTTGTAGCACGACCACCTTTACATTGATTGCAACATCCTTGGGCCACTCTTTGAGGAAGAGAATTGTTGCCCGAGTTGTTGTCAAAAAAAAACTCAGAAACTACATGAGATACAATATAAGGCAAATTTATTTTTTTGAGTTTGAAAGCTATATAATGCGTCAATATATGATGAAGTCGTTCAAACATTTCTTTAGTTAAAACATTTATTATAGGATGTTTTTGATTCAAAAAATAGGAAAACTGATACATTAGGGTGAATTTAAATGCTCAAAATTATATGTACCCCATAAAACACCCTTGTCTCTTGTAGTTGTAAGAGTACCTTGAATTTTCAATAGTGACCTTCCAAGAGCACACTTTCTAATTGAGGTATGTGCTTGCAAAACCCTTTCAAAATTATAATTGCTTAAATAAAAATATCTGAGATGAGTATTGTAGCCCACAATGTATTTACTTGATTTGTTTTGAATTACCTTATAAGTGTGTATCACAATTCACTTATTAATAAAATCAATGCAACTTACATTTTTTTAGTGTGGGGGCACATTCAATAATTGAAATACTATGTGTACAAATATACATCACAATAAGTCCCTTTCCACAAATTTAATGTTTTTCAAGGTTTTGCCGGGTTCTTATTTTAAAAAGCTATTATAGGCATAATCTCTTTGTGATTTTATTATTATCATACAAGGATTTATTTACTCAGGCACTAAAAGGATCGCGATAAAAGGATTGTCAAATTGATAAATTGTATTTTGTTATATATATATAGATGTATAGATAGATACATACATAGTATGCATATTAATAGTTTTGTGCTCAAAATGACATTCATTTTAGTACTAAAATTCTTTAAATTTTAATGTATGGTGGAAGGATGTGATTACAACAAGTTTTCAAGTTTAAAATTTTAAATGAAAAAATTACTTTTAGGAAACTCGTTTCAATTGATTAGAGAAACTTTCACACTTTTGGGTCTTTATTAAAACTATTGATAATCAAAGAGAAAAAGTTGTTCTAGTTAACCTATGTTTAAATTATGAACATGAGACAAAAAATGAACTACGTAGAACCAAATTTTTCCTTTTATTAGCCATACTTTTGTACTAGCAAGGATTAGTTTTTATTACAAATATACAAAGGTTTACAGGATTAGTTGAAAGTCCAAGAATGGAATTTTATACTCCACAAAAACATCTGAAGACGTCATAATCATTTTGTAGCCTTTTCAATCTATGGCCTTATTTCAATGTCTCAAGCTTGAACCTTCTATAATGAATGTCTAAAAATCAAAGCAATGACCAAAATTTTGAAAAAGCACAAATCCTGCAAAGTGTGTTGCTGTTTATTAGATGGGGGAGAACTGCAAGAGGAAAACCAACATTTCATAGAGAATGTCAAAAACAAGTGTAAGAAATTTGCCAAAAGTGCTTTAAATTTAAATGAGATTTAGAAAGGAAAAGTTGATGAATATCCTTGAAGTTTGCAATATTTGTACATGTGTCCCTAGTTTTAAAAATTATGCAGATAAATTTTGATTTTCTTTTCAAATCTAAATCCTTAAAACAGGTTGATGAGTAAAAGGCAAAACATGATTTTAATTAAAAAAACCCCAAATCGCTTTGTTTTCCTTTTGTTTTAGGAGTATCATCAATAATTTGTGTAGCCATAGCATTTCCATTTGTTAACTTTGAGTACTATGTTTTAATTAAAACTAAATCATTGTTTTGCGATTACATGACTCAAATAATTGGCAATAGTTTAACATTTTTGGCTCGTTTTTGACCAATAATTTGTTGGTTTATAGTGTCTTAGCACTATATAATAATGAACATGAGATCTTAAAATAGAAACTAGCTATTATTTAAAGAACAAAGTTTGGAATTTGGAATATTGAGGAGAATGGAGTTTGTGTTTTGTATACACTACATTATGCCTTATTCATACATTATGCCTTATTCATAGACAAAAATGTAGACACAAAGAAAATACTTGCAAGAAAAAAGGAGGGAGGGAAATTTGCCTTTTTCTCATAAATGAAACATTAGGAAAACTTTGAGTCCTCAAAAAGCCCCCTCCAAAGTCTCAAAAAGGATCCCCATATATGTATAGTACTTATACAATAAACAAATCACTAATCCACTATTTTTGCCTACCCTTTGAGTTCAATGCAATCATGAGAATTATATTGTTATACTATCCCAATTGGACAAAGATGTGAGCACAAGAAAACTACAAGTTTTATTTTACTTTATTAGTGTAGATGAGTGAAGTACTTGGATAGTGGCTAGTGAGTTCTTTTACATATTTTATCAATGCAATGCCTTTTGTATTGTTTCAAATTGTGCATGTGTCTAAGGTCCATTGTACAAGATAGCCATGGATATGAGTCATTTTTTCCTTACTTGTGCTAGCATGCCTAGCCCCCAAATAATATATTGCTTTGTCAAATATTGGGAGCTCTTTGAAGGCTCAAAATTTTCCTAATGGAAAGTTTTGTTGTCCTCCATGCAAGTTGTCTAGAAGATTATAGGGAAAAATTCATGGGTACCCTTGAAGTTTGCAATATTTACACAGATACTCCTGCTTTTTCAAAAATTACCCAAATACCCTCAAACCATAAATTTTAAGCGTTTGTTTTGTTGTGCATGCCACTCCCTTCTTCCTTTGTGCACACATTGCTTCTTTTTTGTTTCATTACAATCCCTCCTTCAAAATTGGTCATGAAGGAACTACAAGCACAACAAATAAATGCCTAAAATTATGGTCCAAGGATATTTGTGTAATTTTTGAAAAAACATGGGTATTTGTGTAAATATTGCAAACTTCAAGGGTATCCATGAAATTTTCCCAATATTACATTGGTTCATTTGTTATTTTGTGTTGTTTCATATTGTGTTTTTTTTATGTTTTTTTTGTCAATTTGTGGGGATTTTGTGCAAACAAGTGAGGTATTCAATTCAAGACACTACAAGAAAATGTTGTCAATTTGGTCATTTTTTGTAAATTTGGACGTGTCAGTTTGGACATTTTTTTGTCAACTTAGACATTTTTGCCAATTAGGACATTTTTTTGTTTGTTAATTGAGACAGGTTTAGTCAATTTGTACACTATTTTCTTGTATTTATATAGACTACTAGAAAATATTGTCAACTTGATCATTTTTTGTTAATTTGAACATATCAATTTGGATATTTTTTGTCAATTTAGACATTTTTTTGTCAATTTGAACAGGTTTAGTCAATTTGGACATATCGATTTGAACACTGTTTTCTTGTAGTGCTAGGATGGTGGTCTGGAAGCTTGGAACTGGGGAGTGGGGACTGTCGGGGGTGCGCTGACAAGATGAGTTAGTATTATTATTTGTGAGTGGGGACAGAAAAAATTGTACTTGGAGAATTATCCCCTGACACTCTGAAAGTACTCGTATGCAACACATCCATACTAGAAAGGGCCTCTTGCACCTCTTTCACCATTTATTTTTTTGTTTATTTTTTGGTTTTCAAATGGGGTGGCTACATTCAAAAATTTGGGTGAAAGCTATCAAATCTGGCAAGTTTTATGTAATTGTTTTTGCTATTCTTCGACAAGTTCCAACACAAAAAAGAATCCTAATAATTCTATGCTGCAAAACAGCATAAAGCAACAAACACCTTACAACCATATATAAGCTGTTCATAACACTCTTCAAATAAGGTGGAACTTTTTGTGGTTATAAACAAACATTCTTTAGAAAAAAAGCTACAAAAACATATCAGAGATATTGTTTGTCAAAAAAGTTATTGAAATTGAAAATCAACAATTACTTGACATTTTTTTACCAAAAATTTGTTGGTTTATGGTGTTGAACTATAGCACCAATTTTTTGTTGGAGTTGATGAGCACAGAGATCTAAAAAAATAAAATAACAGAAAAAGTTAGCCAAATGAGATGACAAAAGATAGTTGGAATTTGAATGATTGGATAAAAACCAGCTAGATTTTCAAAAAATAAGTGATTTTGGAATGAGCATATAGGTAAGTTGCATGCAGTCAAAAGAACCACTTTGAAATGAGACATGCCAAAAATTTGTTAGTGAAGCTCAAATCCTCTCCAAAAACTAGTTGGAGTATGGCTAACAAATCCTATTTTCTTTGTAAGGTTTAGATAGACTCGTAGCTAGATCCAAAGATTTATTGAGTTTACACAATGTTTAGCCCAAAAGAATGTTTTTGTTGCTAAGTGCATTCTTTTGTAGTATCAAAAAAGTGTTTTTTGTCTCATATTCTTGTAGTCTCTAACTTGTTGTTTCAAAAATTGTTTTGTGAGTGATTTGGAGCTTTTGTTGTTACCCTAAAAAAAACTACAATAGTTTTTATCTTGTTTTTGTCCTTCTTAACCTCTAAAGGACCATTGTCAATTTGGGAGACAAATGGGATTTTGGGCATGTACCTATGGCTAAACTACTTCATGTGATTTTTTGAAACTTTCATTGAAGGTGGAGAATTCAGAAATCTATGTGGGCATTTATTTTTTTCTTCATTTTGACATTCAACAAAGAAGTTATGCAAGAATTTTTGAAAATTTTGGGAGGATTGCATGTCCAAGTAGCCCAAACAACTTCTTTAAAATTCACATATTTTAAAAAGTAAAAATTTGAAATTGGTTCTTTGGAATTTTTTAATTGTGGAAAGCTTTGAATCATTCAATTTTAATCAATGAGATGAATGTTATGAGGAGTCTTTGTTTGTAGGCAATTATGGATTCTCTACTCTAAAACAAACTTTGAAGTCCTTTATTTTACTCAATTTTTAATACTTTGGAAAAAAAATTAGACCAAAAGAAGTAGATTATTTATTACAGCATTTTTACCGTTGGGATTTGCATTTTTCATTTCAATAACTAATTTTTTTACAATTTAATGTTTTGACTCATTCTCTACTCCTTTTTACTTACTGTCTTTTTCCCATGTGTTGTAGTTCCAATTGATTTGTAAATTCTCCTACGTACATATACCTAACTTGATCTCCTACATGGTAAATTAAAAGCACAACTTTGGCTAGAGCAATTTTTCATGTAAGAGTGGTCAAAGGCTTTTGAAATTTACAAATTTACAGACAGCATAGAAAAATAAATAAATAAATAAATAAATTCCCTCCACTGTAGATGTAAATATCTCCCTCCTCTCCATCTAGAATGACTTGAGTACCTCTTCTAGTCTAAGGCACGATTGAAAAATTGGATTTCCAAAAAAAAAAAATCCTACCTTCTTATTCATCCCCTAAAAGTGGCAATTTTTAGTTATTTTGGCAAAAGAAAGGGCTTGGTCCGTTAGGGGTTAACCTCTATTGACATACTACAGTAGTCAAAAAGTGATTTATAAAGTTAGAAACTAAAAGATCTCACATAGACCTTTTTCCACACAATGAGTTCCTCATCTAGTTTAAAGTTAATAATTTTTTTTAAAATTTGATAAATTGGGAAATGTGTGTGATAGTTTCAAGTGCAATTTATTGTGGACACTCATGCTAGAACAATTTTGCACATGCAACTCTACAGTAGTGTGCCATGCTCATCAAAGTCTATCAACATTCTGTTGATTTTGAATTGCTTTTTAACCCTTGAGTGTCTATGCTAGTTTCACCAAAATCAGGGTTTTGGGAGACCTACAACTTTGATGCATTGTACCTTAGTCAATTGGATGATTCACAAAAAGTGACCATTGAAAATAGTGGAACACTTACTTAGAAAATGGCTTACAAATATTGGGAACAACTGATCGTGGGAGATGGGAGATTATAATATTTGATCAATCAACATGTGATGACAAAATTTCATTTTTTGGTAGGTAGTTGCTATTTGATGATTTCTACAAAATTCTATAAGCCCCAAATTCATCTCAAATTTTGTGAGCAGCAACATTAGATGTGAGCGCACACACTTGTAAATTATTGAAGATTGCTCTTCTTTTTATGTCAAGTTTTAGGGCTTCAAATTGCTATTGCACAAAAATCAATGACCGGCGGAGTCATGAGGGTTGCCATAATAACGGTCTAGAACATGCTTGAGCCCTTGCCAACAAATTTCTTGCTACCACAAAGCACTCACAAGGAAAATTGCAAAGGATATTGACGAGTTGCAACTTGTAGAATGCTACTTGCCACCACAACCTATATGGTGTTTCACCCAATCAAATCTCTTGAGGCACTTGTACAACATTTGGCTTGCCTTGCCATTACTCTATTAGCATGAACAACTTGAATGCTCTCATAATTGTAGTTTATAGCAAGATCAAAAAATTAAATTCAGTATCTCCAATTGGCCTTTAAAATCATGCAATGACACTTTTGGTCCTTGGGGCCTTCAAGGGTTAAACTTAAAAGCATCTCAACTCAAGCAAGTATCTTGTAAAATTAAAATAGATTGGAGGTAGATTGGACATAGATTGGTGGTGTACTTGAATTAATTTCAAAAACCTTCTAACCCCAATTTGAAAAGAATATATCAAATTTTCTTCCTATCACTTCTCCTTGTTTGATACACCTCAAATTTGACAACACTGTATCTCTTGTTTTCAATTCTTTTGTTAAGTAATTAGTTTTTAATTTTTGGTGAGGACATGGTTTTGTGGAAAATAGTTAAAATAAAGAATAGATAAATTTTTCTTTGACTCCTGTTGAATTAAAATTACATTTTGAATGAAGCTTTTTGAGTATTTTGAAAAAGTGAATGGAATGGCATATGTAGCCAGTTATGAACTTTTCATGATCGTTAAACGTTCTCACAAAAGCTCTTGATACTTAACATATAGCATCCAATGTTTTACAAACCAGAACTTTTTTGGAGTATGACCCGTGAGATTTGGATAGTCCACAAGCACTTAAATATGGTACATGAGACTTCACTTTCTTTCCAATAACTAATTTTAATCTTTCTGAACTTAAATGCCTTCGAAAGACTGGAGTTTCCTTAGCTTATTTTTCTAGTGCAACTTTGTCCCAATCATGAAGTATTTTTTAATTTTAAGTTTAAAAGTATTTTGAAATTTTATACTCCGTAAGTTTTTTGGGGTGTTTTCCCATCAGTCCCCATGTGGAAAGGCTGCGGAAGTTGTCATTATTTTCTCTGAGGTAGACAGACTTGGCTCTAGAGGAGTAGATTGGGCTACTTAGGAAGTCATTTTCATGACTCATAAGCATGTACGGTGAGTTCCTTGAATATGACAAAATGTTTTGTTTTAAGGGAAGATATCAAAATGCCCCTCAATTATTAGAAATATCAAAAAAATTACATCCGATATCAAAAATGTATATTTTATTTCAAAATATTGAATTCATCTTCTGAATTTTATCTTGATATCCTTTGTTTGACCATCTAAATTTTTTTAATTTCGAAAATCAATTTCCCAATTATCATAACTTCCGTGTTTTTAAATCTTCTTTAACAAACTTGATGTTGACCTATGGTAGTTAAAGAACATATAAAAGATCAATTTTAAGCATGTTCGAATGTACTTTATGTAACTCCTAACCTACGCATCTGCTAACATTCATTGTCCATCCTATGGACACTAGCTCTCTTATGGATTGAGATTACCAAAAGAGTTGGGAAAAAAACCCATCAAACGCTAAAATAATCGTGATTCTCACATTGCTCAATACAAAAAATGAAGGTAAACTTACCCTGAATATTGTTTTTGGGTTGCCCCACACTAATTTCTTGACATTCTATAATATATCAATATTTAGTACGGCTATCAATAAATTTTTTAAAGAATTTTTGTAAAGGGCCTTACAACAATAATGATGCTATAGAAAAACAAATAAATAGGGTCACATTGTAAACCATGTGAACTAATTCTAGAATCTAGAGCGTTGTATATGTCTCTAAGTGGCTAAACAACAAATCATAAGATAACTTTCTAGGGTAAGGCAACCTAATTGTCAAGGCAACCTAAATGTAATAATTAGTGTAGATTTCTAGCATTTCTTTTCACTATCATAGGAGTGCAGATGCTTTATAGAATCTCTATGGGCATGGTTCTTTTTTTGTTTATTTGTTGGTAAAGCAACACACACTCAACAATGCAAGCATGAAAAATGGGTTAAAATTAGATAGAATCAATGACTTGTGCATGTTCATTCAAAAGTTTTACAAATATTAGTGATTTCATTCAAATGTTGACAAACCTAGTGTTTGCTTAGGGAGAGATTGACAAATTATTTCATTTTTTCCTCCAATCTTTTTCAGTGTTACAATAGTCAATCTTAGATTGAGGTAAGGTTTAAGCAAAATTTTGCCAAGGAACAAAGCCTCGGGTATTTTTGCAATTTCAAATTCTACAAGAGTGTTTTTCAACATACGGCAAAATATAGAGATATTTTTCAAAGCTTTCCTTCTGAAAATCACATTTCGGAAAGCACTGTTGCCTTCAAATGCCTTGAAATAGAAGGGAGCCAGTTTCAGATATGGAGCAATAAAAGCAAAATTGGTAAGGTAGTGTGCTCAAATTCCGCCCATGCATTAAAACCATTCACCTCCTCAAATGTACTTTGCTAGTACATGTTGTTATTCATAACCTTTTAATAATGTACAAATAACGTACATTTGAGGAGGTGGGAGGTTTTAGAGCCTTATGGCTTTGTTACTTCAAAATTTCATAACTAATTCCATAATATTTCAAAAAATATGAAAAAACTTGGATAGATGTCAATTCCTCTTGTCTTTTAAGGGAAATTTACTGAAAAATTATTTTAAGAAATTTCACCTACCCAAAATTTAGTTTTAGCCATTAGATGGACGGTTTACTAGCACACTACCCTTAACCCTTGAAGGGTCCTTGGGCTTTGGAGCTACGGTACCAAATACGATTGCAACCAATATTCAAAAGTTTAAATCAGCTAAAAATCAAGTGTTACAACCATACATACTAAAAGATTGTATGATAATGGGTGCATAATTTTTTTTGAAAAGCCCTCATAATTGCTCAAATACGTCTCAAATACGTCTCTACATACGATCATACCTACGACAGCAAAGGGCTTTCGTGACGTTCATGGACAATTTGGCACAAGCTTTGCGTTCTGGCATTGAAGCACGAGCGAGCCTGACAGCTTCTAGTACTACGTCTACGTTCCTAAATCCGCTACCATCCAGAGGTCACACCCTCTCGCACCCGCCAGTCCGTGAACATCTGTCTACGACTACCGGACGGAGATCTCCCTGCTCGCTTCTTCCTCACTTCGCCAACTCCTCTTCCCCTCACTTAGTCAATTGTGTCAGTCATTTTGTGTCAGAAATTTGTGTATACATTTCAAACGTCGGCGCTTTGCTGACCTCTGCTCCCGAGTCCCGACGTAATCGCCATTATCGGGTAAGGAATCGAACAAGAGTGCAAAATCTGATATACAATAGTTTTAAGTCTTATGATGCATTGTCAGCCTGCTACGTTGCTTATAAGAACACTATTCTTGCAGATACGAGCATTGATAGAGTATCCTTTTGTGGAGATCGCAATCGCAAAGCGTTGATAGAGTGCTCGCGTTTGGAGCTTGCTATTGCGGAGCATTGACAGAGCATTTGCCTCGGAGATCGCAATTGCGAAGCATTGCTAGAGTGTTTGCGTCGGAGCTCCTGTAGTGAAGCATTTTGTTTGATTTTATGCATTGGAGCTTGCAGCTGCGAAGCATTGTAAGAGAATTTGTGTTAGAGCTTGTGGTAGTGAAGAATTATTTAGAGTAATTGCGTTTGAGCTTGCAGTTGCGAAGCACTGATAAAGCATTGTGTTGGAGCTTGCAAATGTGAAGCATTGATAGAGCGTTTGCGTTGTAGTTCGCAGTTGTGAAGCATTGATAGTGTTTACGTGTTAGAGCGTGCAATTTGCGAAGTAATTATATAGCATTCACGTTGGAGCTTTTGTAGTGAAGCATTTGTTTTTTTTTTATGCATTGGAGCTTGCAGTCGCGAAGCATTTGTTAGAGAATTTGCGTTAGAGCTTGTGGTAGTGAAGAATTATTTAGAGTGATTGCGTTCGAGCTTGCAGTTGCGAAGCAGTGATGAAGCATTTGCGTTGGAGCTTGCAAATGTGAAGCATTGAAAGAGCGTTTGCGTTGCAGTTTGCAGCCGTGAAGTGTTGATAGTGTTTGTGCGTTGGAGCGTGCAATTTGCGGAACACTGATATAGCATTTGCGTGAGAGTTTCTGTAGTGAAGCTTTTGTTTGATTTAATGCAATGGAGCTTGCAGTTGCGAGACATTTGTTAGAGAATTTGCGTTCAAGCTTGTGGCAGTGAAGAGTTCTTTAGAGTAATTGCGTTGGAGCTTGCAGTTGCGAAGCAGTGATGAAGTCTTTGCGTTGGAGGTTGCAAATGTGAAGCATTGATAGAGCGTTTGCGTTGCAATTTGCAGCCGTGAAGCTTTGATAGTGTTTATGCGTTGGAGCGTGCAAGTTGCGAAGGACTGATATAGCATTCACGTTGGAGCTCCTGTAGTGAAGCATTTGTTTGATTTTTATGCATTGGAGCTTGCAGTCGCGAAGCATTTGTTATAGAATTTGCGTTAGAGCTTGTGGTAGTGAAGAGTTATTTAGACTGATCGCGTTCAAGCTTGCAATGCGAAGCAGTGATGAAGTCTTTGTGTTGGAGGTTGCAAATGTCAAGTATTGATAGAGCGTTTGAGTTTGAGTTTGAGGTGCTAACCGGAGTGATGTTTCCGTGAATGGCGTGTGCAACCACTTGTACAGCTATCCTATCATGAGATAATTATGCTTGAGGTACTTCGTCCTCGGTGATACACGAGAATTTGTGATTGCGAGCACTGCAGGCGTTATGGCATGTGGAACAGCTGGTACCAGCGTAAATTTTCTTGGCGAATAATCTACTAGCGAAAATCCAAAAATAATACGCTGGCGGGTACTACCTACGAGTTTGTAGTACTGGTACCGGCCTGAAGGACGTCTCCTCCAGCATGTGGTTTGGCATTCAACCAACTGACTCGAATGTTAGTACTCTTTTACAAGCCCTAGCTAGGTTGCTCTACTGGGAAACACGTCGTTGTTTCTCCAATATCTAATGCAATTTGCATGAGTGTTGATCAGCTTGTGCTTGCGGCTACGTTCCTTAGGAAAATGTTGCAGCATTAGCCTGTTTGGAAACTGCCTTTGTAGTGGAACACACTGGTCACCTTCTCAAGGAACTCTATGGCCCGGCTTTTGCACCTTGATTCTGCCTCCTGGCTTTTAAGGATTCAAACTTTGGAGTAGACTTCGTCAGATATTGGAAGTGGTTGGAAATTTTTCCTTAGGCGACTAATTTTTGTCATTTCATCTTGGAAGTTTGAGAACTTTGGAGGACTGTGCTTTCCAAGTGAGATCGACCCGGCGACATGAATTGAACTAGTAATTTCAAATTAGAGGCCTCGATCTAGATCGGCTAATTCCTGTATTTGAGCGCTGATAATTCCTAGCTTCTTTAAGGATTGTTTAATTGCTATCAGGCTTGTCTTAAAAACTTGTGCTTAATTCTGTTTCAGCAAAACCTTCCTACTCATTCCAATGATTAATGGAACTGCAGACTCCCGCAATGCGACGCGGAGAATTCTCTTTGTGATGGCAAATTTATGGCCGGAGGAATTGCTGTGAACTAGTTGTCCTATTCTAATTGACACTGTTCGCTCAAGCATCTGCTCTGTCGGCGAATTGAACCTGCCTTGGAGTCTTCGCCTTGCCAAATCCGGGCACTGAATTATTCTGGGGCTTCTTCAAGCTCGCTGGATTCATGCATCCACGGTGCGTATAATACTCTCTCCAATTAATTTTTCAATTTTTTTGAATAACCTTTGTTGTTAACTCGCTTTGGTACACCGAGCTTGTTGCGTTAGCCTCACTGGAAGACGAAATATTAACGAGATCAGAGAAGAAGATCATGCATGTCTTAGTTTTTTTCCTGTGTAGAGGTCTTATTTAATGAGATTTCGTTAAAAGTGACTGGAACGGTCATGACAAGTCTTCGTGTTTCAAAAATATTCATATTCGATGCTGTTATCATTTTTGTTTGGTAGAAGCTTTGCTACATTTTGCCGCATCTGCTCAAAGTATGGCCTCTAACAGAAGGATGGCGTCGAGGTGGAGGAAGACGCATCAAACGGAGGTGAATGTAGTGAGCAGAGACGCAGTAGGGTTTGCTTACAGTACTAATTCTGGCCAGATACATGCAAATCAAGGCAACGCGCATTTAAGAGCTGTGGATTGCATCGCCTGAGAGTTTAGTTTTCACATTCAATCGTGGCTATGGATGCTTCCTGAGATTGAAGCCCAGGCAATTTATCCTGTTAAAGAGGGGTTAAGCAGAGGCGACTTCGATTCTCACCTCCACGCCGGCTTCTACATATATGGAGCAAGGGAACGGGCTGTATTCTGACACCATCGATTCAACTGCGTCAAGTCGAGATCAACAAGAGATCAGCACAGGTTTCTCGGCCACGGGTCCCGACGCCGAGCCGCAGTTGGCTAACTCAGCTTTTCACGATCACATATTGGACGCTCAGCTGGACTTGGAGTACGCAGAATTCGATGGATTTGGGTCACAATCTAATCTATGGAGCCACGTTCCTTCAGGTAAGATTCAAATCTCTGTCGATCACAGGCAGAAAACACGTTTATTGCAGAACCACGGTAGTGGTGGAGGTGGTGGTATCACTACAACAGACACCAATTTTCTGCCAGTGGAGAATGTTTACAACAACGTACCTTTCTTTCCGTTCTCTAGTGCCGTGGGCACAACTGCTCTCAACGTGGGGAAATCTCAGCCGAGTGAATCAGATCATTCCGTACTCCCCAGGATGACGGCATCGAAATTCTTGGACATGCAAGCTCTGAGGCAAACTTGTATGAAAACTGGGAGCAGTAGCGGCTGCAATGTAGACTTGGAGGTCAGCCCTCCAGCTGAGAAAAAAAGGCGGTCCGCGATGAGGACGGATATTAAGGATGAGTACCCTCAAACCACGGCGCTTCCGAGTTTCATCGCGGAAAGTAGAACTGTGCCGTGGATGGAGAAGGGTAAGGCCATAGGAGTGCGAGGAGGACGAGGCGGCAGCACGGTCATGGGTACCAGGGAGTTGCACATCATGGAGCAGCTGCTGGTTCAATGCGCTGCCGCTCTAGAAAACCGCGACATCACGCAAGCACAGCAGACCATCTTCGTGATCAACAATATCGCTGCCGTGGATGGCGACCCCAACCAGCGTTTGCTGGCATACTTTCTGCGAGCGTTGCTTTTGAGGTCCTCCAAATTTGTTCCTCACTTGCTGAGCGATTCCGGGGGGTGTCTCCTGAGGAGCCACAAGCTGAAGACGACGCTGGAGCTCACCAATTACATCGACATCATGCCGTGGTACCGATTTGGGTTCATTGCTGCCAATGGAGCCATGCTTGACGCTTTTGCAGGGAAGGAGAAGGTGCATATACTGGATTTCAATGTCAGTCACTGCATGCAGTGGCCCACACTCATTGAAGCCCTGGCTGAACGAAGTGATGGTCCTCCGCAGGTATCAACGGCCACGTTAAGGCTTCAAACTGGGATGCAAATGTGTTGGAGCTTGGACAAGAGCTCAAGCTTAGAATAAGTGGTCTTCGCCTTCAGAATTGTCTCTTTTTTGAATCTCAGGATGTGCCAACTTTCTTTTTAATAGGTTTTGCGTTGTGTCCATGACTACAGGTTCACCTCACAGTCTGCGTTTCTAAGTCCCCAATTCCACCATTGCTAGATGTTTCATACGATGAGCTTCTTCTCCGCCTGGCAAAGTTTGCACGATCCAAGAGCGTTCCCTTCGAGTATGAGTTGCTCGTAGAAGATGTGGAGAATCTCGACATTTCAAAGATAAGCCTACGAGACGATGAGGCTCTTGCGGTGAACTGCCTGCTGAGATTACATTACGTCTATGAGGAATGCGACGGAGAGCAGGTGACCAGTGCTGATTTTTGCACAAGTACTTCAACTGGTTTGTTTACATGTGCCAATGTTTTGGACATCTTTTTGCTGCATCTTGACATGAGGTGTTTGTGAAAATCCATTCGCAGCAGGTGGCGTCGTCGTCGAGTCCCAGAGACCAAGTTCTGAGGTTTATAAGGAACCTGAACCCGGCCATTGTGACACTCTTCGAGGAGGATGCGAATCTGACGTTGCCTAAGATGATGCCCAGGCTCAGAGCGGCATTTAATTACCTTTGGATTCCGTTTGATGCGCTGCATACGCTTTTGCCCACGGAAAGCTACCAAAGGCAGTTGTATGAAGACGAAGTGGCCTCTAAGATTGAGAATGTGGTCGCATGTGAGGGGCGGCACCGGAGTGAGCGTGTGGAGACGAAGGACCTGTGGGTGCAGCGCATGCGGCGAGCCAGGTAATGCAGTATTCACTTGTTTGGCAATTTGTCCAACTGCATGATTAAAATTTTGATATCTTTACAGTGTGTTTTCTTTTTAAAACACTAGCTTTCATGACATTACTCATATATGCAGATGGGATGTCTTTGGTTAACACTGTACGTGAAACAGATGTTGCTTACAGATCTATTTGCCTAAGGTTTAGAGTGTATAACAACAATTTTTTTTGCCTCTAAGCTTAGCCCCGAGTCACTGGGAGAAATTTTTCAACTTGCTTAATAAAATGTTCTGGAGTGCCAGAATCTTTGCTAAAGGTCTGACAGATATTGATTGAATTTTCCCTCTAACCTTCACCACGGAAAGCGTTTCGATATGCTTTATAATGTTACGTTAATTCTAGGTTCCAGTTTTGTACTCACAAATTTATTAACCTACGTACGTTAGATATCTTTTGTGAGCAATGTACTTGAGACATATAGTTTAGGAGGCTGACACCTCCAGAATATTGTGCCAATAACCTCTAGCCATATACTGTGGGGAATGTCAGGACTTGCTTAACAACGTCATGTCAAGTCGAGATTCCAGTTTCTACAAATGTTTTGTTCATCCATGCGAGTACATTGCCTTTGGTAAACATTGCTAAATAATGCTCTGCAGCTGTACAAATCGTTGCTGTTTTAACAGAAAAAAGTGCCAACGTATTGAAAATGGCGCCAGGTTTGAGATGGTGGCGTTCAGTGACGAAGTGGTGGCAGACAACAAGCTTATGCTCGGGGAGCATTCGGGCTGCTGGGGCCTCCGGAAAGACGAAGACGAGGAGGTCTTGGGATTAAATTGGAAGGGTCACACGGTCAGTTTTGCTACGGCCTGGGTACCTGTCGATCATTTGCCTCTTTAACACCAACGTTGTGCATTCCATGGTTGTCACATTGAACCGTCCGTCTGTATGCTTGCTTGTACGCCCAAAGTACCCAATTGAGGTCTTGGTTAGTGTGATGAAGTCAACTCATAGGTGACTTTAAAAAATGGTACAAAATGATAAAAAAAATTACTTTGTACATGGTGACATTCATTGTTGCCAACATGAAGTCAAAACGTGGTTTCAAAGTCATATCATATAACAAAAATAAAAATTTGATTCTTCCATTTTTAGGTCAAAAACCCTAAAAACGTCCTAAAAAACACTAGTGGGCAGACAAGTCCGTCAGTCTGGTCTTTTTGGGCGGTCCGCATGTGGCTGTCCGACAGCCTAAAGTCGCCCGAAGTAACAACCCTGCTACTTATGAAGATACACCCTTAGAGACCTACACTCTTTCAAAAAAAACAAGTTGAACACCAATTCATAGAGCTTTGAAGAAGAGCGGCTTTTTTAGAGTTTCTAGTTAGCTCTTTCACATTGGAGATGAAGAATGCGAGACGTGACTACCATCAATCTCTCCAACGAACGTTTTTCTATGCAAATTGGCTGAAATTCAGTTCATCGAGCACTATCAGAGATGACAAATAAGCAACGGGGCTCCCCCAAAGAACGAGAGTCACAATAAAGTTTGCATGAAGATGCAGTGGGAAACTGCCACCAAACTCTCCACTTTTTGCCAAGCGAATTGGATATAAATGCATGGGGAACAAGGATGAAGTGTAGATTTTAATGACATCTAAGTTACCATGAGTTCACCCGGGTGATGGCTATTAGAGTTGACAGAGTGCCATGTCACGCAAAGGCTTCTTCGTTACATGAGATAAGTCAATCCTGACATGATTTCAGTACCATTCTTTCTTTGAGAGGCTCATTACTGTATATATGTCTTTACACTTGGGCCAAACATGTTTATGCACAGATACCCATCTAAAAAGGCTATTTTCATTCATTCATTCTCCTCTTACACGAATGTGCAAAGATTTTGCTCAGTTGTCTCTGGTTTCAACTTCCTTTCTCCAAAATCTTCTACTTATAGTCCTTAAAAATCATCAGTGTACGGGTCATTCCCTTCAAACTAAACTGAGTGACGGTTTCAACCTTGTGTAATCAAAGCTTTGCTATTGGGAGTGTGAAGTGTTCATTTTCATTGCATCCTTGGCAAGAATTGATTTGATTAATCTACACATAGCTAGTCAGAGGCTTAGGGTCCTTCCCACTCATCCAAAATTGAAGATTGTATGTTGCTAGCTCAACGCAATACCACAATTCTTTATATAATTTGTCACAAATAGAACCAGGATCCTTCAAATTCATCTAAGATTGAACTTTCCATCTTGGTTGATGTTGGCTCAAGCCCATGCCACTGGCTCAACTCATAGTTCCATAATTTTCCAAACCTCAAGTGAGCTTTGCATATGTACCAAAATAGATATTTAATGCAATTTGTAAATGTCCAACTATGTTATAGGAGATCCATACCAGCGACTCCACTCATAGCTCTATACTGCTGCCAAATCTCAAGTAGGATCACTAGAAGAAAAAATTGTCCTAAACAATTGGTTCAAAACGATTGCAAATGTCCTAAACAACTACACAATGACTCAATTACAATTGTTTAGGACATTTGCAGTTGTCGTCAACTAGTCGTTTATTGCAAGATTTTTTCTAGTGGATGTGGATATCCACATTAAGTAACTTTTCATTCAACCTACAGATACCCGAATATATTGAAGGAGACTGGCAATATTAACCTAGATTTGGAGCTCAAGAAGCTAGAATATTTGCTATTTTTTATCCTTTTTATTAAAATCTAGTTGTGTTTTGGTCCTTCCAAACTCTCACCAATTTTATATCCTTAACTTTCAAAATCCATTGGCCATTCTCACTGGTCCACTTTTTATTGTATGGCATGGCAATTCTTCCTCCTAATCCTTGACAACAGTATTAAAAACTAGTAATTTATTTATACAATGTCCAAAAAATACATGTGTTCATGTGTTGAAATAGTTTTTCATTGCTAACTAAATTCCAACAAAAAATGAATTAAGGGTAGTGTAACAATGGGGAACAACAGTCAGCTGCATACTTGGACACTTATTCAAGACGTCATGGCACTCCAAAAGCAATATCCTTGTTCTTCTCGCCAAATCCAAAGTACACCGACCCAAAGTCATGGTTGGTGGCGGAGTAATACAAGAAGTATCCAGGCCACACAAGGCTTCGCACTACCACGTCATTTTGCAATGGAATTGAGTAGATACTCCATGATCCTGGAAACAAGCATCAAAGCAATAAATGAACATAAAAAATTCCACTTAAACAACCTTGACCCCCTACGAGTCCATTGGGGATGAAGCCATGTACATTTGGAGCTTTTGAGACAAAATATATTATGGCCTAAGAAGATTCTAGAAACAAGATCTAGAAGATTCCAGAAAAAAAAAAAAAAAAAAAAAAAACTGCAATTTTTCTCCTTCCTCCATCTCTAAATGAACAAATTTAGAGTCTTGCACAATAATCATGAAGTACCCAATGATCAGGCTAGTTGTAATTAGCGTTTGGGAGATATTTCAGCTTCACCGGGTAGATTTATTGGTATTTCCCAATTTCAAGTGGATTTTCCAAGGCATGCACACTAGATGCTTCCTGTACTTATAGTATAACATACTATAATAAGATTTTTTTAAAAAATCTAGTTAGTTCTTTTCTTCCGATAGTTTTAAATTTCAGTTGTCTTTTCCGATTCTTCCCAATCATTGAGTTGCATAGTTGAAGAGTAGAATTTTTTTTAGACATACTTGGATGTAACTTCATCTATTTTGAAATAGCTCCTACAATAAGTGATTGAAGACATTCATCGACGCTGGCACTCTTAGAAGTTCATAATTGTTTTTAAATGTCATTTACATGCGGTGCTCATTCGAGCTCTATTTCCAGTGAGGATTTTACCAGGGAGGTCTTTGGAGAGCGGTGCAGTCATGTAGCCAGTGAAGAGATGACAGTACGAATCCAGCTCATCAATAAATTTTGGACCTGCACTTCACAAACAACAACAACAACAACAGATTCGTTTTTAGTATATGATAAAGATAAAGCAATTCGGAAAACACCAAATGGAGGAATTAAGGGTACCAATTTAAACCTGTGAAGGCAGAGTTTTTGATGAGCACATCAGTTGGTGTAAGAACTAAAGCGTTGAATGGGACCACACCACACTCGTCGTCTATCCATTTCATTAACCCTGCCAATCTCTCAAGCTGCATCACACAAGCTCACTCATTATTGTGTGGAAAGGAAAGTGGGGATAAAAATAAAGGACGTAAACTTTAAAAGAAGTTATAAATAGATGCAAAATTTAAAAGCAATTGTAAATGGGAGCATAATCACAACATTGCCGCTAACCAAATTTTTTTGATAAGGCAGGAGACAAACCTTTGGAGTTGCAGAGAAAGTGTAGTCGAAGTATCAAGTGCTGTTCAAAGTGGGGGCAAGAAGGGACACAACACCCACAAATGTGAATGGCGCTGTTGTTTGAAGAGTTCTAAAGGATTTCAAAGGTTTGATAATGAGCAACCAAAGGTTAGAAAAAACAGGGTATCCTTGCATGTGAGCCTAGTGGCCGGTGAAGTTAAATTTAATTCACCAATAATTGGTCGGATGGGAGTTCCAAAAAACTAGAACTCCCATCTGACCAATTATCGGTGAGCTAAATTTGACTTCACCGGCCACCGGGCTCACATGGAAGGATACCCTAAGTGGGAAGGTTTTGGTGATCAATGGCACACAATAAAGAAAAAGTAGAAACAACATCATGAACAAAGAGTAGAAACAATATCATGAACAAAGGGCATGAACAAAGGGTAACAACATTACTCATTGAAAGTGCCCCTATTTGAAAGTACTTTCGAACTATGATCCTATTTGTAACTATTGTACAATTCCATGCCTTTGTTTATAAACTTCCCTACAAAAATGCTGCAAAAATGCTACAAAAAATACTTCGAGCAGACAATTTTGCTGTGAAATGTGTGAAATGTTAACTACCTCGGGAAGCTCAATGCCGGCAGGAATCTCTTCACCTTCACCCTTTTCACCTTCTCCCTCGCCTTCAGCAACTTCCTCATCTTCGATAACCTAGACAAAGACATTGAAAGCGATTTACATACATCCTGTAACTTTAGGGGGACTAACACTATTTTGTGAGTATAAAATGATGAGCCCATGAGCAATGAGTCAAGATTTTGTGAGTTGGAACCAATTTTGAGTTCACAATCAATGGGAAAACTAAAATAAATTGCAAGTGTTTCTTAAGAGATAAAATTTAAAATACACAATTATAGGACCATATGTACACGGTTATAGGTGAAATTTAGTATTTTAAGGGCATCTTCAATCTAGAACTTGCACTTGCTATTATTGAGCTTTGTCGCAAGGCTTGGACCAATGCAAACGACACACCGGCTCCTCCAACACAATGCACATTGGTAGCGAGAGTTGTGAACTTTGATTTTGTCAAGCTTTGTTTGGCTTTTTTGACAAGATCTCTATTTTTGACTTGCAAAGTAGTCATTGTTTCTTTGAAAGCAGTATAAAGAGCAATTTGAAGAACTCTTGAGAGCCGCTCAAACTACAACGTGTGGGCTAGGTTTTGCTGTCCACTTTAAGATCAAGTCCCACTTGCAGAGTGCGTTAATTTGCAGTTCTAAGGCTAAGACCCACCGTGAGTGCTGTTACAAAGTCTGTATACCTGTATATACCTGCCCAATAGAGGATGCTCTAACAATAAAATCTAGGCTCACGGTATAACATTTCCCAACTTTAGGACAAAAAAACTTGACAAGATGGGACGTCTGAAAGTGTATTAAACTACCTTTGCTTCTTCAGGTTCACCAGGAGGGTCCTCGGACGTCTCCCCGTCTTCACCTTCAGTTTCAGTAGTTTCCGCTTTCTCCTCGTCCTCAGATCCTGTTTTCTCGTCCGTTGCAGATGACCCGGACTTGTTTCCCTCCAACGCCGGCTCGACAACTGGCAGCAAGCACCATTAAACTCACCAGTAAATTATCCATTATCCATATCTTTCTGTGTAACCTAACTGCAAAAACCTACTCCCTCTGTCCCTCTAAAAAGCTCCAAATCAGACCCATTTCTTGTACCACTAAAAAGCTCCCTTTTGCTGACGTCAATCGCTGAGAAAGCATTTTCCATGTTCAATGATCTCATGGGGTAAGTTAAGCAATTAGAGAGCATTCCTCTCCTTCTCTTAGCAAGCTTGGTTTTACCCACATGAGGTATCATTGTTGCTACTAATCTTTAAATCATCAATAATAATGAGCTGGCAACATATACAAATACGGTACTTTTTGAATGGAATTTGGGTGCCCAAACTACAACATCAAAGCTGGAATTTTGCATACATTGGTAGATGGTATGTTGATTCTAGAATGCATGTATCACTAGGACAAAGACTAAAATAATGAGGAGCTGGTAGCATTCACAAACTATGCATGAATACGGTACTTTTTGCATGGGATTTGGGTGCCTAAACAGCAACATCCAAACTAGAGATTTTGCATACATTTGGTAGATGGTATATTGATTCTAGAATGCATGTGTCACTTGCACAAAGACTAAAAACACAATGAATCCTTCAATTAATCCTCGGAAGCTTTTTGGATGTTTTTAAAGGGACAGAGGGAGTAGATTCCAGACATCATGGAGCACACGAGCAATTCTGTAGCGTTCAAAGAATGAATTAGGGTTTCAGGAGCATCACATTCGTCATATTCGGACGGTTCAATTGGATCCGGAATAACAAGGAGCACATTGGCAGGGTCGCCAGTGAACGGCCCTTTGGCGCTCCTGCACAAATGGAACCTGTCCTCGTTCTCTGGTAACTGCAGGTCCAGCCACAACACACCATCTTGGCTGCAACCATCACAAAACACAATGGATTTCACCACAAATTACTGAACTATTTGAATCATCCTCAACTTTTCAACGACTCAGTTGTGCAAAGACGAAGAGACCTGTCGTCCAAACCCTAATCAAACACCATTTTCTCATCCTTGTAACTCTTACAGGACCACAGACTCATGCTTAGAACATAATTAACAAATACAGTCGATCTATTTATCATCAAAGATCAGTGAGAAGCAGAAAAAACTAAGTAAAATTGGACGAAACAAAGCTTCCATATGACCTAATTCAAGAACATAATCAACAAATGCGGTCAAGTTATTTGTCATCAAAGATCACTGAAATGCAGAAAAATGTGGAGTAAATAAAACTGGCTCCGTATGACCTATCGTCGAAACTCTAATCAAACACCATTTTCTCATCCTTGTAACTCCTAAAGCACCACGGACTCATCATGCTTAGAACATAATCATAAAATGCGGTGAAGTTATTTGACATCAAAGATCAGTGAAAAGCAGAACAAAGTAAATAAAATTGAACGAACAAAGTTTCCACATGACCTAATTCAAGAACATAATCAACAAATGCGGTCAAAGTAAATTTGTCATCAAAGATCACTGAAATACAGAAATAAATAAATACCATTGGCTCCGTATGACCTACTGCAAGACAAAGATGAGGAAGTAGTGACTCTCTGGGTAATTTTAGGGTTAGGGTTAGACTTTACGTGAAGTAGTATTTGGTGTCGAATGTAAGCTTTCTTCCGACGCGCTTGGCGCTCACGCAGCCTTCAGCGAGGATGTAGTCGTTGCCAGTGGTGGTGAAAATGCGGCCCCAGAGGGCCAAGGTTTGCAAGCCAGCATCCTGCTTCTTGATTTTGAGGGAGATGTCGAGGGCTGCTCGGTGCTCCGAGGGCAACACGCATCCATTCCCTGCAAGTGCCTCCAGTAGCAGCGTCAGATTGCTGTCCATGGCTCCTGCCTCAACCCCTCCTGCATGCTTCTGTATCCGTGGTGATGGCAATGCTGCAAGGATTCCAGAGACGACGGTTATGGCATCGTCCTTTCAGTTGGCTTCAGCCGGCACTGGAAGTTTAGAGCTTGCTTGGAATTTGAAACCGCCACGTCAGCACCTGGCTCTTCTTTCACCATTGCAGGCTCCTTTACATTCACTGGGTACTAAAATGACTAGTATTGGTTACAAAGGCAATTTGTCATACTAAAGGCACTAACACCCATCTATCTTTACCAAGCCAATTTTTCCCCTCTTTATGTGCTCTTTTCCCAAACCATTTAGAATTTTGGGTAGGTTGTAAGGATAAAAGACACCTCTGCAGTATAGAAATGTCCTCCAGTTCCCTCCATCCCTTTGTTGCTTTTTCCAAAACCTTCTAAAACTTTGGAGTAGGTTGTAAGGATAAATAGCACCTCTCAAGTATAGAAACGTTCTCTTGTATAGCAACCACATACGTTCAGATTGCACAAAACATGTGCTAGTGTACCAGTATGAAAAAAACTCTCCATCTTTCTTGTTGTTGCTCTAATGTGATACTCACTTGCTCGAATAGGCCAATGACATGCTTGCATTTCATTATCTTTTCTCATAAGGAATGGTTCAACTAACTAAGCCTCATGGACATAGATGACAAATTCTATCCTTGATGCCAGTACCTAGTACCTCGGTTAGGAGGTAGACCCTATAAAGAATTAGCATGTTCTCTCCTTCGATAAATTCTCAGACCTTCATGTGACAACAAGGTCACTTGGCCCCTCACCATAGTTGAATGTATTAAGATGGTAAGCACCTTGCGAATGCCCACATTTGAACTCATGACCAATTCTCATTGGTGTGACATTGCCAAAGACATGACCACAAGTGCCTCTCTAGTATACTAATAGACCAATGAGATGCTTCCAACTCATTCAGACGTCTTCAACATGGAGTTAGTGAAAAACTGATTAATTGGTGAATGTTTTATTAAATAAAAATACACAACAATCCTACGTGGCTTCATTACACTATGGTATTAAGTGGCTCCTGTACAGGCCAACCCCGACATGCACAATGAACTTTAGCTAATGTAGCCATGTAGTCCCCTGACCTGCAACCCACTCAAAAACAAACGCCAATATTAATACCTCTTGTCTTTTATTTTAAGGTATTTTTATTGCCATTATAATTTTTGCTACTGCCACCCCCAACCAACAATATTTGTTAATGCAACCACACGTAGCACATCCACTGCTTTCTTCACCACTTTTACTTAATGGAGATTGACACTGCTACCTATTTTGCAAGGTGTCACAACGTTTAGGGGATTGCATTAGGGCCGCTCTAATCCTCTAATAATTCATTAATTTCTTTGCAAAAGCAAGCACACCACACATTGTTTAAATTTCAATCACTAACCGTCCTTAACACCACATGCACAATAGAACAAATGCCTGAAAATTATGATCCAAACAATTTCTAAAAAACCAGATGTATCTATACAAATATGGCAAACTTCAGGGGTATCCATAAATTTTTTCCTAGTTACTAGGTGGGAAGGGAAAGAGAAAAAAGCTCACCTAGACCCATAGGGGCTTGAGACTGCAGCAGTCATAGCGTCCTTGGCAGCTTCAGTTTCTTTCTACAATGCAAGATAAAGATTCAACTTTTGATTGGCCTAAGAAAATATTACAAAAAAACCGCTATGAATCAAAGAGATGCTTTTATCGTTTTGTTTCAATGCGCAAAAGAAAATGATTACAAAAAGATAAAACCAAGTATCCTAAAACTGATATAAAAGCCTCATACCTTTGCTTCATGATACAAACCCACGTATAGATACGCATAGAAGAAATCATGTGCATTTGCACTTGAAAGATTCAAAAGCTGCATCTCACCACTCCAACAAATAAGAGGGAAAAAAACGAAAAACAGTAGCACATTCTTGAAAAAAACAAGAGAATAAAGTGAACTAGTAGCACATTCTTGAAAGGAATTGCAAACCTTTTTGGTTCAATTGTTAATTCAAAGAAAAATCACAAAAGAATTCAAGGTATCCAAAATGCTTCAAAGCTTTGACATGGTTTTTTATTTGTGCAGAAGTATTTCATAACTTAACCCTTGAAAACATACTTAGCCCCGAAGGGTTTGTTGTTCACAAAATCTTTCTTTTTGCAAGAGTACTACATAGTTGTGGTAGCTTGAGCATAGGTCGTTTAGTTCAATTCAATGTGGGTCATCTCATGCACTTATTTGCAATGTTAAAATCTTCCATGCTTGCTAGTATGACTTTTGAATTGGTTCTCCATATGGTTATTTTTTGGGAAAAATTCATGGATACTCCTAAAGTTTGCAATATTTATATAGATACCTCTGCTTTTTCAAAAATTGCACAAATACCCTTGAACCATAATTTTTAGGCATTGATTTGTTGTGCTCGTACTTCCTTCATGACCAATGTTGAAGAAGGGAATGTAATGAAACAAAAAAGAAGCAACGTGTGCACATCGGAAGAAGGGAAGGGGCGTGCACAACAAAGGAAACGCCTGAAAATTTTGGTCCAAGGGTATTTGTGTAATTTCTGAAAAAGCAGGGGTATCTGTGTAAATATTGCAAACTTCAGGGGTATCCATGAAATTTTCCCTTATTTCTTTATTGTGACTGATCATGCATTCATGCAAGTCCTCTATATTTGCTTCTTATTCTTTCTATGATCCTTACATGTTGTTTAAGAGTTAAAGTTCAAGTATGAAAGTGTTAATACTCAACCAACTAATAGGTAAGTATGGTTAATGCCAACCACAACAATGCAACTATGGTGAAAGAGGAGGGCCATCAACATTGCTCTAAAATGTTAAGCTTTTCCTCATGTATTTCAAGCTCTTGCAAAAAATGACTATAAATACTACTCCCTCTGTCCCATAATAAAGCTCCAAAAAACTTCTCCATGAGGGATTAGCTGTATTTTTAGTCATTATGCTCGTGACAAATGCATTCTAGAATCAATATACCACCTACCAAATACATGCAAAATCTCCAGTTTTTATGTTGTTGTTTAGACACCCAAATTCCATGCAAAAAGTATCAAATTTGTGCATAGTTTGTGAAGGCTACTGGCTCCTCATTATTTTAATATTTTTGCTAATGACACATGCATTCTAGAATCAATATACCATCTACCAAATGTGTGCAAAATCTCTAGCTTTGATGTTATCGTTTGGGCACCTAAATTTCATGCAAAAAGTACCATATTTGTACATGTTGCTAGCTCCTCATTATTGACGATTTAAAGATTTGTAGCAACAATGGTACTTCATATGGGCAAGGCCAAGCTTGTTAGGAGAGGAATGCTCTTTAATTGCTTAACTTGCCTCCATGGGATCATTGAACATGGCAAACGCTTTTTCAACAATTGAAATTAGCAAAAGGGAGCTTTTTAGTGGGACAAGAACTATGCCTAGTTTGGAGCTTTATATTGGGACAGAGGGAGTAAAACTTACCTCTTTGGTTTCACCTCCATCTCTGAATAACTCGTAGGCAGCCCGCATGACAGGCCTGCTGTCTCGTCCAACCTACAAAATAGTGCAATCTCAGAAATTAGTGTTCTTATTTGAATGTTTGCCAAAGCTTTACAAAATTTTCGAGATGCTGCTTATAAAAACTTATTGTAGTTGACTTATTGTAGTTTACCCTACTAAGTTCAAAATCCCAACAAAATTATACAAAATAGGTATCTATTTTTAAAACGCCTAATATTAAAAGATTTGCACATGATTCATTTAAATCATCTTATATTAAGAAAGTTGCACTTGATTCATTGTAGTCCACCCCTAGAATTAGGTAAAATAGGCACAAAAAATTCACCTCTAGAAATCTTGTTCGAGCTTTTTCTGGTCCATGCAGCTGAGCCTCACAAAGAAAGCACCAGATTGACTGAACCCAAATATCAACAACAAACATGTCAAGGAGGGTAAGGATACTTAGCACAATAACAATACTAAGAAGAATAACCAAACAGATACACTTAAAAAGCAAACTCAACGAGTCTTCAAAATAATATGCAAGGTCTTCATTTACACAATTTTAAGCATGTATACTATAAATTAAATCAGTTACTTTAATTTTCATTTTGAAAACAGCTTGCCTCCTCGGTATCATTGGGATTCACTGCAACATCATCTCGAAATTGTGTAGCCCCTTCTTCAAATCTGCAATGCAAACAAACAGGATCAACGATAAACAAGAATTAATATCAGTTTAATCAGAGCAGCATCAAATACTAAGCAGCTCCATTTTAATTGAAGGAAGAAATAGGTTAAAACTAATTATTCATAAGCAATTATTGTTAAGGTAGAAAACCAATTCTGTGGGAAAAAGAGTAAAGTGAAACTTGAACACAAAATGAAGTTTTTCTTAGTTCTAATACAATAAAAAATAATTCCTTGATATGCCTTGTATGTGCAATACTTATAGTTCAAGGAAGGGTAGTAGTCAAGGAGAGATTATTCAAGGAGAGCATAGTTGAGGAAAGTTAGTCAAGGCTCATAAATTAAGACCCTACTATTTCAAACTTCAACAAAATATTTTACTTGCTCATATGAGAACCTGAAAACATGTATTTCAGTGCAATGAAAAGAACAAAATTGACAAATGAAACAACAATCGAACAATAAATCATTCTAATGGAGGAAACTACTCAAAGCAGAACAGTCGAAAGCCACAAAAAGGAGTTCCATTCCTTGTGTGCATTTTTAACCGTGTAAAGGGAAAAAAGGCCAGTACAAATGCTCGAATAGGGTCAATGCTTTGGGGCGAGTAAAAAATGTTGACCACATCCAAGCATTGACCGTAAACAAAGGATTCATTTAATTGGCCCTAAAACACAAAAAAAAGAGTGGGACCTTGACACTATCCAAACATTTCTCTTACAAAGGTTGATCTTATCCAAGCATCACTGTATGAGAGATGAGAATTACACACTAGACTCAGAAAAGCTAAGAGTTCAACAAAAAGTATACTTTCCTATAGTAGTTTCTAAGAAGACAGACCCAATGATGTTCAGAAAACAAGGGTTATTTCCAGTAGTACCTGTTTAAGTAGTAAAGAGAAAGACCTCGTTGCCATAAATCTGCAACCCGAGTAATGCACACCGCAATTTAGAGCAAAATCAAAGTGCCAACTGAGCTACAATCCCTACTAGATTTCACCACCTCTAATATCACCAATAACGTTGGTATTATAACAAGTAGTTTTCATTTCAAAATCAAAACACTCAATGAGTTGTCCGTTTTGAAAGGAATTACAAAAAGTTTGTTTCTAATATTAAAAGGACCGTTGATTTCAACGTTATTCATGTACTAACTTGTCTAATTTGAATGTTCTTTCATAACGTGCTCCCAAAAAGGTGAAGCAAAATGTTGCTATTGCATGTTCCACCACCGGAAGGAAATCTCTTGTTTGTTTAAAAGGCTTTAGTTTTTGCAGAATTAGGGTTTTGAAAGTGCTACACACAAAAACTTGTGTAATTGGGGATGGCGGATTGTTCATCCACAAGTTCATCCATTTCCCCGCGATGGGTTTATGTCATGCAACAATCTCCTTATCTAGCATCATTACGGGAACAAAATGTTGTTCCAGTGAAGCAACATCGCTATTGCATGTTCCAAAACACTGCTTTATCCCCCAAAATCTAGTAGAGAAATGCAAGAATTGCGACATCAACCATGGCATTGCTAGTCATTGATAGAAAGTAAGTACCCCACATGGTCTTTGCCGAGGATCCATCTCCAGCGCCTTGTCGAACTCCACCACGGACCCCTTCACATCGCCCTGTTGTCAATTGCCCACCATCTCAACCCTAATTAATTCTCAGACCAATACCTCCCAAATCTCCCTACTCATGCAGATTTCACTCTCATCCAGGACTTGACGTTGAAAAAACCAATACCAAATGCCAAAGAAAGGACTTTGAACACCCTCTAACACTTCGAGATCAGGGTTATAGTAGACATGCTATTGACCGCATACCCCAAGTTTCAAATGGTTTACCAAATATTCAAACTTGCCACTTTCTGGGAATACTACTGATGATTAACTTCTGAATTTTGCAAAAAAATTCGAGAAGAACTCCGAGAATTATATCAATAGGCCCTTTTGTTCTAAGACCTATACTTATAATCAACAACTATTATCGCAACAAGAAATACTAAAGCCAAACATATATACCCATTAACTCAAAAGCAATTCCATTAGTAAGGAGAATAGAACTCAAGCTTCACCTTGGTAATCTCAAAATGTTAATAACTTTTTTAGATAGAGCATTAGACTGGCTGCTTTAATTCAGGAGTTGTTGCTTATAAGTGTCATGCACTGTAGTTCATATAATTTAAAGAAAAATGTTTAGAAAACTGATTCAAGCATCATGACGTCTTGTGACTTTTTGGGCTTCTAAGCAATGCACATCTAAGGTAAAGGGCTCTAAAATGGAATGGGCTCTAAAATGGTGCACTTCTAGGAATGGCTGACATGTTCCTCTCTTATATCTACTACTGTCATTGATGAGTTAATTGGGACTAGCTTTATAGCTAGTCCCAACTAACTCATCAATGACAGTAGTAGATATAAGAGAGAAACATGTCAGCCACTCTTAGAAGTGCACCATTTTAGAGCCAGCTCCATTTTAGAGCCCTCTACCTTACTTGCCCAAAGTTATTTTCTAGAGAGAAAAAAGTTAGTCACCCAAGAAAAGATTGCTGTGATTTTGTGATCAATGATTATATGACTATGGTTTTACAAGAAGGAACCCAATTTTAAACTACGAACAAAACTTTTGTCAAATTCATTCGACGTAGTGATTATGATAAAATTCCTTTGCAATTCGACGTAGTTGGTGTTCAATTCATGCGCGGAGAAAAAGGAAATGGGCGATCAATGGAAATATGTAGTAAATTTTGGAAAGGGGAGTTGAATTGAAGGGGGGGACCTGAGCGAAGAGCTGCATGCCGCGGCGAGTGGCCAGAATGGCAGCTTGGCGTCCGTCTCCGGAGGTGGCCATAGCTCGAGCGGCAGCCACCACGGCCACAGCTGCGGCGGATCCTACGAACAGAGCCGCGGTGCCACCCACGCTGCGGACCAGCAGACCTCGCCTCGTTTTAGACAGCGATGCGGGCGACGAAGTGGCCACTTGTTGTAGCTTGGTGCTCGTGGGCTTCGCAGCTTTGCAAGCAGGGGAGGCAGAGGAGGCGGGGATGGACGCGAGGGGAGCAAGCGTCGCCATAGCTGGCTCCCTCGCAGCAACGGCAATCGGGCAATAGCAGCAGCAGCGTGCAAACTAATCTCCTGAGAGAACCGGCATTATTAGAGCATCCGCACCCTTGCACACAATCCTTCACGCGCTAAGTGCTTCTAAGGTATGTACACCCATAAGTGTCAAACTAAGGGTTTTGAACATGATGAGTATCAAAAAGCAGCTAGCAAATTATAAGATCCTATTAGGAACAGAAAAACAATGAGTTTGCACTTTTGAATTTATTATTTGGATACGGTGAGAATAAGTTGTGAATTTTTAAATAGCAAACTGCCATTGCACCCATAACCACTTTCAAGTTTTCATGTTCACATGTTGTACATCCTCGTCATGACATCTATTCACTTCCACAAATTTTCCAAGATTTTAGAGGTGACGGTTATGAGGACACTAACGCTTATGGGTGTACATACCTTATTTGCTTTTGGAGAGTCCTCAAAATTCTTGTCCCCCACTTCAAGGTTTTTTTTTTTTTTGGGAATTGATATGTGCACACTGGAGGGTTGATATTTGCACACCCCCCTAGGAGGTAAATTATAGACTTCTACCATTGAAAAGCTGAATTGGAGAATTTTGAATTCAGATTTGGACTTAGAGACCCATGATTTAATCTAGAACCATAAAAAAAAGGTTGCAATTGAACAATACTCAATGAAAAAGCTTAACTAGGGGGAAAAGTGTTAATTTTACTTTTGTTTGTAAAAAAAGATAATCTTTTTCATTGAGTGTTGTTCAATTGCAACATTTTTTATGGTTCCATACTAAATCATGGGTCTCTTAGTCCAAATCTAAAATCAAAGTTCTCAAGTTCAGCTTTTTGATGGTAGAAATCTATAATTTACCTCCTAAGGGGGTGTGCAAATATCAACCCCCTAGTGTGCACATATCAATTCCTTTTTTTTTTTTCTAGCGTTTTAATGCCAAATTTCAAGTTTGCAAACTCAGTTTTAGCAAATGTACTTTGGTCCCTCTAAAAATTATCTTTACCTTAGAGGGCACATTGCATTTTGTTGTTCATGTAAAGTATCAAAAAAAACACCTAGCCCCATCCTTGCTCTTCAAGTGCGCTTCACAAATACTCATTTGGCCCCACAAATAGTTATTTGACCAATCATCAAGAGGAGAAGAAGGTAGGCTCATTAACCCCTAAAAGACCAAGTGTCCATTCAACAACCACTTGAGAACTCAGGTAGGGTCATATGGAGTTAATTTTTACTAGATGTTCTCATAATTGTTACGCAAGGTAGAAATATGTATCCCCTAAGTGAAAATGTAAATTTTTCCCCAATCAAATGCCCAATTCAAAAGTCATGATGCTATAAAGATTTTGGGTAGCTTGGGCAATTTGAGCATCTTTGGAGAATCTCATGCTAAAACTCTCATCAACTTTTGAAATTTGTACATAACTAAAAAAACATGGCGTACAATTGTCTAAAAAAAAGAAGCTCTCAAATCACATCCTAAGAGGAGTCAATTTTTGTTAGCTTTGTTTGGGCAATTTTAAGGAAAAAAAAATCCTCTAACTTCAAGCCCTGGCTATTATCTTTCAATTTATAAATCCAAAGCTCTTGGATTTTTTTCCACATGTTCCAAATGTTTGTCTCTAACTTTCCGCCATTCAGATATCAAGAAAAGACTTCCTTAGTGCACAAGAAATCATGAAAAGATGACTAGTGTATTGCAAATTCATTTAACCTCCTTGCATTGCAAGGTAATTTAGAATTTGCTAAGTTCTATACTTTCTTTTGAAAATTTTCATGAGTTGACCTAACATCATATACTTGTGAATGATCAAAAAGTTCATTTTTTGTGTGGAGTAAAAAATTTACTCTAGGAAGGCTCAAAGTTTGTTGACCTTGTTTTGTAGGAATGCAAAAAAATTATTCTTCTCACTTCAAACATTATAATCTTACAATCTATGCAGTCAAATGGGCTGATTCTTTTTGCACACATCAAGTTATTTGTTTTATACACTTTTGTATGGTTGATTTTCAGAAAAAAAAAAAAAAAAAAAAAAAAATGCAATTTGGGCGATGTACTAAAAGTTGGCAGTTTCTGAGATTTTTTCTCAAAAAACACCCTTGGTCCTTTAGAGTTTAAACTTAGATTTAATTTCAAGGACCATTGCTTGACACACTCAAATTGAGTGTTAAGAGAACGTTTTGAGGGCCGTGAGCATTTATCATCCAAGTATAGCATGTGAAGGGCCATGCATGTGCACCTGGGGGCGGAGGCTCTTAGTGTATTGTCAGCCGGTTCAAATTGCAAAAAACTTGGTGGAATTTGAAACTACCGGCTAAAATAGGTCAAGTTTCATCAAAATTTTAAATAATGTTTATTACAGTGTAACCATAGAAAATAAGCGGTGCCATCCAGTGAACAACTGGTTGAAAATAAAAGTGTTAGATTCTAGCCGGTGAAATCAAAATTTCTCCCCAAACGTTGGTGCAAACTGCTAATGCAAAGGGTCACCCAGTCTTCTTTTTTTCCCTTTCTTTTCTTTTCTGTTTGTAACTGAAACACCTCCCTAAATTTGGTTGAGACTATCATTTGTGATGCAAAACATTTTGTGTTTTCGTTTTTGACTGTGAATCAATTAGTGGGGAACCAAAAACAATAGAAAGAACACAAATTGAAATGTCACAAAAATTGGTGGTAATATGAATCAATCATATAAAACCAGCTAGATTTTTGGAAAGTGCCTTATTATAGTATAAATATACAGGTAATATCTAGTACATGCACTAAGAAAATTGGTTGGAATTGAGAAATGTAGGATTTTTATCAAGGAAGCTCAAAGTTTTCCCAAACATTGTTGTACAATTGGGTACAACAAAGATATGAACTGCCATTTTGAGGCTAGCTAATTTTTTGGTGAAATGTCAAGTATAAGTGATACATTTTTTTCAAAAAAATCACCATGACATCCTTGCAGAGTATCAATCCAACACGCCAAATATCAATTTAAAAAAGGAAACTTCATTTGTGGCGAATTTTTTGAGTGATTTTGTTTTGTTTTACATGATATTTTATTAAAAACAATTGGTAATGAATTTTTGAGATTTGATTTCATGGGTTCAAAGGAAACATCCATATGCACATCTTCCATGCTAAAAATTACCCCCTTAAGTAACATAAATTTGATCAATAAAGATTCAATGAAACTTATGATAGGCCCAAATTTTGTAATTTTTGTTTTATTTTATGAAAATCAGATTTTGTTGTTTAACGCAAATATTGTGACTAAGTTTGTATCTTCAATCATGATATCTTGTTTACTTGATGAAAAGTTAGTTAAAAATGAAAGATATGTATTTTACAAAATTTGGGCCTATCACAAGTTTCATTGAATCTTTTATTGATCAAATTTTTGTTACTTAAGGGGGTGATTTTTAGCATGGAAGATGTGCATATGGATGTTTCCTTTGAACCCATGAAATCAAATCTCAAAAATTCATTACCAATTGTTTTTAATAAAATATCATGTAAAACAAAACAAAATCACTCAAAAAATTTGCCACAAATGAAGTTTCCTTTTTTGAAATTGATATTTGGCGTGTTGGATTGATACCCAAGGATGTCATGGTGATTTTTTTGAAAAAAATGTATCACTTATACTTGGCATTTCACCAAAAAATTAGCTAGCCTCAAAATGGCAGTTCATGTCTTTGTTGTACCCAACTGTAGAGTGCCCTCCAACAAGTCCTCATACATCCCATTTGCCATTCAAAGAACTTTGCTAATAGATTTTTCTCTATGACAATTAAATTTTGCTATTTGATTCATACAATGTGACTAAGTTTGTACCTTTCAACATGATATTATGTTTATTTGATGAAAAGCTAGTTAAATGTAAAAATATATATTTTACAAAATTTGAGCATATCACAAGGTATATTGAAATTTTTGTAGATCAAATTTTTGTTACTTAAGGGGGTACTTTTTAGCATAGAAGATGTGCGTATGAATGTTTCCTACATACCCATGCAATTAAAGCTCAAAAATTTATCATCAATATTTTTTAATCAATTATCACGTAAAACCATGAATTTAATACAAATTATTCACCAAAAATGAGGTTTTGGCTTTCATGAATCAAAAATTAATATGCTTGGTTGGATTGCATAAGAATCAAACTTCTATGCTTCAAAACAAAAAAAATACCAATTACATTTCAAATTAGCAAAGTTCTTTTTAAGGCAAAACATGGTGTATGAGGACTTGTTGGAGGGCACTGTAATGTATCCACAATCAGCTGCATTGCATGATAGTGGCAATGCCAAAACCAAAGCTTGCTAAAAGGTTCAAGGCTTGAAGGCCCATGTGCAAGGGAAAGAAAAAGGCACAACATTGTGATTACACCATATTTAACCAAACCTAAACAATCCAAAGTTATAAATTATGAACCAATTTTTTTAGAAATATATGCAAAACAATAAGAAATTAATGAAAAACATTAAAAAATCTATGTCCCTCAACATTTGGAGATCTTTGGATGTTTTGCAAACCTAGTCCAAAATTCTACAAATAATTCAAATTTAGTTAAACATGGCATAATGCCTTCCCAAAATCTCTTCCAAACATCATATTAAGAGATACACGACCAAGCGTCTTTGCATGTGAAGTTCAATACATGAGCATAGCCAAAATCAGATAATGTACACCTTACTCCAAATAACATAGCCATATACAGTAGTGTTTTGTAAAATTCCTTAAACTTGAATACTCTATTCCTCTCTTGTAAACCCGTAATCTAATCTAATTGTTCATTGGTCAATCCTTATGTAGTTGCATGTACTTCTTGCATGTATTCATGTATCATCTTTGGAGTAGAATAAGTTCAATGATTGTCTATGGCGCGATTTATCTCTTATTCAGTCTTAAATTTTAATCATAAAGAATTAATCAAATATTTTCAATATCCGCTACAAAACAACCAGGAAGGGCAAAAACAAGGAGGCGACAATCAAGTAACTTAAGGGTCAATGAAATATATAGGTTGAAGGAACGTCTAAATAATCATTCCATTACTCCTACACAAGCATGGAAACCATTCATTCAAGGAAACAATCTCTTCTTTGTCTAAAGTTTGAGGGTCACAACAAAGAGCATCTCCGCTTGACTTCAAAAGCTTTCTTATTTGTAGTGTCCAATAGATATTTTCCTTGGTTGTCACACATTGACTTTCAATTGATGACTAATCTCCTTCTTTGCAAAAGCAAAAAAAATCACCATTGTTGATTATTCAACCGAATCATTGTAAAAAACAAGGTAGTATTTGAAGGAGTTGTAATGCACAAGAATATTGCAATTTTTTTTGTGTCAAAGAGTATGGAGATGCTCTAAGCATATTTTGTAATTGAGGCCCGGTTTAGACTAGCATCTAGCTGAGACACAGAAATCAGCACCCCATCCGGTGTTTCACCCAATAGAAATTTTTCCGTGTAATGGCGTGTCATGCAAGAGTGTGCCTCTGCCGGACAAGTTTGGTACCACCCTTGGAGCAGGCCCCAAATTATCACTATCTTGGTCCCGGATGTGGCTATATATGGTGGTCCCCATGGTGGTGAAGATGGATGTAAAAGGATTGGACAAACCTGCAGTTTGAACCCAATAGTGGAGAAAAGCCAAATTTTAACCAATCACGTTTGAGAAATTTTTGACCGGTTGCTAGTCTGAACAAGGGCTGAGTCTCAAGGCTAGGCCACAAAGACCAAAACCGGCATTTCAAAACGTCTGTTTGTGAAAAACAGGTGTCGGAGTTACTGATTTCAATAAAAGTAGATCCTTTGACTTTCAAGGGCCCACTTTTTTGGTTTGTCTAAAAACGTCAATTTTGAAAATTCACAAACCGGCGTCTCAAACCTCCTGCTCTGGAATGGTGGAGAAGTTATCTTTACCTGGATAGTAGATGAGAACTTGGAAAAATGATTGTCTCCTAATTTTCCAAAAATACAAGCTACTCTTCATCCGTTTCAAAACGCCGGTTCTGAGCTTGTGTGGCCCCGGCATCAATCTAGTGTCACATCAAAGTTCTGTCGGATACAATATTCCCAGCTTGCCATCAGATGTGCAGATCTGACCTTTTTTTCTCTAAGGAATGAATTGATATGGAGAATGTGGGTTCCACGGCAGGTTGGCAACCCAGGCCCAGGAGCAGGATATTTTCACCAAATCCTCAGCTGTAAGGTAGTACGCTCGAAAACCGCCCATCTAAGGGCTCATCGACTCTTTTTCATGGTCTTCCGTGAATGGGAGGATTTTTAGTTCATTTTTCAGACAAAGAGAAATAGATGCTGAATATAACATAAGTTGTTTCATATTTTTTGAAGCATTTTTGAGTTACTTATGAATTTTCAAAGTGCATGTGTCATAGGTACCTATTATTATTCTTAAACCTTCTAAGAATCGTTCACTTGCAAGTTGTGAAGAGATTTGAGGAAGCAAGGAGAATGATTGGCTCTTGCAATTAAAAACAAATTTTCTTCCATGCATTCAATGAGTTGTAAGAGGCAAATGTAAGAACCGTCAGTGCACCATTTCAGAACAAGCTATTGGATGGTTCAAAATGAGCGAATGGTTTTCGAGCGTACTACCTTAAGCACATCCTAATTCTAAGTGAAAGCAATTTGAGGAAATGTTTGTTCAGTAACTTCTGTAAATACTTCACAAAAATAGCAAGTTGAATAAGCAAATGTTTTCAAAAATGTTCATCATTTGTCTTGGTTGTAGTGAAAGGGACAAAAAGATCCGTTCCTCACTCAAACTCCTCCCATGCAATCATTCGTTCACCAAATCTAAAACTAATAATTATATATCTTGAAAACTCAAAAAGTGGGACACAATGCATCAAAAGTTGACATGAATCAAATTAGGAGAAATGTTAGTAAAAAACATTTGAAAACAACATCAAATCATGGTCAACCCCAAAACAACCCTAGAATTTCCGGAGCTTGTAGGAATTTGCTCCAATTTGAACAAAAAGCCAACATTTTGATAAGTTGTATCAATTCTTTTTGAATTGTAACCATAAAATCAAACTAGATATGTCAAAGATCACATCAAAAGGAAAACACAACAATATCTCTTATGGATTGAAAGATTATAATGTTTGATCATGAGCGTGTTAAAACTATGAAAGTGATTTGAAGTCTTTCAATCTTCTTTTCACATGTCAAATTTAAAAAGCTCGTCACCAAAAAAATATGAGGTTAAAGGGCCTAACATGCATAACCCCAATCAATTTATGACTCCAAAATCTACTATACAATTTTTTTAAATGAATTTCTAATGTGGTTTTTTCTCAAAGATCTAGTGTATTTGAGGCTCATTCTCAAGAGCCTCAACACTACATAAAGTCAAGATTGCAATGGACACCCGTGCACAAAGTTTTGAATAGAAAAATCATAATCAATCATCAGCAAAATCAGGTTGTTGAAGCTAAAACCCAACTTCAAAAATATTTTTTACTAAAAATAGTAATTTGGTAAGCTTTTATTTAACTTCCAAAATTTGTTGTGGACACATTATGTCCTCAATGTTGTTTTTTGGGGTTAAAACATTCTTAAAATCACTACAAGTTCACCATCAATTCATCACAAATACGTTCTCAATCTATTTTCAATCTACAAGAGGCTTAAAACACATTTACATGTATGGATTTCTTATGCACATTCAAAGTGAGAAATTGTGCACCAACACTATGGCCAAAGGTTAAGAGGCCGTTGGTTTCCACCAATCAAATTGCAAGAAACCAAGAGTTTGACCTCTTGACCCTTCACATTAGAGGCCAAAGTCTGAAGTTCATCATCCACCAAACTACCTCAACACATTATCATCCAAAATGACAGCCTCTCAAAGAGAAGTTTGATTTCAACAAAAATAAAAACTCAAACTATGATCGAGAGGCCATCAATTCCAACATTTATTGCATGTTTCCAACATATTTTCTTTACCTCTCAACAAAGTTTGACCACCAATCTGTCAGCCTTTTGACTTGGTCGGCCATAGTGTGAAGCAATCCTTAGTATACTTTTATACAAAGAAGAAATAAGTGCCGCTACCTGCTTTTTATAAAATGCCGTTTTGGAAGGGCGTTTTCATTTTGATTTGACTGACCCAGTCTATCACTTGGGAATTTCGATGCGGAATCAGAACCTTCACATTCCATTCTAAATTTAAGCAGCACCGCCATGTCCGCCGACCGCCTCCGAGATTCTCCAGCACCGCCACCGCCACTCCACTCAATTCTCTGCAAATCTCTGCTGCAACTCTGCATTCCTGCAACTCTGCACCACAGCTCCCTTTGCATCTTTCCCAAAAAAGACCAGCAAACGCGAGCCAAGCGCGCCGCGCGAGCTCTGCTTCTCGCCTCAGACTCTCAGACTCTCAGACTCTAAGGTAGTGTGCTCATAAACCATCCATCTAGGTAGGAACACTCATACGCGTCAGTCCCCATAACAGTCACCTCTGAAATCTTGGAAAATCTGTGGAAGAGAATAGACGTAATGACAAGGATGTGAACATGAATTCTTAAAAGTGATTATGGGTGCAATGGCAATTTGCTTTTTAAAATTCACAACTTATTCTCACAGAATCCAAATAATATATTCAAATGTGCAAACTTATTTTTTTCCTGTTCCTAATAAGATCCTATAATGTGCTAGTTGTTTATTAATAGTCATCATGTTCAAAACCCTTAGTTTGACATTTATGGGTGCTCCTACCTTAAGGGCTAAAACTGAATTTTGGGGAGATAAAACTTCTTAAACTATTTTTCAGTAATTTTTCCTTGAAAGACAAGAGGAATTGGCATCTAACCCAAGTTATTTCATATTTTTTGGAGTTTTGTGTAATTAGGTATGAAATTTTGAAGTGGAAAGACCATAGGTCTCTAAAACTGCCCACCTACTCAAAATGTACACGTGTTGTACATTTTGAAAACCTGTGAAAAAAAGCATGTACAGGAATGGAACATTTGATAGGGTGGGCGGTTTTAATGCGTGGACGGTTTATGACCAGACTACCTTACGTCAAGGCTGCCACTGATTCCGCCTCCGTGTCCACCGCACCTCCAGTATAAATATATTAAGCTCAGTTGCAGTGTTGCATCTCTCCCTCCCTTCCAAGTCCCACTGCTTACTTTTAGTTTTCCAAGTTGCAGGAATCTGCCGACTTGCAAGCCATGGTGACCACCTGTAACACACCCGTGTCCATTTCACAGCCCTTTTCTTTTTCTCTCAATGATTCTAGCATTCCAGGACTCTAGGATTACAGGATTCTAGCATTACAGGACTCTAGTATTTCAGGATTCTAGCTAGGATTACAGGATTCTAGGATTACAGGACTCTAGGATTACAGTTCTTAGAAGTCTCCTGCACTGTGTTTAGCATTTTGTGTGGTTCATGTGGATGTTGGAGTTCATTGCAAAACTGTATACGATCCTTTACTTACTTGCTATCAGATATGAATCCACTCACTCTTCACCTTTTTCTAGAGGATTGTATACAGTTTGGCTTTGTGCTCCCATGTCCGTATGTTTTTTGCATCGAGTTGGAGCTGCTGCCGGGTGGTGTCGAATCGAAAGCGGGCTTTCTGAGACTGTTGGGGTTAGTTTTCTTACAGTTTTGAAGTGACTCAGGTAGAGGAGATTATTTGTGTACTAGAAGCACAAGATTGGGAGATTTGTTTTAAGCTGTGGAGAGATCACTTTAGGGTTCAAAAGTTTGCCAGAATTTGACGGTTGTGTATATGGGTTTCGTATGCAGTTTCGGAATGCGAGGTTGTGGGCGTAGTTAGTTGGCGATAGTAGATGATCCCATTCTCATCCTGGTTTCATCCAAACATCAGTGTTTGCTAAGCATTTAGATAAGTCTGGCTTACACCATTTGCTTATAAGTTTGACCTAATGTGTGAAATATTGTGAATACGCGGTTTCTGTTGGTATGACAGTTTTAGGATCTGATACTTTACTTGCTGCAGTATGAATTGGAATGAGACCTTATGGGAGACTTTGGGTTAGGGGTGGTTCACACTATATTCCACGTCCCACGTCGCACTGAAGTCTGAGAATCTGATTAGTGTAAAACCTAAATTGGGACTTGGCATTTCACAGTACGTCCCAAGTCATTTGTCTTGGGTTATTGCTTTTTGTTTATTGGTAACAATTTTTGGAAGTTTTGATGCCAAAGAAGGTGGAATTTCACATAGGTTTGAGTCAACTAGTTTGCTAGACCAAACTTTCGACACAAGTCACACCAATATTTTTGCATAAGATATTGGTGACATTTTTTAGTTTTCCTTTTTACCTTTAATAATCCAACTAAGCTAAGATTTCATCTTGAGATGGGACGTGGAACATAATGTGAACCACCCATTGCTCTTATACTTTGGCCCGTCCGCATTCCATTAATTTCCACTACCAATACAACTGTCAAGGACACGTCTAGGGATATGGTTTCACAAAGCCCTAAAAGCAGCAAAATTTCTTGGTGAAAAATTTGCCTAAATCTTACCTCAAAGCTTGATTGACGTAACACTAGAAAAATTCATTAGAAAAATGGATGAAATTGTCAAATCTCTCCCTAAATTTGCACCATATTTGCTAGCTTTTGAATAAAAACTACTAATATTAATATATTTCTACATGAATATGCACACATTGTTGATTATATCCAACTCTATCCAAAGTTTCTTTACTTGCTTGCATGGTGGGGTGCGTGTCGCCCTACCAGCGAAAGTACAAAAATTAAATGCTGCCTAATAGGCATTCACCTTATGTTTTGCTCACGGTAGTATGGTGGATCTGGTGTTTGAAAATGTCTAATTTTTTTTTAATGCAGTGGGTAGACTATGGGGTGGAAGTCCAGGTTTTTGCTTTTTCTGGCAGGGGAGTATCGGTTGTATAATGTTTAATGCCAGGCTTTTTCTTGGGCAAAGTAGTACCAGATTGCACCAATGAATCAGAGTTTGGGAAACTGGGAATTGCGTTACCAGATGAACTCCAAATTCTGATAGTATTGGATGAGATCGCTAGATGAAAATACTTAATATGAAGATAGTTTCTATGTAAAATATACATGAATGTCAAATTGTATGGCTTCTCCTGAATACTCCATGTTGTCAATTGCAGTACCCCCTGCAATATGAAAAGAATATGAGGGCGGATCTTGCATTGTTTTATCATTAGCTCCTAAAGGACCAAGGAGCCCACTTTGGGCTTTTTTGATATTTACGCAAGCATTTTTTGTGTAGATACTTCAGATAAAACTATGAAAATAGGGGTATATGTGCTCATATTAAAAAGCTTGCATTTTTCTAAAAAAAAAGGAGAAAATTTATTTTTAAGTGAGATATGGGATCATATATGATTTAGGTGTCAACACATACATCCCTAAAAACAATCAAAAACAAAGAGATTGAGAAGGGTGTTGCCTACAAATTGTTCAAAAGCACTTTACAATGTCTTTGTCAATTGGTAAAATATGCAATCAACTCTCTTTGACTATGTAATAACTTCTACTTTAATTCTTTCTTTCTTTTTTAAATTCTTTGGAAAAAACTCTACATGACGCTCTAGGTTTCCATTGTACAGATTTTGTAATTGAGATTTATTTTTATAAGAATCTTTTTGGGAATGAAGTTTTCTTAATGTAATGATAATTTGAACAAAGCAATTCCATATTTTGATTTTTTTTCCATTATGTTTTAAGCATTGAATGATCATGAAATTTGTGAAACATATAGCCAACTTCATACTCTACAAGAAACCCAAATTGCACAAGAAATCCATAAAATGGAAGATATCATTTTGAATGACCAAAATAAAATTTGACATTTTAAAGAAGCTTCAAAAAAAATTTTATTTTTGAGTCCTACTTTGTAGCGGAATACACTCTCACAATGTCTAAATTTTTTAAAGGGTGTACATAAGTAAGCAAAAAAATAGATCGCCTGGGTGAATTGTTGAAAAAAAAATTGATCCACTTATTGCTTTACTGAGAGAGGTGAGTTTCAAGCCATTTCAGCATGTAAATACAAAGGAATTTTATGGTTAATGTATTTCACCTCTCTACCAGACTACCACCACAAGAAAACGTTGCACATGAATCTCAAAGTTGGAGACTAAAGGGTTTTTTTCATTTAGAAAGTAAATTTTAAATTTTGTTTCTAATAACAAGAGGACGCTTGGATTTAATCCCTAATCGCCCAAGGGGTTAAGGGCAAAACTTAAATTCTTTATACAATGATTCTTTTGTAACTTTGATGAAGTTTGTTTAAGAAGAGAAAACAAGAATTATGATGTTTAGTAATTATCAATATGGTCAAACACTCAAAAAAAATTGGGCTCTAATTTAATGAATTTAGAAGCATTTATCATTTAATATTCATCATAATTACAAATTTTATTCATAGAATTAAAATTTTGGTATGATTGGTTAAAAATAAACAGTTTATTCTAAAACCCAAAAATGCAATCTTTTTGAAGGAGAGAACATCATATGTTTTTTGAAATAGTAGATTTTATAACACTAATAAATATTGAAATGTTTGCCTTTGAAAAGTTCTCCTTGATGAAATCTAACTTGGTTTGACATGATTCAAATTATATTGAGTAGTAGACTTGCTTTTCTATATGAAATATTTTTTATTTTTTCAGAAATTGTTTTTTTGCATCTTAGGCAACCTCACAAAGGGCAGCAACAAAAAATGGTCAATTGGGCGTTGAGGGGTTAATGATTGACATGTAGCAACTTGTGTAGAATGAAAGCCGTAACATAATTTGAACCCCTAAAGGACCAAGCCATTTTTTTTGTGAAAAACACAATAAACTGCCACTTTTGGGGAAGCAAGTACAATGGTAAGAAAAGAATTTTCTTACTAAAACTCAATTGTAATATCTTTTAGTAGATTACAAGAGGTACACGTGGTAAAAATTCAGCTCAATCTACACAAAAATGAGTGAGATATTTACATCTAAATTGCGGAAATGAGTTTTTTTTTGCTGCTGCCCAAAATTTTCAGAAGGCTTTGACCACTCTTAGATAAAAAAAAAATACTCTATACAAAGTTGAGGTTTATTTTTCCCATGTAGGAGACTAAGTTAGGTATGTGTGGGAGAATTTTCAAATCAATTGGAACTATACAACACTTGGGAAAAAATAGTAAATAAAAAGAAGTAGAGAATGAGTCAAAACACTAAATTGTTAAGAATTTAGTTATAAAAATGAAAAATGCAAATCCAACAATTATAATGTTGCAATAAACAATCTACATCCTTTGGTTTTGTTTTTTTTTCAAAATATTGAAAATTGAGTAAAATAAATGACTTCAAAGTTTATTTTAGAGTAGAGAATCTAGAACTCCCCGCAAACAAAAACTCCTCATAACTTTCATCTCATGTATCAAAATTGAATGATTCAAAGCTCCCCACATCTATATAAGTCTAAAGAACCTATTTCAGATTTTTATTTGAAAAAAATGAAAATTTTAAAGAAGTTTTTGGTTGCCCTTTGAACACCATTTTTCATAAATTCATGCATAACTTCTTCGTCAAATGTTGGAATGAAGAAAAAATTAGATGCCCACGTAGATTTTTGAATTCCCCATCTTCAATAAAAGTTCCAGAAAATCACAAAAAGTAGATTAGTCATAGGTACATGCCCTAAATCCCATTTGTCCCCAAGGAGACTTTGATCCTTTAGGGGTTAAAAAAAAGCTGATACAAATCTTGCTATTGCACGTTCCAAAACTTTGCTTTACCCTCCAAAATCTAGTCGTGACTGCTCTTTTTTCTTGTCAAAATTCAGGAGATTGATGAAATTTTACAATATTGAGACTGATGAAAGGTTTCGCGTGATGAAGGTTGTCTCTTGGACGGACACCTGTCCATTTTATCACCGGTAGGTGAGGGTGGAAAGTAGGCTGATTATCTGTTTGAAGTGTGGATACTCTTGGTGCGCATGACCAGCGTTTCTTTTTGTATTTTCGGTAGGGCGACACGCACCCCACCATGCGAGCAGGTTAGGAAAATTTGGATAGGGTTGGATAGATTCAACAATGTGTGCACATTTATCCAAAAAATATACTAATATTAGTACATTTCATTCAAAAGTTGGTAAATTGGATGCAAAATTGGGGAGGGATTTGGCAACTTCATCCAAATTTTGAGTGGATTTTTCTAGTATTCTTATTGCCAATCAAGATTTGAGGTAAGGTGTAAGCAAATTCTTGCCAAGGAATTTTTGGCTGCCCATGACAATGTTGGAAAATATCCACAATGATCTTTTTTTCAGTTCCTAATAATGGCTTCTTACATTGTAAGAAACTGAAGGGTGAAGGCCAAAGTTTAATTTTTGGGAATTTTTTGTCAATTATTACCTCAATTTGTGAGTGACCACCATAATACTAGAAAAATTAGGTGAAAAATGGACAAAGCCGTCAAATCTCTCCCCAAACAAACAATAAGCTTATCAAAATTTGGATGATATTTATTAATATTAGTAATTTTAATGGATGAACATGCACATATTGTTGATTCTATCCAATTTTTCCATACTTGCTTGCATTGTTGGGTGTGTGTCGAGCTACCAACAAACAAATAAAGTTTAAAGGCAATTCAACTTCCAAAAATAATGGGTTTGTTTTGTAACAAGATGATTTCTTTTGCAATCGTTTTTTCAAAGCATTGACAATTTGACACGTTTCTGAAATTTGTAGGTTTCAAGTGAGTCTAGAATCGATCTGTAGATCATAGGTTTGAGATAGGCAAATGTACATTATTCTTGAAATTTTGCCATAGTACTAAATATGGCATGTGTTTATTATTTTGTATTCCTGTGCCACAGATGGACACTGCCCGCAACTTTTCCAGGAGGGTAGAATTTTTTTGTTTACTCTATTTTCATTTTGTTGGAAACTGAGATTTGTCAGGTCATGATTGGCTGCAGCAGCAGATTCATGACTTGGTAGGCCACAAAATGTATGCTGGAGAATGGATTTGATCCTGGGATCAGTGGGATGTGGACCCACCAATTCCTCTCGCCCTCTAGGTCCTCATGCATGGGTGTGGTAGTTGAATCCTCAAGCTCTTAACCCATAAAGGACCATTGTCCCTTTGGGAGACAAATGGGATTTTGGGCATGTACTTACAGTTTCAATTTTGTCTTAATTTTTTGAAACATTTTTTGAAAATAGAAAAACACATTAGCTTTTGGGGAATATAATTTTGATTCCAATTGATGCCAAGGAGCAAAAGTTATGCCCAAATAAGCACAAATTTGGGGACTAGGGGCAGCAAAAAAAATTCTTATAAAAATTTGAAAAAAAATTTAATTTTCTTTTCTTATAGATTATATCTTTGTCTACATTTGAAGCTTTGATTCATTCCATTTGGACTAGTTATGAGAAAGTTATGGACAATCTTGTTTTTCAGGCTACTCAAGCATCTTCTTGAAAAAATAACTTGTATACTTCATTTTTGAATGCAGGTCTAACATTTTTTCAAAAAAACTGTTGGAGAGGGTGAAGTTTGCTTTTTAGAACAATCTCACCATTGGGATTATTGCATTTCAATTCTAGTCCAGGGTTGTTAACAATTTAAGTTTTTGTTCAATCTCATACCTTCTTCTACCTAATGTTTTTTTAAAGAATGAAAATTAAGTTTTTCTTTTTAAAAAAATTTCCCAAGATTCCCAATTCAACTTCCCACCATGCAAAAATAGAATTCCAAACTCTATGGTGCAAAAATTTTAAGTTAAAATTGTTCAAAAATAAAAAATCTAATCAAGCAAGGTGCAAAAAAAGTTCTTTTTTACACTTTAAATGCACATATATTCCAATCTGTGTGGTTAAAGTTATTGAGTTTTTTTTTGACACATTCTTATAATAGTCTAATACAAGATCCTATGGTCAGATATGCAAAATGCCTGATTTTCAAACTTTTTTACTCTTTGCCATAGAGGTGGCAGTTTTGAGTGTCTTTTGACAGAATAAAGGCCATGGTCCTTTAGGGGTTAACTTAACTCAAATAGAACACTCTTTTCGAATGAGAGATCTATTAGAAACAAGAAGGTGAATAAAAATGTTATATTAAACTAAATATGGAAATTTTTGACACATAATTATGGATTCTGTATGTCCATGAACTTTGAAGAATTTTTTAATATTTTGAATGTATTTTTCTCTGAATTTTGTATGTCTTCTAATTTGGACGAGTATTTTAAATGTTGCAAATAACTCTTAATATTTTGCAAGCACCTTCCAATGTTTTGTAAGACAAATCCAAGGACAAATCAATTTTTAAGTCTTTACTTGGGGACTTTTGGATAATTTATATCTAGTTAAATGTGAGGTCACCATAATCACAATGAACCTAAATCTTCTGAAATCTAATACACTTCCAAATTCAAACATTTATTACTAATTCCAAAACAAATAAAAACATATGAATGAAAGTTGATTATAATACGCTAACTTCCATTTACGTGATAACAAAAACATCATAAAAAATATATATACAAAGATTCTTATATTATAGCTTTGGTTTTTAGGTTTGTGATCTCTCCAAAGAAGACAAATCAGCAGCTATTGGAGAGACACTTTTAGCACTTCCTACCCTTCACTAAGGTTTTCTAAACTTGTTTAATCTTCAAACGTTCCTTGGACATAGTAGATACCTTGCCATATAATTGACATTTGTTATCAACAAGAAGTTTTAATTTGGAATCTCAAATAGCTCACTAGAACTGCGTTGATCTATATCCCAGCTTCTTTGTTAATCTCAAATGTAGTAAAGGTGTGAATTCATTCCAAATAGAAGCAAAATATCATGTATTGTACATTTGTACTGTCTGTAAAGGACCTTTCAGAGGTTTAAGGGTTAAACCAGACAACGAGGTTTTAACCCTTGAATGTCACAAAAGCCCTTTGCGGCCGTATGTATGGCTGTATGTACAGACGTATTTGAGCTGCTTTGAGGGCTTTCCAAATATTTTTATGCACCCACCATCATACAACCCTTCAATATGTATGATTGTAACACTTAATTTCCAACTAATTCAAACCTCCGAATATTGATTGCGACCGTATTTGGTACCGTAGCTCCAGAGCCCAAGGGCCCTTCAGGGGTTAACTCTCTCAAGTGTCATGCAAATACCATGACGCAAATTGCCGCAGAATGCTGCAGATTGCCGCTCACCTTCCTCATCCCCGGTGCTCCCAATACAAGAGCAGTCTGCGCATATCAGATCAGCAGAACAGAAGCTCCATTCTCTCCTTGGGTAGTTGCTTTCTTGCTTGCTTTCTTAGTTTCTCAATTCCAGGGCTCTTAATACTCTACAAGTGCAGAAATTCTTCTTCCTCAATTATTGGCTTTGCATTGAAAAACACGCTGCCTTGTATCGACAAAAGCTATATTTCTACAGAGTTTTGAGGAAATTTAATTAGGATGCACCTTTGAAGAAAGTGTGCCTTCGTGTTACACTTACAAGAGCCTCGTGTATTGTAGCTGCTTGTTGCGTAGGTGTTTATCGTTTTCACATAAATTTATATGTAGAAAGATACTCAACAATATTAGCTTTGCACTTTTTCTATGTTAGATTTTTCTTGACTTTGGAGTGAAGAAGAAGAGGCTAGCTACATTTAGAGTGAATGCCAGAAACTTCGAGTTGAATACTGCTTGAGGAGAAGTGAGCTACATTGTAAGGGGTGTGCTTGTTATTTTGGTTTTTGTTATCAGATTTTATAAGAAGGGCATATACTATTGCTTGGTGGAGCAATTTTTTGGGAAAATGGAGTCTAAGAGATCAGTGCCGGCGATGCTAGGGTGTTTGACGGTGACGGTGGGGGTGCTCATGTTGGCCTGGGATCCTCCCTTGATAGGCCCATTGGTTGGGTTAGATGTGGACTGGTCCAACTGGAACAAGTCCGAAGTCCGGCCCATGCTGGAATTAAACCACTGGCCTGCTGACCCTGACAACAAGCTCTTGCAGGCAAGCATTGTCCATTTGCCAAACGCCCTTGGACCTGAGAGTTTGGCTTTTGACTCCTCCGGCAGAGGTCCCTATACTGGTGTGGCTGACGGACGCATTCTTCGTTGGGACGGCGACCATGGACGCTGGGTTACGTTTGGCGTTACCTCGTCTATTCGGCAAGTGACCCCCTCATAACTTTCATTATTTGGAAATTTGTAAAATAAGGTAGCCAGGGTGCTCTTAAACTATCACTTTAAGAGCTGATTGCATTTGGGAGGAAGCTAAACTCCTTGAAACAATTTTCAGTAAATTTTGGTAGGAAAATGGAATTGACATCTAATTCAATTCCAAGTTGTTTCATATTTTTTGAACCTTCATGAAATTAGTTATGAGTTTTTGAAGTTGTAACCCAATGGTCATTCAAAGCAACCCTCTCCTGGAATGTACAATTTGGGTACATTGAAAAAAACAAAATGTATCTCTGTTTTAGAGGTTGTTTTTAGAACTGGGTTGCTTTTAGAGCTGGGTTGCTTTTAGAGCATCCTACTCTACCATTCTTTTGAAAGATGGCAATCTTTGACAAATTATTTGGGAATTTGATATTTCACATGCCCTTTAGAGTTTAGAGAGAATGAGTAGCTAAATGCAACTCTCACAAATATGCTCAAGATTGTGCACAAATTGAGATTCATTTTTTGAACATGTGGTGTCAACTCTTTAAGAATATTAAGCTAAAGGATGACAAAAAGAGAGTTTTCATTTTGTGTTGTCGTGTTCTCATCCTTACATTGGTTTTGGCATTCTCTGTGACTTTGTTAGAAATGACATGGTAATAAAAAAGCAATTATTGTATTTATCAAAAGTCAATGAAGTGTACTCTAGTTCTAAACCACACCTCAAGGAGGTTAATGTTGTAGCATGGAGTGATTTCCTTTGTTCCACGAGGACGTCCCAACAATTGAAGAAAAGAGAAAAGGACACTAGTAGAAGTTGATGGTATGTTTAAGTAGGTAAGGGAAAGCTATGCCCAACCTTAGCAATGAAAAGAACATGTAACACCACGGCTCGATTTAAAACAAAACCACAAAGTGGAGACAAAGAGGAAACTCATATTCATTGTTTGTGTGTGCCACGTGGACTTGGGTGTGATTTTTTTTCTTCAACAGAACGGAGGCTTGTGAGAGGTATCCACCGTTACTGCAGAATGAGCATATATGTGGGAGACCGCTGGGGCTTCGGTTTGATAAGGAAGACCAGCTTTACATCGCGGATGCTTACTTGGGGCTTCTGGTGATGGGGCGTGACGGAGGAGTGGCCAAGCCCTTGAGCACCCAAGCAGAAGGGGTCCCCTTCAAGTTTGTGAATGACTTGGACTTTGACGAGAATGGGACTGTTTATTTCACTGATAGCAGTTCCCGGCGTCCTAGAAGGTGGGTTCCCCACAACTAATCCCCTAAACTCCCCTCTCCCCTCATGCTGGTAAGGGGGGAATGCTATATTGTGAGCACGGCTCATGCCGTGGGTGTAATTTTTTTTTATCAAAATATTAAATTTTATCTATAAATGTTTACATAGGACCTTATAACTGTACATTATAAACATTCATCTCTTGAAAAATTGTTGTTTTTTTTAAATTCTTTCATTAATTTTGAGCTCAAAATTGATTCCCACTCATGAAATCTTGGCTCACCGCTCATAGGCTCCCCGTTTTATGCTCACAAAATAGCTTACCTCCAAGCTAGCCGGTTGATTTTGAGAAGTGTCGGATTTAATTCAAAAGTTTAGGAAAAAAATTGACCATTTAAGAGGAAAAATAGAGAATATTCTTTGTTTCTATAAGCTTAGCCAGGAGTCTACTCTAGACAACCACTTGGCCCAAGAGAATGTAGGATATTGGCCAGTTAAGCTAAAAACACTCCCCAGACAATGAACATGGACAAATTTTACTCAAAGCATCCACATTGTTACAAGCACAAGGTTTAACACGTGCATTACTTGTATGATAAGTGCTTTGGGTTCTTCAAAATGTTATCTTAACACTCAAACCCAACATGTCAAGTAATGGTTCTTGACACTGCTATTTATCCTAAGTTTAGTGAACTCTATCCTACACTCCACTTGATTATTGATCAATTGATTATTTATGAAGCACATTTGAAGAGCAAGGGTAAGGGACAAGAATTTTGAGGGCTATTCAAAAATAGATGTGAACTTTGAGCGTGTAAGGGTGCAAATGCTCTTAAAAAGACATACGGAAGCCACTTCTTCTTCTTTTTTGTAACACCATGCATCCTCTACTCAATGCTTTTAGCTTTTTGGAATTGTTATTATTTCCCCTTCAAAATAGAGAAGGAATAAATTCTTTATATTGGTAAAAGAGTGTTGAGAACAATGATATTGTTCTTCAGAAAGTTGATGCTTGTTAACATGTATTGAGGGTTTTGCAAAACAGGCAGTGCAACGTATTGACATTTGAGCAAGACAGGTCAGGCAGACTGATGAAATATGACCCCAAAACTAAGAAAACCACGGTCATGGCGAGAAATCTGTTCTACCCCAACGGTATTGCTGTTTCTCAAGACAGCTCTTTCCTGCTTTTGAGCTCTACATCCAGAATCAGGTACACGTTGTCTTCAACATTCATCCAAATTTTCATATCCATTTTAGCACCCCCAAAGCTCCTAATTCCTTCTCTTCTTTTTTCCCATATGGCAAAAACCTTTTCAAAACTTCACTCTCCCAAGTAGAAGTACTTCCTAGGCATTTGCATTCAAATCTTGTTAAAAGAATTAAGACCAAATCCACTTACCCTTTTTCTTTCTAACGGATAATAATTCTTGTAAAATGAAGCTTTGTCTTTGTATGATAACGGATGGACAAAAATGCACACATACTAATACTATAACTCTACATAAGTGGATGATGCTTTTTCGACACATAGATGGTGGACCACTTGGGAATTGATGGAATGCCTTTTTCATTTTCTTGCAAAGTTTCTTATGGGCCATATTTAGCTACTTATGAACTATCCAAACATAAGTAAAAATCCAAATTCTGCTTTGATTGGCAAATCATCAGAAGATATACTTGCAAAACATATTGAGACACTTGAAAAACATATGTAAATATATTAAAATAAAATAAAACACTTATATAAAACATCAAGAAATAGAAGCAAAATGTCAAAATACACATGCAAAATATGGAGAGATCTTTGGATATTTAGAGATATAAAAAGTTCAAAATCTTATGGATAGTCCATTAAATGTGTTATTCGTTAATTTGAGAAAAAGAGTACAAAGTGGGATTTTTGGCTTTTTTTCTAGAGAACGCCATATTTATTGAATTGGGAATTTGTTGATTGTTTTTCAATGAAATGAGATATATAACATTCAGAAATACTCTCTTTTTGGACATAAAGTTCATTAACTTTTGAAATTTTGAACAAAAGTCCATTAACTAGGTTTTAGGTGACCTCCTTAATTTGAATTAAAGTGGCTATTTTGGATTAAGGTGAGGTCCAAAATGGTACCCATCGTTTTCCCAAAGTAAAGAATATGACGTTTAGTCCATTAGTAGTTAAATCTGTCATTTTTCTAACATACGTGTTGTGGGCTTAATTTCTTTTGGAAAAACTTGAAATAAAATAGGATTGGGAGGTATTGGCTGAAAGGGCCCAAGGCAGGAACAATGGAGGACTTTGCCGAACTGCCCGGGTACCCAGACAACATCCGGCGAACAAAGGAAGGGGACTTCTGGGTGGCCCTGCACAGCCGCGTCACCAGGCTGCAATACTTCCTGGCCAACAACTGGATACTGCTGCGCCTGCTCTACAGCCTGCCCTTGCGCTTCGACACCATCACCGTTCTCATGACGCCGCCCCCCGACGCCATGGTCGTCAAGTTCAACCCCACCGGAGATGCTGTGGCCGCGCTTGAGGACCGGACCGGTAAGCACGCCAAGTATCTGAGCTTTGCTGACGAGCGTGACGGCGTGCTGTGGATGAGCTCCGTGTTCCTGCCCACCATCTGGACCTTGCCTCTCAATGCCACTGCAGCAGCAGGGAACTGAGAGCTGATAAGCATGGCTTCTACCAAGTCTCTTTTAACCCTTTTTAAACCTTTTTAAGATGATGTCCTTGTTAAGACGATTTTAACTCACCAAAGAATACATTTTTTGGATACCATATGCAATAGTTATGAAGAGTCAAAACTTTGTGATGGAAGTAGCCATTTGGAGATTTGGAGTGTAGCTTCTTACCACAAGTTTGACCGAGTTTGTTTTACACTTTTAAACCTTTTTAGCATGCCCTTGTTAAGACGATTTTAACTCACCAAAGAACACATTTTTTGGATACCATATGCAATAGTTATGAAGAGTCAAAACTTTTTGATGGGAGCAAATTTGGAGGGTGAATTTTTACCACGAGCGTGACCAAGTTTATTTTACCTTTGCAAACCTTTTCTTAAATGCCTTTGTTGATGATACCATATGCAAAAGTTAGGAATAATAAAAAATTTATCATTGAAGTAGATTTGAATTTTTGTTGGTTCTAGATGAGGAGGCTTTGTGTTGAGAGAAATTGTCTCAAGCAAAAAACAAGTCAATGTTATAGACTTATAGGGATAGAGCTTGTTGTAAAGTAGTTGCTTGTTTTGTTTGGTAATAGATATCATATTGATATGAAATGTTTGCATTTGTTGACAATTGTCATTAGGTTGAAGAATAATAATATTTGTAAGTTATGCCAAGTAATATGATTAAAAGAGTCATGCAAAGGTGTTGGGTTTTAAGTAAAGGGTGGGTAATAAGTTAATAGCAAAGTAAGGTAGATGGTACTAAAATGGTTAGAAACCTGATCTTACCTCTTATATTGACCTTTGTTATTATCTACATGAGTTGGTGTACATAAGTACTTTTATTGAACTTATTAGCAAGTAGTGCAAATATGGCTTGACAAAGTGTGTTTATCCATTATTCTTTCAATTGAGATGGGGTTGTTTGGTTCATGAGAAATTCACATATCTATTTTATTTTTTTTGGCTCCTTGTGCCTAAAGATCTCTCCACGTCTCTATACGTCTACCAAAATTCACAAAATTCATAAACAACGCAAACAAACCCTTCCTTGCAATTTCGAAAGAATGAAGGAGGTATTTTGAAAGTCTCCTTGCATATCATAAACATAGGGTCTTGATATTGCCACCCCCCTTTTAATACTACCACCCCACTGTTTAGCATCATTGTTCAATTTTTAGTTGTTTATGGGATGCATTTTTTTTTTAATTTAGAGTTAAATATGTATCAAATATGTATTGTTTATTGGTATTTTTCAAAATAATAAATTGCAATCAAAGTTTTTGATAAGAAAAAAAACTCTCTATTATCTTCTCTTATCAAAAAATTTGATTGCAATTTATCAGTTTAAAAAATACCAATGAAAAATCACTTGGTTTGATAAATATTGAAGTTTTTTTTTTTTTTTTTTAAATCATCCCAAAACAACCAAAATTTGAACAATGATGTTAAACAAGGGGTGGCAGTATCACAAAAGGGGTGAAATGTCATAGGAAAATCATGCATCCGTAACATGTTGTGATGTGTTGCAACATTAATAATATCATAGTAACACATGAAAATGGCATCAACATACGTTATTCTAATGATTCATAAAGTAACACTGTTAAAACCTCGGTCGTTCAAAGCACCTGCTCTCACTAGTAAAAACTGAGATCAAAGAGAGTGATGCAACATATGCTGACGTAGACTGACCTGCATGCCAGCAGTACCGATCACGTCCTCACGCACTGCATCATTTGCTTGCCTTTTCAAACCCATAGAAGCAATTGACCAAAACCACTTCTGCTATTCCACATGTCTTTTGTCACGATAACTATACCAGTCATACGTGTCGACAAATAGGTACGTGGAGGGGAGATCTCTTTGTTGTAGTGGCAGACCGGGAATATCCTTGACTTACTCCAGAATCTCTTAATTTCTGGAACAACAGGAACTCCACCTTCTCGAGCAAATCGTTGTAATTGCCACCACAAGCAAAAGGAGAACACTACATAACGTTCATTTGAGATTACCTTTCAAGTGGGAAAAACCAGGGATATCGATAGTGATATTGTTTAAATAATGGGAGGGGTCAGATAGATATCAGCAAGGCCGTTGAAGCATACCAGTCTAGTGGAATAAAGTTCGTTCTACATCCACTCAGAACAACTGAGCAAAGGATCTCTCACAAAGTGAGAACAGGTGCTTGAAATGTCACAAATCGTAAGAGGAGGAAAATTCATTAAGATGGTAGTTTTCCAATTGCCAAACTAAAACATTGCAAACAATTTGAGCTTCCTTAAGGTATGTTCACACTTGGTGTTAGGAGGGTACTAGCAATATGAAAGCAATCTAAGAGTGTGTCCAAATGCATCTAATTTTCCTTCACTACTACCCCGCTTAAGTCCGAGTGTGAACATACCCTTAGAAAACTAGGGACGGATCTGGATTTCATTTTGGTGAAATTATACGAAGCTTTGGCAAACCACCGAAGACTACCAATGTAATGAGTATACCCTTGACGTAATTATGGAATGTGTTACTAATGTCGTCAGCAAGATGTAAACGGCATTTCAACGCATGGCTCTTACGACATCCCAACATCATCCAAGTGTCATTCTCAACTGCTCTTTCCAATTTCCACCAATAATGACCGGAATCGATCATACCTGGTTTGGGCGAGACTTGGACAAAACGTACAACAGATGCTTCTCAAAATGCAGCTTCTCGGCTGCTTTCAGAGCTCACCATGCCAGCATGTCATATTATCATGCAGAAGGGAAAGGCTGCAGTCAGAACGTATGCCCCTCCAGTGACCTGCATTTGCGGAACTGACATCTAGAATCAGTTCGACAACAGCATGGTCACCTTGTCTCATCCAACCTGCCCTTTTACAGCATGTCTTGCCACCCGCCAAATGAGCCCTGCAGGTTCAAATTGTAACAGCTTCTTAGTTTCAAGCCTCCAACAATACTGTACTTGTTGATGTACAAGAGCGAGGCCTTTTAGGCTGAGCCACATTTACGGCAAATTTTGGCTTTGTACCAAATCCCTTCACGGCCCTTGACACGCAAGTGGAAGCAAAAATTAGGAAATTAAGGCAAGAGGGCTCCCTTGCGTTGTTGTTGCGCTCTTGTAAGGACTTCGCACTAGGTTGCAAGAGAACTTCATGCCCTGTCTCACTACTTCCTATTCTCATCCCCTCCAAACTTAGTTTCTAGGGGCTTCTTTAAGTGGATGACAGGAGATGCTCTTACGCTCCCTAAAAGCCTCACAATGCGTGAGATGCTCGGAGCCAGGCCCAAAAGGCTAAATGGGCAACTCTTGGGATGAGGAGTGCTGAGAGAGCAGAAGCTCTAAGATGCGTTTTATGGAGCTTGCCAAGGTGACCGTGAAACCTTGAGCTGATTGTCACCTGTCAATGAAGAGGAATAAAGAGGAATAAAGTACAATGCCCCTACTGCACCGACAAACACCATTACAACATAAAGCAAAGTAAGAGACCCGTCTTCAAGTAAGCTAGTATAACTACTAACTAATAGTAATAATAAGGGAAAATTTCATGGATACCCCTGAAGTTTGCAATATTTTCATAGATACCCCTGTTTTTTCAGAAATTACACAATTCAGCAGAAAAATTAGGCAATATTTGTTGTGCTAGTACTTCCTTTATGACCAATGTTGAAGAAGGGAATGTAATGAAACAAAAAAGAAACAATGTGCGCACAAAGGAAGAAGGAAAGTGACATGCACAACAAAACAAACACTTGAGAATATTGGTCCAAGAGTATTTGTGTAATTTCTGAAAAAGCAGGGTATCTGTGTAAATATTGCAAACTTCAGGGGTATCCATGAATTGTTCCCTAATAATAAATGCACGAAGAAATAGACTGCTTGGAATTAGACGAGCTACGGTTTGCAACGAACGCCGCTCTGTTCGATAATGCAAGCTCACAAGGGAGCACACGCATTAATATCTGAAGTTGAGTACATTCCTGTTGCAGATAATTTAGGAGCTCAATAGGGCACAGCATGTGATAGAAGCAGACATCAGTGTCTCGTGACAAGAGATCGGTATTGCTTACTGCCTCCTTCAAGCCACACGGGTACTGAGGTAAGTGAGGTTATCGGAAAGTAATCAAAGAGGGTAATTATGGGTAAACAACACATTCTCGAAGCTGTTCCTTTGCAATCAACAAAGCTGGGAACAATATTAAACTAGGACTTGAAGGATATTAGAGTTGAGTGACGGTAGCTTCCTAGATCCCTCAAAGTAATTTTATGGAACTCATTTGGGGTTGAATTCTCGCATAACAACCCAATCTACCTTTCCACCAAAATTGAGAAAAAATGTTACCAACACAAACATACTCGCACATAGCGTAACTTCAAGCACCTCCCACCTAATCGTTTGACCTGGACGCGCTAGTCTGTAGGGTTATAGGTGCCAAAATAACGTGCCTATTTGGTATAATAATAGACATCGAAGTAGGTGATAAAAAGAAGAGAAAATTTCATTGATACCCTTGAAGTTTGCAATATTTACATACATACCCCTGCTTTTTCAGAAATTACACAAATAATCTTGGACCATAATTTTGAAGGCATTTATTTGTTGTGCTTATACTTTCTTCATGATCAATGTTGAAGAAGGAAATGTAATGAAACAAAAAAGAAACAACGTGCGTAGAAAGGAAGAAGAGAAGTGATATGCACAACAAAACAAACGCATGAAAATTTTGGATTAGGGATATTTGTGTAATTTCTGGAAAAGTAGGGATATCTGTGTAAATATTGCAAACTTCAGGGGTATCAATGAAATTTTCCCTAAAAAGAAATGCGTCATTTTGACGCGCAATTGAGTTAGAAATCTCAACTTGAAGCTTTCCCTTCTATAGGACTCACCAATACTTGACCCCACAACGTACAAGACCATTAAAATTTTGCAGGAGCGAACTCCGGTCGGCCAGGACGTATAATAACGAACAGTTACTCACGACGAGCTCAGCGACAACTTATTAAACAATAATTACTGACTGAAAGGGTGTTGTGATGGGATCGCCATAAAGTGCAAACGTACAGACGCTAATGCAGGAGGCATTCCCACCATGATAATGATCAGCATGCCCACTCATTGCATGGCACACTGAAGACCGACGAAGGTAAATAACACCACATGCGATACCGTGGTGGGACACCCTGAACACGATATTTGTTAATTTAGGAAAAAGTCTTTCCCCGAAACGGATTTTAGGATACTGAATTTTACATTTGTGAGAATATTTTGGCGATTTAAAGAGAGTTTTGAAAAAGAGTTTTTTGAGAAAGACAGTTTTTTGAGAATTTCTGCAAGATATTTCATTGCTGATCTAGGGTCTTGAAGAAATCATCATAAAATGCACTCTAAATCACCATAAATCTCTTAAAAACATAAAATCCAAAAGTCCCAAAATTACGCTTTTTTCCAACTAAAACATTGTGTTATGATCAATTTTTTTTTTTGACAAAAAATGAATTATTTTTCAAATTTGTACTAAAGTAGGAGGCTTGAATTCTGCTTGGGATTCTAATTATGTTCATATTTAGGAATGGATGACATGTTCCTTCAAATAACTATTATTATTAACGACTTAGGTAGGCTTTGCAAATTAGATTAACTTCCTAAACCTACCTAAATCATTAATAACATAATAACAATAGTAGATATTTGAAAGAACATGTCAAAGTGAACGCAATTAGAACCCCAAGCAAAATTAGAGCCTCCTACCTCATCATTCAACGAGTTCAAGAAGCATTCTATACTATGATCCAACCTCTTCCTATTTAGAATCACTTCGATCCCTAACCTTCAATGAAACAATAAAATCCTTGTTACCTTGATTTCTCGAAGCCATGACACAAAGCCTGCCAAAAAGCTCTTTCCATAATGATCTACTAATCCATGCAACAACAATTCCGCCTCTCTTAAATCATGCAGAAGAATTCCTACCATGATAATGACCAACAGTGGCGCAATGCAGTTCAAAGAAGACAAACAACACATACGACATCTTGGTCTGTACCATGGTGAGACATTCAACAACTGCCGTGCGCATTAGCAAGAGCTTCTCAAGCGACTTACCAAAGTTCTAAAGAAACTTTACATTGGGGTTTCAAACATCAATTCTTTTAGGTGACTCCCGTTGTAATTCACCTCTGTGAATTCACTAGTGAATAAGGAGGTGACTCACCTTTGGACTTCACTCCTAACGTGATTCACGTGAGGAGTAAACTTCAAAAACTCACCTTCGTGACTTCGTGGGGCTCATTCACCTGCATCCTCAAATCCCAAAACTTCTTTTGCAAAAACTTCCGCAAACTCATGGATGTCTCACACTTTACGCGTGATAGGGAACAAAAACAATTCACTAGTGAGCGGAGATCACGAGGTGAGAAATTAAAAGGCCAGATTTTATGTTTGAAACCCCCTATTAGGGGTTTCAAACATCAATTTTTGTTCCAAGTGACTCACGTCACAATTCACCTCCATGAATTCAATAGCGAAGAGCGGTGCATTCACTAGCAAAGAGCGGTGCATTCACTCTTCGCGGTGCATTCACTAGCGAAGAGCGGTGCATTCACTAGTAAAGAGTGAGGTGACTCATCTTTGGAATTCATCCTAACATGATTCACATTACAAGTGAATTCTAGAAATTCACCTTCACACGGCTCATCCACCCCACAGAAATTTCTTTCAAAAGCTTACTTGAGGCTGACCACAAACTCATGGGTGTCTCAAACTTTGAGTATCTCAAACTTTGAACATGTGAGTGAATGAAAATAATTCACTAATGAGCTTGGACCTATGAGGTGAGAAACTCGTAGACCAGATTTTATGTTTGAAGCGCCCTATTATAATCCAAGCTCTTCATCTTCCCGATGCAACCGTAAAATCCTTTGACATCTTGACTTCTCAAAGCCCTGATACAAAATCCATCGAAACGCTCTTTACAATACGATCTATCAAAACATCTAACAACAAATCTGATCACTCAAACTCAAAATTGTGTTGCGCTTCTCATGATCTCACCTTCCAGCATCCTCCAAGCTCACGTCTGCTTTCCTCTCGCTTCAAAGTTGCGCCAGCTCTTGAATTTCTTCACTTGTACAATCGTAATTGCCAAAAATAAATTGCAATTCCAGGAGGAGCGCATAGAATTTGTTGCGACGTCCAATTTTTTCCACAAAGATCGCCAGAAACAGCCATCTTCTCCGAGCGACTCAACATCAAATTGAAACTCACAGTCTGCTTTTGGTGCCGATTTTCATAGAAATCTCAACAAAAATCCGGACTGCATGAATCGACTTAAGGTATTAGCCATTACTGAGCTCCGAAAGCTGATAATTGTCCTGGAGTAATAAATTACGCCATAGCCAAGCTTTCTCCGGACATCCGAGAAACCCTAATGCACCTCCCGAGAGGAAGCCCGAATGTTCTGGAAACGAAGAATTGGAGCCAAATTTTGAATATGTGGATGAAAACTCTTGGATGGTTTTCAGGGCTGAATATTTTTCATCAGTAGTGGAAAATAAGCATACGGTAGAATTGCAGTTTTGAGTAACTTACAGTATTCATGTCAATGCTACACAGGTCAAAGCAGTCAGTTTGGAACAGATGAAGAAGTAAAACGTATTTTTGGGTTTTTTGAGGGGTAAATTGGACTATTACAGTAGGAACACCCATAAGCGTTAGTTTAAGGGTTTTGAACATGATGACTATTAATAAACATTTAGTAAATTATTGGGTCTTGTTAGTAACAAAAAAATAATGAGTTTGTACATTTGAGTGTATTATTTGGATACTGAGAGAATAAGTTGTGAATTTTTAAAGAGCAAACTGCCATTGTACCCATAACCAACACTAAGATTTCATGTTCACATGTTGTACATCTTTGTAATTACATTTATTTACTTTTACAAATTTTCAAGATTTTAGAGGTGACGGTTATGGGGACACTAATGCTTATGGGTGTCCCTACTTTTACAACTTGTGTTGGAACTTGGATTCATGTCAATGCCACAAAGGTCAAAGCAACTGGTTTGGAATAGTTAAAGAAGTAAAATGTATTTATGGGTTATTTGAAGGATATATATAGGGAATTGCTATTGCAACACCCTAAATTGTTAACTGAACATCCCTTATGAGCATGAAATGTGATTTTTAATACTAGTTTTTTTTATTTGGATCAAAAGATTTGTTTCACCTTTATCATTCTAAGGCTAAACTCAAAAATAATAGGTGTGCTTAAATTTGAAATTAAAAATATAAAACTTTTGAGTTACTTAAAGTAGAAATACATCAAAAAATAGTATTGGTGCAATAATATTTCAAAAGAAAATTTGTATTTGTCTTATTTTCTTTCAAGGAGGTGATAATGCCGTGATTGAATGAATGATGGACCTCTTGAATAAATCAAAAATAGCTCTAAATTATCAAATTTCATCCTCACATGGGGTGCCCCGTTAGTAATTTAGGGTGTTGCGTTAGCAAGTCCCTATTTGTATAGATAGATTGGACTATTGCACATATGTGTTTGTGGTGGAAAATCTCATTTTTTTAACTAACAAGTATAGTAATAGTTTTCCTCTTACAAGTTGGAGTTGGTCAATTGTATCCTCCTCCTTGGTTCTAGACCCAAATTAGGATCTTTGTATCCAAGTGTGTATTCAAAATTTCCTAATTCAATTTCCTCTAAACTCTTACATTTTTTGGCATGTGAAAAATCATTTTTTTAATCCTAATCTCCACATCAATGTATGTGTAATAAACAGAGCTATTGGAGGACAACCATCTTTCTCAAGGTTCCATGCGTTTTACTAAAAAGTAACCTATCCACTATTAAAAACAATAGTTTCTAAAAAAACCAAAACCATTAGATTCAAATGAAACATAAACATGAGTGCAAATTTCTAAGAATTTCCTTTTACAATATGAATTAAATGTGACCACTTGTTTTTTACAAAATGTTGTTCTCAAATGGCATTTTCTTCAGGTACGGCCCGGCCTTCACATGCAAGTCTTGAAGAATCACTTCCCATATACTTCCCACATAGTCTGCACAAATTGGGGCCTAAACAAGGGGGCTTGACCCTGCACCAACCAACGGCGGTTTTGGTTCGATAAGAACTTCAGAATACAAAGGAGATTTAAAATGCCAAGTGGGCCTAACTCCATTTTATCAAGGCAAAGGTGCCTAACTTGAAGAATCATTCCCATACAAAATTATTTTTTTACTTGAATTATTACACACGTGATAAATTATTATGGTATGTCCTACCAAAAAACTTGGGCATTATTGCAGCAATATACCAGAATTACCCAAGGGACCCATTACTGTACGATACAATTAAAACTCGGCATTCCTGTACAAGTTACTTGGTAAGTTAACCCCTAAACGTCTGAGCGTGCCGCTCCGACCAGTACTATATGGAGTATTTTTCTTGTATTTGGAATGGATCCACACCTCTATTACATTTGAGATCAACAAAGAAGTTGGAGAATAGATCAATGCAGTTCTAATGAGTTACTTGAGATCCCAAACTAATTTTTTTTATTGGTAGCAAATGACAATTATACGTTAGCGTATATACTATGCCTTATGGACGTTTAAGGCAACACATCTTAGGTCATGCTTGTCCTTGGAGACGCCATTATATTCTCTCAAATCATCCAAAGTCATTCATCAAATTTCTGAGGGACTCATTTATTATTTTAGCAATATTTGTGCTACAAAGGCTTCCAAAACATTTTCTTTGCAAGGGTCTTAAAAGTGAAAAGGGTGCCAATATGTTTTACCTTAGAAATGTTCACAACACAAAAAAAGACCCTTCAAATATGACCTTGAGCAACAAGGTATCAGAAAAACCTAAAAAAACCATTGTGGTTAGAACATCACACTATGAACTCATAGTAAAAAGAATTTATGCTAACATCCTACACATGTTGTTTCAACTAATGCCAATTTTGAATATTGTAGGTTGATAGCAAATTTGACATAAAATAATCTTTCTAAATTTAGCTAAATTATTTCATATACCATTTTTCAAAAGTGTCTAATGTCAAACAAAACTAAAAATTAAAATTCTAAGCATTATAAGCTAATTTTGAAAAGTCTAGGGTGATTTTAGGAGGGCTCAATCAATATCAAACTTTGTATCAAGCTAATTGCCAAATAATAACATTTTTTAATGAAATTGCTGAATCTTCATAAAATCAATTTTTTTAATGCCAAATCATGTTTTTTGTAAAAATTATATCATTCGGTAGTTGGTAGCCAAATCTGCTATCAGACTATAGTAGTGCAAGACTCTTCCACACTAAATTGGGTGAATTTTGCTTAATTAGTGTGAAATATGGCATGCCTTGTGCCTTTATTCTTCAAGTAGGGTTTTAGCAACAACCTTTCATCACCCCTCCATTAGCAATTTGGTGGTAGAGCCTCCATAAGATGACATCCTTTTTAGAATCTATAGTTGAGTTGGATGTTTGCAAAATCTCCTTGAAATTTGGGCCACTTGAGTCGTAATATTAGAGATAGAATTTAAATATTGTAGCTCATGGTATATTGAATTAACTTATATTGCTACAAATCCCCTGGCTAGCGTAGCGTGCCTTGCTAATTCACCTTTATCTTGAATTAGTACAAGGTAGAATTACTAGTGCCAGGTCAATAATTGAGATAACTTACTTAATATTCAATTCACACTCAATTTTAGAAGAACTTTTGAGTTTGTGGTTTTCTTATTCATTTACAAAAATTGCTTACTACAATAGAAGTCAATCATATGAAAATGTCTAGTAGATTATAGACTGCAGTTTTTGTATGAAAGTCACCACTTGTTCTTCTTGTTTGTTTTTTCTTTCTCTTTTTTTTCGAGGAAAATGAAGCATTCTTTGATCATTTAAGAGATTAAAGAGCACTAATTCTACCTTGTCAACTATTCTCAAACTTTTTAATGCGTTCTTGTTTTAGCAAAGAGACCAATATGCAACGCTCCCTCCGATATAGAGGAATATGAGTGGTCCCCCCAGTATACTACTTGACCAAAACAGTTGTTCACTTTCAGCCGATTATCTCAAATGTGATTTTCATAATTATTTCAACTCATTTTCACATTCATTTTGTAAATTCTAAACGTTATTTGGTGGAATTTTTGCTGAATTAAACAATGCTTCTCAACCATATCATTGTAAGCTCTAAACGGATGTGTAAGAAAACCAAATCTACAATCAAATCTATCTCTTGACTTTTCTATGCCCAATCATGGATACCATGTTGATTTACCTAACCTTTGACAATAATGGCCTTATAGCCCCCTCTTCTGAAACTCTCCACATTCTAATCTTTGTGAGAATGTAAGTTACTCATTGTCACATGAAGAATGGTAGTCAGATGCTGGGATTAACTCGTTTGGTTGTGGCCCCACGGGATCTTATGTTTTTTAGCGGGTTCATGTTTTTTTTAGGGTCTTACACTTTTATACATTTTTTAGTGTAAAGGGAGTTAGGGATTAATACTTCATTGTCTTTTATGACCTTGTGAAATGCTTCTTAAACTCTCCTGCTGTGTTAGTTTCGGATAATTACACTTTTAGATTTATTTATTTATTTATTGTTTCACTAGTGGTTGGTGCTTGCTACGTTATGCATTCATCATTAGGATTTCATTATGATTTTCATATGTTAAATAGAATGCAAAGTAAAAATTTGAATAAGTTTTCAAATTATATCTATGTGATAATATCACAAAGAGTGGAGATGTGATATTACAGAAGTCGGGATGTGATATTTTAGAGGTTGGTATGTGATATTACAAATGTCAGAATGAGATATTACAAAGATTGGGATGTGATATAAGAGAGATTCTTGTGATTTTAAGAGTATGATATCACAAATTGAAGATATGATATTACAAAGATCAAGATGTGATACAGAGATCACTATGATTTTAATAGTATGTGATTGACCAAGCAATACATACTATTGAATAAACGCATATTAGAAATAAATGGATAGAATCATCCATGTAGGTCCTTCCATTCATTATACAGACTATCCTTAATTTGTTCATGCAAATAATTACCAACCCAACGTTAAGATGTGGGGGATTTGACAATAACATCCAATTTTTTAATCTATTTTGTTGTTAAGGTACCATAGCCAGGGTCAAGATGGGGTAAGTTTATGGCAAAAATAAAATCGCACAATTTTCTTTTTTGGGTAGTTGGCTTATATTCATCAGTCGAAGCAATAATTTAGAGGTACAGTAGGTCACTTTGCAGTATGCCCAACTCCCAAGTCCCCATGAACCTCTAAGTCTCGATGAATTCCCAAATCCCCATGAAATCCCAACTCTCCATAAAATCTCAAAAGCTAATTGGTTGAGAAGTCAAACGAATATGTTCAAGTCTCAAATTCTTGTTCACTTAGAAATGCATGGCAACATTTTTTTTACTTTGCTCCAAGGTCCGGGAAGAACCGACCGCTAGTTCAATGCTAGCCGATGGATTGAGAAAAAATCGTTTGCAATTTATAGACTTTGGCTAAAAATCGGTCAAAAATTTCAAAAAAATTACTTATAGAATGAAATAGAGAAAATAACCAAAAGAGCTTCTTGATAAATCGGTTCGATACAAAAATTGAAGGAAATCTACCAAAAAATCTCAAATATTTCTCGGACCCTTTTTTGCTCCATGAAAGTAGCGCTTTGTTTTATGAATTGAGTTTATAAAAGGTCAAATCCAACTTGGGAGGGATTTCCCAACAAAATAATTGCAAGTTCATGTTTTATGTTACTTTTACCCTTTTTCAACAAAAACCATTTCAGGGCGTGGAGTTGGATTTTGACTACAGTAGTGCCTCCCAAAGATGAACCTTTTTAAGAAAAAATGCTTGGCTAAGATGAAGTACATGACTGTCCCTGATGGTTGGGGAGCTACAAAAGCTTGTTTAGTTACAATGAATGTTTTCCATAAATGAAAGGAATATGCTATCCGGATACTTTCATTGTATCCAAGCACTACTGTAGTAGAGAAGAATCCAGGTTTTGGACTTGAACATAAGTAATCTTGAAAGTTGCCATAGCCCAAGGTCTATAACCTATTTCATACAAAGTAAGAATGACCTTACAACAGAATGAAATAAGGTTTTTGAATAAAATTACATACAAGACCAAATCCAAACCCAATATCACTGGAAGAGGAGAATAACCCCTCAACGCCCAAGGGGCTCAAATCGTGCCCCTCTCATTTTTATTCAGACATGCGCAATGTTTGTTCAAGATTTTTTTTAGTGGTTGTTATTATTTTAAATTCTCATTGAAGTCTTGATATAGCATCAAAAGTCTGATTTTAAAAATGAATTAATGTGATTGTCTATTCAAGATTTAGTGCAAGGGTGTCCATTGCAAATCTTCACTTTCTAGTGTTGAAGGCTCTTGGAAATGAGCCTCAAGAACACTAGAACTTGGAGAAAAAATCACACTGACAATTTCAATTTAAAAAACTATAGAATAGATTTTGAGAAGCCGTAAACTGATTAGGGTTGTGCATGTTATACTTTACATACTCATGTTTTTTTGGTACTCTCAACTTTAGGTTTGAGATGCAAAAAGAGGATTGAAAGACTTCAAATCACTTCTGCAATTTTAACACCCTCATGATCAAACATCATAATATTTCAATCCATAAATGAAATTGTTGTGATTTCTTTTCCTATGTAATCTATAACATGTCTACTTTCAATTTGTACGGTTGCACTTCAAAAAAAATTTGATAAAATTGATCAAAATGCCAACATTTTGTTCACTTTCAAGCAAATTTTGAGATACTCAAAAATACTAAGGGAGTTTAGGGGTTAACCCCTCAACGCCCCATCAACAAAAATTTGGCTCCCTTTTCCGTGTAGTTTGTGATACTTGGGGCATTGAGGGGTTAAGGTAGGAGGCTCATGAACCGTCCACCTAAGGGAAAGAGGGCATTTGTGGGAAAATCATGCCACCTTGGCAATTTAGGGATATTTTTAGTGACTAAAAGGCAAATGGAAGAAAGAGTTCTAGGGCCATTTAAAGCAAAAAATTTGAGTTGGTATCAGAGCATCTCCAACCTTAGTTGCCACATGGAAGGCGCCATAATAGAACTAGTGCCACAATTTAGTTGGCCATGGCAACAATTGGCCCAAGAGCCAACATCTATAGCTTAAATCAGGTTGTTTGTTTGTTTGTTTGTCACATTGAGATCTCCCGGACCATGTGTCCCCCATTGCATGCTTGGTATCTTTGGAAAGCTCTTGGCAAGGAGGGGTGCACAAGCTTAGTTTGGTGGCATTTGGACCTACACTGAGAAAGTTATTGAATTTCAAAGTTTTTTATGGATTAAAATTTTATAAATTTATTGATTGGCCAAAGACAAGTTTTATGTAAAAATAGGGTAGAGTACAAGTTTAACTAAAGTAAAATTTGGATGTCCACTTAAAAATAAAGTAGAGGACAAGTTTAACCACAGGTGGCATGAGGAGATGGCATGGGGGGTGAAAATTGGGCCAATGGCGTAGGGCCACACTAGTTCGTAGCTAAACATGCATGCCAAAGGTTGCTAGTGGGGCTGTAACTTCCTTGTCCCACTTGGAGTTGGCCCTGACATCTTGTGAACTTGGTTGATTCTATTACTTGGGAGGTAAGGTAGCAGTACCCATAAGCATCAAACTAAGGATTTTGGAGTAGGAAAATCAATTGTTGAACTTTGAAAATAATATTGTCAAGTTATTAGAGGAAGCCAAATATGTTGGCATCAATTTCAAAGTTCCAATTGCAAACATTTGTTCACAAAGATTCTTCAAAGTCCAAAATCACTAAAATTGTATAGTTGTGTGTAAGAGATGCTAAAAACAATGCATACTGGTTCTTAAATAGTAAAATGGGGCACTCAAAGTTATCATGTTAGTCACCCAAAACCACCACTTTGTTACTTATAACCATCACTTTGTCACCCACAGCCATCACTTTGTCACCCATAACCATTGTTCATTGACAATGTGTTACGTGAATCCCATGGGGACATCCATGCGTATGGGTGTGGCTACCTTAGAGATCTAACCTCCAAAAAAAAAGTGATAATCAAGCTCGCTAGAATTTGGAGAACGCACCAAAAATTGGCATGTGAAAGGTCACGCTTGAAGAGGCCTCAAAAATTGTAGGGGTGGGTGGTGTATCCCCATTAGGCCTGGTTTTTGAGTCCGGCCAAACCACATCCCAATATTTGGGCAGGTGGAGAGTAACGTTAGAGATGCTCTAAATTAACTACAATTTATTTAACCAAAAAGGGCATAGGTAGCTATTCTTGACCATAGATTATGGCACTCATGGTTTCAAGGTAGCTTGTAAATAGATCACATGGGTCCAAAAAACAACCATCACAAAGTTGAGAATGCTCAAATAAGGGTCTTAAAGAGCACAAGCACCCCATTCTATTTTCTAATTCTAAATCATGATTGAAAGCACATATTTGTTCATTTTCATATGAAGTATACCTAAGTTTTACTCAACAACAATTCCCAACAGTAAGTTGCATTTCTTAAACCCTGTAGACACAAGCACAGTTACTAAATTGACATCATGTGATCCATTCAAAAAGCCAAATGCATGATTATGGACAGCTCTACATGAACTGTTCTAAACACTTAGTGCGGTTTCTGAAGTGACTACCTTAACCCCTAAAGGACAAAGCAGCCCTTTGCAACCAATACAATATAGGGCATTTCTCTTGTATTTGGAGTGCATCCACACCTTTATTACATTTGAGATCAACAAAGAAGTTAGAATATAGATCAATGTTGTTCTTGGTAGACAAGATTCCAAATTAAAACTTTTTGTTGGTAGCATATGCAAGTCATATAACAGCATACATAGTATGTATTATAGTAGCTCCATCCTTTGACCCCTCAAGGCCTGAGAGGACCAAAATTGTCCCTCCTAGTTTGTAATTTGGGATGCCTAAATTTTCTTCATGATTAATTACAATGATTTTTTTTTAAAGTTCTTGTTAAAGTCTTGTTTTAGTATCAAAAGTTTGATTTTGAAAATGAATAATTATGATTTTTCTATTTAAGATTTTGTGCAAGGGTGTCCATTGCAAATCTTCACTTTCTAGCAATGAGAGCTCTTGGAAATGAGCCTCAAGTACACTAGAACTTGGAGAAACAATCACATTATAAACTTAATTTAAAAAGTTGTAGAGTAGATTTTAAGAAGCCGTAGATTGATTAGGGTTACACATGTTGAACTTTACATACTCATATTTTTTTGGTATCCTCAAATTTAAATTTGAGATGTGAAAAGAGGATTGAATGACTTCAAATCACTTTCACAATTTTAACACCCTCTTGGTAAATGTTATGATCTTTCAATCCATAAGTGATATTGTTGTGTTTTCTTTTCCTATGTGTTCTATAACATATCTAATTTGAATTTGTATGGTTACAATTTTAAAAAATTAATGCAACTTATCAAAATGTTGACATTTTGTTCATCCAAAAACACATTTTGAGATACTCAAGAAAGTGCATGGGCCTTGAGGGGTTAAGAATTGTGTTTGGTCTTGAGTTTGCAAGAACCAGATTAACCCCTAAAGGATTTGATCCATTTTGAAATGGTCAAACTTCATGTCTAAGCTCAATTTTGCCTTTTAAAGTGTGTGCAAACAATAGTTTTGTATTTTTATTGCTTGAAACTTTGAATGATATATCACTGCAAGAAATTTCAATTTGTTTCATGAAAAAATGTAATTGTTTTCATTTTCTTTTCAAAAAATGAACATAAATAAGTTAAAATAGCAAAAAATCCAAATTACTTGAATTTTTTCAAGAGGTACAAGTAGCATTAAGGATAAGTGTGAAATTTTTTTAATGGGTTATTTTATTTTTTACACCCAAAACAACCACAACAAAGAATCTAAAGTAAAATTTGCCTATCAAACCAAATTCATCCTTATATTTAATCAATTTATGAAATCTTGATATTTTTTTGTTGGAAGACACATTCATTATCTATTTACTTTATTTTTTTCAATAAGCTTAATGGAAAGTTTGAATTATTGTGTTTTTTAAAACTAAATGTGGAAATAAAATCATATCAATTAGAATATATACTTAAAAAATCTATAATTTCTATTATAAATGAATGGCAGAATGAGAAACATGATTTTGTAGTTCAACTTTTTAATGCATTTAAAGAGTATAAAATATGAATGAAAAACACACCATATTGTGTTATTTGGATTCTAACACTTGGAGTTTTCAATGACAATAACTCTTTCAATTTTTGAAATTTTTCAAAAAAATTAGATTGAATAGAAAGGAAACTTGTCAAGCTTTGTTTTCTTTAATTGAACCACGTGCCAAAAATTAATAGTTTGAAAACTACAATTAAGGTTGACCAAGGCGCATCCACTTTTTGGATGCACAGACCTTTAAGGGTTAACTAGTCGGCACATTTAAATATTTTTGCACTTATTTTCAAGAATTCCAAAAAGACACATAATTAGAAAACAAGGTATGAATTTTAGGGATAATTCTAGAACTGAAAGCCCAAAAAAATCTAGCAATTTTGAATCAATTAGATTTTGAGAATTCTATGGGACTTGGGAGTTGGGACGCGGGCGCAGCACAAGTGGCCATTCATACATTGACTCTAAACTTATTCCACTCAGAATTACCTATAGCTTACTTGAGGACGAGATGAAACTAATAAATAATTCCACGTGTCAGCATTTAAAAGTGCTAGTGGAATTCTTTGCATTCGTAGTTATACTAATCCAACTACCACACTAAACCACATGAAGAGGAGTACTCTGAAACTGCAGCTTTACGGGGACTGAGAATAATGAAACTTTAAGAAATCGATGGAAGCCTTTATTCTTCAACTTGAACAGAATGTTTACTAAGATTGCAATCTTCTTTTATAATTCATTATCTTGGACCATATGTGAGTTGATTATTTTTTTTCATAACCCCTAAAGGACCAAGCAAAGTTTTCACCAAAAACTCTTCAAAACTGTCATTTTTAGAACATCAACCAAATTTGAAAAAAAAAACATTTTTATGCATATGTGACTATAGGATCTTGTAGAAGAATGGTTTTAAAAGATGTGGAAAAAAATTCAGGGTTTTTCATCACATGGATTGGACGTTAGAATGGTTTGAATATTCAAAAACATCTTTGTGAAAAATTGGGCAGCTACCATTTAGAAGGTGAAATTTTTAAGGAAAAAAGGCCATGTGGGTGGTGCTTCTCTAAATTCCTTATTCCACCTAAGTAAAGTACATGTCAAAAAGTTTCAAATCATTTGGAGTTGTATAACATTTGGAAAAAAATTAATAAGTAAAAAGAAGTAGAGAATAATTCAAAACACTAAGTTGTTAAGAATATAATTATGGAATTGAAAGATGCCTATCCCAATGGTCATAATGTTGTCATAAAAAATATTCATCCTTTAGTTTTGTTTTTTTTCCAAAATGTTGAAAATTGAGTAAAATAAAGGACTTCAAAGTTTATTTTGGAGTAGAGAATCCAAAATTGCCCGCAAACAAAAAAATCCTCATAACTTTCATCTTGTTGATCCAAAAAGAATGATTGAAAGCTTCCTACATTCACAAAAATCTCCTAAACCCACTTAAAAATTTTGTTTTTGAAAAAAGTGATTTTTACAAAACTGCCCGAGCTGCCCGCCAAATGTAAAAAGCAACATATTAGGCCATAACTTCTTACTCATAATTCCAAACGTAATGAAATTTAGTGCATATGAAAGATAAACCTTGTCCCCACATTCCATTAAAATTTTAGCCTAATATATGAAAAGCTCGTATCACAAGTACGTGCCCAAAATTGCTATGTTTCTAAAAAAGGGGGTCTAGTCTTTTAGGGGTTAAAGTCACTATACACATTACTTTTGCAAAGATCATCAGGGTTTTACCACTTAGATGTTTGGCCTTCTTGTTTTCTCACGTAAATGTTGCTTGCCCAAAATCTTTTGCATTTTTGGTTGATCTCATACTTGTGAATGTAACAATAGAAATTGCGATGTGGTATCACATTATGTAACTGCCACTCCTGCCAACACAAAGGATAAGTCATAGTTTGTTCTTCAAACAATATTTACGCAAGCTAAGGGCCTCAAGCAAGAGCATATTCATGATTAAACCATTGGAAATGAAGACAAAACCTAAGTAACTAGTCGCACAAATTTGAGATTGCTTGTGCGTGAAACCCTCAACCTACGTATTTCAACCTAGACTTTTGCATGTGCTACACTCCAAAAAATAAATAAAAAGTTTCACAATTTGTATTATTAATCTTACTTGAAGCTTCAGTATTATTATTATTATTTTAATAATTAAACACTCATTGCTAAAAATTCAAAAAATGAGAATAAAATTGTATTGGTATATAAGAAATTGAGTATGAAGGTGCTAAAGTAAGAGTTAAAATACTATCAGGTAATTTTCTATAGTTTACTTTGTACTCAAAATTGCAAAAGTATGGTGCACAAATACTTCCAAATTATCTTTGCAAATTGGTGTATACATGCATTGCAAAGTTCTTTATTTTCTAGTTTTCATTTTATTAAAACAGAACCTTACATAAACAAAAAGATTCTCATATAAGAACTTAAGCAAAAAGTTGGTTTACAAATTTTTAAGAGTGTTAACCCTTGAGCATCCCAGCGCCCCAAATCTAGCCTCTCCATATTCAACAATTTGTTGAGTTTGATCATTATAATCTTTTGCTTTGTGCAATGAATGCTTACCAAACTTTTCATACATATGCGGATCCTAAGCCTTCTGCAATACCGATGGCTAACTCTTCAAGATGTTATTTTGAACTTGCGGCGCTAAATTGTTTGCAATGAGGTCCAACGCAACATGAATTTGGGCAAGGCACTCAAGGGTTAACCCCTAAACTACCAAGGCCATTTTTTGCCAAAAACCACTCAAAACTGGTCCTATTGTTGCATTCATCAAAAATTTCAACAAAATGTTGTTCTTGAAAATCTAACCATAGAATCTTGTAATGCACTTGTAGAAAAATAATCACTAAAATTTTTGTGACATTTGACCTCACAAATTGAAATTTATGACCACATCAAGAGAGAAGTTTTTTTTTCCATGGTGCCCAAAAATTTAAGATGGCTTTGACCACCATTTGCTAATTTCTTTGCACTACAAACCTTGAAGATGCAATTTTATCTTATAGGAAATCAAGTTAGACATATGTCTACCAATTTTCAAGGCAATCAAAGACACACAACACATCCTAAAATGTATTGCAATGCTAGTAGATAACAAGCTTTGCCAATACACTATGACATTTTTGAGTGAAGTTTCCCACCGCAAGTTTTTAGATATGGAAAATCCAAACAACAAGTTTGAAGATAAACATGTACTTCAATTGTCAAAGAAAAAGAAAGTTAAAAAACTCAAAATCTCTAAAACTTAAAAGCTCCCAAAGCCCAATTTGACCTCCTAATTGGAAATGAAAGGGGGCCAATGACAAAGTAATGGGGACCACGAGAGCAACATGTGGCAACCTCTCCTTGCTCCCCCCCTCCAAAGTCAACATTATTCCCCTTGTTCAAGCTGCCCCTTGAACTACTTTTGGCCAAAAAAAGCCCATAACTTTTGAACCATGAGACACAATCACATAATTTTTTGCATCCCACAAACCTTATACATTCTTACACACTCTTAAAATGTTTCAGAAAATTATGTAAAAATTTGAGGTCACAAAAGCCTACCCAAAATCCTAAAAGTCCCCCAAGGGGACTTTGGGGCTTTAGGGGTTAAGGCACATTACAAAAAAGACAAGAGCCACCATTTTCTTACTTAGAACTCCATTTTTTTCATGAGTACTAAGGTGACAGCCATTTTAGGTTGTTGATCCTAGTTAGTATATATTATAGTTAAATACCATATGTTTATTTTTAGGGAAAAATTCATGGATACCCTTGAAGTTTGCAATAGTTCGATACCCCTCCTTTTTCAGAAATTTCACAAATACCTTTGGACCAAAAAACTTAGGCATTTGTTTTGTTGTGCATGTCACTTCCATTCTTCCTTTGTGCCCATGTTGCCTCTTTTTTATTTCATTACATTCCCTTCTTCAACATTGGTCATGAAGAAAGTGCAAGCTCAACAAATAGATGCTTGCAAATTATGGTCCAAGGGTATTTGTGAAATTTCTGAAAAAACTAGGGTATCTATGAAAATATTACAAACTTCAAAGGCATCCATGAAATTTTCCCATTTTTTCAATTCATTTTCTCTTAAAATTCTCTAAGTTTGTTCTAGTGTCCTCAACTTTTTGACCTTAAAATCTTTACACATAAGAGAGTTAGCCTCACTATATTCATATTGTAATGGACACTTGGAACCTTTCTTAAGGCCATTTGGGCTAAATTTTGATCAAAATGACGCCGAAACTCAAGTTTTCATGGCCTTGACTCCTAGTGTGAAGCGGCTCATAACTTATTATCTACTCGTTTTTCCCTTCATTCGTGAAGATATTTCCTTTTATGTAGAACGCACATCCCCTAAAAAGAGGTGCCCCTTAAATAGCAGAAACCAAAAAGAAAAAAAACCCAATCTCCTCCGGTCTTCCGGAGTCCTGACACGCCCAAGAGAAAAAATAAAACAATCTAAACGGCTAAATTTAGGATGTCAGATTAGTCAGACTCGTCAGAGCCGCCCGCAGTCACGCTGAATCTGCCAACAAGCGGAGCAACATCCCATGCAGGCCACGTCACGGCGGCCATGGAGGCAGCAGCCGCAGCTTCTGCGGCGCTTGGTCTCACTCTCCTCCGTGAAGCTGCCCGGCCGCGGCGGCAGTGCTCACATCCTGGAGCTGGGCTCAGTTTAATTACTGCACATATGGCTGAGGTTAGATAGGTTGCCGTTATGTAAGGTAGGAGGTTCTGAAACGGAGCATTTGAGGGTTGAAACTGAATTTTAAAGAGGTGAAATTTCTTCAAATATTTTTCAGCAAATTTTTGTTGAAAGTCTAGGAGAATTGGCATCTAACCCATAATATTTCATAGAATTTTGTGGACTTAGTTATGAAATTTTGAAGTGGAAAGGCCATAGGTGCTCTAAAATGATGCACTTCCTCAAATGTACATCTCCTATATATTGTTGAAGGGTTATGAAAATAACATGTATAAATTGAGTATCATTTGAGAAAGTGCATTGTTTTAGAGGAGTGCATCATTTTAGAACCTCCTACCTTAGGGCCAAAGTAGAATTTTTTTAGCTTTTTTACCTCACAGAAAATGTGAGCATTTAGATATATATGATGAGATTGAGTTAGAGAATTTTGAATTCAGATTTGGATTCAAAATCCTTGTTCAAGCTAGAATTGTGGAGGAGGATATCATTGAACAAATACCAACATAGGGGGGCAAATTATTACTCTTTCCTTGCTCTTACCTCGGTTTGTAAAAATGATGGGATTTTGCATCTCAAGTCCCACCATATGGCATGCCATCTAACCCCAACCCTACACACATGTCAATGTGGGACTAGGTCAAAAACCCTTGTTTTTTAACAAGTCAAAAAATGTGAGAGTTTAGATAGATATATACCATTACAAGATTGACTAAAAATTTTGAATTCATAAGGTAGGAACACCCATAAGCGTTAGTGTCCCCAAAACCGTCACCTTTGAAATCTTGGAAAATCTGTAGAAATGAATAGATGTAATGACAAGGATGTACAATATGTGAACATGAAACCTTAGTGTTGATTATGGGTGCAATGGCAATTTTCTCTTTAAAAATTCACAACTTATTCTCACGGTATCCAAATAATACATTTGAAAGTGCAAACTCATTTTTTTTTCTATTCCTAATAAGATCCTATAACTTTGTTAATAGTCATCATATTCAAAACCCTTAATTTGACGTTTATGGGTGCTCCTACCTTATTTGGATTCAAAAACCCTGCCTCAAACCGAGAGAAGGACACAATTGAACAACAAAAATTTACCATTATTTGGAAAAAACATGAGCTTTTCTACCCGGGCCCCACATCAACGTCAGTTATGTGCAGTAAACTCAGCCATCCTGGAGCTGCAGCAGCAGCTTACGAGGCGCCCACTCATCAGCCATCACCAGAAAAGCTGCAGCAGCGGCAGAGCACTCTCGCAGTCTCGCGCTCGCTCTCTCTCGACCGCATCGTCGCCTCCGATCGGGGGAGAGAGAAAAAAAAAACGGTCCTCAAAATACTGTCGCCCCCCCTTCCCATGCGGCGAGATTTATAAAGTATGCCTTTGCGGCACACCCTCTTGCACCGCTTTCTCGCTCTCTCTCTTGTCGGCAGCTGTCCGCTCACCCGCCTTTCTAGCTCCTCACAGTCGCCATAGTCGCCACTCACAGGTGCAGTCACATCGACTCCCTCACCACTCCGAGTTCTCTTCCCCTTCTCCTCCGCAACCAACTCCCAAGTGTCAAATTTAGCACCCCATATTCAACCTCGTGTGTTCGTTAGAACAGACGTGCAGCATTTGCAAGTAGTTGTTTATCTTTCGTTGTTGTGATGTTGCTGCAGTGCTTGACGATTGCTTAGCTTATCTGGGGTTTACACGAGTCAGTTAGGTTTTCATACATTAGTGTTGGTGATCGACATCGCAGTGGAGATAGGTCAAAAAATCCTCAAGGAAAGCCATTATCGTATCTGCCCTCGTTAGTTAACCTTGGCCCGCCGTCACAACAACTGCATGTCTTCGTATTACCACCACCCACAGCTCTATAGGGTTCATCGTTTCCATTGCATTTGCGTAACGGCTGAGACGCTTCGATCGCAAGCTGTACGTTAAAAACCGAGCGGTCACTTTTTTGAAATTTGAACCGGACATGGTGAACCCAAACGCCATCGTTTCTTTGCCTCGTTCGTCCCGCCTTGGAAAGGGCTCCTATCTCTTACCATTTCGCTCTTGTTAGATAACTAGTTTCTCGTGCTACTTTTCAAGCCACTTTCTTTTTTGTCAGATTGCTAGTTAGACAGGTTGTTGTTTGGCAAGCTCGTTTGAGCATTCCCCATTTTGTCGAATTAGCGGTAGTGATCAAGGCCTTTGACCGGAAGCTAAGTTCGATGTTGCTAGATAACTAGTTTCTCGTGCTGCTTTTCAAGCCACTTTTTTTAGTCAGATTGTCGATAAAGCAAGTTGTTTTGCAAGCTTGTTTGAGCATTTCCCCGGTTTGTCGAATTGGCGGTAGTGATCAAGGTCTTCGACTGGAAGCTCCTTTTCTCTCAGGACCTCACTGTTGTTAAATACTAGGTGCTTTCAACCCACTTCTCTTTGTCAGATTGTTGATAGGACAGGTTGATGTTTTCCAAGCTTGTTTGAGCATTTCCCCGTTTTGTCGAATTGGCGGTAGTGATCAAGGCCTTTGAATGGAAGCTAGTTCGATGTTGACGATGTTTACGATGCAACGATCCATGGCGGGGATGATGCTGGTGCTGATGTGGCTGTCGGTAGTAATGAGAGTGGCGGCGATGGAGAAGCAATCGGGTCCGACGTTGGATTTCTTCAACTATTCGGGGATGCAGGCGACGATCAGCTGCGAGGATCATCCGGAGAAGCGCTTGGAAGCGGGCTCCACATTCTCCATTCCGCTGTCCCGAAGCGATCAGGCGTGCGTGGTGACGCTCAAGGACGGCGAGCATGCCGCGGCCACCATTGATAAGCTGCTGCCGCAGAGCTCCTCTGGCGCCGGACACTCTGTGTCGGTGGATATTAATGACACATTTCTGTTCTTCGCTTTGGATGAGACGCCGCATCATCAGTATGTCCACTTCCACGAGCATGTTCAGCCGGAGCGCTCCTCGGATTTGTTGCTATGGTGAGCGCTTGCATTTTTCTACACAAAAAATTGCTCCTTTCTAATCCTTCTTCCCTGGTCCCTTGCACTTCATTTCTACTGCATTTTTTTCTTCTAAGTTTTGCACTAGTTATGGAGATTTGCACTTCATTTCTATTGCGTTTTTTGCTTTGAACTTCGGCACTAGCTATGAAAATATGCACTTCATTTCTATTGCCTTTTTTTGTTCCACCCTTTTTACTAGTTGTGGAGACTTGCACTACTAGTTACGGAAGCTTGTGCTTCATTTCTATTGCCTTTTTTTCTTCCAACTTTTGCACTAGTTATGGTTGCTTTTTTTGCTTCTAATTTTTGCACTAGGTGTGGAGACTTGCGCTTCATTTCTATTGCCTTTTTTTTTCCAATTTTTGCACTAGTTATGGAGGCTTGCCCTACATTCTCGTCCAACTTTTGCACTAGTTATGGCTTGTGCTTCATTTCTATTGCTTTTTTTTTTCTTCTAATTTTTGTACTAGTTATGGAGACTTGCACTTCATTTCTATTGCCTTTTGTTCTAATTTTTGCACTAATCATGGAGGGTTGGATGATCAGCTTTACTGCAGTTCTCCATGCAAACTGCACCATCTTTATGAATGGTGTTGAATTACACGTTGCTAATGTTTTATGATTTGGGTAGCCATTATGTTGAGACCTCTGAATGGTGGATTTAGGAAAGGTTATATTTTTCAGTCGTTGATAGGTCTTTTTAATATTCCTAAGAACGGAGGATTAGGTGACAATACTTGATGAGTTAAGTGTTCTAGTAGTTTGTTGAAAGTCCTAATAAGATAGAAATGGGGTTGTGCACAAATGTGACGCCCTTTAGTTTATGCCAATTTTGATCTAGCCAAGGGTTGAGAATTTTAGTAAATAGTACTGACCATGAAATCGAGATTTCAACATGAATTTCGGACTTAAACTGAAAATACGGTGGTTACTGGAACACCTTAAGTATACTAGTTATAAATAAATCACACCATAAATATCAAATATAGCGTTATGTCATCGAGGTTGTCAGGTTTTATAGTTGGCTGGTACCATTTGGGAGATTTTCTTCTTTGTGTAGATTTGGGCTTTGAATTCTATTTGGTTCGTAGATATGTAAAGAACCATGTGCACATGTGCTCAAGGTAGCATTCTACGGTATTGGAGAATGTAGGAATTTCTTACGATGCATGTTGGTACCACCTTTGGGTTAGATCAATTTGTTAACACTGTTCTTATCACTAAGTGTAAGTGCACCTTTAGTCTACAGGAGTTTTTGCCATGTGGCTCATTTGTGGCTTGCACGATATAAAGAACTAGGAGTCATGAAGGTCAAATGGATAAGGAATATCTTTAAAAGGATTTACATATTCCAACTGTTTTCTTGCCTGATTTCTTACTTTCACGTGTTTTTGTCTTATCTCCAGGTCAATGGAAAATGCTTCAGATGAATGAAAGCTTTGGTTCTGTGAACTCAACTAAGTGGAGACACCCTTGTTAGGCTAAGCGAAACACAGAAACATTAGGTCAACATCAGACGCAAATCAAGAAGCGGCGTCCTCTTTTGTGAAGGTTACCCACAAAAGTAACAACCCTTTTTGTAAGCAACTTAGTATTGTAAATTTGATTCTCATATAGTGTAGTGTATACTATCTTTGTTGCTTCTCTAGGCTCAAAATCAACAACAAATTCCTGATTTACACTAGTGAGTGGAATCGGAGAAATTTTGGTCATCCATTCTTGCTAGAGCGGATTTGCAAGAGATTATGCTCTTGAAGTCCACGTTGGCAGTTTGACTTATTCTTTGGCGGTGCTCTTACATTAGAGTGCTTGAGGCATTAAGTGCGTTTTAACGCTTTTGCATCTTAGCAACTTTGCAATAACATTATGATGGAATCTTTGAGAGCTATTTTTTCTGAACTTGGGTTTTTTACAACGCACCGTTTTGGCTTGATGGTGAAAATTACGCTTGTTGCACCTGCAGCTGCAGTTTGCTCTTGAAAAGACGGGGTGATTGTCTTTGGCTGTAGAAAGAGAGTTTTTATCGTGATAGCCCTGCAGGTGCTGTCTAATGTAAATCACTTCAGAATCGACTAATTTGCTTTCGACTCAAGTTACTTTTTGTCCTTACCAAATTAATTATTTGCTAAGGGTAGTAGGAAAATTAAATGCATTTGGACACAGTTATAGACTGCATTCATATTGCTAATACCCCTCCTAACACTAAGTGTGAACAAACCGTAAATAGGGTGGTGAAGCAGGATATTAGTGTTTAACCCTTTTAAATCTTTATAAAACACTAAGTAACTTCATAGTACTTGGAAGTAATAATCCATGTTTTGGCATTTATAGTACTTGGAAGTAATAATCCATGTTTTGGCATTCCAAACACTTTTGTGTAACAAAAAATATAAATGGTATTTCAATCTCATATTGTTGGTATTTGATTCTCATGTAATTCCAATCAACCATACCAAATTTTGGTTACTAAAATCCAAAATCCTATTTAGATCTTGGTTTTACAAGAAAGTTGGTTAAAACACATTGGTGATGAATTTTTGAGATTTGATTGCATGGATATGTAGAAGACATTCATAAGCACATTTTTCCTTGTAACAAACAACTTCAAAAAGTTCAATATCCATCAATAAAGATTTGAATGCTAGCGTGATCATGACCGAAGTTAGTAAGACAAGATAATTCTTTATAGTAATTAAATTGTGCTAATTGACCCAATCATTATGATTAAATTTGTACTTTTGAGTATGATGGTATGTTTATTTTGCCAAAAGCTAATTAAAAAATAGAGATATTTAGTTTACTAAATTTGGTCATGATCACCCTAGCATTCAAATCTCTATTGACAATTTTGAACTTTTTAAAGAACGTATGAATGTCTTTTACATATATATCCATGCAATCAAATCTCAAAAATTCATCACCAATGTGTTTTAATCAACTTTCTTGTACAACCAAGTTCTTGACACAAATTTTTTTCCAAAAGTAGGATTTTGGTTTTTAGTAACCAAAATTTGGTATGGTTGATTGGGATTGCATGAGAATCAAATACCAATAATATGAGGTTGAATACCATTTATATTTTTTGTTACACAAACTTGTTTAGAATGCCAAAACATGGATTACGTAACATTACTTCCAGGAACTATACATTTTCTGAAATATATTTCACAATTTACCATGTTTAGATACATTATTGGACTGCTTCCCCATGTCAAATAAGCAACACATGCAGAGGGTTGAGTGTCGTACCGGTACTAATTGGACAATTGCTCCTGCAACTTGCGTCTTATGATCGTGATATGTGACATTATAATGGGCAATTATTGGAAGGTACAGCTCCGGCCCTGTACTACCGAGCATTTGAAAGGACACAGCTGAATAGGATGAAAAGGTTATTCCAATAAAGGTGAACAAAAAAAACTGAAAGGGGAGTACATACTGCTGCGTGGTACACACAGAAAGACTTGTTTTATGAGCATTCATACAGGAGTTCCCTGGTTACTCTCCTACAGTCTAGCCTCCCATAAATTGCCTAACTATTATATTACAGGGTTCACCAACTTTCAGCTTTGTTTCTATCCAACTCTATATAAATGAGAGGATACTGTACCAGCGCAGGATCGTTCAGTGATTCCGATTCAGACCACGCTAGCCGCCGTAGATAACCATACCGAGTACAGTATCGATCGATCATCTCCTTCTGACCCTGCGAACAGAATTCAAACGTTAGGAAATGTGACTACCATTCGTGAGATATCACACTGAAAGAACATAAAAGCAGTATTCTCAACAATTAATAAAGAAGCAGAAAGAAACTGCCACATTCAGAGTGCTCTCAGACAGAGAACAGCCACAAGGCGGTGCGATCAGCCAACAGGAACTCTCTGATAAGGACAAGTACATCCTAAACTATGTCCAAGCTTTAAATGCCTTCTTCATTGCAAACAACAAATAACAGGCAAGATGTTACGCCTGAAGATCGACATACCTCCTTGTTCGGGGTACGATGAGAGGATTCTGGTTGCGTTTGCATGGGCAAGTGAAGCTGCAACTATAGCCGACTACGCTTTTGAAATCAAGTGGCTCGGACCCGGGACTTCAACATCTTCTAGGGAAAGATGACTACTCAGTCGCTCTGTTGACAGCCATCCACAGACCTGGTTGACAGGTGCCACAAAACGTCCTGCATTCTCCCGCGGAATCCTGAACGGACTGTGCATGGATGCCAGTCTTGAGGTAACAGCTGCCTTCAGAGGAGAATCGCCCTCTATTCTACTCCGCCTTCCCCACCCAGTTATTACAGTAACCTGCACAAATACACTCGATTGACTTACCATCTAGGCTCTCATACTTTCGCATAAAGAAAACGTTTACCTTGCTCGAATGGCTGAGAAAGAGAACAAGCAGACGTCTAGACATCCAGAGGACTTCACATGTAGCATGAAAATTAGAGAGATATCCTATTTGAATTTGGTATTCAGTCAGAGTGATATTAGTGAAGTCTAGCCCGGAAATAAAACGTGAGAATTACAAAACGATTCAAAGTGAGTACAGACACTCATAAGTCTAGAGGATTTCTATTAGCTAACTACTGACCGTAGGAAAGAAGATTTAGAAATGATGAGCCTTGGATGTAAATTCGAAAAAACAAAAAAGGAGATCCCTTGGCAGACAGCAAGGACCAGAGGACGCACCTGTTCATAAGGAGTATCTTCTTTGATGCACGTGGATTCCATTTCGGAAAGCCAAGAAACGAGCATCACTTGAGCTACGTTTACAGAGAGAAGATGCAGGTCTAGCAGGAGCTCCTCGTCGGCCACTACCCTTGCTTGGGGAAATACGCTTCGTTCACGTCCAGCCGTGAGCACCTTCCATGCACGACCTCTCCATCCAAAACACCAAAGTGCTTCAACTAACGAATCATATAAAATTAACCTTGATGCAGTCCCTTCTGACTGTAATGCATCAAACAGAGTAGTGGCTTCAACCCATAAAGATCTGCTACCCTGGATCTCCTCTCTCTCCTCCAGTAGCCATGCAATTACTGCAAACTTCTTACAACTCTGGATGCAATCCAGAAGTGCTGAAACTTCCTTGTGCAAGCGGCAAGAGCACAGAGCAGTGAGCAGAACACCAATGGTTTCGCAGCTCGGATCCATTCCAGTTACCTTCAAAGCAAAGAACCTCGCTGCCATGTCCTGAGATAACCATGCACAACCTCATTTGTAATCAGACAACGCGCAACGAGAATATCTCTACCTTTCTGCAGAAAAGCACTGCTGTTTCTGTTCGAATAGTTGACCTACCTGGAACCTCCTTGCGCTGCCGTACGCATTGATGATGGACGTGCAAGCAACCACATTCATCTTGATCCCGGCCTTGATCATCTCTTCTAATACAGCTTCAGCCTTTTCCACCTTTCCTAGCTTTCCATACCCGTCGATTAATGCACTGTAAGTATGTTCATTTGGAGATACTCCCTTCACGCGCATCATCACGTAAGTGGAATCCATCCTCTCAAGTAACTCGGCCTTTCCATAAGCGTTGATTAATGCACTGCAAACAAATACAACACCAATAGTGAGTGAAGAACCTCTTCAGATTGTTGGCTAGATGCTTCAGCAAATGTTACTTTCGCAGAAAAGTCCATTATACAGGAGGTCTAACCTGCCGATTAACCAGAAATAAGAAAAGCTGTGATGGAGTTACCTGTAGGTAATCACGTCAGGACGGTACCCAGTGGATTGCATAACCTCCAACGTTGATTCCATGTGATCGATAAGTTTACCTTTGCCATAAGCATCAATTATGACATTGTAAGCGAACGTGCCAAGCTTTGGTCCGCCAAAACGCATTTCCTTAGCAGCTTCCTGCGTTTGCAGACGAGTCTGATTTCAGGCCAAATTTCCTGATAAATACCCTCCCAACGGTTGATAAATAGATTTTTTTTGATTAGAACTGATCAACTTCTACAGCATCCGTAGTGGCAAATGTTGAACACTGGCAATCAAAAGACTAAAATGGAGCCTTTGTGCAAGATAAGAACCAATCGCCGTTTCGGTGCACCAGACCTTAATTTAACCTTTTAGAAGTTTAATGAAGTTCCGCTTTTATCTTATGATAATCGCAGAATCTGACAACTTGCTTGATTTCTGTGTATAAGGTCAAACCTCAAGCTCTTGAAACCTGGTCTCCATCTTGTCGTACATACCACACCGACCATACGCACTGATAGTTGCAACATAAGCAGAATAATCAGGCTGCAGACACAAATGTTTCATAGTTTTCCAGACTCGCTCCATCTCTTCATACTTCCCTGCTTTCCCATAAGCATCCATGATTCCTGTGTATGTCACAATGTTGGCTTTGCATCCAGCCTCCTGCATTTCCTGAAATTTACGTTGCAAAGCAGTAAGCTCTACTTTCACCTACCTGGGAACTTGGAGTATTTGGAACCTCTCCATAAGCATGATGAGACATTTTCCAATTTAACATCTGCCAAGAGGACTCATCTTTAATTTTGGCCACTACTTCGATCAACAACATCCTTTAGGATTCACAACTCAGAGAACAAGAAACTACTATTGAGTCTATTCTAACTGATATATGGAGGGAAAAGAGGTATTCATGGGCGGCTAAAACATCGCAAATCAAACGAATGCATCAGGGCTAGAAAATCCTATATACAAGCTTTACCGATCTCAACAACTATCAGCAAAATTTAATTCGTACCTGCAAGGTCGCCTCCATTTTCTTCAGCATTCCTCTCTTGCCATAAACATCAATAAGAAGGCTGTAAGCTGTTACATCTGGCTTGCATCCTGCTATCTGCATCTGTTCCAAGATCTTCTCCATCTTTTCAAACTGACCGGCTCTCCTATACGCGTGTATGAGTGAGCTGTAAGTTAATATGTCTCCTGGACAGCCTGCAGACTGCATTCGTTCAAAAGTTCTTTCCATACTCGTGTACTGGGAGCCTTTGCCATAAGCATCAATCATCGTATTGAATGTGGAAGTATCTGGAGTACAGCCAGAAGCAACCATTACATCCAATGCCTCCTCCATTTTAGTCCAGAGACCTCCTTTACCATAGGCACCGATTACAACATTAAATGTGGAACTGAGTGATCTCAAACCTATATCTCTCATTTCGCAAAACAATGCGTCAATTTTTTCCCATTGTCTAGCTCGTCCATATGCAGCCATCATGTAACCATATGTGGTAGCATTAGGTTTAGAAGCAGGGGTTTCTTTCATCTTTTGGAACACAGACACTGCTTTCTCAAGCATACCGGATCGCCCATATGCATCCAGAAGGGCCGTCAAAACGTAAACATCTGGATCAATTCTAGCGGTCTGCATTTCGTCGAAAAGTTGAAGTGCTCGTTGAGGTTGGTTAGCTTTAGCCAGAATGCGGATGATCATGGAATACAGACGAACGTTGGCTTTGTACCCCTCTACTTGTTTCATGGCTGCAAACACCTGTCCACCAAATTGTAAAACACATTCAGCGAGTAGACTAAAAATCTTAGTGATTTGAACAAACCATCCGCAAAATGAGATCCTTTCAAAAGCATCCGAGAATGTTCAACTCCGGTCATATAGAATAAAAGAAAAGCCACAGTGGACAAACATTCATCTAAAAACACACACCTGAAAGAGAAACTGAAATTTGAGGAAGCTGCAACATGTCCATAGCACAAGCATGCGGGTTTATTCAGTTTGACACCACAATGAAGAAATTCTAAAGTGCGAGATGTGAGATTAATGACATCACTTACATCAAGACCGATACGCCAGTTGCGCTGCTTCGAACAATCATTAAGCATTGACCAAAGCATTTTCTCTGACAGTCCTGATAGTGAGGAGTCGACTGCCTTACTGGTATGTGAACGGGTGACGGATGATTGTTCATGTGCTCCTGGAGAAGCCTCAATCTCCCCTGAAGTGCGCCTCAAGTACGGTCCACGTCTTACCCCTGAAGAAGACTTCCTAAAATAAGGGACAGGAGGTCCAGGAGGTAAGGGCTTCCTTACGGGCTGAGCATTCTTAGCAGGTAATTCCTTCGGCAAATTTCGAAATCGTAACTGTTTCCTAAGAGGATCGGAAGGTGAGCCCGCTGGACTTTCTGTTGGTTGCAAGCTTTGGCCAGAGGGATTAGCACATTTTACAGTAAAATCCATAATCCTCTTCTTCGGTAAAGCTGGTGTGCCTTCTAGCCATGAGGACACAGGCAAGTCTCTTGGCGCAGAAGCTTTTTTCTTTGACCTTACTACTTGATGCGAATTCTCGAGGCCAATTCGACCCCTGACAACACATGACTTTATGTTCAACCGTGAGCTGCACCTGCACAGGCCAACCGAACGTAAATATGCTTGTAGAAGTCAGACTGATTGATTGAACGAGCGCTACTGTTCACTGCTAAACAAGTAGCAAGCTAGCGATACTGCCTAAGAAAGATATGATACACGTCTTGATATTACAAAGTCAATAAACCGTATCTCAGTTGAGATACACCTAGACAGTACTAAAGTTGAAATTAGCTCAACACTGCTTAAAGATCTACAAACACCGACAGACCTAAGTCGTCAAGATTGTTTCTGCATTATCAGAGAGCTTGTTGTTTTGCACTTCTCGAGCCAAATTTCTGCCAAACAATCCAAGAGCATTTCTAATAGCTCGAAAGAGTAAAGTTAGGGTTAATTCACGAATCCTGCACCTATGGTTGGAGTGAGCGAGGGCAGTTCCCGTGAGGAGACGACCGTGGCCTGCCTCCGCCACGAATGCCATAACGGAATCGAGCCTTCACTTCAACCTCGATTACCTACCACTTCCCTACACCGCAGCCACCTAATTCCTCACATACTTCCACCCCGGACACGCCAATTCACGGAGAAAACAAGAATTCCTTCGAGATACAATAACATGCCTGCAACTTTCGCCTCTCAATCCAACTTCGAAATTGAAATTCTCTGCAGCTTCCGCCCTAATACATGTTCTATCTCGAACATCAGCAACAAAAGATTAAATAATCCGCGTGCAAGAAAACCTATCAGATATCCATGAAGAGCCAAATGCAGACAGTCCGTTTAGTTTGAAGAGCTACAAATTGAGCTTGAGCATTCCAGACCAGAGATTCTCAGAGAACTCTGCGTAGCCACTTGCAAAGCTTGTCCCTCGACGAAAACCGCAAATCAGATAAGAGGAGTGCTTACTCGTCCTGCGCCATCCGTCCTCTATTCCAACGAATCATCGACAGAATCCCACGTTTTCGCGTCCGTTCAAAATTCTCGTTCGTTCCCTCTTTTCTCGTTCGATGATACAACTTTCGTCGCAGTTTGTTGCGTCGGCTTGGTGCACAAAGTGTCGACGGAATTCCATTTCTCGTTCAAAACGTCAACAGTTTCGTTCGTCGAAAATCTTTTGGTTCTTTCAAAATTGTTTTTCGCGCTTCAATACATGTCTCGTTTTGTATGCAGATCGGGGCGGGCCATTGTTATTTTCAAGCACGCTGAAGAGGTCACAGTGTCTTTAGAAACGATCGGTTTTCGATGTCGAATGTGTCTGTGTGCGTGCGGTTTCGATCATTGAATTCTCGGGAGTCGCTGCAAGCTTCTCCGGTATGCATCCGGCGGTTGAACAATGAATGCGTGATGTTTAAGGTAATAATATGAGCGCAATGTGCATATCTATTGTTAAAGTGGTGAAATAAGGCTATTTTCATATTTTCTTGTTTTCTTTAATGTTCGCTGCATTTAGTTCCAATATATAAAGAGTTTATAACACGAGGATGATGTGCTGTAGATTTCGAATGATAAAGTTCTTGTTCTCTTCGGCAATTAGTTTGCTGTATGTACACATTTTATCAGCTGCAGATGCATTCCAGACGCGATAAATGTGCAGTAATGTGTTGAATACATGATGATGTCACGTAATTAGCAACCGTCCAGGATATCTTTGTTCCTGTGTGTAATTTTGTCTTGTATTGTTGCCAGTATGAAAAAGATCAAGAGGAGACTAGTTTTACATTTGACAGGATATTCTACGAGGATTCCATTCAAACGGACATATTGACTTTGTCGCTCTGCCAATTGTACGAGGTAGATAGTTTTCCTTCACTAGTGCATCTTTTTATTTTAATAATTTCCATTAGAGAAAGCTTCTAGGGATTTAACAAGTTTAAGCCATGGTCAGAGCTTTATCTTTCTTGTTTTGATGTCTTTTCAAGTTTTCGGCTCTGTAGGAAGAGTAGGAATAATGTGATTCCTCGGACATGATTTCTGAATGTGTTGGATGGTGCCTTGTAGACGCAATGAATGCGATTAATGGAACCGTTCTTACGTACGGTCAGGTTCGAAAACTGTCAAAAAAAACCGGACTCCCCTGCTCTGCTTGAATTCTAAGTCTGGTGTTAGTTTTTTAACGACAATGCGCAAAATTTCGTGAAATACTTGATACATGTAGATGTCAATTTCTGACTGAGGCAGAAAATTGTTTAATTATATTGAGCACAAGTCGTGGTCTGTTGACAACGTTCAATTTGTAGACTGGAGCGGGGAAGACTTATAGCATGGAGGCAAGTGCTTCTCCGTTCGTTTGGCTGTGTATATAGTCAGTTCAGTTCAAATGCACGTAGCGCGCTGTTTCACAAGTAATTGGCTGATGGCATGCACTGAGCTTTTCAAAAAGTAGACAATTCGGACCATTTCGCCTGACTCGAGCTTACTTAATTAATCGTTACTAAAACGGCAATGGTATACTCGTGAAATTTGATGTAGGGGCCGAGCATGCAGACCAGAGATCCTGGTTTGAAAGGAATACTTCCAAGAGTGGCGGAATGCATCTTTGACTTTATTGAGACTGCTGACGAAACCACTGGATTTCTAATCAAGCTGTCAATGGTTGTGATTCTTTGCAAGGCTATTTTTCTTCATTTAAAGAAATTATTTACTAATCGTCTCAAGAGACTCGCGAACAACAATGGCGTTGTTTCTCACCAAATCTCCGTGTGTGAGCGATTGTGTTTACAGCTAGAGATATACATGGAGAGAATAAGGTAATTGCAGATAACTGACCATTATTTCTCACTGCTTTGAGCGCTCATTATTTTCCTCAAAAAGTATAATCTGAAAACTTGCAAGTCTACGTGCAGGGACCTTTTGAACGTCAAGAAGGAAAACTTGCAGGTGAAAGAGGACAAATTACAGGGAATGTTTGTGGCGGGAGTCACTGAGGTAAGTTGTCTTTTTGCCAGTTTGAATGATACAAATCTTGCTCTGCATGGTATGGCTGCACTGATTCTCAATTCGATGGCATATGTTGGACAGAAATTTGTCCAGTCGAAGAAAGAAACGCTCCAGATTTTGCAGGTAAGTATGCCTTAATACCAATAGTTACTACTCCATACCGATATGATCATTTCTCAGCACTAAGAAAATATTCTGTCGTTTCCAGGTTGGTATAGCAAACCGAGCTGTTGGTCAAACTTGTATCCTTTGTGTAGAGTGCTACTTCAGTAATAGTATGTGTGAGCTCTTCGAGCTTTTCCAGCGAAATGCAACTAAAATATGTTTATCCGTTTAGTGTTAGGGTTTATGGGAATTTAGTTAAACGAATAGACGAAATATGATTATCATCAAGTTGCTGCGCAATACAACTCAATAGAATTCATCTTCTTGAGTTTACGTAGCACGATATGCTTGCTGATTTCTGAAGATAAAATTGCCATCGTCACCTGAGTTGTTCCCTGACCTACTCCAAAAGTGATAAATTCCGAGAACAGCCGAAGCCATTGTATCTTCCTGTTCACTATCCAACAGACACACATTGAGGATCGGAGGTATTTCTTGACCATGGACAAATATGCTCATCTCCTCCTTGCAATAGACTCCAAAAAGTTGAACGGAAGTATGATTATATTACTATTGACAAATAAGATTCTAGCCATCTCCTGAAGCTCTTCAATATCAGTAAATGTACCATCAAATTCAGATCAACTCTGGCCATGAGGCAGTGTGAAAACAGGGAGAATCTACCTAGTAGACCTGGCAGGATCAGAAAAGGTGGAAGAAACATGGGCTGAAGGAAAACTTCTCTGTGAAGCTAAGACAATTAACAAGTCACTTTCAGCTCTCGGTAACGTTATCAACGCACTTACTTCAGGTGAGTTGACACAGCCCTCTTTGAAGAGGGAGTGGGGAGAACATTTTATCATCCACTATCGATTATTGAATACCTGTACACCATTTACCAGTTCTCTAAGTGGAAGAGTTAGGAGATGGTGACTGATTCAAAAACCTCATATTGCAGACAGACCGTGCCACATACCTTATCGTGACTCAAAATTGACACGAATTCTTCAAGACTCACTTGTAAGTAATACACGTGTTGTTTCAGGCATTTGACAAAATATATCAAGCCTGAAATCTTGGTGTAAACGAAGCAGTAAAAGTCTGGAATTTTCTGAATTAAGCTCAGGTATTTGACGGATGCAACATTTGTTGAACTTGAAACAGGGAGGAAATTCAAGGACAACTCTACTTTGTTGCTGCTCTCCAAGCACCTTGCAGGCTTCTGAGACGTTGTCGACATTGCGCTTTGGAACCAGGTGACTGTCCATTGGCAATTAAATGGACTGAAATAATCTAGTACAACTTGAAGTGTAAAATTCAACATTGTTCTATCCTGAACCTCTCTAAGATAGAGATTTACCCAAATACAGCTGTTTTCAGATATTACCTTTTTCAATATCTGGATCAGTAAGCATTCTCGATGAGCATAAATTGAGAAACAAAAATGGCTCTTTGTGGCCACAATTGCATTGGCAGGGCAAAGCAGATAAAAAATAAACCCAAAGTAAATTCCGAGAGAGGACGCTACGAACTTGAGTCTCTGCTGCAGAAATCCCAAGATAAATGTGAACAACTGCGGGCACAGCTTCTTATGTCTAGTGCACGACTGCGCTCGTTGGATCCAGGTTTCGCTCACTTGTCACATTAGTCCCAATTTCACCTTACTGATGATCAAACAAGATATTGTACTGTACACAGTGCGCCCATCACTTTTATTTACCCAAACTATTTACCAATATTTTTCATAATGTTGAACAGAGATGTCTTTTGACGCGAAGGCCAATTTACATCTTGATACTCGCCCAAGCTCACGGGACAAGGTGCAATCCCTTTCCATACAAATGCATAACATTCAAACTATCTCACTTCGGTGGATGTACTGCTCACATGTGGATGTGCTTGGCCTTGTATGACAGCCAATAAACTCCTTTCCAACACTGATTCCCCAAACTCTAGACGGAATAATGGAGCTTTTCGAGAACATTTTTGTTGAAGAGGGTCTCCTAGGAGACAACTTTGGAAAGGCAAAGTCTCGCAAGGGATTTGATCATAAGTATGATGAGAGTAATGCAGAGGAGCATATACCTCATTACGAGCGCTTTGATAAAGAAAAGCTGTTACTGTCAGTTGAAGATGATAGTGCCAAGACTATCAGATTGTTGCAACACTCTTTAGAAAAGCTCGTGGACGAGAACGAAATGGTCACATCTGGACTAACTTTTGATTACAGTTCTGTTTATACTATTTGACTCTCATTCTGATTGAGTGATATCATCGGATGTTTGTAGAGGACAACGGTTAGAGCTACGACGCGATTCACCATCTTCGTAGTAATAGCTGATGCATTGCTTTCACGATTGTGCAGCTTGAGAAAGAGAACATGAGCCTGCAGATGGAGCTTTTGGCCTGCGCGCGACTTCTCCAGGATTCATCAAAAGTTGGTGATCATACCAGAAAAATGGAAGGTGATTACAAGAATGGTTTACTGCTAGTGGTCGTGAATCCTTAGTAGCACAGCTGGAGAATGACTTAATGTCTGGATAATTATCTTCTGTTTGCTTTGTTTTCATTCTAAAATTGCATGCACCACTGAGAAGATAGAATCAGACAAGTGCAAAAGACTAGTTTAGTTAGAATGATTTCAGATGTGTTTTACACTATCTTGGAGTCATGATCGGAGTCATGTCAGGAATCTGTTTTTCTACTTGTTTGCTCTTGCATGCTATGCCTGACACTGACATTAGGATTGAAGCAGATTCAAAGTGTTCCGATCTCACAGAGTCAACGATCATCTCTTCGGTCCACGGTGGATTCCATGCCCTTCTGAAATCAGCCACCGATTGCTGCTTGTTGAAAGTCGCCTCTATGGCCGATACAGTATCCCTCGCATCCTTCTGGAGACCCTTAGTTACCCAGGTTTAGCTTGATCCTGGTTGATTACAATCAACAACGTTGTTGATTGTCTCCAAGGTTTCCCTGTAGGGATATATAATGAAATTCTCTGTGTGAAAGGCCTAAATCTACAAGACGGAGGGAAATTAATATTGTGTCACAGGGAAATGTGAGACAGGGAAAAATCACTAAGGGAAAATGGGAAGAAGAAATTCCTTCAAGAAAATGTAAAGAAATATCAATAAACTTGTGAGCATTTTAGTTTAGTGAAAATCACTTAGAATTCTTGTAGGGAAAAATTCATGTATTTTAGTATGTGCATAACATGAATTTGGCATATGAAATTGTGAAACTCACAGGGAAAACAAACCATATTATTGTGTAGTAAAAATCATGAAGAACTCTTGTAGGAAAAAATCAACATATTCTAGTATGTGGATAAAATCAGCTTTGCACATAAAATCCTGAAGCTCACGGGGAAACAATACTTATTTTTGTAAGTAAAACCTATTACATTCCAGCATAGGAAAAATGAATACATTCATGCACATATAAAAAAAAAAAAAAAAAACATTGAGGAATTCAAAATCGATTTCCAAATTATATTGTTTACATAAACATTCAAAGGAGTATTTTACAATTTCCCACTTAAGTTTGTAAAGGGGGTATTTCGAAAACAAAAATACACCAAAAGCAACTTCAAAGTACTACAACAAACAAAGTATCACTACAACTTCATTGACTACAAACCTCCAAACATGTACTCCAACTACAATCTACTTCCCTCAAACTCAAACTTCACTCTCAGTAGCTCATTTTGTAACTTCTCATAGGTCTTTGAGTCTCAACTTGTCATTGTTTAGAGCTCCTTTCACTAGCTTAGCAAGACATCCGAAATGATCAACAACCAAAAACAATGATTAGCACATGCAATGAGACAAGATCATTGTAACAACATGAAGGTGGTGCAACATCTGCCTTCCATTTACCATAAACAATATGTTGTCCAACACAAAGCTTATATATAAATTTTAGAATGTCAAAAACAACCTTACTCAACGGATTGCTTACCAAAACTACTTGGGTTCAACATAAATTGCCTTAGTATCATTTTTGAGTCTCCCAAAATCAACTAAAGGCCAAACTCATGAATTGGTGATACCTTGTAAAAACTCAAACAGATGCCTTACAAGCTCCTATTTTTGAAAATTCAAAACAGAACATGCAAAGGCACAAAAAATATGAAACAACTTAAGTTCAATGAAATTTCCTCTTGTGTTTCATTTCATAAACTAATTAATTGTAATTTTTTTTGTTCGTAGGCCTAATGCCCCCAAGTAAACAATAGTCACTTACAAGTATCCTTCAAGAACCCCCATCCAACTATAAAAAATATAGGAAATGACTCGGGAGATATCCCTAGTTGCTAGTGAGACACCCCCTCTAGCCCAACCTATTAAATTTGAGATGATTATTACATTAAAATATGAAATAAAATCAAAACAATATTTTAGCGCACATTTACATTTGCAAGCATTGCAAACATAAAAAATATGTCTCCTTTGTGACATGGCTAAGAGTTAAAACTAGTCATTCCCTTTGTTTGTAAGTTTAACTCTTGACCATGTCACAAATGAGACATATTTGTTGTGTGTTTGCAACACTTGTAGATGTAGATCTGCGCTAAAATACTGTTTTGATTTTATTTCATATATCAATGTAATAATAATCTCAAATTTAATAGGTTGGACTGTAGGGGGTGTCTCCCTAGCAACTGGGGGGTGTCTCCCTAGTTGTTCCCAAAATTGAGTCTTGGACAAGAAGTTGTAGTCCTTTAAAAAAAAATTCTCACGCAATCAATAATTCACCAAATCTAAAAATAATTACATATTTGAAAGCTTAGAAAAAGGAGCAAATTCTATTAAAGTTTGATGTAAATCTAATTAAAAGAAGTGTTAGAAAAAAAACATTTGAAAAAAAAATCCAATTATGATTTAAAGGCTTTTCAAATCACTACAAGTTTGTCAACAATTTACCACATTTATATTCTCAATCTATTCACCTCAATGTATAAAAGGCTTGCTTGATTTGAGAAAATTTCAAGTTCTTAACCCCTAAAGGACTGTTGTCCCTTTGGAGGACAATGGAGATTTTGGGCATGTACCTATGGCTAAACTACTTTTTGTAATTTTCTGAAACTTTTATGGAAGATGGGGAATTCAAAGATCTATGTAAGCATCTAATTTTTTCCTCATTCTGACATTTGACAAAGAAGTTATGCAAGAATTTTTGCTGCTTGAGGGTGGGAGGGCAATCTAGGCAGCCCAAAAACTTCTTTAAAATTTCCATTTTTCTAAAATTAAAATTTTATAATTGGTTCTTTAGATTTTTTTACACACGGGAAGCTTTGAATCATTCTATTTCAATCAATGAGATGAAAGTTATGAGATGTTTTAGTTTGTGGGCAATTATGAATTCTATATTCTAAAATAAACTTTGAAGTTCTTTATTTTCCACAATTTTTAACATTTTGGAAAAAAAAACTAAACCTAAGGAAGTAGATTGTTTATCACAACATTGTAACTATTGGGATTTGCAATTTTCATTTCAATAATAAATTCTTAACAATTTAGTGATTTGACTCATTCTCTACTTCTTTCTTACTTGCTATTTATTTCCCATGTGTTGCATAGTTCCAATTGATTTGAAAATTCTCCCACACGTGCCTAACTTGGTCCTCTACATGGAAAAAATAAACCCCAACTTTGTGTAGAGTAATTTTTTTCATGTAAGAGTGGTCAAAGGCTTCTAAATTTTTTGGATAGCACAGAAAAAAACCTTAATTTTCACTTCAGATGTAAATATCTCCATCATCTCTATCTAGAATGATTTGATTTTTTTCCCAGAAGTACCTCTTCTAGTCTAAGGCAAGATCCTATGGTTGGATTTCCCAAAAAAGAAAAAAGAACCTACCTTCTTACTCATCTCCTAGAAGTAACAATTTTTAGTGATTTTGACAAAAAAAAAGGCTTAGTCCTTTAGGGGCAATACCACAAAGATGTTGATGATGTTGATGATGTTGATAAAAGTGAATAAATATGGCATACTCATTTGTGCTAAATTACATTTGACATGGATTAAAATCATGAAATAAGAATAATCTACTTTTCAAATTCTAGTACATTTTGTCCCCTTGAGTTGACTTTTCAAATATGTAATCACTTTAGAATTTGTTGAAAAATTAAATGTGTGGGAGGGGTTTTATAAAGGACTACGACCTAAAGTCCAAGACTCTAAACTAGTAACCTGTCTATGAAAATTTTGCAAATGTCCACAATAACTTGATTTCAACAAGTCAGATTCGATGAAAGACAAACATGTGACCAAAAATAGTTTCAAACCTGGAATGTTTATTGAGAAAGAGTAATGAACAATGTAAAGTACAATAATACGGACTAAATAAACCTGGGAATCTTTTTGCAAGAGGGGGTTAAATTATTCTAGAGCTTGCACCAGTCTGGGTGGCCACTTGCGAGTTTTTGCACCTACTCTCGGTCCTTGTGTTTTCCATCCTTAAAAAAATAGAAAAATAAAAAAATAAACCCCACGGACCCTAAACCCATGGCCAACCCAAGGCTTAGATCAAGGAAAGTGCACTGTGTGTAGTGAACAGCTTGTGGCATGTGTTCACGAGAGATAATATTCTCCTCAAAAGAAGAAAAAGATAATAGTGTATGCTGCCCTCACAAAAAAGGTAGCGCGGGACCTTGTACATCTCTTTACAAATTGGTGTTGAGAGCAGCTAATTTTGGCATTCAGTGATATGGCACATCTTTCTAACCACTTTCAAGAAAAAAATTTGAAAAAAAAATATTTTTCCACCCTCGAGGTGTTTTTCTAGCATGAAAAGGACAATTTTTGTCCTCTTGGACATTTAGGGGTTAATTATCAGACTAGACATATTAATCTCCATAAGCACTTGGTATTAAAACATATAGCAACCCTAATCTAGCATACATAAAACACTCATGTAATAATTTTCAATACCTCTTTCTCTAATGTCACATCTTCAATTCGAATGTGACCACATAAGAAATGGATACAATCAATTTAAATCTCCTTTGATCACGCTGTATTATGCACTTACTTTATATTCCTGTTGTCATATGTAAAGAGAGGTAATTGACTAAAGTCACACCTAAAATTGCTGAAGCCATAACCCAAGGTGTGCTTTGAGCATGAAATCTGAAATTTTGATGTTGATTTATTATTTGTGCTAAAAGATTTGTTTCATTTCTATCAATCTAGGGCTATATCCACAAACTATCATTTGAGGGCTATATCCACAACATTTGAAGGTATTTGAAAATGTAGGAATTTGAAATTATATGAAGCAAAAATACATCAAAATTTTTGCAATGATGCAATAAAGGTTCAATTTTTTTTAATGTTTGTTCTTTCTTTTAATGAGGTGGAAATGCCATGATTAAGAAATGATGGACCACTTGGATGAAGAAATTTAGCTTTAAATCCTCAAATTCCGAGTATGTGGCTTTAAAAATTCCATACACATCTATAAATCTATAAATATATATATATATATGTATGTATATATAAGTAAATAAATAAATAAAAACAAGTGTAGAGAAGGATTTTAGGTCACCTTACTCTTGCAACCCAAGTACCTCTTTAACTTCTAAATGTATGAAGCACCAAATTTTGGTGTCAACAATACTTTGAACTGTTTGAAGTCCAAAAAACCTAACAAAGTTGCTATTTTTAGTAGTTTATACTTTTGAATTGTTTTCTTTGAACTCTAGTTTTAGCATCAAAATTTTGATTTGAAATTTTTTTATTATGATTTTTCTTTTTAAAAATTTGTGCAAGGGTCTTGACTTTTTGTAGTGTTCAAAGTTATTGGAAATGAGCCTCAAATACACTAGATCTCGGAGAAAAATTTACACTAGAAATTCATTTTAAAAATTGTAAAAGAGATTTTGAAAAGCAATAAATTGATTAGAGTTATGTATGATATGTTCTTTAATTTCGTATTTTTTTGGTGACCAACTTTTTAGATTTGACTTGTGAAAAGAGGATTGAAAGACCCTCAATTGTTTTTGCAGTTTCAACACCCTCTTGATTAAACATTATAATCTTTCAATCCATAAGTGATGTTATTGTATTTACTTTTCTTATGTAATCTCTCACATAATTAGTTTGAATTTGTACGGTTACAATTTAAAAATAAGTGATACAACTTATCAAAATGTTTGTTTTCTATTCATTTTAGGGAAATGTTTACAAACTAAAAAAAGGCCTCAGGCATTTAGGGCGGTTAACACACAATAGAGTTAAGTGCCACATCATTGTAATGTGCATATTGCACAACTGATATTACAAAGGTTTGGGTATATTGCAAAACATAGCCAACTATAATTTGGATGAATGTGGATTATCTCAACTTGCCCCCCATTAGTCTCCGCCTCAACTGTGAGGCCGTCCAAGTAGAGTGACACAGCCAATGCATGCTGCCTTGACATGTAGAAATTGCAAAATCAAAAAAAAAAGCATGTAGTCACGGTAAAAGATAGATTTTGCTTGGACAAAATGCCAACTACATACCTATTTTAGTTCAAGTTTGGTGCCTAAATTAATCCTTCATCTGGTAAATTGCTATGCTTCTCTAAAATAGTGAAATTCAGAAACAGCAAACAAGTTTTGTAGTGTAAAATTATTTGTCAACTTAGGATTTCCTATTCCCAAGCCCAACAAGGAATTAGGCCTGAAGTTGACATATTGGACATCTACCTAATTTTGAAGGGGCTATCCACAAAAAAATTTACTATTATTTCTTCAATAGACAAGTGAAGAAGTGAATCAAGGCTGCATGCAAACAAGAAAAAAATAAACAAAAGTATCCAAGTGCGCACTATTATTTTTAGGATCTACGTTACTAATGTAAATGATTGCCATCTCAATGTTGGCACATTTAGTATTTCTTTATCAGAATATGGTAAGATTTTGGTAGGGTTTCTAGTGCAAGTGTTATACTTGAAAAAACAATCATACCAAAACACTCAAAGCTATTTTAAAACTGCAATTGTAGTCATCAATACGGCCTTAGGGCTCAAAGTTTGGCTACACCTTAAAAAATACATGAGGTTTGAATTACAATCTAAACCACAAGAAATACATGTAGCCCATGCCCCCCTAAATTGACTAGTGCAAAGTTGAGCAAACACTAACATTTTGCCTTCAACAAACTAAGGGGAGCAAAATAATTGACAAAACACAACATTTTAACATACCTCAAGATATTTTGGAGCAGTCATTTGAATAGTCTAAACGCTTTCTTCTCTTTGCCAATTTGGTATAGAATCTGACAAAATGCCAAAAGGAGAAAGAAAAAAAAAGGATGTAAATCTCAATAGAAAGTAACGGTTTCAGTAATTGAAGAAAACTCAAATTTGAGAGAGAGAGGCAAAGGAATGCAAAGTCTCACCAATGCATAGTTAGCAACTGCAAAAGAAAAGTTTGGAGCAAGTTCAACATCTCAACGGTAGTTGGTCAATAATTTGTCCCATTCAGCTGCATGTAGAATACATCATATTAGCAAATTTGGTACATTCTTTGTTGTCACTAGCAACACAAGCTTTGTAGGGTTGTAAGGCTTAAATTAAATTGCATTTAAACATATACCTTGAGAATAATATGCAAAAACAAGATTGAACATTGCAATCTCTCTATACTTGGAGTTTGGGACACACCAAAGGACCATTTGTCACTCCTCAAATTGAACTTACCAAAAGAGGCATACTTGGTAACGGCATAACTGCCTTCATTCAAAGTCCATGCTTGAAAATATCCATGACAACAATTGCAGTATTTCAATAAACATCATATCCTAGCATGGTTATTCATATTAAAGAGACTCTTCTCCTAAAATTGTTGAAGGATAAGGATTTATCTTGACTTTAATGTCAAATTCTAGCCCTCCTCATAAGCATCTTCTTGGTCCAAAATAGCCTACCACTTAGAATCCCTTCATATCAACATTATCACAACCAATCTTTGAAAAAACCCATCATCCAAAAAAAAATTGGACAACAATTCATTTCTTATTTTGTTCATTGACTAGACTCTTTATCAATTTATAGGGCAATAATTTGAATAGAAATCAAAGTGTGAAAATGGTCTTCAACTTTTCCATTAAACATTTGCATATAGAATCAATTACACCATATAGAAAACTAATCACAAAAGTGCCATTATCATGCAACAATAACCCCAAGTTTCTTGTGGCATGATATAAAAAGCTTTGATAGGATCTGGATAGGATCTCTACAAAATCATCATAAATTACAAGAGACTACACTTTGGGTTGCATTTTGAGGAAGGTTTGAAGGATGTGCAAGCATTGCCATCAAAATTCTTCACAAACTAGCAACAAATTGCACCCATCATGACAAATAAATGATAGGATTGCTTAGTGAAATTAAAAAGTTCATGATTGCAAATATGATTTCTTCTACTGCATAATAATGAATATATGATAACAACCTAAAATATTTAGCATTGATCAAAAGAACATTTAAAAAAATATTCAATAAGCAAAATTCAAATCCTAGTATTCTAGTATATAAAAAGCATTTTTCTTGCCACTACTCACCTTTTGTTTCTTTTTCTTGGTAATTTATAGTGGCACCTATATGAAGCCCAAATTGTAAGTGTCATTACACATAGCTTCAAAAGTCCAAGTACAAAGGATAGCCGCATGTCCATGCAAAATCATAAATACAAAAATTAGAACAATCATTGATGTGGTTTTGTGTACACAATATAAGGACAAAAATGCATAGAAATTTAGATATATTATGACAATACATAAATTTAGATCTAAATCAAATTTGTAGATTCAACAACTTTATTTTATCAACTATATGCAAAATAAGTTCACATATGCAAGGAGCTGTTTGCAAATAATTATTAAGTTCAAATTTCTAATAAAGCATCAAACATATTAAAACATTAAAAAAATTATAAGTCACAACAAATAATTCATATACTTAGATTTCCATAACAAAATAGTTAAAAAAAAAACTACTTTATGACATGAATTTCTTCCTATAATGTTTAACCTCAATTGCGTAATGTATGATATCTTGCATTTTCCAACGTAAAGTAACTCCTTCCAAGAAAACTAAATTCACCAACTTTGGCTTCCTTTTCTTCACAAATTTGGTAAGTTTGTCCATCAAATCTTCATCTTGTCAAATTGAACAATGCTGCAAAAAATCACTCACCAAAGGATTGTCCATTTGAGAAAACCAATGGGGGACATCTTTGTGATTCAAAAGCATGCTGTCTTGTGTAGAATTAAAAAAAAAAAAAAAAAAAAAACTCTTCCCCTACAATCTATTAGCCTCCAAATTTCTAGGTTTAGGATGAAAAAGATGTTTATAAGTAAGAAGAGTTTTTGAAATTACAAATACACCTTCAACACCTTCATGTACTATATGATTATTTATTGTTGTTCCTACTTCAAAACCCAACTATTATTTTCCACAATGTTCACAAAATAACAACCCAAAACTTTCTAACTTCATTTCACAACTACAAAAAAAAACCTTTAAAACCTCATGAATTCTCCTCCTCCACTACATAATTTTTAATTTCTAAATCCTTAGCCATCACTTGATAAAAGAAATCTACAATAATACAAGAACAAAGCATTATTAAAAATTTGTAAATATAACAAAAATTTCATAAATAGAAGAATAAGAAAATTCAAAAATCAATCAAATAACAAAAATAAATTTATAGCTATGAATTTCAATTATATTTTATATATACCTATAGTGTTGAATCAAGATTTTTTGACGCCCTTCATAAATTCAATCCTCATTTTGTCACTCACATCTTCCAAGCACTCAATCTCTAATGTAAACCTCTTTTCCTTCAATGTTTTCTTCTTTGATACCCTTCTTCTTCTTTTTTTCATATCATTCTAACCATTTTGTCTACCATTTCTTCCTCAAATACAACATCCTCTCCCTCTTGTCTCTTTGATTTTCCTTTTTTCACAAATACTACAAACTCTCTCTTGTTCCTTTCAAAAATATATATGTAATTTTTTTTTTTTTTTCTTTTTTCTTTTTTCTTCTGTAGTACCAAGGTTAGAAATCCCCATCTAAAGAAGCACACTTGAATTTTTCCTAATGTTAGCTGCTTGAATCTCTTCATGTTCTGTCAAACAATCTTTGCCTCTCTCTTGAACCAAAAAATGCAATTTTTCCTTTGTCAGGTCTTTTACCATTGATCTAAACAAGAGGAGCTCTTCCTTTGTTCATTACCTTCCCCTATTTCATTGGCACTCTAGGTCTTCATATGACGGTTGAGTTGACATTTGTATTTTCAGTGCCTGATTGAAGTTTGTAAATGCTTTTTAATTTTGCATTTTCATGTGAAGAAGCAATGACGTTGTTTTTTTCATCTCCAATAAAAGTCTCCTTACAATAACTTACCTACATTGTATAGAAGAAAAACAATTAAAATAAACACACTAAAAGAAACAAAAAACTCCATTTTTCAACCCAAAAAATCAACACATCAAAAAGAAAACTTACCGTACACTTCATGTTATTGCTCTACACTACCCGCTTACAAGCAATGATAATGATGAAAACAAATTCTAGAAAATCAAAAATTCTCAAGGTGAGCATGAGAAGCTCACATGTTAATTGAGCCTTGTTAATACTCAAAATTCACAAAAGTAACGTCTACATAACAATGACAAATATATGCACTTTGTTTCCCAATCTACTAGCAAAGAGAATGTCTCCCTTTCAAAAGAAAGAGACCCAATGTTTTAAAGGGGCAACAGAGATAAACAATTTAGGTATGAATTATGAAGCATCTTCCATCAAAACACTAATTTGTTCTCAAATACCCCAAAAATTCATAAAGCAGAGCTTACAAGTCATGCATTTCAAAAATTACAAAAACACCTCATGTTTGTGTCCTCAAGACACTCTCTCAACTAGAATATTTGACAGTTGGAAGTACTTACAGAGAATAAAAAAAACTTAGCATCAGGCAGTTCCATACCTTTTCACAATGACAAATGTAGAGAAGAAAATTGTTTATCACACAATATTTTCTAGAAACTAAATCGCATCATGAGTATTACGCATTGTACATGATTGAAATGAGTGCAAACTAAGTATTTCAGTGCATAAATTCAAACTTGAAATCTTTGAAGCTTACAAAATTCAAAAAATTTACCAAGAATGATTGACAAGAAAGGACTCTCACTCAAAACTTTGCACCACAACGCAGCGTAGTTGCATGCAATTCTTAGGTAAATTGGGTATGTTGCGGGCAAATCTTGGATGGACTAAGGTTTTTTTTCTGTATTTTTGCTAATTAATACAGCAACACGCACATCACAATGCAAGCTAGTAACAATTTTTTTGATGAAACTAGATAGAATTTACAATATGTTCAATCTCATCCGTAGGATTTATTACTGTTAGTAACTTTCATCCAAAATCTAGGAAATATGGTAGTAACTTTTAAAATAATTTGGCAATTCATCCATTGAACATTTTTATTAAAATTATTAATTTCAGTACAAAATATTATAGGCTTGGGGGGCACAATTTCAAAGTAGCCTATTACTATTTCAACTCTTATTTTCTCCACCTCATCACTTGCTATGGAATCAAGATATCCATGCAAGGCATGTAAGATGTATGAAACATAAATATTGGAGGAATTAAGCAGAACTAGAAAAAGAAATTTGTGGTGTTTAAAATAAAACAATTTCAAATCATCAAGAAATCCTTGTACCATAGCCTTTAGTAATGAAGAAGATTGCATGTTCTCACTCATCAAAATGGGAAGTAGAATTGATGCCTTCTGTTTTTCAAAATTTGAGTAAACCATATTTCTTATCCTTCTCTTAGCATTAGTCTCCGCATTCTTCTCATTCTTTTTTTCACTTCTTGCTTGTCTTGCTTCTTTGGCACTTTCATCACGTTCCCAAGTCTTCTTCCTTTTAGGAGCCATGATAGCTTAAATGAAAACCTAAGAATCAAAAAACATAATACCAAATATTGAAACAAATATAAAATTACTCCAATTGTTCTCAAAAACACATTATTTTAAAATTCAACAAGTGAATTTCACCAAAATCTAATAACATTAATTTCAAATATCTCAATATCCCAACTCCAAATAAATATGTAATCACAAGTTACATGGTGCCTACACCATAAACTCATACTAATTGAACACTTAAAATCATTTTTGCATTCCAAAATTCAAATTTCAAAATCTTGATAAAGAAAAACTCTTTAGTTTCAAGCAATTTTTGCATGCACTTCATCCCTTGTTTGTGTTTTAATCTTTACTAGCTTGTTATCTTTTAACATTTGATTAAAAAACTTGACTATATTGCCTAATGATATATAGTCATTTCAAACTGTGATGCCCATATACATTGAATGATATTATTTAGGATTGTTATCTAATCTAAAAAATTTACAATTTTTACAACTATTATTTTTTGTTGCATATATTTTTTCAGATATATATTATAATTTAAAATATGTATGTCAATTTAATACTCATGGATCCTATTGCTAATAACTAATAAGTACATTAAATGCCTTGTTTGAAAACCTTCATGTCTTCAAAATCAAAAAAACGCATTATGTATTACATGCCTTATTATCAAGTCCTATGCAAAACACATGATCATAGGCTTTAATAATCTTTAAGCGTATTTTTTAATAGTAGGTGTTTTTTTATACAATAACCTTTTTCAAACAAAATTGCACATATTGTAGAAGTAGTGAGCAAATACCCACTTTTGAGGGACAAATAACATGAATTGTAGCAAATACAAATGCTCTTTCCAAATCATAGTTTACTCAATGCAATTACCTCAAGCTCATTGTACCACACTAAGATCTAAGGACAAATTTCTTTTTTTCAACATATTGGTCAAAGTTAATATTTAATTTTTGTAAACTAGCTCAAAAAAAGAGTTAGTTGTGTTTTGATTCTAGGAATATTGAATATATTATGAAAATTTCCTAGAGAAATTTTTCAATTGAAAACACTAAATTAAAAATCTATACTAGCACAACATCAAGAAAGCATACATATAAAATACAGCAATCAACCACTTTTGGATAAACAACTAAGAAATTTTAGTTTCTAAATTACCATTGCTTTTAGCAACAATTGATCACTTCAATTTGATATGATTTTAGATAAAGTTTCATTGTTTTTGCAAAAAAGATTATGTAAAAGAAAATATAAAAAGAATGCTACTTTTATTGAATCCATGAGTATTAGTCATTTATTTTCACAAGCGGATAATATGCTCATTAAATGTTTTATTAGTTTTTCAATGCTTTTGATAATATTTTTGTTGTTTAATTTGTTATTTTAGTATTAATGATTTAAATTTTAATAATCTATGTTATATTAGATTTAGTACATCATAAAAATTGTATATACTTTTGTAAATAATAATGTTATTTCATTGGCCATTTGGGTTACCAAAAAAACTAGGGGTTTTTTTTTGGATGTTTTAAATATGTGACTAGATCAACTGAAAAAGAGATAAACATTCCAACTTCTTACAATCAACTAGTAGAGGATTATAAAAAGAATAGCATGTTAAAATCTATTTAGTACAGGCTTTGTACTGGAAGTATTGACAAACATTATTTTGCATGTTTATTGAGTCTTAGTAATAAAGATATTTATGAAAGACCATTTGTAGTGAAGTATGATCGTGAGAATGATCCTAAATTACAAAAGAATTGCAAAATATGCAGGAAAAGTGTTTTGTTTGTCATGCTTTACAAAAACACTATTTTTTAATAAATTATTTACTAATAGCAAGGAAGTTAGAGCAGCTCTGCAATAGTAGAAAGAAATGTCATGAATTCTTAGAGCATTGGAGAAATGAAAGCAAATGGCAAGGTGTAAGTTCTAATAAATTTGAGATGGTTCAAAATTCAAAAATTGTCAAGCCTTTTGAGATCCCAATTGACAATGGGAAATGCTAGTGAAATGTAATTATACAGACTATGGAAAAGTATTTTGTGCATTTTTTACATCATGAGATGAACTATTAAGAGGATGGAATGCCACTACTGAGGAGTCAGGAGTATGTATTTGATGGTTCAACTTGTTCTACAATTATTATATCCAAAAAATATTTTGTTCAAGTAAGTACAAGTTAATTTTTTGGGAAATACTCTTAATTATGTAATTTTTGAATTTATCTTATTTTATATTATATGAAAAATGAGCTTATTAACTTTGTGTCTACTATAGATGCGTTTAAGAAAATCCAAGGAATTTTTCATTAGCAAGTCATTAAGATGGTTTTTTAACGGCAACACCAAAGTTTAGACATTTGTGTAGTTGAAATAGAGATTTTGAATGGAGAAAAAGACAATGTTGTGGGACATGTTCCATTAATTTTTATACTTGCATCATCAAAACAAATTATCAATGTGCAAGGATAGTGAAAATTGTATTCTAACAACATTCCTTGAGCCGTTGATTCAAAATTTGAATCACTTTTCATTGAAGGTTTTGTTGTAGAATAGAATTATCCTAATAATCTCATCTCTTCAAATTTATCAACAATAGGAGATGGAAAATCAAAATTGCATGGTCCAATGTTTATGCTTTGGACTAGAGATTACTCAACTCAAACAAAAATGGGAGGATTAAAAAATAAATGTTATAATACTTGCAAGAGATATATAATGGTACAAAGTTTATATGGAAAAATGTTGTGTATCCTAATAATAGAAGACAAGCATATTATCTACCACCATTGCAAATTAGGAAGGATTTAATATCCGAGGTAAGTAAAAAAAATTAATATTATAAGGTGAATTACTACATCCATGCTGATTTTTTTTAATCCTTTTTTTCTTTAAATGCATTTTTTAATGTTTTATTTGTATTGAACTATTGTAGGTACACAACTTAGAAGCAACAAATGCAATAACTTTGTGTTAATGATATCTCAGAATTGTGGCATTTATATTATTTATATGGATCTAATCTATCCTTGGATTTCATTTATTATGTGATGCATATTTTGCCTTTACACATCTTCAAAAATTATATTTTGAAACTAAAACAAGATTATTGCTCTAGAATTGCTCTTCTTGAAAAAGCTTTAGTAGAAGTTAGTAGTCATAGACCCAAGAATTTGGGTACAAAGTGGCCAAATGGTATTATAGACAAGTTTGTGTATTGGAAAGCGGAAGAAATTATTCTTTTCATAAAATGGTGTTTACTTTATGTGCTAGACTAAATGGGTTATCAAAAATCAGATGAATTATGCATTTGATGGCATCTTTTTGTTGAGATTTCTTGATTATTCTTTAGTCACACTCTTCAAATTATGGAGGGACTATAGAATCTACAATTGTTGATAGAGAATTTTTGGTTGCATATCGCATCAGGTGAGATGAACTATATGGATCAAATAGCTCTATAGTAGAACATGTAGTAGGTACAATTTTTTGTTTATTTTCAATAACTTTATTACGTGGTTTATGATATGAGAATGTATTAAATTTTGTAAAATAATTTTAAAGATTAATGTGGTTTTTGTTTTGTGTTGTAGGAAACGGTGAGCTCCTCAATGATGTTTCAAGGCATGGATAGCATGATGTTTTTTGAGGTTTTCAATATGAAAGGAATGTGTCAAGCTATGTGAACATTAACACAAACATGAAGGTCTAAAGAACAAATTGACGTATGGAGCTTACCATGCAAGAACATCTTATACTTCTTTGTATAAGCAAAAGCATTAGGATTCAAATTTATTATATCCACCACAAAGAGCAATTAACTTATTGCATGCTAGATTGATGACCTCTAATAGAAGGCAAAGATTTGAAGGTTTTATTTATTTATTTATTTATTTACATTATTTATAAGTAGTGTAAATTTATTTTATCTCATATTCTTACTAAAGCATGTATATTTAAAGGATGTATTCAATTTTTCAATTTTGGATTGATTTGACAGGTACTCATTTGATAAAATGCCTTGCAAATCACTTGAATGGATGTTTTATAATTTCATCAAGAGATTTTGCAATGAAATTGTGAAATTTCCAACATATGATATCTACTTGTGCATGTAAGGAGGTTTTAAAAAAGAAGGGTGTAAATGTGGGGTGAAAAGGCGGAAATAAGAATAGTATATCAAGGACGGTGAAAATATATTTGATGGAACAATGGAAGGAGCAAGGGCTTTTAACAAAGAACACAACGTTTGAATCTAAGGATGAAGTGAAGACATTATTTTTTCTAATACATGAGGGAACAAAGTACATGCTCAATGACTTGGTGGTTGTGAAACTTGATGGGTTAGAGGATACAAAAACAAAGGATTTAGAATACTAGACTTAGAAAAGAAAAATAATGTCAATTTTATGCATGAATTTCTTGGAGTCTATGAGATCCTTTTTAGAGCTGAATACTATGAATGATTGCCGATATCAAAAGAGAGTATTGAGGCAATGCAGTCAAACCTATCATTCATGAAGGTAATTAAATCAAAACCAAGACAATAGCTTGAAGACAACATTAGGTCAATGAAGACATTACTACACAAGTTAATGGTACATCTAATGCTAAATAGAAAGGATATTTTTATAGCTTATGAATTATATGATTTAAGTCTTAGGTATCATATGCTATCTGACGGCCGTAGATCAATATTACCACTATAGCCGGAAGTGGGAAAATTATATTGGTTTGAAAAAATTGAAGGATCAGGACACTATAAAATATATCATTGCCTACACATTTACAAGCTAATGATGAAAATAAAAAAATAGAAGATGATTTGCATCATCCTTTTGTTGGATTGGTTTATTTGAATGTATTTAAGAAAATTAGGGGGAAACAAAGTGAATCTACAGAATTTATGAAGGCATCACCATATATTCTTGGAGATGTCATGAAAATTTTGTGGTTTCAAATTATCTTGTCACTAAGTTTTCAAAAGGAATTCCCATTGCATGGAAAGGTGTGTAGACTGTAGAGTAGCCTATCTTGTTAGAATTGCAAAGGTGGTTCTTTATATATAAAGTTATTGACTATGTTTTTTATATAAAGATTTAATTTTTTTTCCTTTTGTAACTAAAATTTAATCTAGTGAGGGGTTTGATGAGAAGTTAGCTTTGATGAAAGGAATTGTTTTTTTAAGTATATGAAAATAAATTGTTTTTCTATGAATGTATTTATCTCACTTTCAAATGTTGAATAGATTGCAATGTAAAAATTTGAGTAAGTCTTCAACTTGTATCTATGTGGTAGTATTTTGAAGATTGGATAAACGATATCAAAAAGGTCCATGTGATTTTAGGAGTATGACTAACAGATGGTGCTTGCAACACTATGTTGCTACCCATTCACCATTAGTATTTTATTAGGATTTTCATATGTTAAATCAAATGCAAAGTAAAATATTCAATAAGTCTTCAAATTGTATCTACGTAATAATACCACAAAGAGTGGAGATATGATATTACAAAAGTTGGGATGTGATATTACAAAGGCCATTGTGATTTTAATAGTATGATGAATCACAGAGACTGAAGATTTGATATTACACATGTTAGATGTAATATTTTAAAGGTCATTGTGATTTTAGTAGTATAATATTGCAAAGACTGGATATGTGATATTACAAAGAGTAAGATGTGATATTACAGAGGGCCTTGTGATTTTAGTATTATGATTGTCAAATAGCAAATAGGATTGGGTGGATAATAGAAAATAATTTACAAATAGGTAGATAATGGAAAAATCAACAAGTAGGTAGGCAAAATTATGCAGGTCATGGACAAATTTAACAAAATGCAAACAAGATTAGGCAAATGATAGATAGAATTGGCAAATGGCTGCAGTTTTACCCTCTTAAGATAAAGAACTTACCACATTGATATCATAGGACTTCCACAAAGGGCTAGACATGGATAATGCTTCAACATGAGCATCCATTAAACTTTGGATTTTTTGACAACCTTGTAGCGCAAAATTTGTTGACGCACTTTCAATGGAACCTCTGATATTTAAGATATGGAATAAAACCCGTCTTTTATGAAACAAAACCCATTCTTTATGAAAAATGTCTAGTCAATTTTTTCCTTTTTTGGCTAAATATCTTCTAAAGGTGCTAACAATTTTTTTGCTAGAACTACAAGCTTAAGTAGAATTTCAAGACAAGAATGCATTTTTTTTGCCAAATTTCATCAAAACTTTGTTATAAGTTAGTATAAATATTGCAACCTCTAAAATAATAGAAGTACACAACCTATTTTTATTTTGTGTAACACATTAGTAATCCTAACTTGCATTAATTTAAATGATAAATAAATCTACAAGGAGTACTAATGAATTAGTTTATAACATTTTAGATAGATTCAACCTTTTGTGAGCTATAGGATCAAATATTATCTTGAATGGTGTGATTCAAGTGGCCAAAATTTCAAGAAGATTTGGGAGGATGTGTTAGTGAAGGATGCCACATTACAAAAGGTGCAACACCAAATGGCTACCTAACTTCAAGGGCAACAACAGATTATGGCCAAATCCTATTTGTAAATAAAGACATGTTGCAAGCTAGACCTTCACACTATTTAGACATATGCCATCCAAAATTAATGTGAAGGGATCTTACTCAATTTAGTCTTGCACCAAATGAATGAGCTTACAATCTACCGAATTATTATCTCTAACCAAATACCTATAAGTGAAAACATAAGGCGTTGATTTTTGTTTTCTACCCTACCCCCTTATTTTAATCCCAATGCTATTGCTCCCGTGCTTCATTCATTCTTGCTTTCATTTTTTATTTATAAAGGTTTGTTGTGATTTGTTCTCACTATCATTTCAAAGTTTCGTAACATCGTACTAATCCATGGTGATGGGTAGTCTTTCGTAGTCCAATGATCGGCATTAGAGTCTGTCCGAGAATTGCTGGAACAAATAATGTGTTTCAGCTTATGTTACTTTTGCTTTTGCTCTTTCCCTTCCCGATTCTTCTCTGTCAGTCATGGGAATTGTGTCTCTGAAATTGAGTGATTGGTCGATTCCCCAGCCACGGGCATACCCCCAATATCTCCCCAACTCCTGTGAGCAAAGCTGTTGGTTTTATAGGCAGGTTTCTACTGCCAGGAGTTGCGATCTGTTTCGTGGTTATATTCCTCGTTTTGTGCAACAGTAACACAGACTTGGTCATCACTCTTGACCCTCGTGCCTTCTCATAATGCTGTAGAACTCATCCCGAGTGACTGCACATTCAACAATAAATGAAAGAGGCCATATGTATGTCAGCTGGTTGAGTCTCGAATATCCTGCCGTCTACTTCATCAGATTTTGTGAAGATCACCAGAGTCAGTTCTTTTCCAATCCACGAATTACAGCTCCTGCAAGTTAGACTGCATTAAATCTTAATACAATTCTGTGCTCAGGATTTATTTTTTAAAATTTGAAAAGACACACTTGCAAGTTGACCAGGTTCCTGTTTTGTTACAGCGATTCGATTATGTGCAGAAATCAGTAATAAGAGTGGCTGCATTACCTTCACCATCCCCGTCCTTGTCAACTGCATCCACACCCCATAGCCAAGATGCTCAGTATCTAAAGTTTTGACTACGTAAATACATCAGACATATGATGCAAGATTTACCTAGTGTGGTCGTGTGGAGGCCGGAAATAAAGGTCAAATTAATTAAAATGGAATGTTTTACGTAAGATTGCTGAGCACATCAGATTTGCTCCTCAACTACGAACAGGCCGTGCGTGATATTTTTTACCATTTATTAAAACAAATGCGACGGAGATTAAGCATGGGGGGGGGGGGGGGGGGGGGGCTAGGTGAAAGGAGGGACATGGTAATAATTAAGCAGGCAGTGGCCAGGACAAAGAAGCAAGGACACAGATTGGAGAAGCTTTGCCTTGCTTGGGTAGAACGTTTCTCAAAAGACACCCTAGCCTGGTTGCTTAACAACGTTACGCAAAGTGACATTCAAGTGCCTAACATATGAAAATTATGACTTTCAAGTACCGAGAAATCCAAAAGTTTAAAAACTAATTAGTTGAGCGGTGTTCAGTTCTGCCAACTTTGCTGAAAATCCGCCAGTTAATAAAAACGAGATTGGACGCTTTAGAACCAACTCAGAGCTATCTGAAAGTTGTGTCGGTGATTTTGCTCTAGAGCTTCAAAACAGCTCCAAAACAAAAGTGGTAAGCCTTTTGCGATGATTTCTTAATGCGAAATTTTGAAGCGACTCTAGTTCAAAGGTCACATTCAGAAGATTCCATAAGTAGTGATTCAGAGGACTTACATTCACTGATCATGGCCTCGAGCTGCTCATCTGTAAACACTTCACCGAGGTCCCTAGCCACTCTCCTTATGTTCCTTATCTGCTCATGCTTTACACGCAACATTAGATGCTTTCTAAGGATAAACCAGGAAGTTGGTGCAATGTTCTTCTTGGTGATTATAAGGGTGCTTCGCAAAACTTACTGCAACCCAGTTGTCAACCCTAACTAAGGGCAAATGACATTGGGCTTCTCCTAACTTTAGTCTGACTTGATAAAGTTGTTAACTACTGTTTTACCGTAGAAGATAAATAGTCAACAAGTTTCTCAAGGCCAAAGATAGCATAGAAGAAGTGTGGCAAGGAAGCCCTACTTGATATTACCAAGTGAATTGGACCTTCGGTTCATTGGATGTGTCATAAGGTTTTTAAGTCCAAAGTGTCGTATGTATTGCATGCGATGCCAAATTCATTGTAAGTGTGATCTGGTTTTGCATAAATCAATACCTGTAAACTAAAATTGTAATGCCAATACAAGACCCTAGTTGGCTTATATGCTATAAGTTACTAGATATTTAACGTTCATACTTACCGATATTCTGCCCTTGCCTTCCTCATCAAATACTGCGTACACTTTGCCAATGTCCACCTCTGGGTCTTTCTCCTTGTACTTTCTCATCACTTTCATGACCAGATATATTTGGTTAGTACACGCAAAAATGAAAGCCTTTTGAACAAGATTAGTTGGTGTATCTTCCATTTTTCCCTCTAATGAAATTCTTTGTTTTATTTTTGTAGTTTGCAGATTGTGCTTTAATTTGCCACAGCTTTATTGAATCTTCCTGATTGCATGCTCTTATCATTCCTAATTATTTTTATTATTTCAAAGTTTGTGAAGGCTCACTTATTTGCATAAACTCGTTAGAGCCAATCTCAAAGTTGTCGTCTTTGGAGTACTTTTGCATCAAGGTTAACACTTCCGCCTTCTTCACATCACATTCCAAAGCTCTCATTGCCACCTGCATCCAGATTTCCGCTTTCCTTGATCTTTCGTGTAGACATCAAAAAAGGATTCTCACACAAAAAAGCCCTTAGATTGTGTCAACTCAAACTATCCCAATGGCTGCAAGCAGTCTATGTGAGCCCGTACCATCATACTCTAAAAACAATAACATCACTTCAAACCTCAAGTTACATCAACTAAAGATGACACATGATTAGAAGATATCTTATGGACCCACAGTGAGTAAATTATAGAACATAAATGATTTAGAGCTCTCTTGTGCTTTATGTGGAACATTAAACACCGCCTTGCTAGTTACACAAAGGTCTGGAAAACCCACTGTATTATATTCATAACGCCTTTTATAGTTCAATGTCTGTCCTACAGTTCAAGGAAAATAAAAATGTGCACAACTATGAGAAAAGTAAATGATACCGAGATTTCTAGGGACATCATTCCTTCTCCTATTCTAACTCATTATTATCAACAACTCATCCACTTATACACTTGGTCGACCCTCAATTAACAAGCGGAGGTAGCATAACTCGGCTAAATGTTTATAGCCACTTAGACTTGAATAAAATTTGGGGTTGTCTACGGTTAATATAGTGCTGCACACTCTTGACTTTGGAACTGCATGCATAGCGACGAAATTTTGTTCTCAACATATTGGACTCTTGCACCCAAATTCTCTCCATAATTCTGTACATCTCTCAATAATCACACTTGACCAGTGTTGTCTTCCCCAACATGACAACAAATTGACAAACATGATGTCATAGATACAAGAGCTCCTCCGTCTATCTAGTAAGTCAATTTTAAAGTTGATTTTTAAATAAGGCACTTTCTATTTCCAATCTTGACATATTAACATTTCATTTTATTGAAGTATCTCAATTTACTAAACATTTATTAGATTCTAAATTTTGAGTCGTATTTAAAGTAAATTTTCAAATTATCTTACTTGTTAAACATGGACTTATTAGACAAAAATATCACACATACTTGACATTTGTCATGTGCAACATTGAACGTCAAACATACAACACAACTACCAGACCCCAAAATTTGTCCAACAAGACAACACTGCACTTGACTCTGTAAGCGATGCAATTAGAAACCTCCACCTTCAACAACACACATCAGCAAGGATAGCCACAATGTTTACCTTCAGGTCTCGGTAGCCAAGTCTGCCAACTTTGCGGGTATCAAACAGCTCAAATGCCAGCCTGATCTCATGCTTGTCGGTGTCACTGATGTCAAAAAACTCACTATTTTTCCGAAATGTCCTGGGGCTTGCACTGACATACAATGGCATGGTGTAAGCTCCCAGACGCGAGCCCGTGGGGGTAGGAGGGGCAACTCTTGAGAGAGGTGAAGAAGGTGAAGAAACGGGATTCCATGAACCTCTTCTGCTAAGACCTTGCAGGCCGTGTTGTCTCATGGGTTCCATGTACGCGGTTGGCATTTCATCCAGCATTTTTGAATTCTTCGCAGCACTAAGAACTTTCTGGAGCCCTGTTATACTCACACTTTTTAGTCTTACCGCCTGAGTTCCAACTACTCCCTCTGTCCCATTATAAAGGTCCAAATTACGCATAGTTCTTCTCCCACTAAAAAGCTCCGTTTTGCTACTTTCAAACGCTCAGAAAGCGTTTGCCATGTTCAATGATCTCACGAGGGCAAGTTAAGCAATTAGGGAGCATTCCTCTCCTAACGAGCTTGGCCTTGCCCATATGAGGTATCGTTGTTTCTACTAATCTTTAAATCATCACTAATGAGGAGCTAACAACATGCACAAATATGGTACTTTTTGCATGAAATTTGGGTGCCTAAACGACAACATCAAAACTGGAGGTTTTACATACATTTGATAGATGGTATATTGAATCTAGAATACATGTGTCACTTGCGCAAAGACTAAAAACACAGTTAATCCTTTGCAAGGAAGCTTTTTGGAGCTTTATAATGGACAGAGGGAGTATTTCACCAACTTTATCACCATGACATGGTTTGAAGGTTTTAGAGATGTTCTAAACAGTGCAGGATACTCTAAAATGTCATTGCAAAGAGACAATAGTGAATCATTCAGTAATTGCCAACAACATTGATAACACTGGAAGGTTAAGTATCGCTTTAGAGCACTCTCATAAATCACAAACTCTACAAATTGAAGCTAATAGGGTCTAAGCTTAGGTCAGAGCGTCTGTGCAGACTTTCTTGCTACAAGCCTAATAGAAGAGGAGTTTCCTAGGGTTTGATCTTACTGACCTGTGGTATTGATTATAAAGGCGCTAACGTCCTCTTTATTACCACTCTCCCTTGATGAGGATGTGCAAGAACACAATGGATGTTGTAATGAAGGAGAGAATGGCAGTCAGCCAATCTACCAATGAATGATGAGAATCCTTATGAAATTGTGCAATCTTGGCCATGGTGCTCGCGCCAAAGGGCAGTTGAAAATGCACAGGACTCAGCCAATGACGAGAGTACTAGGATTAGTGCCATGCTCGTGACCTGCGAAGACACTATGCAATTTCTGGATCAGTTGCTGAAGCTCTTCGATTGCTTAGCCAGTATCCGAATCAAGGATTAATCATCTCGCATGTGTATTTGACATTACTGTCGCAAATTTCTATTTTAACTTTGAACGCTCAGCAACTTGTTGAGGCAAAAGTAGTCAGTTCCAATGAAAAAAATACGCCAAATCAAGAACCGGACATATTTGGAAGATCTTCAGAAGAAGATATTTAAAACTCGTATGTGAAAGAAGTTTCACCAGCTTCAGTTAACTTCTCAATTCCAGGGCTCTCCACTGAGATAACTACTCATACTTTGCCACAACGGCCATAATCAGAAGAAGTAAAACTCTGCTCCTAAGAACAATTTTAATTGAACAAATGAACAAATGAACAATTTGTTCAACAAACTATGCCACATGGACACATAAAAAAAAAGGTTGTATCGATAAAAACCGCGAAGAGGTTAGCTCAAATATTTCAAACTACAAGCTCTCAAGGCATCCAAAGCACCACATCACATTAATTTCACTGTCTCAAAAACAAACAAAAAACAAGAACACAAACTATGTTCTACTTCGCATTTCGAACCACGTCAATTATCTCCTCATGTCAAACACTAAACAATATTTTGGAGATTAAGATTTCAACTTCTTAAATCAAGAAACCTCGCTCTTCTCCACATCGCTAACCCTAATAACGACTCGTGGATATCCAATGCAAAAACAAAAAAATGCCGTTAGCCTTTCAAAAGCATCATTCAGGATAGGCTTTGGAAATCAAAATTCGTGCCGAAACTCGGAATTACGGATCTAAACTCTGGATCTCAATAAGCTGTATTAACGAGCAAGAAAATACTAAAATTTTACTGAACTAAATGAGGTTTTACGAAATAATGAACAAATGATTTGAAAAACTTGAGAGCTATGATTAATAGTATCAAGATTTATTTATTTTCTTACCGTTTGAGAGTTGTAGGCATGAGAGTTTGGCGAGTGCATCCTCAGCTGTCGATCGATCACTGGATTGCAAGTGTCGTAAGGAATTTTGATGCAGAAAAGAGCATTTTCGGAAAGGACTGCAGCTACGGTTCACTTCAAGAAAAGACTGCTTGAGCAGCCTGGTTCGGCTTGATACGAGTTTGATACCAAGTTGATACCAGGTTGATACCACGTTTATACCAAGTTGATACCAGGTTGATACCAGGTTGATACCACGTTTATACCAAGTTGATACCACGTTGATACCAAGTTGATACACGTTTATACCAAGTTGATACCACGTTTATACCAAGTTGATACCCGCATCATACTTATATCACCTGGGTCTCACCAACATCAGAGCACGAACGTTGGCGCCCTGGCAGACAGCAAGCAAATATCTTACGCCATAAGAACATCTCCACCGATCCAGGCTCTTTCAAAGTTTTTCATTAGTTTGGGCAGACGACACTATTTGGTGAGTGTAAAATGGTGAGCAATGAATGGGGATTCAAGATTTTGTGGACAAGAACAGATTCTCAACTTAGAATCATTGAAATAATTACAAAAATAACGAGTTTTTTTTAAGAGATGTTAGTTTAAAATGCACAATTACAGGGCCCTATGTACGTGGTTATAAGTGGAATTATTATTTGACCAATATTCCCTGCTCATGGCTCACTGCTCATGAAATAGCACTCCCTTAGTCGAACACTATGATGTTCAATTTTACTTGTAGTCTTATTATTATTTTTTGCTAAAGCAACACATAGGTGTGTTAACACAACACCTCAAGGTGGGCACAAGATTTTTGTGAATGTTGCCACCATTGCGTGCACGTTGATGTTCATCCTTTTAGATAAATGCGCACAAAAGTTGAACACATGGTAAAAGATTGAAAATGTGCCATTTGGAAAAATTGCCTCGAATCAAAATTTAGAAAAAAAACAAACAAGCAATATGATGAAGGCTTATTTGGCACTAATCATCAAAACTTTTTGATGATTATGGGGCCTTCAGAAGGCCTTTAAAAACGAACTGGCAGCCCCCATTCTTTTGGTTCCCGATGTGGGGAACCAGCTTGCTGATGGCCGGAAAATTTGAATTAAAAAAATCTTAAAAATAAAAATAAAAATCTTAAAAATAAAACAGTTTTTTTTTTAATAAAATTTTTGAAAAAGCTGAGGTGGCATCAATGATGCCACCTCAACTTGTGCATGGTTTTATTGGGAATTAGGTTCCCATGACTAAGGACCCCCAAACTTAGGGCCTTATTGGGGCCCCATATTTTTCCTAATGCTAGCGCACTTCTATCATGGTCTTGTATGTCAGTAAGACCTTGCCTTTGGTCTAAAGTAGGAGATTCTAAAGGCATCCACCTCCTAAAAGCATTCGACTCTCAAAACATCTTATATTTTGCAGAAAATATGTATGAGTTAGGTAGGCTTGGCATATAGACAATGTACAACATCAAACTTTAACTCAAAATGCCCCGTTAACAACATGGAGGTTTTGCTTGAGCAAGTCCCTAAAAAAATTGGGCACAATTTTTGAGGATGTTTTGCCACATTTACAAACACTAGAGACGTGTTTTTATCCCCAAGGCAAAATAAGTGAAGAATTTGAGATGCCTCCATATACATAAGATCAAAAAAATGGCCACTTTATAATGATGTAGAAAAATTACAAAGCCACAGATAAATTCATAATGGGAAGCTTTTGTGCTGTGCCATGTGCAGGGTATTGCCATTATTATTTTTCTTTCATTTTACCAATTGAAAACAGTGTAAGCTTTTGGAAACTTTCACGAAAACTCTGCATCTGAGCCTCCACTGACACTTCCTTACATTATGCCGACATTCTGACAATACTTTCATACATTATGGATATCCCAAAACATTATGCACTAGTGATGAGAAGCAGCTTTTTCTATTTTTCATGTTTTTTTTCATATTTTAAAGGGGTAGAATGGCAAAACCAACCATTATGGTGAATTCCCATATCTGGACATTGTGTGTTCTTTGGATAGGGATAGACAGTTCATCTATATGTATGTGTGTGGACTATTATTTCAAATTCTGGAAACTTTATCCTAAAATTTTATTTCAAATTAAAGAGGATTTGGTAGTACAATTTCTAATGTTTTGGTTTGTCTAGACTGAAATCATTTGAATGATGCAATTAGGTTATCTTTTGTTAAAAGTATTTGTAATTTGGTGGTCCTCTGCACTATGATTCAACAAAGTATGGGAACATGAACACAGGAGCAATGTGTAAAGAGAATTGGTGTTTAGAGCAATGGTTGTCATTGGATTGTTGGAGAAAGTGGGTTTTGATTGCCAAGTGGAGGAAGTAGAATTGGTATGTATACAAAAGTCATGGAAATTAATCAAAATGTGACTGTTACGGTGAAAGTTCAACGCAAGGAAATTTCCTTATAACTAATGCTAGCTAAAAAAACCTGGTTAAGCAAATATCTTCAAGTTTTGCAAAGGATACTAACCCCTAAATGTCAGGAGGGCATAGTAGATACGTTGCCATATATCTGGCATTTGCTACCAATAAGAAATTTTAACTTGGGATCTCAAATAGTTCACTAGAACTGCGTTTATCTATATTCCAATTTCTTTGTTGATCTTAAATGTAGTAGAGGTGTGGATCCATTCCAAATACAAGAAAAATACCATGTATTGTACTGGTTGCAAAGGGCCTTTCTAACGTTTACGGGTTAAGGGTTTTGAGGAACGTGGACGAACATGAGACAAAGTATAGCTTTGTAAAAATAAAAAAAACATCATGAGCCTAGCATACAATTGCAATGGCAAAATACCAATTTTACCATGGATGCACTAAACTTGGTGTTATGTCCTCCATTCTTTTGCTTATTTTTAAGAAATGTAACTACATGTAGTTTACCCTATTATCATTCCGCCCCTTTTATCACTTCTCCATCTTCAAAAATTCATATATTTTAGGGTTTAGTTTCAAATCCAAATTTACAAGTATCATAAAAAAGGTCTTAGAGTCCTTTACTAGTAGTGCACTTTTTGTTCCATTTGACCAAAATTTGCAAAAGATATAGCGGATTAGCTATGAAGACCTTAGTTAAATATACAATTTATTGCCCCAACGCCTTAGTTATAGCAATGTTAGTTGCAAAATACTAAAACCAATTAAAATTTGTCAACTAAGATAGCACTTATGGATGACCACAAAGGTCAAAGAAAGGAAGAAGTTCAAAAATGAAAATGACAAAATATGATCATGTATGACAATAAAAACCTTGAAAGAAGTGATAAGGAAGTGATGATAGGGCAATTTCAAATTTGAGCGAAACCTTGATCTTACCTCATTGAAACCTTAATAACTAACTCAAACTTCACTTATTTAGGAATTTGGAACTTGATACAAAATCTTGATTTGATTATCTTTTAAATGACATCATAATCATGACTCTCGGTGTATTGTAAATTTTTAAATTAATATTTGAATTAAGGCCCAATGATAATAGGATAAACCGCTTGTATCTAAATTTAAGACAAGTTTGAAAACACAAATAGATTAATCATGAATGGTCAAATTTATGGCTAGTTGTAATTGACATTGTTGAACAAATTGAGTGGGCTTTTGAAAGAAAATATAGGCTATTGGTTAGTTGAAATTGAGGGAGCAAATCTCGTACGCCAATTTTGACTCGTGGCAGGTTAAAGCAGGGTTTTTTTTTGGCCAGAAATTGCCTAAGTTAAATCTTACTTCAAATTGTCACTAGCTAACGTAACACTAAAAAAATACAGAAAAATGAATGAAACAGCCAAAGTTTACTACTGTTAGTATAGTTTCTGAATGAACGTGCACATGTTGACAATTCTATCCAACTTTATCCATTTTTTCCTTATCTCCTTGCGTTTTGGGATGTAGGTCACTTTATCCTTGTAAAATGAAAACAAATACCTTAGATTAAAGTTGTAAAGGGATTTTTGAGGTGCTTGAGCTCAAATTTTCTACAAACCCTATTGCACGGCTCTAATCTTGTTGCTCGGTCCAGACTCCAAACCCTCCTTCCTTTGTGTGCAAGTTGCTTCTGTTTTGTTCCATTGCACTCCCTTATCCAACATTGGTCAAAAAAGAAGTGACTAGCACATCAAACAATTGCTTAAAAATTACCACAAAGATATTTGTCAAAAAACCAGGGATATCTATACAAATATTGCAAACTTCAAACTTCAAGGGTATCCGTAAAATTTCTCTTTCCTTATTAGTAGTTTTCTCAAAACATTATTTTACGCTTCATTTTTGAAGTACTAGTCCTTTTTTTTGGACTGTTTTTTGCAGGAGGTACTTCACATTATAAATTTCAATAGACACGTCATGATTATCAGAATTCCAGTTCACAGAACTGAATTGCGGCTGTTGATCTAGCGGAATCATTTAGAATTTATAACAAGATACAAGTTTCAACATTCTTCAGGCTTTTAGGGTGTTTTGTTGCTTTGGAACTCTTTCAGTGTAGGGTATCCACTACTGCTTCAGGGTGTTTCAGAATGCAAGTAAGAGGTGGTTCACGTTCTGTCCCAAGTCCATAGCCATACTAAATTCTTAAGAATTGACAGGCCTGATTGTCCGAAGCATAACATTCAGTAGCGTATCATCCACGAACTTCATCTCGACAAAAAAAAAAAAAAATTGTTTTTTTTTTTTTTTTTTTTTGTTCTGACATGGTTAGGCCTCCACATTGGTGTATGTGCACTAAACTCAGCCTCTTTTTCATAAACTCTCTGACAAATACAATCCAGTGTTTGTATAATTAAAAAATGGTGTAAATATTCCACACCATTCTCTTGGAGGGAGGGCAGCCTTTATTAGTACTATTGAGTGTTATGAGGTTGAAAATTGGGATTCTCAAATGTGAAATTTAATTGAAAATGGAAATTCTATAAAAAAAAATTATGTCATTAAAACTTGGTTTGAAATATATGTTTAGGAGTACAAGATTTCAGATACCGTATTTCATGGAATAGTCCAATTTTATTCGAATTCATCTTTTGAGCTCCGCTCTATGTTTCAAGTATCCAATCATACTCAGATTCCTAAAACCTGATTGGTTGCCAAATAAAAATTTGGGAGTTCCACACTATGCCACGCATTCACAATTAGATTAAATCTACAAATTTCAAAGACTTCTTGAATACTTAAATTGTTGTGAAATCCAAAATTGTTTCAATGTAACAAATGTTTCAAAAATTTGGTAATGGCAATAGCAAAGTAAAATCATGAAAGTTCAAAATTCCCCAAAATCACAAAATCTTGAAGAGCAATGAAGTGCAAAGCAAAGAGAAGCTATAAAATTATGACCTATTTAGTATCACCATGTGCACCCTCTCTAATATCACCTCAATTTTTAGCAACTATTTCCTCATTTTATATAATATCACAAAGATTGAAAATGTGATATTACAAAGGGCCTTGTGATTTTAGTAGTATGATATCTTATGGATTGATGATGTGATATTACAGAGGTTAGTGTGATTTTAGTGGTATGATTGGTTGCCATGTTGAAAATTGGGACTTTGAGTTCTACACAATGTCCCAAGTAATGGTTCTCTTACAAATAACAATTGGCAACACTTTTTGTAATTTTGCATGATAAAAGATTGTTGGAACTAGGCTTCCAAGCTTAGTTTATTTTGGAGGAACCCAAATTTTGGAGAAAAGTCCCCTTTTTTGCAAAACTTTTTGAAAAGAATGTTGTCACATAAGGTAGGAACACCCATAAGCGTTAGTGTCCCCATAATCATCACCTCTAAAATTTTGGAAAATTTATGGAAATGAATAGATGTAATGACAAGAATGTACAGCATGTGAACATGAAACCTTAGTGTTGATTATGGGTGCAATGGTAGTTTGCTCTTTGAAAATTCATAACTTATTCTCACAGTATCCAAATAATACATTCAAAAGTGCAAACTCATCATTTTTCTGTTGCTAATAGGATCTTATAATTTGCTAGCTGTTTATCAATACTCATTATGTTCAAAACCCTTAAACTGACGCTTATGGGTGCTCCTACCTTAGACGTTTTTAAATGAACTAGAACTTGGGAATTAATCCATTGTGAGAACTAGTTCAAAAGTCCCAATGTTACGTTGACTTGATTTGCCATCAACCCTAAACTACAAGAAGTGGAGTGTGAGGATGACTTTGTGTTCAACAATGTTAAACCTTACTGCAGAATTGAGCCCAAAAAACTAATAAAAATTAGAGTCAAAGACAAAAATATCCGTTCCATGGTCTTTTTTCCACATAAGCAACTTATGTTAGAACTAAAACCAACTACATACTCTAGTTTTTTGAGGAGGGGAGACTAAAGGTGTTAAAATCTGGGATGAAGCAAATAAAGAGAAGTAATAATAAAATAGAACTTTGAGAAGAAATTCAAATCATAATTAAAAGGCTCAAAAATTCAATTCAAGTCCACCACCACGTTACCACAAATCTATTTCTAGGTTACAAGATACTTGCTTGAGTTTAGGAAATTTTTGACGTTCTAAAAAGCAATTTAGAGCCAAAAGAATGTTGGTGGGTTTTAATGTGCATGTATACTCACATGTGCAAAATATGTTGGGCATGGATTGAAGAAATGAAGGAGCAATAGTCTGCGCTCCAGATTTTAATGCCTTTGTCCCCCAGCTTGGATATTTATACATGTAAATGGTTAAAAGCTTGGGAAGAAATTCACCTAGTCCTCTCACTAAAAGGAAACGTTTGAATGATGAATGATCTTTTTGTTTACAAGTATTAAAAAAAACATTTACTAAAGAATTTACAATCCAAAATTGTTAGGGGTCACAAACTTAATGTATGTCACTTGCAACTTATCAAATGAGATCAAAGATACAACAACAAAAGATAAGACCAGCATGGATGAAAATTTCAATGTTATCTTTATTTCTTAACCCCTCACCGCCCAAAGGGCCCAAATTGGGCTCCTCTAAATTTTATTCAAGGATTCTCAATCTTTCGACAAGATTTTTTTAGTGATTATTATTATTTTTAAACTCTTATTGAAGTCTAGTTTTAGCATCAAGAGTTTGATTTTGAAAACATATTAAAATGATTTTTTTATTCAAGATTTTGTGCAAGGGTGTCCATTGCAAATCTTCACTTTCTAGTGTTGAAGATTCTTGGAAATGAGCCTAAAGTACACTAGAACTTGGAGAAAAAATCACATTAAAAATTCAATTTAAAAAATTTTAGAATAGATTTTGAGAAGCCGTAAATTGATTGAGGTTAAGCATGTTATACTTTACATACTCATATTTTTTTGGTACCCTCAATTTTAAATTTGAGATACAAAAAGAGGATTGAAAGGCTTCAAATCACTTTTTGCAGTTTTAACACCCTCATGATTAAACATTATTATCTTTCAATCCACAAATGATATTGTTGTGATTTCTTTTCTTATGTGATCTATAACATGTCTACTTTGAATTTGTACGGTTGCACTTTAGAGAAATTTGATAAGATTGATCAAAATGCCAGCATTTTGTTCACTTTCAAGCAAATTCTAAGATACTCCAAACTACCATGGACGGTGAGGGGTTAATGCAAATACAAAGTTCTAAATTTGATCATATAATTTATTAAATCATTCAAACTCATTTTTGAAAAATATTAGTACAATGATTCCAAGTATTCAACTTGAATTTTATAACACTAAGTTTTCAATAAATGTTGTCCATTTTTATTTTATGAGCCATGTCTTGATAGTTCAAGAAAATCATATAGCCTTTGAGGATAGAAATTTAATGATAACCTGAACTTATCAAGGCCTAAGATGCCATCAATAACATAAATATGATAATCAAACAATATTTTTTGGCAACATAACAATTTTGGACATCTAGTTGTGAATGAAAACCTCCATATGTTCTTTAAGAAATTGATTAGAACTTTTAAAACAAAGCATTGGTTTCTAGTGCACGCAATTTTCAAATTATTGGACAAAATGGCAAGAAGTCACTATAGTACATGTGGGATCCTTTATAGATTGGGTAAGGAGGACAAGGCAACCTACAGTACACTAAAAGTTTCTTCACATGGCTTGGCAAGGAAGGTCAAGGCACTTTACAATTTAACTAAAAAGTATAGAGCATAAAAATTGGACCTAATTTCTAAATCTGCCCACAAGATTTTCAAATGTAAGGGCACAATCTTGGTCCCTACAACTTGAAATTTCACTATTTTAGAGAGTCAGAGGTTTTTTCTTGTAAAACAAGGCATGGCAAACAATGTTACTATTGCTATACTTTTGAATATAAGCTTCCGTAAAGGAGAGAGTAAGTTTTAAAGTTTGGCTTGTGTATTTTTTTTTGCAAACCTCTATGTAAATTCTATTCTTTTTGTGTATGTTTTACATTTCTAAGGACTTTGAATTTTTTTGATATTAAGATAGCTTGTTTAGCACAAAGGACTCCAACAAGCACGAGGCATACAATCAATTCCAACGGAACCAAATCCCACTTCCAGTACAACTACTTAGAATTTAATATGTCCAAAAAAAACATCTCACAACTTTCAACCTTATGATCTCTCAAACCATAAGGAAGTTGGTGTTAAAAGGGTAGCTAATGATCACAAATGAGTCCAAGATCTTTTTTATAAGCTCTGATTGAAAATCTCCAAGTTTTGCTAACACCCCAATTTTAGGAAGTGACCCTCTTAGAGCAGATTCCACTTTACTAGCAACTAAAATCTTTAGGGGTCAGTACGCAAGGAAGATGAAAAGCTATGAAAATTTGTAGGAAACATTTAAAATATACTTTGAATATCAACAATAAGCAGATTTTTATCTCGGGGTTGATTTTTTTAATTGAAAGTCAATTTAAATTTTAAAGGCACCATCTTCAATTTCACATAGAACATGCAAGGAACCAATTTTTTTTTGTCAAATATAATTTTTTTTAATTGAGTTGGATCCAACCGTATTTTTTTTACTACTTTAGAACATGATTTTTTGGTCAAATTAACCTCAATGTTATTTTGATGCTGATGCCTTTTTCTAGCACAAAAGAGAGGAGCGTACCAAAACCTTGCAATCTCACAAGGAACCCACACGGCAGCACAACGAGAGGCTTTGTCTTTGTACCAATAGTTCAATTTTTGAGTAAAGTACCTACTCAAACTTCTGTAGGGTAACTTCTTTTTCTTCAAAGCCTCCTCTTTTGTGGTTCAGGGTCAATTAACAACGGCCAACTCATGAGTAATACAAGTAACCTCACTACGAGAGAGGCGTTCTCCCCAAAAAAATGACATCCTTTTTTAGTAAGATCTTCCTCAAGCTTCCTCACATGTAGTTGTGTGGTACAAGGTCTCTTCCCATTTGATAAATTGATATAGAGCACAAATAAATTGGAAACCAGAAACAAAAGGAAGCTGACAATGGGCATTGATGTTGCGGTTTGACATCACATGGTAGCCTATGTCAGTGACTCCCCTTGGAGGACATCCCTAGTGGCCCACTGGAGGCTGAAGAAAATTAGGTGTCAAGCTGGGGCATTATGTTTCAAGGTACCCTCAGGGGGTTGGGATCAGATGGCATGTCGTTTTGTGGGGCCACGGTGGAAAATTACAGATTTTTTATTGGTTTAAAAAATGTTATTTATTATAAAAAGATTGAATTTTAAACTTTTGAATGCACGTTTGGATTTTAGAACCTTGATTTAGTCTAAAATTACGGAGATCAACTCCAACAAAATAGGTAGATTATTACTTCTACCCTTGTTTGAAAAGGAAGTTGATATTTTCCACCATGGCTGCACAAAATAGCATGCCATCTAACTCTAACCCCTTGGAGCAGGGTTCTTTTTTGATAATTTTGTTTGTCATAGAACATGCACCCAAGAATGTTAGAAGGTAAGAAAAATATGAGTAAAGTTGGATAGAATCAACTATGTGTGAATGTTCATCCCTAAAGTTAACTAATATTAGTAAATTTCATCCAAAATTAGATGAACTTGGTGTTTGCCTAGGAGGATTTTGACAATTTCATCCATTTTTCACCCAAATATTTTCTAGTGTCATAGTAGCCAGCGTCAAATTGAGGTAAGATTTAGGCAAAATTTTGCTTGAAAAATAACCCTGCCTTGGGGGTACTTTTGGAATCCACCAATCACGTACCCGTGTTCAGATATGGAGCTAGCAAGCAAAACATTGATGTAAAGAAGGGGTTCCAGCAAGCAGAAATGCTGCACAAGTCTGTCTGTAGGGCCACTCCATATCAAAATTTCTTCTTTACTACACCAAAATCATCATGTATTGGGGGTGAACATTTATCATAGGTTCATAACTATCGTGGTCATAGAAATTTTTGTCTCTAGTTGCAAATAACTAGGAGAGCATTAAATCGCATACTAGACTTTATTGACTTCAACACATAGTCCGTGGGGCTAGGTTGAAAAAGTGAAGCTTTTTTTACATGCCAAAAAAAATGTAAGTTTAAAAGTTTATCACCAAGGAAACTGAATTTGGGATTTTTGAATTCACATTTGGATTTAGATTATCTAATACAAATTTAGGAACCCGAGGAGAAGTTTTTATTTTGGTATTTTTGGTTAGGGTAGAGCAGCCCGCACCCCAACATGCACGCATGTAAGAAAAAATTGGCTAAAATTGGAAAGAATGCACTACAAGGGAAGTGTCAATTTGGACATTTTTTTGTCAAATAGGTCTTGCTAATTTGGAAATTTTTTTGTCAAATTTTTGTCAATTTGGACATTTTAGTCAATTTGGACATTTTAGTCAATTTGGACGTGTCATCGCGGACAATTTTTCTTGTAGTGATGAATGATGTGTGCAAGTTCTTAAAAAAAAACTAATAAGGTAGGAACACCCATAATTGTTAGTTTAAGGGTTTTGAACATGATGACTATTAATAAACATCTAACAAACTCTAGGGTTCTATTAGCAACAAAAAAAATAATGAGTTTGCACTTTTGAATTTATTATTTGGATACTGTGAGAATAAGTTGTGAATTTTTATAGAGCAAATTGCCATGGTGCCCATAACCAACACTAAGGTTTCATGTTCACTTATTGTACATCCTTGTAATTACATCTATCTACTTCTACAAATTTTCCAAGATTTTAGAGGTGATGGTTATGGGGACACTAACGCTTATGGATGTTCCTACCTTATAAGCTACTTTCATCCAAAAATTTAGCACATAAGGTGTTTGCTCAAGGAGGAATTTAGCATTTTCATTCACTTTTTCATTCAAATTTCTTAGATGAATGGTAGGAAGAGGCTATTTCAAGTAAGATTTAGGTGAAAGTTTGCTAGGAAAAAGAACTATGCCTAAAATGAACAAAAATGACTAACTCCAAAATATAGGCAGATTCTTACTTTTTTTATCCTCGTCCATATAATAGCAGAGCTATTTCATCTTGATTTGACAATCAAACAAGATGTTGGAGTCATTAAATCTAGACTGAGTTTTAGTACAATCCAAATCACTATGGCAAGCAAGTTTATAAACTTTTAAGTTTGCGTCTCTTAAAGTAAGTTTGTATGTGCTTGTGAACTATTTACTAAATGTCTTGTTGTGAAGAGTTTCAATCAACAATAAATTGCAAGACACAAAAGACTGATGATAGTAATAAGAAAATATTGCCGTTTACATTGTATGATAATTTTGGTGTACTACTTGGAAAAAGCCGGGTCCAATAAAAAAAATGGCTTAAAAAAGGAACCTTGCTTGCCATTTCCATATTCTAGTATTTAACAAAACTAGAAGGGGATTTCAAAATTAGAAATTGCTGATCATGCAAATATTATCAAGGAAAATCTATGCTTATCTTGTGATAAAACAACTTGATAACATCTTAATTTGTTGTCCACTTTCTCTCAATTATTGTAGATAAGAGAAGTTGTTTGACAAGATTTAAACTTGTAAAGACTAAAAGAAAACCTTTAGAAATGAGAAGTCCTAGACACGCATAACTATGACATCACATTAACCCCTAAAGGACCAAGCTCTTTTCTCTTTGAAAATCATTGAAAACTACCACTTTTGGGGGAATGAGTAGAGAGGTAGGAAAAAAGTTTTTTTTTGAAAACTCAATAATAAAATCTTGCCCTAACTATGGGAGGTACTAAGGTAGGAGGTTCAAATTCAAAGCAAGCTCAAATTTGGAGCACCTCCTCAAATGTACTATTTATGTACATCTTCTTTTTCATAGCCCTCCAACAATGTGCACCTCATGTACATTTGAGGAGGTGCTCCATTTTAGAGCCCTATGGCCTTTCCACTTCAAATATTCATAACTAATTCCACAAAGTTCCAAAAAATATGAAACAACTTGGGTTAGGTGTGGATTTTTCTTGTCTTTCAAGGAAAGTTTACTGAAAATCATTTCAAGGAGTTTCACCTACCCAAAATTCAGTTTCATCCCTTAGATGCTCCATTTATGAGCCTCCTACCTTAGAGGGAGAAATTTCAGCTCATTCTAGAGGTAGAGGAGTGAGATATTGACATTTGAAGTGAAAAAAAAAAAAATTCCATGCTGCCCAAAAATTTCAGAAGCCTTTGACGGCTCCTATAACAATAAAATTGCTCTACACAAAGTCGAAGTTTAATTTTTCCATGTAGAAGACCAAGTTAGGTAAATGTAGGAGAATTTTCAAATGAATCAAAGGTGTGGATCATACTTTGTAAAATCTTTCAATGTCGTAAGGCCATGAAATTTGCATGTACACTAGGCAAAACTAGATAATTTATGTATAATTCAAAAATGTAAATTACTTTGATCCAAATGGTAAAAAAAAAGGAATCTTAGTCTACTATAAATTGAATACAAAAGGGTCAAAAATAATATTTACAAAGAGCTCAAAAAAGTAAAGTAACAAATTTTACAAGGAGCAAAAAGAATGGAGGTTTGGGAGTCCCATACCTACCCTCAAACTAAAACTTCTCATAACTTTCATCTCATTAATCAAAATTGAATGATTCAAAGATTTCCACGTTTGTAAAAATCTAAAGAACCAATTTCAGATTTTTATTTAAAAGAAAATGCAAATTTGATTTTTTTTTTGGGCTGCTTGCCCTCCTCCTTTTTCAAAAATTCATGCATAACTTCTTCAATAAATGTTGGAATGAAGAAAAAATTAGATGCCTACGTAGATCTTTGAATTCCACACCTTCAATAAAAATTTCAAGAAATCACAAAAAATAAATGAGCTATAGGTACATGCCCAAAATCCATTTATCCCTCGAGGGGACAGTTGGTCCTTTAGGGGTTAATACACCCAAGGAACCACAATAGTAAATTTATTGTACAAGTTTACTTCTACAATTTTTATTTATTTTATTATGATAAAATAAGTTCCACGTCATGTACATCTTTGGTGATTAATTATATTAGAATCCCCTAATGTCACAAGTAAAGGATTTAGCCTTACCATGCCAAAAGCCCCATTGTATTCATATGCTATCCCACAATTTGCTTATTTTCATGTAAGCATTGGCCACTTTTATTCCTTTTTTGGGGTTTAAAATAGCATGTCTTCAAAAAATCAATTGGATGAGGTTTTATCATTATTATCAAATTTTGCAAGAAATCTACATACACCAAAATAGTGCCATTAGGTTGTCCCATATTGATTTCTTGACATTTCACACTATTTAAATATTTCATTTTAAACTAAAAACATGCCTAAATTTTTAATTAATTTTTTGAATTAATTAATTTTGCTAGTATTTATCATTAAAAAGCTTTTGTCAAATTAAGTTTTTAAATTTAGTAAAAACAAAACAAAAAAACTAGCAATAAGTAGAGTTTTTTTACCATGATTACTATAATTCTTGTCAATAATTATTGTGACAAACAATAGAGGAAGCAAGCAAAGGTTGGGTATAGTTACAAACATCAAAGCTAGGGAGCATGGAAGTTGGAAATTTAGATGTTGCATAAATAAAGTTGCATGCCCCTTGAGGTGGCTAAGGGTGAGTCATAAGGTAACATTGCCAAGGTAAGGCAATCTACTTGTTAAGGTAACCTAAATGCACTATTTGATGAAGGTTTCTCTAATAGCTACAATAAGGTTAGAGCACCCATCCTCGTGAGGGTCTCCATAAGCGTGACTTTTGAAATCTTGGAAAGTCTGTGGAAGTAGATAGATGTAAGGACAAGAATGTACAACATTTGAACATGAAATCTTAATAGTGGTTATGGGTACAATGGCATTTTGCTCTTTAAAAATTCACAACTTATTCTCACAATATCCAAATAATAAGTTCAAAAGTGCAAAGTCATTGTTTTTTTGTTGCTAGTATGATCCTATAATGTGCTAGACGTTTACTAATAGCCATCATGTTCAAATCCCTTAAACTCACGCTTATAGGTGCTCCTACCTTACACTTTTTGACGATTCTCTAACATTTTATTGTTTTTGGAAAACCTTAAATAACTGCATACTTCCTCTTAAAATCCGTACACGTGTGTAGTGAGAAGTATTTCTTTAAAAACATGGCAACACTCCACCGAAACAAAATAAAATAAATGATTGGTGAGCATCCCAATAATGAGTACTTGTACGCCAAACTCACTTGTACACCAAATGTCAAGGGGCCCTTTGAAACCTGGCCTGGACATGTTTTCCCTTCCAATTTTGTGCATAAAGGTGTGTCAGAGAGCCTTGAATGGGGGTGTCGTTTGGTTGCAATATAAGGCTCTTGTCAGCCATGTTATCAGTCTGCCACGGTGCCACCCAAAACTTGCTCTTCATGCACCCCCTACCCCCCCCCCCCCCCTTTTATTTTATTTATTACTGGCTTTCTATGATCTATAGTTTCTCATACCTTTGGCTTATCTGAGCTCCAGAAATTGTGCTGATCACCCCAATCACACACAAAGTGACATAAACCTAACCTGCACAAACTTTCATGGTGCTAAGGTAGGAGCACCCATAAACGTCAAACTAAGGGTTTTGAACATGATGACTATCAATGAACAACTAGCCAATTATACGTTCTTATTAGTAATAGAAAAATAAAGTGCACTTTTGAATGTATTATTTGGATACTGTGAAAATAAGTTATGAATTTTTAAAGAGCAAACTACCATTGTACCCATAATCACTTTTAAGAATTCATGTTCACATGTTGTACATTCTTGTCATTACATCTATTCACTTCCATAGATTTTGCAAGATTTCATAAGTGACGGTTATGGGGACACTGACGCTTATGGGTGCTCCTACCTTGTAATGCAAGGAGTGTTTTTTTATAGGATCTTGTTAGCTATAGAAAAATAACAAGTTTGCACATTTGAATGTATTATTTGGATATTGTAAGAATAAGTTGTGAATTTTAAAGAGCAAATTGCCATTGTACCCATAACCACCACTAAGGTTTCATTGATCACATGTTGTACATCCTTGTAATTACATCTATTTACTTCTGCAGATTATCCAAGATTTTAGAGGTGACAGTTGTGGGGACACTAATGCTTATGGATATTCCTACCTTATAGCTTTTTTTTGGCAAGTGATATCTCCAATATGTTTTGTACCTTTAATCCTAATGCCCTTCTTGTCTATAATTACAAAGAGTTTTAACTTATTGAGGGATACTACAGTAGGACCTCCCTAAACTGATATGCTTGAGACTAGTGGGGATATTAGTTTACGAAGGATATTTATTTCACACAGCAAGATGGAGAGTGGGGTAGGGAGGAGGGGGAGGGGGATTTTGTTGGGAACAAGATATTAGTTTAAGAAAGTTCTACTATATGAACATCTCATATGGTTGTTAGCTCTTTGTTGCTATCTTGCACCATACTAACAAGAGTATTAGGATGTCCTTCCATGCTGCATCTATGATTGGGAGGTGCATTAGACAACAACAATTCTCCTAATCATTGCTCATGAGAGCAACTTTATGATTAATTCCATTTGGTGAAAAATAGCTGATGTAATAATCACTTTTGAGCTACAATTCTCTCCTTTCTTGTCTTTGCCACTCATTGGTAAGGGCTATTTGCACCATCCTCCTTCCACATGGAGGTGCCAAACTCAAAAATTGGTAGCTTAGACTCAAGGATCTTCCATCCACAACCTGTCTTGTTTTTAAAAAACCACCCCCACCCCCTCATATGAAAGGAGGCCCTTATTATCTTTGTATTGAAGGGAGGAGGCTTTGCATCAAGAGAAGCTACCTTGAGGAAATTTGAGTATACATCTCACTTGAAAAGTGAACTAATGTTACAAAGATAGAGCATTTGTAGTGTAGCTGCTAATTTTTATTTGATTTGGGGAATGCAAAGCGCAACTCCTAAAGGACCAAGCCCTTTTTTCTTTGAAAATCACTGAAAATTGCCACTTTTGGGGGAATGAGTATAAAAGTAAGATTATTTTTTTGTTTGAAAATTCAACCATAAGATCTTGCCCTAGACTATTGGAGGTACTTGTGGGAAAAATTTCATCTCATTCTAGATGTGAAGGAGTGAGGTATTGACATTTGAAGTGAAAAAAAAGTTTTTTTCCCCGTTGCTCAAAAATTTCATAAGCCTTTGACGGCTCCAATATCAAAAAAATTGCTCTACTCAAAGTTGAAGTTTAATTTTTCCATGTAGAAGACCAAGTTAGGTAAATGTTAGCAAATTTTCAAATGAATTGGAGCTGTGGATCATACTTTGTAAAATCTTGCAATATCATAAGGCCATGAAATTTGCATGTACACTAGGCAAAGTTGGAGGATTTATTTAAAATTGAGAAATTTAAATTACTTTGATCCAAATAGTAAAATCCAAGGAATCTTAGTCTACTACAACTTGGGAAAAAAAAATCAAAAAACAAAGACATAAAGAGCTCAAAAAAGTAAAGTAACAAATTTTACAAGGGGCAAAAAGAATGGAGGTTTGGGAGTCCCATACCTACCCTCAAACTAAAACTTCTCATAACTTTCATCTCATTAATCAAAATTGAATGATTCAAAGATTTCCACGTTTGTAAAAATCTAAAGAACCAATTTCAGATTTTTATTTAAAAGAAAATGCAAATTTGATTTTTTTTTGGGCTCCCGCCCTCCCCCTTTTTAGAAATTCATGTATAACTTCTTCAATAAATGTCGGAATGAAGAAAAAATTAGATCCCCACGTAGATCTTTGAAGTACCCACCTTCAATAAAAATTTCAAGAAATCACAAAAAGTAGATGAACTATAGGTACATGCCCAAAATCCATTTGTCCCCCAAGGGGATAGTTGGTCCTTTATGGGTTAAGCTATTTACATCCATGGCCATGAAAGCCATGTGCAAAATATAAATAAAAGAATATTTCTTTATCAAAAGTAATTTGGATTCATCCAAAATGAGCAATATCACCTCAAGATTGTGGAGCAATTTAATGATTTTATCCACTAACAAAACAAGAAACGCACTGCCGAGTATCCTCTCAAATAACCTCAAGTTGCTTTTTTATCCAAAAATAAAAAATAAAAAATGAAAGCTTATTGTAAAATAGTGAAAATTGAAAATAACTTTATGGATAAAACACTAAAATGAACTGCTTAAAAAATGGAGGCCTAAAGTTTGGTTTTGAGAAAAGTAGCTACTAGTAAAAAATTGCATTAGAATTCACTGAAAAATGTAAGGTAGTTTATGTTGAGTTTCATGTTTCCAACGCATAATTTTGTTGAATAACGCAAAATTTTATGTTGGAAACATGAAACTCAACATAAATTGCCTTACATTTTTAGTGGATTCGAATGCAATTTTCTTCTAGTAGAGTCCTTTTTAATTGGAAAATTCACCTTTTCTCTTTCCTTAGATTGTTGTCTAAGATTACTGTTCAGCACGGTGCTAAACACAGACTCCGTTTTCTTCAAAAACCAAATTTTCGTACTTAAAAAACGTATACTTGAAATATGGTGTTTGCATGCAACTTTTTTTTAATAATAGTCAGTGGAATTTGACCATGTAAAAGAAGGATTTGTTGGCCTTTGTATCCAAAGTATCTTATAATTGTTTAAGATAGAGCAATTTTTATTCGAAGCATGGTTTTTCATAGATGACACTGCACTTCATATTCACCACAAATTGAGAGAAGCCTTTCTTGAACTTGCATAAAACCTTACACACGACGTCTTTATACTGACGTTTTCATGTATTCAAAATTCTTCTTTTTTCAAACAATAGTCATGTTTCCTTAAGAAATTTTCCATTATGACTTATTTATCTAAATAATAGACTGTTCATGTAATTATAGAACTTCTATCTTCCTAAACTTCTAATTTTTTTTTAATATTTTGATATATCCTCAAATGTTTTTCATGTATCTTCCCACAACTTACACATAAGCCCTACTGTTTTGAAAACAAACTAAAACAAATTTCTTTTGGATTATTATTTGTAGACCTTGGATAATCCATCAGTAATTAAATACGCCAAATTGTTCCGGCCTAAGAATTGTTGCAGAATTTTAAATGGAGCAAAGTAGTGCCCTATCAAGCTGGATAATTCATCTCATTGACTCTAACTTGTAATTTATTTAGGATCTTATGACATTTTCCATTTTCCAAAATCCATGCATAACACAAGAATCCCACATGTAGTGTGTTGATTTGGTTAGATAATTTCCATATGCACTAGTAGAATTTAGGAAGATTTGTAAGTAACGCTTTCTAGCACAATTTTTGAACTCAATATCACTTGAGGAAAATAAACGAAATATTTGTAAGTCACGTTGGGTTTTAGAAAGAAAATACTATGTTCAACATTGCTTCTTTGTTCATAGAGATATTCTTACATATATTCCGAAAGAAGGTGTTATCACGTATCAAGGAAGGAAGCTTGGCATGAACTTTATTTAGTCACTTTCTTCAAATACAGATAACAATAACTCAAAATGATAATAATAGGTATAAATTCATCTTTTACAAATAAATGCAAAAAATTGCTGCTAAAAGAAGCGTGATCGCAAGAATGAAAAACATAAAAATATGCATACAAAACATATATTTCTAGTGTATTCTTCAAACAGTGCAAAAAAACAACTCCTAACACGTTGCTAAATTGCAATAGCAACAATCTAACCACAATTAAAGCAGCACTCTTTGAGTGATCATGAGACCCTTTTTTATCATTAACTCTCAAGCGCCCTAGCGACAAGATCTTGTCATTGGGACGCACAACTTTATCTCACTTTTTCTCTTAATTTGTACAGTGAAAACAGTCATGATTGGTTCCCATCAGCAGAGAAGGTAGTCCTTTTTCAAATCATGCAGTCACTTTTTCTGAATGTAATTTTCCAAGTTGTGGTGATCATTAAACCTCATTTCTCCTAAATCCTAAAATAACTTTGGGCGCTCAAGGGTTAAAATCCAATGTTTGGCACATTGCCAAGCCCAAAGATTCTGTGCGGTGCTTTCTAGTTTAGAATATTTGTGAAAGGAACCCATCTGTTCTTTGAGGTAGGCATTTGTTACTAAGGTAAACACACTCATTGCCATGAAGTACTTAATTTTGTCCTTATAAACCAACGGTATACAATCTTGAACGTAAATGAAGTAACATTGTTGGTACATACATGAAGCGGAATTGTCAAATGAACTACTTATGCAAAATGCTCTGGATCTTGTGTGTAATAAGGCTGCTTTACACTACAAGTTGACACTAGTTTCCAACTTTCCATCGTTTGACACCCAAACACTTGGTTCTGATTGGTTGATTTTCTAAAAATGGCCTCAAAATCTTTACACTTGAAGTCAAAACTAAAATTTCAAAACATTAATTTGTAGAATTAAGATAGGAGGCTCTAATTTGGACCTGGGCTCTAATTTGGTTCAGTTCTAGGAAGGGCTGACATTTTACGTCCAATATCTATTACTGCCATTGATGAGTTAGGTGGGCTTAGCAAGTTAACCTAATGTGCTAAGCCCACCTAACTCATTAATGGTAGTAATAGATATTGGATGTAAAATGTCAGCCTTTCCTAGAGCTCAACCAAACTAGAGCCTTGGTCTAAATTAGAGCCTCCTACCTCAAATGACAAGATCTAACATGGCCCCAACCTCAAAAATTGAGTTTTCAAATTTGGAAAAGCCAATCCTTGGTTGCCCCTATGGGGCATTGTTAAATTTTATTAAAATATGATTATTTGAAAAAAAGACATTCTTTTGAGGTAACCAACATTGTAGGATGGAATAAAAACATCAATGGCTCTCCTTGATTTTTTCATATCCCTTTTCTCCTAAAGAGTTTAAAATTTGTTTTAGTATCCTCAAGTTTTTTACTTTAACCCCTGAATACTGCAACGCCCCAAATATGGGCTCTCAGAAATGAAAAGTTCTTGTTTGACTTGTTATAATCTTTCTATTGATACGGTCAAACCATTTGTCCTTTTCCCTATACTTTGGAGCTTGTCTCACCTACCATTCAATACGGTTAGATTTTGTGGATCTTGTTTGTGATGACAATTTGATTAGATTGAGTATGAGTGGGTCTAGATTTTGATGAATATGGGCTGGGGGCTTAGGGGTTAAGGCTTTCCATAATCAAAAGTTGACCCTTGCTATACTCATAATATAATGGATATTTAGAACCATTGTTAAGACCATTTGAACTAAAATTTCAATTACAATGACCCCCAAGTTTTCATACCCTGGGCTCCTAGTATAATGGACACTTAGGACCGTTCTTGAGACCATTTGAACTGAAATTTCAATTACAATGACCCCCAAGTTTTCATACCCTTGGCTCCTAGCTAGTGTAAAGTCACCCTAAAACAAGTTTCGTTTTACATGGGTAAATATGAATTATTGTATCTATGAATATGTAAACTTTTGAGGAAATAAAACATATTATTAAAGTTCAATCATAACATCCCTAGTCACCCAAATGTAACCAACAAAAGCTGAAGGCAACATTCACATATAAAAATTGACGGATCTTTCCGGTGGGTTTGTCAAAGTACACAACAAAGGTGGGTTGTCAAAATCCTCACACTTCTATATCAAAGCAAAACTCATCTCTCCTACCAAAAAAGCATATCACAACACACAAAAAGCAAGCATACCAAAATCCGTGAAACGAGCTTTTTTCATTGTACAACCAAAAGAATCTAGGGCAACACTAAGATACACACGTATCCATAAACAGAACAAGATTCCGCCGACATATCCAACGAAAATGTAGACTTTGGAAAACTGCTTGGGGAAGAGCGACAGGTGGCAGAGACAAAGACTGTAAAAAAAGCCAAAACGGGCGAAGACAAAGCGAGTTTTCGGTGGTCTGTTGGTGACTGACTGCACTGCACCTCACTGGCTTGAACGAGAAATCCCTGAACTTCACTTTAATATTATTGCGGAGAGAAATCCCTGAACAATTTTCTTCTTATTATTATTGTTGTTGCAAGAGCTGATTGAGTGCAGCTTAACTTACTCACAAAGGCTGCAGGTGAGCATTTATAAAGGGGATTGCTGCCGCTCTTTCTTACACTTGTCCCTCTGCCATCTCGGTCTGTTTTTGTGCTGCAGCTCTGTCCTCCGTTCGTTGTTGCTGGAGACAGAGCTCTGATTCAACCCCCGGCTTGATCAGCTTTTCCCAAGCTAGCTAGTACTTAGCTTCCGAGAGCCATTGTCGATCTAGACTTGTCAGTACCTCTCCTCGTGCACCACTATTGTGGCCTATTGTGGCTTATTGTGGCCTGCTTGTTTGTGACAATGGCGAGGTCACTGTGGCTGCTGTTGCTGTTGCAGGCGCTTGTCTCGTTGCTGGTGCTGTCGGAGCTCGGTTCCTGCGGGGCTGTGAGGTCTGTGAAGGAGACAGAGCTTCTGGCCAATGCGTTTCCCAATGCTGAAGATCGACATCAAGACGCCGAGGATATTGAGTCCAGGTAAACAATTTTCTGCCATTGAATGTATGGATCTGAACTTGAACCTCTCCTAATACACATTACTTCAGCATTTTGAGTCAATTTTCCCATGCAATGTTGCATTCGTGATTCGTTTTGTGTCGTCGATATGGATATGGCAGATTTTAGTGAAGTTGGTGCGGTCTACAAAAAGGTCGAGCATGTACCTGAGACATTATTGGTTTTGAGATCTGTTGAGCATTTGCAGATCCTAGTTCTCAGAGTTCTACAGATAAAACTTTTCTTACACATTTTTTTTCATGATTAGCCAATTTCGAAGTGTACTAAGACAGTCTGGGTTTTTAGATCTGTTGAGCATTTGCATACCCTGGTTTTCAGAGTTATACAGGCACAAATTTTTCTCACACGATTTATTTTCCATGGTTAGCTAATGGGAAGAGTGGTTCTTGCCTTTTTGGTTGGTTTTTGGGTAAAAGTTTCCCAAATAGTGTTACATTCGTCACTGGTTTTATCTGAGTCTCACTGTCATCGATATGGCAGAGGTTAGTGAAGTTGGTGCAGTTGACTAAAAGCTCGAGCAAGTTAATAGCAACCAACTGAGACAGTGGTTTCGAGATCTGTTGAATGAGCATTTGCAGTTCCTAGTTTACAGAGTTATACAGACACACATTTTTTTTACACAATTTTTTTCATGGTTAGCTAATGGAAAGCATGGTTTCCTGTTTTATTTTGGGTAAAAATTTCCCATGTAGTGTTGCGTTTGAGATTGATTTTTGTCTGTCTCACTGTTGTCGACATGGCAGATTTTAGTGAAGTAGGTGCAGTCAACCAAAAAAAGCTCGAACAACCAACTGAGACAGTCTTGGTTTTGAGATCTGTTGAGCATTTTGCATATCCTGGTTTTCAGAGCCCGTTTCAGAATCACACAGACACAAGTTTTCTTACACGATTTTTTCGTGGTTAGCTAATGGGCAGTGTACTAGGACAGTCCTGGATTTGAGATCTGTTGAGCATTTGCATATCCTGGTTCTCAGAACAATTACAGACACAATTTTACTGCTACTACATTTTTTCATGGTTAGCTAATCGAGAAGTGTGGTTTTTGGTTGGAATTTTTGGGTAATGAAGGGCTAATTCAACTCGGAGGGAGCTCGGAGGATGCGGCAACGGCAACCCAGTCGACGGGTGTTGGAGGTGCAATCAAAACTGGGCAGAGGACAGGCAATCCCTATCAAACTGCGCCATGGGCTTCGGCAAAAACGCAATCGGAGGCCGAAACGGGAATATCTACGTAGTCACAGACGACAGCGACAACGACGTGGTGAACCCCAACCCAGGCACACTTCGACACGCAGTCATCCAAGAAGAGCCGCTGTGGATCGTGTTCAGTCGCAACATGAACATCCAACTAAAAGAGGAGCTCATCATGAACAGCTTCAAAACTCTCGACGGTCGTGGCAACAATGTGCACATCGCGGGAGGCGCGTGCCTCACGCTGCAGTTCGTCCACAACGTGATCATCCACAATTTGCACATTCATGATTGTAAGGTCACGGGCCCTGCGGATGTCAGAAGCTCGCCCTCGCATTACGGCAGCCGCGGCAAGTCTGATGGCGACGCCATCAATATCTTCGGCTCCCACGACATCTGGGTCGACCACTGCTACTTCGCCAACTGCGCTGACGGCCTTGTGGATGTCATCCAGGGCTCCACTGATGTCACCATCTCCAACAACTACTTCGAAAACCACGACAAGGTCAGTGATCTTATGTTATTCTTACTTTGCTTGCCTCAAAACTGTACCAAATCAAAATTTCACTAAGTAGTAGTCATTTTTTGCTTGCAAAACTGAACCAAAACAAAACTTCACTAAGTAGTATCAGTAATTTGCTTGCCTCAAAATTGAACCAAACCAGAACTTAACTAAGGTAGGAGGCTCATAAATCGACCATCTAAAGGCTGAAGCCTGAAGCCTGAATTTTGGGGAGGTGAAACTTCTTGCAATGATTTTCAGTCAATTTTCTTTGAAAGACAAGCGGAATTTGCATCTAGTCCAAGTAGTTTCATATTTTTTGGAGCTTCGTGGAATTAGTTATGAAAATTTGAAGTTGAAGTGGCAAAGGGCTCTAAAACCGCCCACCTCTTCAAATGTACATTTTTTGTACATTATTGAAACTTATGAAAAGCAACATGTACAAAGGTAGTACATTTGAGGAGGTGGGCGGTTTTAGAGCCTAAGCACTTTTAGAACCTCCTACTTGAAGTAGAGTTTTGGTTTGTTTTAGTATTGCAAGCAAAGTTCAAAACCAACTCTAAAGGCTTATTTCCACTTGTTTTTAGTAAAAAGATATGATCTTTTGTTCAAAATAACAAAGTAGTTGCACAAAGAGTATTCACGGCTTGCAAATCCATTTGGGAAAGATGAATAGTACTTTTGGTACTTGGGATTGTTCATAGTATTGACAAAGTTAAAGTCATTAGTATTGTTTAATCCACCATTCTCACCACCTTTACATAATATCATGGCTAGTATTATCAAATCTTTATTTTTTTTTGGATTTCAAACTTTGAGATTTTTTGAACAAACAATTTTTTATGTGATCAAGATTTACTACTATTTCTACATACTAAAACCAATGCTATCTATTTTGCCAACTAAGTTTGGTCCTTAATTACTAGCTCAAGTGAGAATGCCAATTAAAATTGACCATCAAATACACCTAACATGAGCAAGTGGAATCAAGCCTCAAGTTTTTAATCCGCCGAACGTTGCTTGGACTGTTGATAGGTGATGTTACTCGGAGCTCACCCCGAGGATACCATCGATAAGGACATGAGAGTCACCATCGCCTTCAATCACTTTGGACAAAACCTCATTGAGCGCATGCCAAGGTGACCACCGCCATGGCTCTCATTCTGATTAAATTGCTTGCTTAACTCTCCAAAAATCGTTGATTTTATATCATTTTTGTTGTCATGTAAATTGTAACCCACTCCCTCAAAGATGGGCTGGACATTAACTCTCATCCATCTTTCAGTGAGCACAATCAGAAAACTTTGCACAAACAGGAAATTTTGAGGCTAAGCTTAATTTCTGTTTAAAGTCTCGGTGGCTTAAGAATGTTATTATATAGTACCTATTTGGGCCAAATTTTCGACCATTTCAGTAGAGCATTCCACAAGGCCATAAAAGTGATTTGTTTTTGGTGCTGCAGGTGCCGACAGGGTACATTCCACATTGTCAACAACAACTATGAAGGATGGGGCATGTACGCCATTGGAGGGAGTGAATCGCCCATCATAAACAGCGAAGGAAATTATTTCGTAGCTCCAGACGCCAGATTCAAAAAAGAGGTATCAACAAAAACTTCACTACTTAAAATAGAAACATTCAAGAACAAAAAGCTCTAAAAACTAGGGCTGGTATAAATCTAAGCAGCATCGGAACAAGTGGCAGTCTCTTAAAACTTTTGCTAGTTCAACTACCTCAACGGTTTCTTGCAAAGTGAGAAGCAGTGATCCCAAATATGATTTTCACTTTAGCTCAAGTGGCTCAAAACAGTGCTCAAACGCTAAACTTTTCAAATATAGCACTGTGAAGTTCACATACTTTTTAGTTGTATAATTTTTTTGATAATAATCCTGCGGAATTTAGCCAGTTTAGAGATCGCTGGTGAGAAGCATTTGTTGTGGTTTTTTCTAAAGAGGCAAACCCCTGGCACACTTGCAGGTCACGAAACGCATCGACGACGGAGGTAACAGCAATGAAGACAACTGGAACTGGAGATCATCTGGAGACATGTTCTTAAACGGAGCCTACTTCACCAAATCAGGAGCGTCTTCTACAAACACACAATTCTACGCAAAGGCCACCAGTTTCAGTGCACGTCCTGCCATAATGGTGCAAGCCATGACCAATGACGCCGGCCCTCTTGCTTTGTAGCAAAACTCTCAAAATGGTTTTTAGGTTTAGCCAGATAATTAGAGTTTGAATAACTCTCGTTGATTTCGATGGAGAAGTGCACCTCTGGTTTGTGAGTAAAGGTTTCTAACTAAGAAACTAGCTGTAGTGTTAGTGTTTCTGATTGAGCGCTGGCCATGCAAGGTCGGCCTTGCCCGTGAACACAACGTAGTAGTGTTTGTGTCCATGATGGATTATTGGCATCGTTTTTGCTGTTGCAAAATCTGCACAAAAAGTACTGTAATGGCGATGCCAAATCCACGCTCAGAGTTAGGATGGGTGCGAATGTTGTTTTATGTGTAAATATCGTAGTTCCAGTTGTACTGTACTTTGGAGAAACTACTTGTATCCATAGCTCCAGTGTCCCTGAGAAGTCTCCAACCTTTTTTTTTCTGGGATATTCATTACTTTTCTGATATGAATCCCTTCATCTGTATCAAAGACCCCGTGTCTACAAAATAAAAATAAAATCTCGGCCTATCGGAGGACTTTACTTGGAGTTTGTAGTGCAAAGCTTTGTGACTCTAAAGGTTTCCCCCTCTTTTTTTTGGGATTGTAGTCAATACTTTTCTGATATCCGGGCCCTTCATCTATATCAAAGGCTCCTGTATCTACAAAATTAAAATAAAATCTTGGCTTATTGGAAGATTTTACTTGGAGTCTTTAGTCTTTAGTGCAAAAGTTCTAGGAGAAAAAATGCGTCCTAAACAACTGATTTACAACAATTGCAAATGTTTTAAATGACTCTATTTGAGTTATTATATAATTGTTTGGGACATTTATAATTGTTGCAAACCAGTTGTTTGGGACAAGTTTTTCTTCTAATGAACTTTATAAATTTGAGGGTCCAATAATTTGTAAAAGTATATGGCATTGGTGTTCATAAGTCAATCACACATGAAGGGATAGGATAAAGATGTTTAGGCCAATGGTAGTACTTGCTAGTTAGTTGCATTGCAATTTAATCATGTTGCCTTTGCAAGCTTAGGTCAAGATAAGGTCTCTAAATTCATCAATTTTATAATTTAATTAAGGTAGGAGCACCCATAAGTGTCAGTGCCCCCATAACCGTCCCGCCTGAAATCTTGTAAGATTTGTGGAAGTGAATAGATATAATGACAAGAATGTACAACATGTGAACATGAATTCTTAAAAGTGGTTATGGGTGCAATGGCAATTTGCTCTTTAAAAATTCATAACTCATTCTCAAAGTATCCAAATATTACATTTGAAAGTGCAAACTTATTTTTTTCCTATTCCTAATAGGATCCTATAATTTGCTAGTTATTTATTAATAGTCATCATGTTCAAAACCCTTAGTTTGACGTTCATGGATGCCCCTACCTTAGAACATTGAGAAAAGCACATTGGGGATTACAAATGTCAAAGTGTGCTATGTCCCGTGTCTCATCTTGGCAAATCCCACCTCGATGTGAGATCTTAACTTAGTAGACTTAATAAGAGCAAATAGGAGTACTAAATAAAGACATTAATATTATATGCCAAAATGTTGATGGAACTGGGTTTGAAAATTGAGTCTAGCAAAATAGTGGACTTAAACCTTGAATGAGGTCCCAAAATGTATAAAAAGTGCTGTAAGCAACCAAGACATGGGACTTGGTACGTAAAATGAAATGCCACATCTCAACTTTTGGCTCTACACCAATCACATTCTCAGATTTGAATGAGACGCGGCACACAATATGAATTACCCCTTTGTCTTTATAGTGGTTTGAAAGACTGATTATTTGCCAATATGATGACTTGATTTGAGCAACGCCTGCAAAGGGGGTTGCTTTTCCCCGGTTGTAACGTTTTTACAGGCTGCATTGGAGAGGACGCTCGTACAGCTTCAGAAAAATGGCTGAGCAGCAGCACTCACTGGTAGCCTTCATTCATAGCACCCCACGTTGTGAGCAACAACTGTAATAATACCAAATCCCCCTTTGGTTCTGTCTTTTCTCTCAATTCTACTTCTTTTACAGCTCTTCTGACAGCAATGCTGATTTCTGCCCTTCTACTGTAGTACTCTAGTGTAACTTTGAGGATGTACTACTGGTTGGGTGTAGCACATTTGTGTGAGAAACTGAGAAATCATAGCCGTGCTCTTTCAATGTGGACCTGTAAATTACTGCCGCGCGTCCTGCCCTTTGTACTTCATCGCAGTAGAAAAGCCTTTGAAAAACTCTGAGTTGCAATGAACACAAATGTGGTCTTCAAATTTAGCTCAAGTGGCTTCGGAATACTTTTATCATACTACGAAAATTAAATTGACCTTTATGAAGACCTCTGTTGAGAGACCTCTGTAATATCACATCTTTGGTTTGTGGAATATAACCACATAGATATAATTTGAAGACTTACTGAAATTTTTACTTTGTATTCTATTTAACATATGAAAATCTTTAATAAAATATTATTAGTGAATGCGTAGCATAGTAAGTGTCAATAGCTATTCATACTACTAAAATCACAAATGCTCTTTGTAATATCACATTTGTAGTTTTTGTGATATCATCACATAGATATAATTTGAAGACTTACTAAGAACTTTACTTTGTGTTTTATCTAACATATGAAAATCCTAATAAGATTCTAATGTTGAATGCGTAGTGTAACAAGCGCCAATTGCTAGTAAGTGCTAAAAATCTTAAAGTAAATAACAGAGTGATCATGTTTCTTGTAGCTATCAAAAAAACTGGGGTATATTGTTAAAATTGAGCTACATTTACAGCATGTTTAACTAAATTTAGATAATTTAAGGTTCAAAACAGCAATCTAAATGTAAAACATTGAGAGATCTCTTAGTGTTTTTACGTATGTTATATGCAAATGATTTACAGATTTATGCAAAACATGGTGGTTTTATGAAAAAATTTGGGAGATTTGGGCAAATCATTAAGAGATCAATATCCCTCAATGTTAACTCCTAAGCATCTAGCATAGGTTCACTCAAATCCAAACCCTTTGGAACTCATTCCAATCAAACTATCACCTAAAAGAAATTCTCAAAAATTGACCATACTAATTGGTAGTGAACATAGGCCAGGAGCTCCAAGGAAAAGGACATGTCCTTTCACCATACCATTAAAAAGATTATAACAGTCAAACAAGGAAAATTTTCAAAATTGAGAGGCCATATTTTGGCCCCTTGGGCACTCAAGGGTTAAGAGATCTCTTGTTGTTTTACAAATAAAATCCAAAATTACATATATACTCTAAATTTGCTTTCAAATCTTAAAATTTGTAGTTTTGCAACCCAAACTTGTGAACATTGGTGTTTAGTATATGTCACATCAAAGCTAATCTATGGCAATGTTCATTGTTGGTTAGAATTAAATTAGTATGTATCAAACTTGAATTAAGTTTACACTAGTTGACACAAAAATGTGGTTTGTTAATTTTGGGAGATTTTGACAGAGAAGCAAACATTGTGCCCAATATCATTAATTTTTAAAGTGCACATGATGTTTTTGAAGTGCTTGTGGTGTAGAATCCTTGTAAAAAAGGGGCTAGTAATTGCCAACTCTCTTACACTACAATTTTGTAGCTTCTGTGAATGTATAGGTTTATGGCTTTACATACAAATTGACCCTTGATAAGAAAATATTCCTTTCTCAACACAAACACTCTAATTTAGAACTTGAATCTAGTACCACTACAAAGCATCAACTTATCCCAACTAAGAAATTTGTCAACTTGTTGTTGACTTATTAAAACCTTGCAAAATTGGATTTGTAGCCCAAAACTACTATGTAATTTGTATGTTTTTTGACCTTGATCTCAGTCAACACCCTTGTTTATCACATTGCTAGGGAGGGGCTAGATTTTAGAATCATTGTGAAGTTTTAGAATCCATGCGGTTGAGTTTCTTCCCTAGCTACTAAAACTTAAAATTTCATGTAGTTATAATATCAACGTCAAAGTTTTTTTTTGGTTTTCCTTTCTTGTTGTGACATTTTTATCACCCAAGAGCTCTATCATTTAGCAAAAGTTCTAATATTAATGCTCATTATTGATACCATCATAGGAGTTTGATTACTAAAACTAGAAACAATAGTTCTTTGTTCTCTGGCTTTCAAGTCACCTCAATTTCTAAAAAAAATCCTCAAGGGCGGAGTATACTTGACGTTTGCGCAAGAAAATCTGTGAAGCACTTCAAGTAATCAATCACTTTGGAGTAAGGTAACATCAAACAGTCAAAAAAGCGGATGGCTATGGCGAGGAAGACAAAGTTCCTAAAAGTGTTCCCACTGTTCAAATCCATGTTCCCATTTCAAGCTTCAAGCAGCGCAAAAGACAGTCTCTCTTGCAAACACAACATGCATACAACATTGATCAAAGCAACATGAAGCGTCTATTGAGTGATCCCCAAATGTTTTGACAATGCAAGACACCATGAACTAACTTATTTTTGGTCCAAAATATCAAACAGTTACCACTTTTGAATTTTGATATTAAATTTTCAAGCAATAATTCCAATCTTTTTTGGTTAGGGTTAGATGAGATGCTATTTTGTGAGACCAAGGTGGCAAAACCTCAAAAAAAATTCCCACCAAGATAAAAGTAATAATCAGTCCCCTATTATGGCATTATTTGGCAATATCCTCTTCCAAAGTTCTAGACTAAACTAGGCTCTTTGAATCCATGGGTGAATTCTAAAATCCCAAATTCTATCTCCTAATTGTAAATATCTAAGTTCTTACTTTTTTTGGATGGTGAAAAAGCTTAAATTTTCCAACACAACCCCACAAAACGGCATGTCATCTAACTTCAACCTTTGTTTTGTAACTTTGTCCTAAGAACTTCCTTCTTGCTTATAGTTTCAGCAATTATTGAGTGGTACTACAAACAACTCTTATGATTGTTAGATCTTTGTTGCTTTACGTTGTCTTGCAACATAAATGATTCCTCGTTTGATGTGAAGGATATGCTTACTTGATGGCCGTAGCGTGAAGATCTTCAGGTTGAGCTCAGAGTTTCTATGGCTTTCTGAATCAATACATTATGAGTGCATTGACAAGGTACTCCTGTGCCGATTATTCCGTTGCAAAATATTATGTTCCAATAGGTTAGATATGGCGTATCCCTCACAATAATAAGCAACATATAACAAGCAACTTTTCATCAATTTTAATTTGCACCTGCTCTTGCTAGCGTTTAGATGAAAAGTCTAGATTTAAATATTGATGTAATTGTGACACATAATGTGGTGCTACAAGGACTTTACAATGAAATGGAAAAAAAACTCAGGGCGGATTTCACCAATGATAAATTGTGAACCACTACACATGCATGGAAGTGAAGGCTTGTTTGCAAAAGAAGAATTGACAAACTTGATTGGCATGTTTCAAGGAGAAGTCATGATTTTTCAAGAGTTTTTGATTGACTCTGAGATTGCCACATTTAGTAGTTAAATTTCACTTGCTTTGGAAGATTACCACAAGTACCAAAAGTATGGAACCTACTATAGCAAGTATGGAAAAATTGCAACTTTGCTCCAAAGTCCAAATGAGGCATGTTGTATACCACTAGAAAGGTATTGTTAAGAGTTTTTCAATGGTACAATATGCACCTACTTTGAATAAAATACCAGTGGTGGGACTCTATCAAAGATTTGATGATAATATATTGTAGGTTTCAACACAAGTCAGATTTTGTACCGACAAGGCAATCCCACTTGTTCACTTATTCCCTCTCTAATCATATGGAAAAGATTGTCAAAACTTTTGTTTGCCAGTGTAAAAGTATACTTTACCAGCATCAATAAACTCTTTAGATTGTAGCCTACTTTGCGGATAACTTACATGGAAGTTTGCTCTTAGATCTGTGACAAACCATATTAACAAACCTTAAAGAAGGAGCTACCTTGTTGTCATTCCCACACGATTACCACAAGGTAGACAAGTTTTAAGTTACATTGAATTATTTGGGGAAGCAATATTTTAAAGTACAAACCACTGCCAGAGACCGGAGAGATTGCCAAAGCACAACTCAAAGAAATCCTCTTGATGATATGTAGCCATCCATAGACTGTAGAGAAAATTTTATAATTACCCACAATTTGTGACTCCTTTCCAAACATTGGCCCGGCATTTCCCACAAGGGTTGACAATATGATAGCTCATGAGAGCTCCCTCCAATAATTTCATTTGACTGTTTGGCAGAATTCAAATTTTAATATCTATTATAGTTTTGAGGGAAGAATTGAAAGATATCCTTGTGTTTTGCAATGTTTTGATGGATATTCTTGATTTTTGATAATTTTGGAGATTCCTTTGCAAAAGTTTTGGTTAGGGAACAATTATAATATGCTACAAAAATGAGTTATATGTAAGCATGGCAACTCCATGACACATGCCGCCATAGTTGTACAATATTAACCATTTGGTACATAACAAGGTGCACTTAACACTTGTGTGCTCAAAGAATGCAACATTAAAGTAAGTTGTGTTGTGCGCTTGCTAATGTCATTTGATGCCAAACAAGAAGAAGTTGACAACACTACCACTACAGACGTGGCTATCAAAAATAGAAGCCTGTCCTTCCTTGAGTTGAATGCAATCTTTACAATCTCATGGGTATCCTTGCAACTGCCAAAAAAATCCAAGATATCCTCATATCCATCAAAATATTGCAAAATAAAAAGGTATTTATCAAAAGTATTCCAATCTTAATACAACTTCAACAAATTAGAAATTGTTCTCTTTTGAATGATCCAATAACTATTGTTTCAAAGTAAATGTTGCTTTAACAAAAAAAATTGTATCTTCAATTGCCTTTATATTTGTGAACATATTGACAAAAAATGTGGAGTGGTGTTAAACTCCATAACCATAACATGGGAAGTTGGTAGCTTGTGTCACAATACAAAACGTCACTTGTAGTGCTAGAAACAACACGTGTCAAGATTTTATCTAACAACGTTTAAGTAGGATAAGGGCATCACGTGAGTGCATTCAACATTCTCAAGTTTAAGCCATTGGGAACAAAGGCAAACACCAAATGACCAATGGCTTAATAGTCAAAGTGCACTTAGGTGAGGCCCTTACCTTACACATTCAAAATTCAATGACTACTATACATTTGCGTGCATCATGAAACACAAGTGACTGCTTCAAAAGGAGAGATTTTGCTATGGCTAGGCTAGTTTACGTGGTGTTGCTTGGCACAATTTGCGGTTACTTTTTCAGGTCTTTTGCTAAAGTGGCTATTGTGACTGCAACACGGCGGTGGTAGCTTGGTTGTTTGGAGAAAATGTAATTTCCAAAATGTGGTAGGTGATGCATGAAGCCACAAAGACGGGTTGATGCACTAAGTAGATGTGTTTGTGGGGGCAAATCTCAGCTTCTTTTGTATTACAAACAACAGTAAAAGGAAAGGATTATCCTCTATTTTGGAGTAGGTTAGTACAATTTTTCTTCAAGGGTTTCAAATTAAATTCTAAATGTCTGGCTGGTCATTGTGGTTGTCGTCTATGGTAGCTTTATAATGCTCTATAGTCGTGTGCCAAGTGTCCACTGATTAAAATATCGTTTCCAAACGTTGCAAAAGTCAACAATGTAGGTTGCCCTCATGAGAATTGCAAGAAAGGTAGCATGGGATTTGACATCATGTCTATGAATCTTTTCACAATATGGATTACCTAAGTAAGTGTGTAATTGGTGAGATTCTTTTTTACTTTCCATGATGGACCATGTGTTTAAGATCACTTTTTTAAAAATTGGGTAAAAAGTAATCAGGTAAAAAGTAAATTTTTCATCTCGTGAGATTTATTTTGTTATTGAGGGACAAAAAATGTTTGCTTGGACGTTTAAGGATTAAGTTAGGTTTCTAAATCTAAATATTAATTTGACTTTCTCAAATTTAATCTCATGTTGGAAAATTTCTAAAACTCTTACATTTTGTAGGTGGTGATAAATCAGAGCTTTTCCACCTTTTCCACCCTAGCCCCGCAAATACATAACTGCAGTAACCTACCCCAGGAAGACGCAAGAGGATGTGCATCTGGCAAAGCAGGGGGTCTGAGAAACCAAGCTTGTGCCTTTCACACTTTTACTGTACGATTGAGAACCAATAATAATATTACTTATATTGGTATTTGGTACGGACCAGTAATGGGCACAAATGGTACTGCAAAGGGATCAATTTTTTTGAAAGGTTTTTATATGTCCTCTATTGTGCCTTGTCCATCATAAAAAGTTGATTCAAGCATGAAGAAAGCATAATGTTATAGTTCAAAGTTGGAAGGTTCACTTATTAAGATAGGATGCTTGAATTTTGTTCGGGCATTTTGAATCATTCATGTAGAGTTTTTGAAAGCCATGCAAGGGGCTTTTTAAATCAATCATATTTTTTCTATTGAGAATTTGTCCTTGTGTATGCACAATTTTAGGAACTAAATAGCTTGAGAAGGGTTGCTAGTGAGTGTAATTAATGGTCATAATAGTGTTGGGAACAACCGTTGAGTAAAATACAGATATATGTCATATCATAATAAATAAAAATGTGTTTTCAATCATAATTTGAGTATTAAGATATGGAATGCTTGCTTGCATGCTTTAAAGGACTTGTTTGAACACCATTAGTTTTGTGTTGCTTTTTGGACTCATATGTTCTATTTACAAGCCACCTTTAAATCATGAGTGCTACAACCTATGATCTAAAATAGCTACCTATGCACCTTTTGTTTTGATTAATTGTAGTTAATTCATACCAACTCAAATAATTGTAATCTAAATGACCGTAAAACCAATTCTTCTTTAACTTTCTACCGAAAATATTTCCAAATTGCTAAACTAACCTGATTTTTCCACAGATGTCCTCTTTCCCTGAGATGGTTGATTCATGAGCCTCCCTTACTTGCTCATGTCTTGGATTGATATCTTCATGTTTGGCAATATAAGGTAGGCACACCCATAAATGTGAAAATAAGGGTTTTGGAGTAGGTAAAACAATTGACTAACTTTGAGAAAAATACTGTAAGTTAGGAAATGAAAACCAAAAGTATTGGCATCAATTCCAAGGTTCCAACTACAAGCATTTGTTCACAAAGATTTTTCAAAGTCCAAAATCACTGAAATTGTAGGAACCATGTGTAAGAGAAGCTAAAAACAAGGCTTATTGGTTCTTAAATAGTGAGATGGGTACTCAAAACTGTCACGGAGTTATCCACAACCATCACTTTGCCTCCCATAAATATCACTGAAGTACCCATAACCACCCTAACTTTGTCAGTGACGCCCATGGGAAAGTCATGCCCATAAGTGCAGCTACCTTAAATATGTTCCTGCATGGTGACTTGAATACGGGAAAAGAACCTAGAAAAGGGACCTGGAAAAGGGACCTGGGGACTATACAATAGACACTTCATTTTTCCCTTTGTCTGTTGTCGAGGATGGCCAGAAAAGCTGTGCTGAAAATCAAACTGCAACTTCGGTTTTTGCTTCTATTCTTAATCCCTAAATGCTTGAGGCCTTTTTGGAGCTTCTACAAATTTGCTTCAAATTGAACAAAAATGCAACATTTTAATAAACTGTATCAAGTTCTTCTAAAATGTAATTGTATGAATTCAAACTAGATATGTTAGAAGTCACATAGGAAAAGAAAACACAATAATATCACTCATGGATTGAAAGATTATAATGTCTGATCATGAGGGTGTCAAAACTACAAAAATGACTTGGAGCCTTTGAATCCTCTTTTCACATGTTGGATTTAAAAAAATGGTCACCAAAAAATATAAGATTAAAAGAATAACATACATAACCTTTAACACTTTATAGTTTTTCAAAATCTCTTCTAAAAAGTTTTCAAATGAATTTTTAGTGTAAATTTTTCTCCAAGATCTAATGTATTTGAGGCTCATTTCCAAGAGCTCTCAACACTAGAGAAAGTCAAGGCCCTTGCACAAAAACTTGAATAGAAAATTCATTATTAATCATTTTAAAAATCAAATTGTTGATCCTAAAACTAGATTTCATAAAGAATAAATCCAAAATATAAACTACTAAAAATAACAACTTAGTTAGGTTTATTGATCTTCAGAGTATTGTCAACACCAAAATTTGGTGCCGCAGGCATTTAGGGGTTAAGCATCTCTGCGTTTCGCAGAAACAAAGGAACACTTCACAATTGCTACTCTTCTTTTAACCTTGTAACGCTAGGGAAGCCATTTCCTAGCATTTGAACAAATGTCCAAGGATGTGGATGAACAGAAAATTTGTTTTTTCATCCATAATTTTGTTTTTGATCTACCATGTTAGGCTATGATGAGTTTCCAATTGGATTTGAAGTTTTACTAGTGTTTCTTTTTATGTAGATGAGAAGTTAGTAAAAAAACTGAATCACAAAATATACTATTTTAGTGTACTTTGGGAAGTTGTTGCTTTTTGCTCTAAATCTGAAATTTCTCCACAAAAATTATACTTTTTGAACTTGAGCCCAACTCACAAAATGAAGGCCATCTACTCTAGTTTCTTCTCCACTTCAAATTTCCAAAAATTTCCTAATATTGAATATGTTATTGCTATTTGAACTTTGAGTGTATTTTCAATGTTTATTAATTTCTAATTATAGAATGACATGGAAATGGAGTTTACACCAAGATGTTTGTTATTGTGCTATACACACACCGTGAAATTTTCATATTTTTTTAGATGATTTTCTATTTGATGTGATTTTTCTTCACTTTTTCTTCAAGTATTCTCAAAAAAATCAAATTTTCTCAAAAAAATCTGAAGTTTTTGTGAAGTGAAGAAGACGTGTAATTCCATCTTTAAAAATTAAGTACAAATTTTTTTATACATATGTAATTGCAAAATGGCAGCAAATTGTATGATGGACAGTCACACTTGGATCAGCGGTCATGGGTCCATCATTTAGGGGTTAATGTCTCGTAGTGTCAAGCAAATGCTTACCGAATGGTTGCTCTGTTAAATTGAAATATCTTCAAACCCCCGCCATTTTAATCTCCATTGTCTTTTGAAGTGGTAGCAACGCCGAGCAACTTGTCCTTAGATAAGCAAGCAGAAGTCGATGTCAAGGAGCGGAAGCTTTTAGTAAGGAAGAGAGCTAAATTAATTCACTTTGTTAAGAGTTAACAGAGGAGTGTTGATCGTGTGTGCGCAAATGCGGCTTGTCAAGAGAATTAGAGAAGAGCTCTGCAAAATGCTGGAGTAGTTCCGAAGCCATTCAAGTTCTTGGATGTTTGCTCCTTCCGCAGCAGTTCCTAGTTCATGGCATTTGTATAACTATATTTGCGATGGTAAGCCGAGAAAAGAGTATTCAATTATGTAGATAATCATGTGTTGTTGTTCTTGATTAGCATTGTAGTCTTCTTGTAATCCTCTTCCACTTTCCGACCTTAAGTATGTTCTTGGAAGTCTTAAGCTACGAGGCTCGAAATTTGTGTAGCGTTCTCGTACCTAGGCAATTTGCTTATGACGCTGTTTAATGTTGGTGATTTTATGACGCTCAGATTTCAGGAGGAAGGTGCGGATTCGTTGCTGGTTGGAGACGGTACGGTTGATTATAAAGGAAGACTAGCCAAAAGGCTTATCACTGGAGGATGGAGAAGCGCGAAATACAATTTTTGTAAGATGTCCATCACTGCTCCGGTTCTTTTCAATTCTCTTGACCTGCGATCACTGTGCGAGCAAACCTACCATTGTTTTCTTTCGCAATTGCGAAAGAATTTATGAAGTACATTGCACACATGGAAAGCAGTGTGTGCGGAAGCTGTAGACGCAGTCGAGCTTTGGTGTTCCATTTCTGAAGTCCTTTATTTGAAATATCATTTTCCGATCATCTTGGATATACTTTAATTTGCAATGGATGGCCATCTTTCTCTCTTCTGGGGGCTTCACCGTAGAGATTTATTGTGTAAATTTTGTTGCATTCAAGTTTCGACTACTGGTTTGAATTTCCCGCCCTTAAATCCAGACGAGAATTTTCAGCCTTCATCTTTCTTGATTCCTGAATTTGGAAATGACGCTGTCGAGAGAGATTGGACCAAATTCCTTGGATTGACGCCATGGCGCTGCAGTTTTCGAGGGAGCTGAGACGATGGCGTTTATAGGCCTGCAAATAGATCTAGTATTGTACCTTATCAACAAGCTAAATTTTGCTACTACAAAAGCCGCCACCACGGTGACGAACTTCGCCGGCACAGCATTTCTCTGTCCGCTTCTTGGTGGCTTTTTGGCCGATGCGTATCTCAGCTGCTTCTCGACCATTTTCATCGACGCATGTGTTGAACTTGTGGTAAGAGACTTTGAACGTTAATTTCGTTATACCGGCACGAGCAAGGGCGTGAAAATTGTGACATTCAACTGCACAAAGCTCTCAGAACTAGGACTGGTGTTGATTAACTTTTCAGGGTTCCCGTCATGAAGAATGCGAGTGTTGTGAATGTCCGCCAATTTAACGAAATTGACGTTATCTGTAACGAAATTTTGCTCATACGCGGACTTCTCGTTCGAAATCTCTTTCTTATTGCTTCCTCTGTGATTTGAAATTGAGACTGGTTTTGTTTGGTTTTACGCAGGGCCTGTCGTTGATGACGGTGTCGGCTTCAGTTCCATCATTGCGGCCTCTCCGCTGCACGGCTCCACTGTGCGAAGCTGCATCACCTACGGACTTGTCCGTGCTCTACGTGGGATTGTACCTCATCGCGCTCGGATCCGGTGGTCTGAAACCGTGCTTGTCAAGCCTCGGGGCAAACCAGTTCGACAAGACGCACTTGAAAGAGCGTCGCCTATCCTCGGTGTATTTCAACTGGTTTTTCTTCAGCTTTGTGGCAGGCGGATTGCTTGGCGTCACCGTGCTTGTGTACATTCAGGACAATATTAGTCGCGGAATTGGCTATGGCATTTGCCTGGCTCTGGTTGCGGCTGGTTTGGCCATTTTTTTGGCGGGCACCCGTCGTTATAGACGAACGGTCCCTTCCAGAAGCCCGATAACGCGAATCTTGCAAGTTTTTATTGCTGCATTCCGAAATGTGCGTCGTTCAGTCCCTCCTTCGCCAGATTTTTTGCACGAGGTCGATTACAAAGAAGCTGCACATCTCGGCGTTCAAAAGATCGCCCACACGAATTATGTGAGGTATATTTGAACCTTCGTAATTGATACCGCATCATTACTTGGGATATATCCTAGTATCTTCTCAGTTCAATCAAAATTTGGACTGTTTTTCAAAGTGCAAGAAAAAATCTGCAACGTAATTTTTAGAAATGTATAAATTTCAACTGGAATTACAAAAAAAAGAAGCTCCTATCGAGTGTCACGAGGAATAATTTGTAAGTAATATATATAGAAATCATGCCTGATGCAGGCACTTCGTTTCCTGCAGATTTTTGGACAAGGCAGCGGTTCTAGATCCTGATGAGAGGTACCGTCAACCAGACCTGAGCAAATGGAAGCTCTGCACTGTAACGCAGGTCGAAGAAACGAAGGCCATGGTGAAGCTGATGCCCGTATGGGCGGGCACCATCATCATGAACGTAGTGCTTGCGCAGCTACAGACGTTCACCATCGAGCAAGGCGCCACAATGAACCGGAAGGTAGGCAGCTTCGATTTTCCCGCGGCGTCCGTCCCCTTCTTCCCGCTCATTATGATGGCCATCTTGGTACCCCTCTACGACCGTGTCTTCGTCCCTTACGCGCGCCGCTTCACAGGCATCGACCGGGGCATCACCTTCCTCCAAAGAACCGGCATCGGCCTGGTTCTCTCTGTTTTGTCGATGATCATCGCAGCCGTTGTGGAGGTGAAGCGCATCAACAAAGCGAAGGCCTAAGGGCTCCTCGATAATCCCGAGGCCACCATCCCCATCAGCATTTTCTGGCTCGTCCCCCAGTACTTCACATTCGGCATCGCCGACATGTTCACATACATTGGCGTGCTGGAATTTTTCTACGACCAAGCGCCGGACACCATGCGCAGCACCAGCACTGGCTTGTCGTTCACCACAATCTCTTTGGGTTACTTCATCAGCACGGTTGTTGTGAACATCGTGAACAAGGCCACGGCCAGCAAATCGCACCCCGGGTGGCTCTCGGACCGCCTCCCCTTCAACCGTAAGAGGTTGAACCTATTTTACTGGCTCATGGCTATTCTGAGCTTCGTGAATTTCGTTTACTTCTCCATCGTTGCACATTTCTACAAATACAAGACAAACCCGAACCTCAAGGCCATGAGTCGATCTAGCCAGCTCCAGAGCAGTGGCGTTGCTCCCGTTGATGACGATTCGGTCGCGATGGCGGAGCTGGAGCGGAAAGCCCCTCACGACGGTCGCAAGTACCAATGATAATTATGTGCACGTATGTGAGTAACTTACTTTCTTTCATTGCGGTTCCATTAGTTAGATGAAATCTTTAAATTTTTCCTAGTTTTTGGAGCCCAAAGGTTTTACACATTTTTATCACTAAGAGCACTTCAGTCATGCTGCTTCCGTATTCCCTTGTGTACAACTCCAATTTCTCTGAGGTTCATTTTATGTACACTTGCGCTTCTCATGTAAGTTATATCGATTGCGAATGAAACTTACTGCATCCAGATAGAATTGGTGATTGATAGTAAGTTTCTCATAAAATTCCGGTGGAGGCACAAGGAGAGATTGAGGGGAAAGTATTTCGTCGAGACCTTAATCAAGTGTTCTCTTCAAAGTGTTGTGACTTGAATATCCAAATCTACTACTATCGAAACCGTAGTGACCTTCTCAAGTTCGAAATCTTTTAATTGTTTTCAACATGCAATAGAAAAATTTGGCATCTTGTTTTTTTTTTCTAAGGTACTCAATAGTAGGAATTGTTCAAATCAGAAACTTTAACAAAAAAAAATGAAGACGTTGATATCATTGTCAAAATCAATTTTGGAAGATAAGTTTTTTGACACAGAAAGCTGATTTAAACAATTGATTATCTTCCGCAGCTTTTTGTCAGATATACTAAAGGCGCTGTTCTACCATATGGAGCATATCATTCACTTGTTCAGCCTGTTGTCTTCAACTCATTGTTGTAAGTACTACATGCATTGTCAACTTTGTTACGTTGACAGATAATCACAATAATTGATGCAAAGCTTTCAGTTCTGAACTTTGTGGTAGAATGGAACAAGGATATTAGAAGCTTCCCTTACTTAAATTTCAGAGCCAATTTCGTTGGTGTTGTCAAGATTTGTAAAATCAACAAACATCGTGAAAAGAGAAAGAAGAAACCAACATTCTTGGGGGGTTGGAGAAAGTTTTTGAACCATGTGATTACAAAGAAGGAGGGGAGCATGTATTTATTTAATATTTAACTTTCAGATTTCTCTGCATGGATTCACATGACATCCCAGCTCCACCGCTGAATAGTGGTAAGTTCTGGATATGTTGTGTAATGCAAACGTAGGTTTTTCTGCAAGGGCGTCTTGCCAGCTTCTCCAGAATGTTGTGACGGCTTTTGCTGAAGAACTTTATGCTACGAGATGGCTATGGCGCGTGGGGGTTCGGGGTTTAGATGGAAACACTGTTGGGGATGCCCTTGTTCGTGAGCCCCTCGCCAGACTTGGGACGCAGAAGCTCGTAAGGCACAGCAACAGGACCATTACGATGCTTGAGCGAGGGATCGGCGTTGCGCGACTTGATAAGCTCATCGATCTCGTCCACTTTCTTCCCGAACTTCGCAAACGCCGTCACCACCCGGGCGTCATCAGTCCAGTCGGCGGGGCGTTCACCGAGATACTCCTCATTCGCAGCGTGCGTGGACAGGATTTCGATGGTGGTCATGTTCACCCGCGCTTGCACCCCGTTCGCCAGCATCGACAGCAGAAACCTCTCCGGCTGCCGCTCCATGTCCGCCCACTCGGGCGTGCCCTCCTCCGGCACCAGCTTCCGCGTCATGGACGGGTGGTTCGGCATGAACCCCGCGTACAGGTACTGCCCGAAGTTCACGGCCGCGTGGTGGCACGACGCCACCCACGCGATGGTCGTCACGATTTGCACCAGATTCTGCTTCGAGTCTGCTGGGATCCAGCCGTTGGGGATGTCTGCGTGGCCCTTCAGCCTGGCTTCCGTCCACCAGGCTTGGAGTTCTGTGTCGTTTTGCACCGCCTGGTCGTCTGCGTAGAACACGTCGAGATGCTCCGTCACCCAGCTGCGAATCGCCGCCCACAAGTCCAGCCCGTCTTTTGCGTACGGGTAGTCCTCGATCGCGAGCTTCAGCCCGTGCGGAGCTTTTGCGTCGGGTTCTGCCATACCCCTGCAAGCTCAGCAGCACCCACACAGCGTCATTAACATCTCTCTCTCTCTCTCAAGCTGGAGTTCAACGTGCGGGAGAGAATCTGCAGGTAACGTACTCTTAACCGGTCAAAATTTAGAAAAAACCTGTTGGACTTTGAACCTGCAGGGAAAAATCGGCTGGATTTTCAAGCTCTTAAAAAACCGATTAAAAATGAGAAATGTCGGATGTTCGTTGGTGAGGCCTCGAAAACCTCCCGTGACACCGGTGGGGTTAATACAGTAGGGGTAGTCATAACTTCTTCACCACCATTCTCAATCTTCAAAGAATGAGGACTTGCCACTCTCTTCTTGAATTATAGAGGTCCTATTTTTTCTTTGAAAATTGAGAAATTTTTTCTTCGTCTTTAGAGGAGAAGAATGGGCATGAAGAAATTTTAGCATGTGAAGTTTTTACCAGTGCATGTCTCTTTTTCATCTTGCTCTTCTTATTTTCTTCTTCCTTGTAGTTGGAAACCACAGTTTGAGTGTGTGAATGTAACTTGCTTACTTACCGCATCACCATTTTTGAGATAAGCTCATTACACCGCTCACAAATTGGGAGTCACACCTTCTTCAAGTAGAAGTGCTTCCAATGGCTTCTATTTTCGCTCCACAACTTTGCATTCTTCAGGGAGGTTTCATTCTTAAAGGTGTGACTACCCGTAATGCCCCCTTTCTTGTGTGAACGCAATGCAGAGAATCTACATTTCTAGTTCAAAATTAGTAAACATGGCAACAGGTCTGTACCCCAACAGCATTTCCATTTGATACACGCTCTTTGAAAAGTGAGCTGATTCAGATATTCTTGAGAGTCCCGATGTTAGAAACCAGTACTGATCCAAGCTGGTTTTCTTTCGAGAATTGGCAGGTGCCTGGCTATGGCGAGTGGAAGGACAGGGGGTGCACCTCTTGATCAAGTCATTGGGGAGAGCTTGGTCGACGAAGCGCCATCCAGCGTAGACCTTGGAGGACATCTCGAGGGCGTACTTCTGCGGCGTGAACGTTTGCTCCACAATGCCGCCTGCTTGGATCAGCGTCTTTCTCGCCGACTGGTTGATGTCCAAGGTGTTCTTGTAATGCGCCCCCAGCGCTTTGTGCACGGGGTGCATGACGCTCAGCTGCCTGTTGGTGGCGATGATGATGGGCTCCATCACGGCGTGCGTCCGCATCCTGCATCAAAAACCCCGTCACTGAAAAGGGGGGTTTCTTGCAAAAAAGAAATGGCTCTTGAGTTTTGCATTGAGAGAAGTCTCCTTGCGGCAGTTTGAGGAAGTTTGAGTAAGTATCTTATTCGAAAGTCAAGACATTGTTATAAGAATAGAGCCTCTTGTAGCGTAGCTCATTGTTTGATTTGATTTTGTGTGCAAGTGTTAGTGCACTGCGGGTCACTCTGAGTAAGGGCCTTATTGTTGGCTCAATTCAATCTCTCATAGTGTTGGGTATCAAGAAAAAGGTTATCATGTGACTTTGTAAGTGGTTAAAAACCAACGCAATAGTTCAAGCCATCAATTGAGCCCCAAGGTTTTATACTGAGGGTTGGTGCAACTGGACGTGTTGATGACAATCATGGTTGCTTATGTTACAGATATTTGGCGCCAAAAAATGGGTCCAAGCCCAAACAAAATTGTGTCACCACAATGAATCGACCTAGAGCAAGAACCTTGGCCCAATTCATTAATTTAAAATTGAGCCATTAGTTGGGACTAAAGGCTTTGTATTATGGATTTATGGCTTGATCATAATTTGGACCAAATTGATGGTTCAATGGGGTTCTTTGTGAATTGGGCAAAATCCAAATTGGACTTGGGCCTTAACATAAGTTGGCCCTTTATGAAGCTACTTACAAGAAGTTTGACACTCTAAAGCGAGCCAATGGTACAAGGACAACAAGCCTACCTCTTGTAGTGTAGTTGTTTGTTAAATTTAGAGATTTCTGCATTTGGGATGTTATGAACTATGGAATATGTTGAGTGAGGAATTCGGGACTTACTTGATGAACATAGATTGGCAAGACAGTGAAAATGCAGACTGAGAGATGGTGGCGGCGGTGTTTTACCAATGGCTGATGACTTGGTGCCAGGAGGCGTCGTTGCTCTGGACGTGCGCCTTTGCCAGTTCCCAAGCCCACCGCTTGCTAGCGTCCATCTCGCCAGGGCTGAACACTCGCAGCCTTGGGTTCTCGCCAAGCTTGGCTGCTGGAAGGGCCAGCTCGATGCACACGGGCTTCAGGACGGCGGCGTTGGTGAGCACGAAGAGCGTCCACAAGGCGTAGGCTTGGCTGCCCTTGAGCTCGTTGATACGGGTGATGTACCCGAGGAAGCGCTCGTGATAGTCCACCACAAACAGCTTCTTCCTCGCCATGGCCTGCGCACGCACCACCACACCACCATCACCACCGTAGTCAAACAACCAAAGCAAACTTTTTAAAATCTCCCTATGTCATTTCAGGAATGCTTCACATTTTCTTTGCGAGTTGCTAAACATTTCTGTCTATTTTCTCTATGATTTTTTCATGTCTCACATTTCCCACAAGAAATTCATATGCAAATCCCTTGACAAGAGTTTGCTTTGAACCTCTTGAACTCTTAGTTCAGTTGTAGGGAGACGCTCCCTCCCAATGATCGAAGGCCCATTCTTAATGAAACATTGGACGCATTTTTTTATAGCAAGTATTTTGTTTTCCTCAATGCGGGTTCACACATAGACAATGCTTATTTTGTGAGCGTACAACAATGAGCCATGAGCCGTGAGCCAATATTTGGTAAGCAAGACTGATTTTGAGCTTAAAATCAATAGAAAGACTAAAAAAACAACAAGTTTCTCAAGAGATGAAAGTTTTAAATGCACAATTATAGGCTTTTGTACATAGCTATAGGTGAAAATTAGTATTTTGATAAAAGAAATCCACGCTCACGCTTCACAACTCACAAATCCTTGCTTACAATCAATAGCATTTTCCATTCACACACATGGCATTAAATTGCATCCCATAAATGTAGAAATTTGTGAAGGAACCATGTTCTTTAAAATGAAGCATTTCATTTTTATTCAAACAACCAATGGGGTGGTTCCATGTGGCCCCCAAAAGGTGGAAATAATTATGTGGGATTTTTTAGGTGGCAAGGTTTTGAACCTTTCTTGAGCTTTTTATTCATGTATATTTTTTTTTACTCACATTCATTCCACTAATGCTTTGTGCCAATGTTATTGAGTTCTTAGGTGGCACATTTGGAATAGTGTTCTTGGCGGATGAAATAGTTAGTAAAAGTGTCCATCAAAATGGGGCATGAGGTATGTCACTTGTGCAATAGTCACCTTTACTATTGGGTCATTCACACTACATCCCACCAATGAGCGGGGAGATCCTATAACTATTGATGTCTTGCAAATTTTTTTGACAATTTTGGAAATACCTCCCATTTTTTTTTGCAAAACAAAATAGTTTTTGGATTATTACTTGTGGATTTTAGATAGACAGTCCATATTCATTTGAATGTGACATAGTCTAAGTACCCCACAAATATTCACATACAAAAAAAGTCTGTAACTGATAATATCCCAAATCAACAAAAAATCATAAGATGCCATATTTGGTCTCCCTTCTAAAATGCATTCTTCAAGCTACGAATTGAAATTGGAAGAGCTTGGCGCACCTCGGAAATGCTGAGGCCTTCGAGGTGAGGCTCAATCATTGCCGCCGTGACAACAGATGCTCTCTTAAGTGGAAATTCCTGTGAGAGAGTTTTCCAAATCATGGTATAAGCTCTTCACCTCAAAAATCCCTTGTAAAATCAAATTACAAAATCTTCTCAAAATCACACTATATGCCATGTTTAACTACTTGAGGACAACATCCTATAATTATGTACTTTCTACGTCTGAGAAAATCTAGAGACATGTACAGTACCAGTACCAATTAGTATTGTTAGGTAGAACCTGTTTTGGTATTCCAAAGAAGTTTGTATAACAAAAAATGTAAAAGTCATTTTAATCTCATATTTTTGGTATATGATTCTCATGCAATCCCAAGTGATCATATCAAATCTTGGTTACTAAAAACCAAAATCTTATTTTTGGTAAGTTGTTTTATGTCAAAATCACGGTTTTCCAAGAAAGTTGCTTAAAACACATTGGTGATGAATTTTTGAGATTTGATTGCATGGATATGTAGGAGACATCCATACACACATCTTTCCTTTTAACAAACATCTTCAAAAAGATTAAAATTTTGTCAATAGAGGTTCAAATGCTCAAGTGATTATGAGCAAATTTAGTAAAATAGATCATTCTTCATGGTAATTAAATTTTGCTATTTGACTCATATATTATGATTAAAACTATACCATTGAACATGATGATATGTTTATTTTGCCAAAAGCTAATTAAAAAATGGAGATATTTATCTTAATAAATTTGGTCATGATCACTTGAGCATTTGAACCTCTATTGACAAAATTTTAATCTTTTTGAAGATGTTTGTTAAAAGGAAAGATGTGTGTATGGATGTCTCCTACATATCCATGCAATCAAATCTCAAAAATTCATCACCAACGTGTTTTAATCAACTTTCTTGGAAAACCGTGATTTTGACACAAAAAAACTTACCAAAAATAGGATTTTGGTTTTTAGTAACCAAGAGTTGGTATGGTCAATTGGGATTGCATGAAAATCATATACCAAAAATATGAGATTAAAATGACTTTTACATTTTTTGTTATACAAACTTCTTTGGAATACCAAAACAGCTTCTACCTATCAATACTAACTGGTATTGTACATGTTTCATGAATATCTCTTTATGCGTTGCACTTATCTTTTTATTTGGTTGTAGCTCTCCATGTTTTACAAGCATGTTTCAATGTTTTGCAAACCAAAATAATTTTGGGTTATTACTTACACATTTTGGATAGTTCATAAGTAGCTGAATGGGATACTTAAGCAGTAATTCAAAATCTATAGTGGTTTGCAAAGCATTGAAAAACACTTGTATAACATTGAGAGATACTTGCAAAATATCCAACAAAAATGTTCAAAGCTGGAGACATATATGACACATTGAGAGGAACATGTAAAAAATGAGGAGATTTTAGATGCTCAAAAACATAAAAAGTTCATAATACATGAATAGTAAATGGGTCATATACTCATATTATGAACATGATCAAAGTTACGTGCCAAAATTAAGGTGAATTGGAATACCTTGAGAGTTTCAATGACCAAGGGATTCATGCCGGCCAACACTTGACGTGCAAACTCCTCGTCTTTGGACCACGCATCCTTATCAACTATCATTCATGAATCAAAATTAACCTCATTATAGATCGTTTTAGTACAAATGGCACATTGTTATTGGATGAGGAGAGACATGTCTTTTGTAATAGAATCGTCTCACACATAAAGAGAGACAAACACAAACATGATTCACATAAGGTACGCATACCCATTAAGGGTTTGGGGTACTTTGAGGTCTTGGAAAATTCAAGAAAAAATCCATAGGAACAAGCTATCATGGAAAGTCATTTTTGTGAAAAAAGTATTGTAGATTATTTTATATTAAAGGGCAAACTTGCAGCTCATAGGTTCCTTATTAGCGATTCTAGACTATCCTTGATATTGTTTGGATGTGTTCTCATACATATACTTGACGGTCCCAATCCCAACCCTCCTAAACTAGCTCCTAAATTGACATGTGATAAGATTTGCTTGTGCAAGTGGCATTCATTGCTCCACTTTAAACACCTCAAATGTAGAGTGTAACATTAGGGAGCGGTCAGGTATGGGTGTGCTTACCTTAATATGATATGATTTCCAGTAAGAATCCATGTGAGGAATGTGTGAGAGAGAATGGGAATTGGAGTTTGATGTACCGTGAACAAGTCGAGGCGTGGGGTACTTGAGATCCACGTTGGTAGCATCGCCGGAGCTTTTCACGAACTGGCGGAGCAGCTCGAAGGGCTGGCGCTGCGTGCTCACGATGGCCTCCACCGCAGACTCTTTGCCGATGGGCGTGTACAGCGCTCGCAGCTCCTCGAAGGCCTCGAAGTCGGAGTCGTGGTCGAGCAAGCTCCGGGTGAGGAGGCCGTGCTTCTTGGCTTTGAGGCTGTTGCCGATGAACCCCGTCCTCTTCACCACGTCGAACCTCTCGTCTCTTGGAATGTACAAGTTGTCGAACACTCCATTCAGCCTGCTCCACACAAACACACAAAAAACATATCAATCACACAACAAAAACACTGAAAAAAAACTGAAAATTTTCATGGTAATTGCCAGTTTTGTTGAAATAACACAGGGACCTTGAAGAGAGAAAAAGAAAACATGATTAGCTTTTTAGGAGGTGGGAAGGAGTGTTGAAAGTGTAGGGTAAGGGCTTCACGCAAGTGTATTATCACATTTAACGCGTTATTCGTTAAATTGAGAAAAATAGTACATTTTGGAACTTTTGAAGGTATTAGGTGATCATCTAAAATTGAGCTCACAACATTTTTTTGGTACACGTGCCCTTATCTTAGAGGAGGAATTTGCGAGGGAAAAAAATCTTAGTGGCTCAAACTGAATTTGATACCTTCAAATCTGGTTTAAGGTAATTTTTTGGGTTTAAGGTGGAGTACAAAATGGTACCTTTATTTTTTCCAATCTAACAAATAACGCATTATTTAATGCTAATGGGAACAAGGGTAAAGCTTGAGTAACCAATGGGACAAATGTGAGAATGCACTTGGGTAAGGCCCTTAGTTTACATGAACTTTTCTTGAACAAAGTATATTGTCATGTGTCTTTTTTGATGGCACGACAGACGTCACGCATCCTGACACCACTCAATCATTTTTGTTGTTTCACTTACGTAGCATGACACTACTCCGCAATTTCTATTGGTATGTTCACAACTATAAGGACAATTGAAAATACAAAGCTTTTTGTTCAAGCGACATTTACAATTTCATTTGGTGTAGACAGGGGTATTCTTAAAGGAATGCATCATGTTTACTAAAACTGCTTACAGATCTTAACATGTAATTCTTACCATTGTTAAACCCCTCTTTTCTTCTTGCTTTTAAAAGGATTTGCCATTTTAACAAAATTAGTGTTTACTTTGTAGGACCATATGTTCCTTGGAGTTTTTTTTGCTTCTGAAGATGGAAGCGAGTTTTTTTGCTTTTAGTTTTGGGAAAAGCTGAACGACATGACTGGCCTGGTTTCTGTTTTGCCATCGGGGTGGAGAGGTCGCCCAGTGCGGCACCGGCGTGGGTAGGGAAACTCGGTGGAGCCACCGAGAGTGGGGCGGGGGTCGTCAGGCTTGCCCAAGTCGTTGTACACGTCGTAGTCGTAGATTCGGTCCCCTTCTTTCCTTTCGCCTCGCCCATCTCCCTGCAGCTCCTTCAACTCACTTTGTCGCAGTTTTGCCAATCCTGGAGGAGTGCTTGCAGGGGTGTGTACCTGAAATCTTCACCATACCAATTAGTACAGGCCCGGTTTGAGACCTGAAGTGGACTAAATGTATTGTCCAATGTCTTGTTTGTCTTCATTTGGTGGGAAACTGTCATGTCATTGTTGATTTTGTTCATCTGGTGAAAGATTTTACACGAGAAACCAAACATTTGGTGGAGTCATAGTTCTATTCCCACTTGACATGATTTTGTCTTTACCCCACATGAAGTGAGAGGGAGTATTTTGTCTAATGGACAAGATTTGAGGTCATTTTAGGAAAGGGAATGCTATATCTTGAGCGGGGATCTGTGAGTTGTGAGCTATGAGCCTGGATTTTTTGTCAAAATACTAAATTCCACTTATAACCATGTAGGTAGGGCCCTTTATATATGCATTTTAAACTTTTGCCTTTTGAAAAACTTGTTGAATTTTTAGTTTTTTGATTGATTTTTAGCTTAGAATTGGTTCCCGCTCCCAAAAGTCTTGGCTTGCTGCTCACAACTCACCATTTTACCCTCACACAAGAGTATTATCCACTCTAGGAGGTGACCCCATATTTTGTCCACGACAAGTGAACTCTTTAAATTTGACAAGTTAGAGTGATTGATGACATGACGTCAACATAAATGGGTCATCCGCTTCATTGTAAAAGCTGGACTAGACAAAACTCTCCCACCAGCCAATTAGAGGTTCCTAAATCTTGTCCACTTCCCAATCTAAACTGGCCCTTAATTTTTTGTAATTGAAGATTCTTAAAAGGGGAGAGAACTCTTCTCACCTTGTTGGCGAAGAAGAAGCGGCCATCCTGGTCGGAATCAGTGGCGTACACCCACGAGTTACACGCGAAGGTCACGACGTGGGGCTGGTCCGCAGGAGGCATGGAGGCCTGGGCTTTGACGAGGCGGAACTCGGGGGTGAAGGTAACGGCGCTGGTGACGATCTGCACGTTGCGGTGCCCGTTATGCACGAGCAGCGCCCCCGGCACTCCAAAGGTGCGGGGCACGAAGACGTGCATGTGGAAGTCGAAGAGCGTGGGCAGCACCAGATCCCGGGCTCTGGCCCAGTGCTCGAACGTCACCCTCCCACTCCGCTTTCCAGTCCCCGTTTCTGCTTCCACCCACACACAAACGTTAACCCCTGAGCGCCCAGCACAAGTTCACTCAAATTCAAATTCAGACCCTTTGGAACTCATTCCAATCAAACTTTCGTTTAAAAGAGATTCACAAAAATTAACCGTATCGATTGGTAGTGAACATAGGCCCAAATCTTTGAAGAAAAGGGTATGTTTTTGCACCATACCATTGAAAAGATTATAATGGTCAAACAAGGAATTTTTTCAAAACCAAGAAGCCATAATATGGCCCCTTGGGTGCTCAGGGGTTAAAAGGTCTAAGAGTGCAATTTGGCTCATTTCTGAGTAGTTTACTAGGGCAAAATTGGCACCCTCATCAGAATTGGTAGCTTGCACAGATTTAATTCTGTATTTATATACCACCATACTCCCAAACTTACAACCCTTAAATGATCATGGGGCATTGCTGTATAATTGGCATTTGTTATCAATAAGAAGTTCAAAATTTGGGATATCAAGTAGCTCACTAGAACCACTTTGATCTATTTTCCAACTTCTTTGTTGATCTCAAATGTAGTAAAGGTGTGAATCTATTCCAAATACAAGAAAAACACCTCGTATTGTACTAGTTGCAGTGGCATGCTCAAATGTTCAGGGGTTAAGGCCAGAGAACCAACAAGCCAAAGCCAATTTGGCATTATGGTTTGCCTTGCTCTTTAGGCTTGCCAACGGCTTCACCATAATGCTAAGTTGACCTTGGCTTGTTGGTCCTCTTGTACAAACACCCAACTCAAACTTCCTTGTCATGGCAGCCAAGAAATTGACATGAGCATGGTTGTCACATTGGACAAATTGCTCATCTGCCTTGTGCGTCCAATTTTGTTCTTACTTCTTGCCCATCTTATGTAAGGTGGAAGCACCTACAACCAACAACGTCCCATACCCAGCCAATAGGGTGCACTATTTCTAGTATCAATAGGGATAGATGCATTAGAATGCGTTCTTCTATCCTTTTCAAGGTTGGGTGCTTAAGTCATGCCACATGTCCAAAAGAGAAATAAGAAGTAATGAGCAAGAAGTAATTTGGCTACTATCAAAAGTATGTGACTTTAGAGGTTGGAAATGGGTCCAAATTTCAATTATACAAAAAAAAAAATTATGAAAAATTTGCAATCCCAACATTTCCAATCTTCTTACAGGGGAAAAATGTATGAACTTCCCTCAAACTCTTAGTAGTTTGTTGCAAAATCGCTGAATTTATTGGATGTGGGTGCGCTCACCTCATATGTGCATAGCGCATTACACCGAGCCGAGTAGTGGCAGAGGGGATGAGTACTGCTTACGTGGATCAACATCATTGCTGACCAGTTGCAAAGTGACACGATTGTTCACGAGCTCCTGCTGCAGCTCCAGCAGGTCGGAGACGGGGTTCGCCAGATCGATGCCACCGATGTTCTGCCTCTCAATAGTGACCGACATTCTCACGCACATCAAGTCCGGGTCCTTGGCCAAGTCCACGGGAGCTGTCGACTGCTTCAAATTCGCCCCTGCTAGACTGCTGGCAGCATCCCCGCCCAGCACTTTGAACTTGTCCATCCACGCAGCGTAGTTCGACAGCACCGTGTTGGCTTGTGACGCCGACTTCACCACCATCTCCACCGTCTCCTGCATCAGCTCCGGCACCGGCTCCAGCTTCGGTCTGGATGTCGTCACCTCGCCGCCTGCAAACAGCGTGTAGAGCTCCCTCGGAGATCTCAACAACAAATCCTCCTTCGTCGTGGCCGCCATGATTCTAGATCGACTTAACGTTACTCCCGTGCTAAGTTACTCGCTCCCTCGGATCTGCTCTTGGATAATTCACCCCCTTCAGCAACACCACCAAAAATTTATTAATTAAGTCACTACAAGGGAACAGTGCCAATTCAAACATGTCAGTTTGAACATTATTTTCTCAATTTGGATACAGTTAGTTGATTAGGACTTGAATGTCAACTTGGACATTGCATTTAAGGAAAATTTCATGGATACTTCTGAAGTTTGCAATATTGTATAAATACCTTTGTTTTTCAGAAATTGTACAAGTACCCTTGGACCAAAAATTTCAGGCATTTGTTTTGTTGTGCAAGCCACTTCCATTCTTCTTTTGTGCGCACGTTGTTTCTTTTTTGTTTCATTACATTCCCATCTTCAACATTGATCATGAAGGAAGTACAAGCATAACAAATAAATGCCTAAAAACTATGGTTCAAAGATATATGTGCAATATTTGAAAAAGCAAGGGTATCTATGCTAATATTGCAAACTTCAGGGGTATTCATGAAATTCTCCCTTGTTTTTAAGTCTTCGTTTCAATATTAGTCTAACTAGATGAATTGCCTATTTTCCAAAGTTTGTTTTCCAACACCAAAAGGATTGTAGATTTTAATGTTTGACATGTGGTGACATATTTTTTGTGAAAATTGTTTTGTACAACATCAATTTTCTCACACTGGTTGTATTCACGTGGTGAAATTCATGATCTGCATTTGAAGGTTTAATGTCAATTCACATACTAGGACTGGTATAGATTTTGGACTTGAACCGAAAACCACAGTAGAAACCTTGTCAAGTCAAATGTATTTTGTATTTGGCCGGTTGCATATTAGTAATTCTTCCCGTAGTGGACCAGTGTAAAGTACGCCGTTGTGGACACAATTGTTGATTTCTAGATGTTAAAGTAAAGTATAAAATGTGAAATAAAAATCGTAGCAATCGAAAAACATTCAACGTATGAGAGAGGCGAAATCCAAATTGAATATACTTTACACCATTTGTTAAAAACTGTGAAAATGTTGGAGCTCATGTGACCCATGGTGGTTGGCGAACAGTGTCTCATCAGTGCCATAAAAGTACCTACGGCACTGCTTGTGAATGCTAGTAATGGACAATCAATGTTCACTACAAACTACCATACTCTGACTTGGTAGTTTAGTTCGTTTATTGTGTCCAAGCGTGGAATCCTTTTACAGATGGGCCAGAGCAACCATGCAAATCCGAAAGCACTGATGCACATTTAAAACATCTGATTTCTTACTAAGTAACAATTATAAACCCTTAAACAATCAAAAGAACTCTCATTCCAAATGAAACACGTCAAAAATTAGGCCCAATGAAAATTTTGGGCACATTATATTTATTGAAATAGGAATGACTTCACGCTGCCCATATTGGGATAATTTACCTTTTTCTAGTCTCTGGAAAACCACAATGTGTGCGTAAGTGAAGAATTGGAGCTTTATATCAGAGTCAGACAATTGAGCTCTCGAACAGAACTCTCGTGAACAAACTAGAGAGAGAGACTGAAAAACCTCCGGCCAACACACCCCACTTGTACCAACAAAAGCAATGAAATGATAAGTTACACCTGTACAAGTTCGTTACCCATTTGCACCAACCAACGCCCTGCCCCCCACATATCCTTTGCAAATTTCAATTTATAGCCCTACTGCAATCTGAGCTAACTACACACCCCAGCCTATCTTACTTCTGTATTGGGGAGCAATTATATTTCAATTTTTATGTAAGGTAAGGGCCTCAAACACCATATTCGTTAATTTAGGAAAAACAGGTGTCCCTCTTTGTACTCCACCTTAAACTCAAGAAATTTACTTTCAACCAGTTTCAAAGGTATCAAATTCAGTCTGAGCCAATAAGGTTTTTTCCCTTGCAAATTCCTCCTCGCAAGTTAGGACACGTGTAGGTTTTAGAAGGCCACCTAAAACCTTCATATCAAAATTGGAAAATCCCGAAATGACCCGTTCTTCCCAAATTAACGAATATGGAGATCTCATGCAAAAGCATTCTCACATGTAAGCCACTTGAAAGGATGGAGCTCAAGTAACTAGTGGCACAAATGTGAGAATGCCCGTACGCGAGGCCCTTAGCTTGCGAGGGCATCACTTGAACAAAATATTGCAATGTGTCTTTATTGTTGTTGACAGGAGTTATGTTATGCAGCGTGACACTATTTTGCAAAGTTTGTTGTTACATTCACAAGTAAAATGGGCAACCAAGAATACGGAGAATTTTGTTCAAGCAACATTTACATTTAATTACAATACCAATTAAATGTAAGCAAGGAGTTTCACATCCTTGGGAAGAACAAAACATTCTTCAAGCACTATAAGAGAAAATGGTCATTATGTTTTCTCATGAGAAAACTAAAAAGAATTGTGCACCTAGTAAGGTGTAGACATGTGCAAGTAAGCTTGGGCTCTCTTGCATATAGAAACAAAGAAATTGACAAGAAGCCAGCCTTGAGACAACCATGCAAAATCCAACTTTTTCTCATTGAAAAAAGAGCCCAAGAGAAAAGAAATACTCCCTCCGTCCCAAAATGATATTCATGTTGGCCTTTTTTTAGTGTCCCAAAATGATCTTCTTGTTGGAGGAGGAAGGAAGTTAGCAACACTTGCACATAGTCCAAAAGCATGGGCATGCTAACCAATCCCATGTCATCAAGTGAGTGGCCATTGGTGCTCTTCAAAAGTGCCTCAAAATTTCAATTTTCAAGCACTTTGAAACCACTCTTTGAAAACTAATTTGAAACTCAAAATTTCAGAACAATAAGAGGACATCAAACTCTATACATAGATAAAAAAAATTGAAAAATGGTTCTTTTCAAGCTTAATCTATAACATTTTGTGTAATAGGAAGATCATTTTGAGACGGAGGGAGTAATTGCTTAAGAAATCTACTAAGATTTTAAACCCCTCCTATAGCTTGATGTTAAACTACTGACAATTGGCTTGGTATACCACAAAGCTGTGCCAATTTGTAGACCCGTATTGGGTGAAAAACACTTGAAACCATTTTACAATCTAGGATAAACGTAACTGTATGCCCTTATTTTGTAGCTGGTCTCCTACATACCTAAACTAAAGCAGGGTCTTGAATCAAAAAAATTCATACCATGCCTTGGAAACCCTATGCTTCAATAACAGATAAAGCACTCATTTTACTTCAGATACCACACTAAATAGATAAAAGTATATTAAAAACAAGGGCACATGAGATCCATGTTTGAAATAACCAGCTTCTCCTTAAAAAACTGCTGTTGTTGGAAAGAAGAGTAATGACATTCAAAAACAACACCTAAAATTGTCACAAGAGTTCTAAGTGATACTAAGAGTGACATTCTTTTGAGCAAAATGACATCTTTCATTAAAAAAATTGGTGACACTCTTGGGGCGAGTTGTTGTTACACTCCATTCTTTCACTATTGTACAATCATGATGTCATCGAGGATGTCATAAACGTATATAGATGGGAGTGTTTTTGGTGAGAAGAATTAAGAAAAAGATGTTGTATTTAACTAAATTTGGGTATTCCAAATTTTAAAAATAATAGTCCAAGTAAATAAGAAATTGGAGACACATACAAACATCAAGAGATCTATGCACAACATTAGGAAATTTGTGCTTCAACATGTAAAGATCTCATGATGTTTTGCAAATATAGTCTAGAATTTATCTAAATAGTCCAAATTTAATTTAGTATGAGACTTTTTTATAATAGGAAACATCTTGGTTTGCTCATAGTTGTTAAGATTTTTTCCACTTTCATAACCATGTACATCCTAATTATTTGCAGTGGAGTAGTTGACTAACACTCATGTGAATACAACAATTGTAGATTGAGTGCCCTTTCACAACTTAGTTAGACAACAACCAATAGTGAAGAATAGTAGTTGAACACTCCAAGATTAATAAGATCTAACAAAACCATATGCTAGCAACCTCAATCCACATACCAACAAGTGACATCAATGAAAAAAAATACTAACAAGGCTATGGGACTTGTTACAATTTGACAAAGTGGAAATAATGGTTATATGAGTTTCAAAAAACTCAAGAACCTTTACGTGGCAATGTACATAGCATCACACGTAGTTAGTTTGGAAGGAATTCACAGGGCTTTTTTAGATAAGCTCTAAAACATAGATTTGTGCTATTTTTCATAACTTTATACATGATTTGAATACCACAAATTTGGTGCTAGTTGTGTCAATATAACAAACTTGACATAATATACACCTAAAATAAACTGACTATGGAATTTCTCTAATTTTGTGGATGTATAGTTTCTATAAACCAAAGAAAGGTGTAGAGTAATGACGTGGACTGCTGTAGAATTGAGAGAAGGGTAGTTGAGGAATTCCAGTCTTACCACCTGCCATAGCATGTGACATGCAACCAACGTGACTCACATTATCTATACATGTCGCCCAATTACCTATTTAATATCAAATTCTCTTACCAAACCTTCTTATCCAACTTAAGGTTTTGGGTTCAATATTTTGCAGGTAAGGTAGAAATACCGTAAATTGGGTTACTCCCCCAATAATGGCTATGTAGATTGTTCTAAAACCAACACAAGTTTGGCTTTGAAAAAGATTTTGAAAATATGCTATTTTCTTGCATTTGATTGGTTCAAACTTGTTTTGGATCAAGGCTTGAGAGGTAGCCATTTAAAGTACACTTATGAAACCAAAATTGGTCCAAACCCTAAATCCACATTTATATTGCATAAAGTATACATTCTTGAGTTTTTTTTGTTGCATTCTTCCTTATCCTTATTTTGCATAGATTGAGCTTAATTTCTCAAGAAGTTCCCCATATCTTACAGGCTAAAATGCCTTACTATAACCATTTATGGTATTTCTACCTTACCATTGTATTTTATAGTGTCATAAGAAAGTTACTTACACTTGTAATAATAAAAGAGAACTTGTCAAGTATAAAAAAGATTTTATGTTATTTTTATAATTCCTATTTTGTTTTGACGTGAGTATTATTTTACAACCTGTACTACTGGAAGTGGAGTTTGTGGAAACCAAGCTACTTTGTTAAAGCTTAATGGTTCCGCTAGCACATTTAGGCATCAAGTTGATGCCCACTTGAACCTTTGGAACCAAGTTTTACAATACAAATTTGGCAATTTGGCTTCTAAAATCTTTGCTGTTAGTGCAGTGATCCCAAATATGATTTTCACTTTTAGCACAAGTGGTTAAATACATTGCTAAAAAGCTAGAATTTTTAAATTTAACATTGGAAAGCTTACATTTTTTTTAGCTACAAGAAAAATTTGTTAGCAATCTTGTTAAATTTGGTCAGTTTAGAGACCATTAGTAGCTAGTGGTAGACATTAAATGTAAGAAACAACACTAATTATCACAAGTACTAATTGCTGTAATTTTTAGACTATTCATCCTTTAAAGTCTGGTCGACCACTTTCTAGTTGATTTAGACACATTATCATTGGTAGTCAAAGTTTGACAATGAATTTGGTTATGGATGAAAGGAGACAGGTGTGGGAAATTTGGAAAGTGAATGTAATGGGACAAATTCCACAAAGATCCGTGCCGGCATGTGATGTAGGGGTTGAAAAATTGCTTGCATGCAAGTTGAAAAATATGCAAAGCATTGGAGAAAGATAGCTTTAAATGCAAAAGAGAATGACATTTATAATAACATACACAAGTTTGGGAATGCTAGGTTGGAGTTCCATGTGATTCTTGATGGTAAAAATGAGAAACCTGGCCGTATAAAAACGGTGGTAAAGGTAGCTTGTTGTATGCATGCTCACTTCACCATGTAAAAATTGAGAGATCTATTATAATTTGCAACAAAGGAACCCTCAATTACCACCAAATTTATTGTGAAAATCCAAGCATCAAATCCCATTCCAATGGCATGGTCAGATCTTCATCAAGAATCAAAGTTAGATATTTCTCATTTGTATTGAGTTTAGAACATGTAAGGTAGAAGGTTCAAAGACCGTCCAAGCTCTAAAATTGCTCAACCTCCAAAATGTTCTCACTCTATACATGTGTTTTTCATAGACTTCCAAAATGTACAAGTGGTGTACAATTAAGGAAGTGAACGGTTTTAGAGCCCTATGCCACTTCAGATTTAGAATTTCATAATTAATTTTACAAAACTCCAAAAAATATGAAACAACTTAAATTAGATGTCAATTCTTCTTGTCTTTTTACTGAAAAATATTCCAAGAAGTTCTACCTCCCAAAATTCAGTTTCAGCCCTTAGATGGTCGGTTTATGAGCCTCCTACCTTAAACCTCGTGCCCCAAATCAACCACACCCCAAATCAACCACACCCCAATTCAACCACACCCCAAATCAACCACACCCCAAATCAACCACACCCCAATTCAACCACACCCCAATTCAACCACACCCCAAATCAACCACACCCCAATTCAACCACACCCCAATTCAACCACACCCCAAATCAACCACACCCCAAATCAACCACACCCCAAATCAACCACACCCCAAATCAACCACACCCCAAATCAACCACACCCCAAATCAACCACAGACCTTGAAGGATTAAATAGCCAAATGTCGGAGGGACGTCGAGTTATTTGGTTGGACCCGGGGGGTTATAAAGTAAAAGTTGAGTCCGTCCGGGCCTCCGGGGGCGACCCTCGTTCCTACCCCCCTCGATATTTTTCCATAAAGTAAGAGGTGGTGGGCCCGCAGCCGGAACCCTAACCCTAATATCAATACCCACGGGCTTTCTCTTCAAACAGCTCGACCGCTCCCCTCTCTTTCTCTTTCGCTGCGCTTCCCCTGCCGCTCGCCTTCCGCTCCTCTTGCGCTTGCGTCTCTCTCGCAGCCACACCATCGTCTGCCCAGCATGGGTCACGAAGCGGTCTGGAATTCTCACCCCAAGGGCTACGGCCCCGGCTCCCGCACCTGGTAAGCTTAACCACTGCCGCCTCCTCTCTTCTCTCGATACTCTCAAAGTCTCTTCTCGATTCTCTCCTTCTATTGTCTTTCTCTACTGCCTTTGATAGCAGCTTACTTGATTTAAAATGTGTGTTTCCACTGTATACTATGCTTTTTCTACGTTGTCGAAGAAGTACATCTCGGCGCAATTCATCTTTTCGGTGTTTTGCTTTCGCCTCCTGGTTGTATTAGGTTTTTTCTCTAGCTTTGATGGAGGATATGATGATTTGTCCAAGTTTCTGAAGATGACCCTTCATCTTTCCAGGCGAAGTTTGAACTTTGTGTCTTACTTTTTTTTTGCATTAATTATGTGTTCGTAGTGTTAAACATTTCTTTTAATTACTGGCTTTGTTATCCCTTCTGAGACTTACGTGTGCCTTTTTGTGTGCAGCCGGGTGTGCGGAAACTCATGCGGAATGATCCGCAAGTACGGCATCAACACCTGCCGACAGTGCTTCCGTATCTACTCCAAGGATATTGGCTTCGTGAAGGTACTGAATGATTTATCAACCCTGAAATTGTAGTCACTTTCTTTGTACATAATTCAACACTTGCAAGTTTGATGTTTTAGTAATTTTACATTTGGTATCATATTCTCTAAACATAATTCACTACCTGCAAGTGATGTTTAATAATCTTGCATTTGGTATCACATTCCCTGTACATAATTCAATACCTGCAAGCTTAATGTATAGTAATTTTATATTTACTATCGCTTTGGACTGATATTTCTTTTTGTGATTTGTTCCAGTACCGCTAAATGGAAGCGAAGGTGGAGCGCTTGTGTACGAACATGGCGTAGTTTAGTATTTTCGTGTGCTATGTCATCTGTACAAAGTGGCGTTCATTGCCCTCAGAGTTGAGTTTTATGAAACGGCTTTCACAGCTGTGATCTTTCTCAGTTCAATTGAGCATGTGGAATTCTTAGCGTTTAGAAATTTTATGGTTTAGTCCTTTGTTTTTCTCTCGTTGCTTCGAAGTTGTTTTTGGCGGGTGGAGGGTTTTAACTATCTGGAATTGATTTTAGGGATAATTTAATGGTCACCCCTGAAGTTTGCAATATTTACATACATACCCTTGCATTACTTCTTGTTTGTTTCATTAAATTTCCTTCTTCAACAGTGTTCATGAAAGAAATACGAGCACAACAAATAAATGAGTAAAGGCCGAAGAATTATGGTACAAGGGTATTCGTGTAGTTTCTGGAAAAGCAGGGGTATCTATGTAAATATTGCAGACTTTAGGGGTATCCATGAAGTTTTCTGTTGTATCTTATTTACTGTATGGATTTTGAATTCGACACTAAACCGTACCTGATCCATCTCTCAAAATTCCGTTGTTGTCCAGAAATAACTTATGTTGGATTTACTTTTTCAACCAGAAAGAGTTCGTTTTATCGAACTGAAGCGTACGTTAACTATCTCATATTTAAGTTTATTTTTCCGGTGGCCATGTTTCTGATAAACGCTCTCATGTGGACTAGGAAAAGCTTTGCAATCACATCTCCTGCATTTTGGATGTCATACTTTCATAAGAGATTCCTCTTTCATTTTTTCTTCCAAATCTAGTCTGAGGTTTGCTAAAACACTGGTACTTGAAGGAATTTGTTTTGTCTCCCAAATTGAATTTTGCCAAGTTCTGTAGATTTGCAAATGCATGCTTTTATAAAACTTCAAGCATGTGAAGTTTTCATCTTATTGCACTCTGATTAGTTAATGCAACGTGTTTTGCATTTAGGTAAGTGAGACTGGAGCTTTTTGAGATAATTAATAGATAGCTGCTTCCTAGATTGTTGCCAAAGATCATTTTTGGTTCCTTTATTGGTGGGGCGACACACCCTAGAATACACTGACGTAAGGAAAAAATGAATAGGAATCCTCATGTGAGCACCTTAATCTATACAAAATTAATCAAAATTAAGAGCTCTTGTCCAAATTTTGGTGCACTTAATGTTTCTAGAAAAGGAAAGCAGTATAGGGAAGCCAGTGTCCAAATGAGGTAAGACGCTGGCAAAGATTTGCCCAAAAAATGTTCCCTATTGATATGTGAGACAACTCTGAAGAGTCGATGTGTACTTTTACTGCCTTGTCGTCAACTCGCAGCAAAAACCAGTTGCTTGAATTTGGCCATTTTTCAAGTTCTCATCCTTGTGGATTATAGTGATTAAGTTGAGTTTAAGAGATGATTCTTGTATTAGGTACTAGCAAATTTCAGGGGAGGTCAAATCGTAGGGCAGTCTGTGAAGGAAAACTTCCGCTTCAACAGAAATTGATACTACGAAGAAAATTGATCCACTAATCTCAGCTCTCATTCTTTACAAAGTCAGTCCCTCTTTTCCCACAGCCTGTGTATCATTCTGCACTCACCAGTGTGCTGTTCACCTCTATCACGAAAAGCAACCTTCAAATCACAGTACGTAGGGAACTGATTCCTGTGGCTCTCAGCTGGTTCGTTGAGCCGTTCTAAGAAATTTGAGCATTTCTGCCAGTGAGAAAACCTAGGAATGGTTCGCCTCTTACAGTTACAAGCCACCTATTTACATAATACTTGCACAATAAATGGGTGACTTTTTCACCCACAGGGATTTTTTTGCTACAGGTAGATTCCTACATTCCTAGCATGTGATCCAGCCAAACTGCAGTTAAATAAAACACAGAACTGGCCCAATAATCAATTACGAGGAATATCAAAGAACGCAGTACTTTAAATTTGAAGTTCGTTAAATGCTCATCACAGAACCCTTCTCCAATTGAAGGGTAATAGAATTGTCCAACCCTGTTCAGACAAATGGTCCAGGATTGTTTGTCAAACGAACACTAGCAAATGAAAGACTACCATCTATACAGAATCTAAGAACCAAAGACACGGTTTTCGGTGAATTGTATGAGAGGAGACTGACTCAGACGGAACTACCATTCTACTCTTCCCGGGAGCAGAACAATAGACCAGCTCATACGACAGTTCGCTATCATCAAGCAGCATTCTGAGGATGAGCGGAAGAAACACTTCCCATCCTATGCCTCTCCAGAACTCTGCGAGCCGCTAGTGCTGCAGCTTCACTGGCTCTTAGACTCCCTGATGCCATGATAATAGCAAACTCCTGTGTAATTTCTTGTGTGACTTTAGCTCTAGCGTTGTTCAGATCATGGCCGGCCGGCGGAGTAGGCGTAGGTAATGCTGTTTGTAGATCTTGACTGGCGCTTTGCTCACCTTTCGTAACAGACAAGTTCACACCTGTAGAAACAGTCAAAGCATGTCAATATCGGTGGGTCAACAATACGTCAAGTTGGTGGTTATGATTGGAAAAGTGAACTAAGCTATCGCACGTGTCTACACCTTGACAAGTAAAAGTTTTCCAATTAGATTACATATATAATGAGAATTTCTCGGGGTAAACAGAGGATGTTCGAGTAGCGAGGATTTTAAATAATTGAAAACAAGCCATAAGAAGCGTTCACTTACGAAGAAGGTGCCTGACAATTCAACTAACGTCGAGAACAAATGCAACAAAATAGAAGAGATTCAAGTGCACATACCCATAGGTTTTGACGGTATTGAGAGTTGAGCAGGCGAGACGTGAGGAGGCACATCTTCTAGGCTGATTGACCGCGGTGAAGATGAAGATGGAGTAGAGGCATCGGAAGAAGTTTGGCTTGCAAAGACTGCTGCGCTGGCAGGTCTGGTGGGCGCCGTTGGAGGTGGCAAAGATGTAGGCAATTGGACATTGGCAAAGTTGGGTATCGCTTGTGCAGAAGAGCCTTGATACGGAGCTGCAGGGACTCCGCCATTTCGCAATGTTGTCTCCAGGTTCTCAATCAATGGCCCTGCCGTTCATCATACAAGGTAAGATTCAACTCTTAAGTAATTAACTTCGACAACGCATCAATCAATTCAGAAGTTGCAAAATTTGAGTCAAGAATGAGATAAAACTTACTTAGCAGAGGACCCATGGGGCTATTCATAATCTCCTCAGGCAACCGCAGAATTTGTTCTGGAATGCCTGATCCCACCAAAAACTGGCAAACCTCATCTGAGAAATTGTTGCAATTGTGTTTCATGAGGTTGTAAGTCTCCTGCGTGTACCGTGGTTGTATGTCTCGCAGATACTCTTCAAAAATCTCCTGAGGGACTTGAGTGGTTCCAAGCTCTGCTATTTGTACGGGCTTTCCATACGGACTTTGTTTTAGCGGTACACTTTGTATCCCACCACCAAAGAAATACTCCTTTCCATATACTCCAACACCTGTGTGCCAGATGGCTTCAATTACTTTGCCCAGAAATTGAGAAGAAAGCTGACGAGCCAGCCCTTGGCTAAGGTCATAGACATAGAGCTCGACCTTCCATCCGTCCTGGCCAACAGAAAAAGTTCAGGAGTCAGAACAATTATTCTTCGCCAGAAAGTACTGCAACATATTAAAAAGTTCTTTTATCTCTTACAGTAATAAAAAAAAACTACTGCTACACAGCAAATGAAACTACAAAATCGGTTGAATTGAAACGTACCTGTGCCATTAGTTAAAAAGCCAATGTCTCAAGTTGAATTAAAATAGTAAAGTGCTTAAACCTGCATTAATGAAAATCAAAGTAAGAATCCGCACATGCGCGAAGTCACAGAAGAGGTGAGCCTTAAGATTTGCCTAAACAGCCAAGGAATTAACAATTGCAGTATGAAATCAGCACGCTCTAAATCGATTGTGGTGAACTTGAAATAGATCCCTTGCACCAAAATACTATCACTGATAGGCACATTAATAGGCGACGTCTCTAAAAATAAACGATCATGTTAGCTCACCACCTAACACGACCTAACACCAGCCAACATCACCTAAAGTTATAAACCAAAGTATACCACCAACAACCTCTTATAAAAGCTAAGCCCTACGAAGGTGCAACCAGCAACCAGAGGTGCAACCTAAGCCTAATATTAGGACAATTCTCATAAACCGGTAACTGCAACAAGATTTTCTTGCAACTACTCTAAGCTATGTAATCAGAGATCGAGCATCCACACTCATCATCATCATTGTGCCTTGTTACATTAACTCTTCATAGAGCCAACATACTCAAGTGATCGAGTGAAGAAACTTGCACTTATTCATATATAATTAAACTACCTGACTACAATAAAGACACAGACAGTTTCAAATCATTGTACCACTTTGCTCAAACAAGAAAATCTATACAGTAGGAAAAAACAACAATATAATTGATATGACACAGTTTAGTTTTTTTCTTTTTCATTTCGCTTTTTCGCATTTTAAGACAAGTAAAAAACTTAAATTTTTCATTCCGTCATTTCCAATTTCAAATTTCATTGAGATATCAATATTCCTTGCACCATGAGTTGATATTCTATGGAACTTTCAACTGTCCCGGAGCCATAAACCACACAACTAACTCTTAAACATACAACTCAAAAACCAGCTTGAAATCCAAAAACACTTCAAGAGAATTTTTAAAAACGCAAAGCACAATGAAAACAAGCCAAACCGATATTAACAACCAGAAACTTCTTTTTCATTTCGTTTTTCGCATTTTAAGACAAGTAAAAAACTTAAATTTATCATTCCGTCACTTCCAATTTCAAATTTTTTTCATTGAAATATCAATATTCCTAGCACCATGAGTTGATATTCTATGCAACTTTCAACTGTCCCGGAGCCATCCATAATCCACACAACTAACTCTAAAACAAGAAACTCAACAACCAGCTTGAAATCCAAAAAACTTCAAAATTAATTTTAAAAAACGCAAAACACAATGAAAACAAGCCATACCGATATTAACAAGCGCTAACGCATAAGTGAACCTGCGAAAAGAAACATACCGGTCTTCTTCTTCCAAGAATCTCGTCCCAGAAGTATTATATCGATACGAATCTTAACCGCCTCAAATCACAACCACCTTTTCTGGGACGCAAACTTCTGCAGCACAAGAACTTTTGTGAAAAGCTTAGAGTGCGGTCTATTTGAAGGGAGTTTAAGAAGTGAGCGCACGGGAAGTGAGTGGTGGAATCTAAGTTGAGGCGTGGACGAAGAAGTGGTGGAACTTGTTGTTGTTGTCGGTGCACGAGACGTTGGCCGCACGGATCGAACGACAAACGAAACCCTAATGGTAATGGTAATGGAGGTTTGGGGGAAGGAAGGAAGATTCTAGAAGCTGTGGAAGTTACGGAGGATGTCAAGGGACCGAACTCTCCCGAAGTTCGGAAAGCCTTTTGATTGTTTTCTGGAACGGGTTTGCGGTGTGAACGCTCTCGTGGAAAGTAACTTTTGTGAAGTATTTAGGGAAAGGGAAGGGACCGACTAGGTGGACACCCCCAATTGCTACGCAGACATCCCATAGCCAAGTTTATTAAATTTGAAATTATTATTACGCTGGAATATGAAATAAAATCAAAGTAATAGTTTAGCATACATTTGTGTTTACAAGTGTTTCAAACATACAACAAATTTGTCTTATTTGTGACATGGTCAAAAGTCAAACCAATAAATGAAGGGAGCAGCTGTTTTAGCTCCTAACCATGTCACAAATGAGGCAAATTTGTTGTGTGTTTACAATGCTTGTAGATGCAAATGTACGCTAAAGTACTGCTTTGATTTATTTCATACTTTAGCATAATAACAATCTCAAATTTAATAGATTTGGCTATGGGGAGTGTCTGCGTAGCAATTGGGAGGTGTCTGCGTAGCAATTGGAGGGTGTCCGCGTAGCAATTGGGGGGTGTCCACCTAGTTGCTCCCAAAGGGAATTGATACATGTAAGGTAGGAGCACCCATAAAAATCTCTATTTTAGGGTATCTGAGGTTATGAAATAGGCTTGAAATTAATATTCTTAGATTAGGAAATGGAAATGAAAAATATTGGGTATGTTAAAAAACTTGTTTACACGGCCATTTATATGTGTAATTTATTCAAAGTGCTAAATAGTTTCTTACCCATGGGCGTTGACAAAGAGCTTAAACCATGCATCATGGAGCCTCTTACTGCCTTCAATTGTTATAAAAACCAAAGCTTTGATACCCACAAACTGGTCAATCTAAACATACCAAGCACCTGCATGTTTTCCTATTTTGACCCTATTTTGACTAAAAAAGGACAAACAACAGTGGAGTTGGGTGAAACAACAACTGGGTGAAACAGCACGTCATACCCAAGGGAAGTGACGCCCACGGGTGCGCCTACCTCACCACCCCTTCTTGACTATTCTACCACACCGTACCATACATGGTTAGTATTTACAATATTAAAACAGGTGTGGATCACTAGAAAAACATCACTAATTTGAAAGTACAACTTGACATAGTTTTATTTTTCAGCTCTTAATCCCATTTGTAGTATCAATTGAAAAAACACGAATTAAACTAGACCTAATTTAGATTTCTAAATTGATACTATGAGCAAGATCTAAAGCTAAAAAACAAAATCAAAGTTGCAACTTCTATGTCAAGTTGTGTTTTAAAATTAGTGATGTTTTTCTTGTGTTCCACACCTATTTTAATATTGTCAATATTGACCATATATAATATGGTGTGGTACAATAGTCAAGAAGGGGTGGTACATGTATAAATTCCCTTAGTTAAAATGTCAGAGATACCCTTGAAGTTTGCAATATTTACATTGATACCCTTGCTTTTTCAGAAATTACACAAATACCCTTGATCCATAATTTTTAGGTAATTGTTTTGTTGTGCATGTCACTTCCCTTCTTCCTCTGCGCTTGTTGCTTCTTTTTTGTTTCATTACACCCCCTTCTTGAACATTCATCACAAGCACAACAAATAAATGCCAAGTTTTTTTGGTCCAAGGGTATTTGTGTAATTCCTGAAAAAGCAAGGAAATCTATGTAAATATTGCAAATTTCAAAGGTATCCATGACATTTTCCCAAGTAATTTTATGTAGGGGATGAATGGGAATGTTTATTTCTCATCCAAGTGGATGGAAGATGAGTAATTGAACAAACAGAAACCATGTAAATGTTAATTGGATGAAACTCTTATCACAAAAATATCCTATGAAACAAGGAAGTTGGTAGCAATTTTAAGAGGAGATAAAAACAAAACATATAGAAGGCATGCAATTGGTTGGAAAAAAAACAAGAAGTAGTAACTAAAATTTGAAAATTTGACAATAAAAACTAACAAATTAAATGTATACATATCCCAAGGAAGTTGCAATATTGATGCCAATGATCTTCTAAAATACAGATCTCTTTATTAATGGAAAAACCTACACAACTTACATGGTTACATCCTAAAATGCCCGTGCCTTTGGCCCTACATTGAAGATGCATCATGCATTTTTTTTAGTGCTATTATGAGGTAGATATTTATAAAGCTTTGAATTTTGAATGCTAAATATTCATATTATTATTTTGAAGTCAAAATTTAGTATTAATAATAAATTTATACTAAAGTCAAACTTTTATTATCATTGCAAAAATTATACAAATGTTTGATATATGTATGGAAATAAAAGGGCGAAACAATATAAGTGTTTGAGTAGAAATTAAAGTAAAAGTTTTTTCTCTCCAGTTTTGCCATGTTGTTTAAAAAAATTAGCTTAAACTTTTCAAAAAATAATAAACCTATAAGAAATGCAATTTGTCTATTTGCCTTAACATCTTAATTGTCTATATGTTTTGTTTTTATTAGAGAAGCAACCAATTAATTTAGTACACCCTTTATTGTTATTAAAATCAAATCATAAATGGTATATAAATTCAAACTATTTTTGGATATATGAAGTCTCTATTGATACATTACAAACACATGTTTCAGATTATACCAATTTTTTTACTTTAATCCTTAATTGCTAGGTTGGTAACAATGGCTTGTCTTGCCTTGTAGCAATACAATGCTCTAACAGGTGTCCGTCTTATAGTTTTGTTTCTAAAAGTTGCAAAAGTCAACAATACATGCTAACCTCACGAAAATTGCAAGAAGGGTAGCATGGGATCTAATATTGGGCGTAGTCATGGCTTCTTCAACAATGAAAAGAGATTGGAGATTAAGAAGTTGTGGAGAGAAAAGAGGAGCCAATAGGAGCTCATTCTTTGTGAAGATGGTGTGACACTCCGTTTGATTGTTTTGGAGAATGAGAATGGCGAATGATTACCTACTTTTCAAAAGATGCACTCTCCACCAATGGGAGTAGGTCAATTAAAGATAAAAACAAGACGACAAGGTGAAATGTGGGTTATGGGAGGTGAAACTTCTCTTGCAAAACCCTATTCTTCACCTTTGGAGGAGAAGAATGGACCAGTGTGAAGTTTTGCACAAGAAGCAGAGCAGAGGCTCTAGCAGTCAATCCACAAGCGACATGTTCAGGTTCTCATTCTCCATAGCCGGAGAAGAAAGTGCCATGACTACCCCTATTATGTCTTTGAATCTTCTCACAATTTAGATTACCTAAATTATGAGTGTATTTGGTGAGGTTGTTTTTTACATTTTATGATGGACCTTGTGTTTATGATCACTTCTGAAAAAAATCAGATGAAAAATGACTTTCTTCGATCAAATAGAAAATTTTAGAGAGAAAGGACAAAAAAACGCCCTCCTCCGCGTTTAGGGGTTAAGTTATAATCCAGATAAAGGGGAAACATGTTAGGAAACATTGATGGTTTAGGTTAATAGCAAAACAAGCATAGAAATTACGTCAATTCATTTTGAACCAAAATTTGGGAGGAATCTTGGATTATGGGTCTTAAACTTTATGAATAAATATTCATGATTGCAACTGATGTTCAACGAGATGTATTTAGAACAAGGTAGTATTGCTCAAGTTAAGAAATCTTTTACAAAATAAGACTTCAATATAAGAATTTGTAAGTAGTACATGTGATAAAGGAACATTTTTTAAGCAATATATATTTCAAATGAAGGAAAATCTCAAAAGTATATAACTTACAAAAATTAACATCACGGGGTGGTTAGCATGTAGATATGGAGTTTTGAAGGCAAAACATATCATGATCTGCGTCCTTTTATGCTGCATTAAACACCATATTAGGTATATTGGGAAAAAGGGTACATTTTGGGACTTTTGAAGGTTATAGGTGATCACTTGCAATTGAGCTTAGCTTTTTTTTTGTACACATGCCACACTTGAGAGGAGGAATTTGCAAGGGAAAAAATCTTAGTGGCTCAAATTGAATTCGATACCTTCAAATTGGGTTTTGGATGACTTCTTTGGATCCAGGTGATGTACAAATTGGGACCCCCCATTTTCCCAATTTACCTAATATGGTGTTATCAGTGATTAGGAGTGTTTGTCAAAAACAATTCTTCTCTTTGGTGCTCATGAAAATAGTTTTAGGACTAAGTCTACATCTATAGGTCACTTTAAAGGTCCAATCTTCTTCTTTCTTATTTCTACCAATCATAGGTGATGGTATTTACACCACCCCTTCCACATGGAAGTGTCAAAAACAACTAATGGTTGTTTTGACTCAAAGATCCTTCACCCACAACCAATCTTGCTTTTGAGCTTACTTTATGAAACCACCCCCTACCTCCTCACATGGAAAGAGGCTGTAAAAAGATTCCAAAAATAAGATCTTTATGTTGTGAAGTTTATTCCTTCTTCCATCTTTACATGAATTGATTCAAAGCCTTGCACATAACTTGTGAAGCATCCAATGATTAGACTAATCATATAGTTAAAGAATAACAAAAAAACAATTTATAAGCGAAGCATACTTGGATACATTTCATTCATTTCACGCACCTCCTACCATAAGAGTTTGAAATTATTCATCGTCCACGTTTTGCATGTTGACACCCCTAGTGATTAACTTGACACTAAGAAAAAACAATAAACAATGTGTCGTTGCGGAGGGTGTGGTCGGATTCCATTCTAGTAAAGAAATCTCTCACTGTGGAACTTCAGCCAATCTGTCAGACCATACAACACCATATTAGGTAAATTGGGAAAGGGTATATGAAGGTTGTAGGTGATCACCTACAACTAAGCTCAATGTTTTTTTTGTACACGTGCCCTCGCCTTAGAGGAAAAATTGGCAAGGGAAAAAATCTTAGTGGCTTAGATTGAATCTAATATCTTCACATTTGGTTTTGGGTGACTTTTTTGGATCCAAGTGAAGTACAAATTGAGACCCCCCATTTTCCCAATTTACCTAATATGGTGTTATACACTTTAAAATTCTTTAAGAACTTTCATATGGCGCTGCCCTAAATTTGAGAGGCTCCAGAAATATGGATAAAAATTGGGAATTGATATGAGCACACTGGGGGGGGTTGATATTTGCACACCCACCTAGGAGGTAAATTGTAGATTTCTACCATCAAAAATTTGATTTTAAGAATTTTGAATTCAGATTTGGACTTAGAGACCATGGTCACTCTAGAACCATCAAAAAGTTTGCAATTGAACAATACCCAATGAAAAAAATTATCTTTTTTTACAAACAGAAGTAAATGTAACACTTTTCCCTAGCTAAACCTTTTCATTGAGTGTTGTTTAATTGCAACTTTTTTTATGGTTTTAGAGTAAAACATGGTCTCCAAATCCAAATCTAAACTCAAAATTCTTAAATTTAGCTTTTTGATGATAGAAATCTATAATTTACCTCCCAGGTGGGCGTGCAAATATCAACCCCGGTGTGCACATATCAATTCCCTAAAAATTCCCCAGATAACTGCCAAAAGTCTTTCCAATTCAGGAATGTGAAAAAGGACAAAGCATTATAGAACATAATGTCCAATCGTTCTACTCAATTGAGAAGGTCCATCTCTGTAATGTTTGTTCTAAAGTAAGGGCTCAGACTGAGCAAAAGAAAGGATATGGGCAACCCTTTTAAAATTAGGCAAAAACACAACATGCATGATTTTGGTAAATAAGGAACCCAACTCTAACAGAAATAAGAAACATGCATGTTAGGAATTAAAAGCATTGTCGAAACACATAATGTTTCATTATGGGTTCATACAACAGTACTCAAATTTCAAATGGAATAAGGTAAAGTAGGTAAAACGTCAAAATGTATATAGTATAAAATTTCTCTTGCCAATTATGGACATCAAGACTATAACTTTTGTTGAAAAATAGAACTCTTGAGTAACATACATGTCACATCTTGCTTTGACATCCCTGTTGTAGCTACATGCAAATCTGTCTTTTTTTTCAAGTTTCTAGAATATCTAAAAACGGAATCTGCAATGCCATAAATGATTATCCTAAATCTCAGGCTTACTTTTGAAAACCTGATATTTCAATCTTTGAACAAAAGTTCAAATCTTCATGCCTAACTTTGGACATAAGTTCAAATCTTTGACGCCCCCTAATAATGTGACACCTCACAAACTTGGCAAACTTGGCAAACTTTGGCAAAACTTTCAATCCCTCACAAGGCTATCTATCAGCTGGGCGTCACTGAGAATTGCAAGTCATAGTTTTCCAAGAGAGAGTTGAGTTCCAACAAGCTCCGAATCTTGTGGGTGGGCACCTGCTCGTGAGGCAGCTCCGGGACGTGGTACCGGCCTCGCTCGTCCAGCAGGCACGTCAAAGCGCCCGTAAGGTTGCCGCACACAACGTCATCAGCGGCGCTGTTGCCCACCATCATGATCTCGGCGGGGGAGACGCCCCAGGCATGGCAGAGGTGTACTTTTGAAAACCTGATATTTCAATCTTTGGACAAAAGTTCAAATCTTGAAGCCAATCTTTGGGACAAAAGTTCAAATCTTTGACACCATCCTTTGGACAAAAGTTCAAATTCACTACAGGAAAAACTGTCCAAATTGACATGTCTGAATTGATTAAATGTGTCCAAAATAACAAAAAAAATTGTCCAAGTTAACAGGTCCAAATCTACAAAAAAATGTCCAAATTGACACTACTCCCTCGTCAAGATCTTGACGCCCCCTAATAATGTGACACCTCACATACTTGACAAACTTTGGCAAAGCATTCAATCCTCACAAGGCTATCTATCACCTCGCAAGGCTATTTTCTATCAGCTGGGCGTCACCGAGAATTGCAAGTCATAGTTTTCCAAGAGAGAGTTGAGTTCCAACAAGCTTCGAATCTTATGCGTGGGCACCTGCTCATGAGGCAGCTCCGGGACGTGGTACCGGCCTCGCTCGTCCAACAGGCACGTCAAAGCTCCGGCACGGTTGCCGCACACGATGTCATCAGCGGCGCTGTCGCCCACCATCATGACCTCGGCGGGGGAGACGCCCCAGGCGTGGCAGATGTGGAGCAAAGGGGCGGCGCTGGGCTTGCAGGGCGTGAACTCACGGCTGAGCGCGGGGGTGAAGTGGGGGTGGGGGGCGAAGCGTGCGTGGAAGACGTCGACGGAGTCGCTGACGTTGCGCGTGATGAGGCCGCGCCGCACGTCACGCGCGTCCAGGAACGCCACCACCTCGCTGGCCCCCGGCATGATCTGCAGCTTTTCATGCGCATCCTTCTCGATATCCGTGATGATGGCGTATGCTAGCACCTGCACCACCAAACGAAATAAGTCTTAAAAGTTGATACTCAGAAATAACCAATCCAATGAAAGCACTGTTTGAGAAAACTTAGCTTCGCACTACCTTGAAGTTTAACCACCTAGAAAAGCTAGAAATGTTGCCATTTGAATATCCAAGAGTATGAATGTCAAAAGATTGAGAAGCTTCACTTAATAGTGTAGGATATACTAATGTCACAAAAAAAACATTAGATGCATTAAGTTTCTACAGAAATTTCAAGAGTTTTATACTATATTCTACCAAAAATGATTGTTTAAAGAAGCTAGGTCTTTTTCCCATTCATCCAATTTTCTCTAGCTATTATGGGAATTATGTCATGGTTGTTCAAATTCAACCCCAATACTTGAAGTATATCCCACCAATGTTGTTTATATTGACAATATAACCCAACAGAGGACCGCAAGAGAGAGGACCACTCATATCCTCTACCAAAAGAGAGAGGACCACTCATATTCTATTATTTTGGAAGGAGTGCCACAAAGTGGTCTATCTAAGAGGTTTTGATACCTCCCTTCTCTACCAAACACCTCGGATCTCTCCTGTGAGCAAAGCTGCAGGTTCTACTAGCGACAAGTTAGCAAGCTGTTTCCTTCTAAAATTCTGATACCCTTGCATTTTTTTTTAGTAATCTGCGGCTTGCACCGTTTCTACCGTAGCACAAAGCGTTAATTTTTTTCAAGAACTGGGGCACTTGTGAAACAACGCAATGCATTGTCACAACCAGTCACATAAGCGTCGATGCAATATATTGACTAGGGCTGCAATGAAAGGAAAGAAACAGTTCTAACGACATAAGATCAAGACTGTTCACAAAAGGAATCTAGGAAGAAAGTTCCTCAAGAGTGTTATAAAGAATATAAGTTTAAGATAATTTGGTAATAGTAGGTGTTAGAGGTGGAACCTATGCCGGAGGACAAGACTCTTGGGTGATACACTTGTCACATTTAGAAAGAAAACCAGAAAAGAGTTTGATTCCTCTCTTTTAGAGACATGTAAATTAGGTGACAAGGGAAAAGGTTCAACAAAATGGATTCCAAAAACCAAAAAAGACTCTCAAAATCCAAAACACCCAGGGGGGGGGTCAAAGTTGAAACTTTTGTCAAAAATGAGAAAAGCAAGTTTTCAAGAGTAAACCTAAGATTTAGAATAACCAACCAAATCATTGAATATTCCAATCTTATGGGTTTTTTAAAAAGCCAAGGGATAAAGTTAGGTTCTTGACTACAATAGGGGCATCGATGGTCTTTCTGGTTTTAATTCTACATGTGACATGTGCATCTTCCAAGAATTTGTCGTCTTAGTACAAGTCCAACTCTAACACCTAATGACAAGATTTGTTACACTGAAAGCCTGAATTTTCCATCTTCATTCAAGTTCCAACTCTGACGCCCCATGTTTTAAGGAAAGAACAAACACTAAAGGTCTGACCTGCTTCTCTGGGCTCCAGGAGGAGATCTCGTGCAAAATGTCGATGGGGGAGTTGTTGACGACGCTCGGGTGGTCCTCGCCCAGCACGCGCCGGTACATGGCCCGGAAGTCGATGCACGGCACCGTCAGCGTGCCGTCCATGTCGAACACCACCCCTCGCAACGCATGCTTCTTCTTGCTGGTGCTGGTATTGGTGTTGCTGCTGCTGGTCATCGTTGTCGTCGCCATGGGGACGAGCACTCGTCGCGAGGGCACCACCACCGCCCGAGTGAGGAAGCTTGACCACATCAATCCTCCCGTGCTTTGCATACTCCCCCGCAACGCTCCCACTTCACATACTCTCTCACCACATGACCACAAATCCCTGCTGCACCCACTCGGAAATATGGCTAATCTCAGTGAAAATTTGAAACAGTTTCATTGCCCGACTAAAACCTCAAATTGCTCAACAGGAAGCTCAGAGCTCGATCCAACCAAGCTTATCAAACCAAGTTTTCAGAGCTCTACCAAACCTAATACAGTGGTGCTTGGTTAAAGTCAGCCTTTGTAATTTGATAACATCACAGCCCCACTCCTCTTTTGCCCAAAGCCTGTATTATGAGCTTGGATTAGGTCAAATGCTTGCATATGATCAATGTTTGCTTTTTGTCAATGCTCATTTCAACTCATCAATTAATGAAGCGTTTAATCAATGGTAGAAAAGCACATCCAAAGTTGCAACCACCGATACTAAGGGAAGTAATGCGGAAGTAATGCAAATGGAGGGCTTGTTTATGATCAATGTTTGGATACGGTTAACATTATTTTCTAGCCTAAAGTGTTGACCTTATGCAAGCACCACTGTATTTGGAGCTCTATCAAACCAAGTATTCAGAGCTCTATCCAACCAAGTTTTCTCAGCTCTAGCTCTATCAAACCTTGTTTTCAGAGCTCTATCAAACCTGAAGCCTATCAAACCTGAGGTCTATCAAACCTGGGCTCTATCAAACCTGGTTTTCAGAGCTCTACCAAACCTAGTATTTGGAGCTCTATCGAACCAAGTTTTCATAGCTCAATCAAACCAAATTGTCCAAAATCTATCAAAACTGGTTTTCAGAGGCTCTATCAAACCTAATTTTCAGAGCTCTGGGTACTCGAACTCGTCCCAGTTTCAAAGCTCTGCAACACGTAACGAGACCCATGCCCAAAAAACAGGTCAAATCCCATTTCCCAATGACAACAGACCATTCACAAACTAAGAAGCATCCACGACTAATTTCAGTTGAAGTTGCGACCTAGAAATGCCGTAAAATTTCGTTCACCTGTTCGGATTTCAACGGTGAAGAATTCTCAGACAAAGTAGACTACGTGACGAGTTCTTCGTCTTCACAGACTGCTACTGAGTTTGGGTTTTCAGGGAGAAGCGAAATCAATACGGAGGACAATAGGAATTCAAACAGTGTTGTCCAGAATCGAGGACGTCAATCAAAGAATTAAAACCGGGGCGCAATCTCGTACCTTCAAGCACTCGCAATCAATGGCAGTGGGCTCCGGGGAAGCTTGAGCGGCATCAGTGCAGCTCGGTCGTCGTCACTGCTCCATGATTCCCTGAGCAACATAAGGCCAGAGTCTGATGGGTTTGGGTGCACAGTGAGAGAATCCACCGCCCTCTCCAAAGCTCTGGAGTGTACCAGAGTTGAACTGGGAGTCGTAGAGTTGGGACGTGGGACGTTGTGTGAACTGTAAACTGCTCTTGGATCCGTGTCAGGTTTTGGTACAAAGAAAAAGGTAATGATAAAGTTCTCTGAAGTTGGATTCCTTCATTCATCCGTCCGTTTTGGAGTTTTTCTTAGGGGTTTATCCTTGGGGTCTGTCTTTGGGGTTTATCATTGGGTTTGTCTTTGGGGTTTATCATTAGGGTTTATCCTTGGGGTTTATATTTGGGGTTTATCCTTGGGGTTTATTTTTGAGGTTTACTTTAACCCCTAAAGGCCCAAGTGTCCCCTTGGGGGACAAATGGACCTCAAGCATGTACCTATGACTAGATCAATTTTTATAATTTTTTGAAATTTTTGTGAATGGTCAAAATTCAAAAATGTACGTGCACATCCAATTTTTTCTTCATTCCAACAATTATTGAATAAGTTATGCATGAACTTCTCAACAACAGGGAAGGGCGGGCAGTTCGGGTAGCCCAAAAAACTTCTTTAAAAATTGTATTTTTTAATTAAAAAAATCTGAAATTGGTTCTTTTGATAATTACATATGTGGAAAGCTTTGAATCATTCAATTTTGATTGATGAGTGAGAAGTTTTAGTTTGCGGGTAGGTATTGGATTCCCAAATCTCCATTTCTTTTGCCCCTTGTAAAATTTTGTGCTTTAATTTTTTTTTTACTTTTTTTCCAAGTTGGAGTAGACTAAGATTCCTTGGTTTTCATTGTTTGGATCAAAGTAATTTAGATTTCTCAATTTTACATAAATCCTCCAATTTTGCCTAGTGTATATGCAAATTTCATGGCCTTATGACACTGCAATATTTTACAAATTATGATCCACACCTCTAATTCATTTGAAAATTCTCCCACTCTTACCTAACTTGGTCTTTTACATGGGAAAAATAAACCTCAACTTTGCTTAGAGCAACTTTTTTGATATAGAAGAGGTCAAAGGCTTCTAAAATTTTTGGGCAGCAGGGAAAATAACTTATTTTTGCACTTCAGATGTCAATATCTCACTCCTCTACATCTAAAACAAGCTGGTTTTTTTGCAAGTACCTCCCATAGTCTAGAACATGATCCTAGAGTTGGGTTTCCAAAACAAACTTGTTTTCCTACTTTTCTACTCATTCCTCCAAAAGTGATAGTTTTCAGTGATTTTTACAGAAAAAAGGGCTTTGGCCTTTAGGGTTAATTTTAGGGTTGAAAAAAAAATTTGAGGAAATGGAAATATTCATAGGATCAACTTCCATGCTGCATCAAAATCAAAAACTTGTGGAAACTAGTAAAGGTGTTAGTGAGTCATGTATGGAAATGGGTTAAAAATCTAAATTGGAAGTTGGAAACAATGTTCACCAAGTTTCACATAAGAAGCACAAAAGTTTTGGATATTTGAGTTTTTCTGAGTCAAAAAAATGCAAATCATGGTGGCCAACTCCAACGCACTATGAAACCACTTTTGGCAAGTTTGGAGTTGTGACTCTTGTGCGCCTACTTAGGGCATTATCAAATTGGAAACATGGTTTTGGATCAAGAACTGGCCACTTTTGTGCTGCTCCTTGTTTCAAGAAATTCAATCTTGTTCACTAGTCAAATCCTCCCACTCCCGTTACAAATCTAGGCATCTAAAAAATCACTTGCAAATTTCTTACAAGCTGTTGCAGAGAAGTTGCAAGTTATTACATGTAAAGTGACGTTTAAACACAAGTTACAAGAGAAGACCAAGGGCATTGGTAAACTAGGTAATTTGCAATGGCCAAATGTCATTTTAATGGAACATTGTCCTCATTTTGTGTTACCATGGTTGCATTAGAGTATCAACAATACCTCATTCTCCCACACAAATAGTCCCACACACAAAAGTGACATTATAATCCCCTTCCCAGTCTTGGGTTGATGATTCTCTAGAGAATCATCAATGTGTACACTGCGAATGGGACTTGGAAGTAGCCAGTCCTGCGTCGCTCCCCGCCTCTTAAGTATGTAATTTCTTTCACCAACCGGATCCTCCCAATGTTGACGCAATTCCCGTCGTACATTTAAGCACAGTAGTAGAAGAATGTAAGTACTTGCAAGTTGTTACTGGAAAATTGCAAGTTATTGCAAGCTATTGCAAGCAACGTGTCACTCTGTTAGCAAATGCAATGCGCACTAGGAAAATGAGCAAGGGCATAGGAAAATGAGATAATATGCCGCTCCAGGAGGTGGTTCTAACTGGGTCAAGTCCAACGTTTCCGTTCCAATGGTGACGTTGGAGCCCTAGAAATCCCTAAAATTCTCACTAAAATGGCCCCCACCAAGCAAAATGCAGGCCCGCTCTTTCTAAGTGTACACATTGATGATGCTTTTAGGCTTTCACTCCAATGCACCACGCAAGTTTGACATAAGGATGTTAAGAAAAAAGATAACTAAGGTAGGCACACCCATGGGCGTCACTTCCCCATGGACATCATTGACTTTGTTAGTGACAAATATATACAAAAGCAAATGGTTACGGATACTTTATTAATAGTTATGGGTGACAAAGTGATGGTTGTGAGTGACTGGCATGACATTTTGAGTACCCATCTCACTATTTAAGAACCAAGCCTTGTTTTTAGCATCTCTTACACATGTTTCATTAAATTTCAATGATTTTGAAATTTGAAAAATCTTTGTGAACAAATACTTGCAATTGGAAACTTAAAATTAATACCAATATTTTTGGTTTTTTACCTACTCCAAAACCCTTATTTTCACGCTAAGGGTGCGCCTACCTTAAAAGTGAAAAGGAGAAGGGGAAAAGGGAAAGGTGGTCGGCTTACTCGGCTCCGTCTCTCTCCGAAACCTATCCCGGCGACTTATCCATTCGCGATTGTCCGTGCGTTTGGAGGATTCGACCGAAGACTGCTATAGAGGTGCACTCTGGCGCAGCGCCCAAGTCCTTTGCAACCGCTTCGGTTTGCTCCTTCGGCTCCTCTCCACCCCCGCTCATAATCCACCTCCCCTCCCACTCACTCTGCTCACTAGAACAGGAATCTCCTCCGATTCATCATGTTAGCCTCGCAAGCGCAGGCGCTTCTAAACAACCCCCGCAATACCAATGGCAATGGTAATGCCAATGCCATTCCCTCCTACACAGGCTTGGGCAAATCCTCGCTCCCTCGCAAACCATCTCCAGCAAGCCTCGGATTGCGCAGCACCAGCAACAGACGGAGATTGTCCTGCCGGGCGTTGGAGCAACAAGCGACCTCCAAATCGTCGCCCAAGGTGAGCTTGTTCGGGGCGGAGCAGCAGCTGTCGGGTCCTCAGAAGGTGCTCGAGGGGTTACCCGCTCCCGCGCGGTATGTCACGAGCGCAGCGATTGTCGCGGGCGCTTTGGCAGCGGGCTACTTCCTTGGAGGCCGGTACTACAAAGGGAGCAACAGCCAGCTCGCGGCCGTGGGAGGCGCCGTCGCGCTCGGCGCCGCGAGCGGAGCCGCCGTTGTTGCTTTCAATGCTGCAGCTCCGCAGGTCGCCGCTGTGCAGCTCAGGAACTCTCTGGTTAATCACTCGGATCCTACCAGCTTCAGCCCTGGCGAAATTGACCAAATCGCTAAGAGGTTTGTCTTTTCACCCGTTTTTTAGATGATTGTGCGCGCGCTTAGGGTTTTGGGATTCACTCTGTTCGTCGATTGCGCGCTCGTTTAGGGTTTCGTAACTCACTCTCTTCGTAGTTCCTTTCCTTGTTGCAATTTTGGAGTGTATCCGGGATTCTTAGGTCGAGTAAACATTCCGTGAGAGCTGCTTGTTGATTGAATTCTGCGAAATGCAGCGTAGTTTGTTCTCGAATTCCTGGTTGTTCCCATTCAAGTACTCGGCACTGAAACAGTAAAATAAAGTGTAAGTGGAGGTCCAGAACAAAATATGAATTGTATTAGTCCAATAGCAAATTCAACTGAAGAAGAGGAATTCAGAACTCGCACTCTCTTGAGCAAATTTGACTCTCTAATGATTGAAAGTATCCTTTAATCTGTTGAGGTAGCCTTTTTTAGAAGAGAAATGCCTCTACTTTGGTAGGAGTTTCTCATGCCTGGGGTTCAGGGTTTAGCTCTGATTTCTTTCAAACAATCTCTTCGTGATGGCGTGAGGTGAAGTCTGTAATCTCTTTAGTATTGAGTCATATATCCACTCTGATTCAGTTTATCTGGCTTTAGAGAATTGAAAACACCTGACTGACTAAGCTAAAGGACTCATTTTCATCAGTTTTTTTGAGTAATTTGTTAGGTCTTGCTCCATTTTTCATAGTATTTTAACGCGCTGTGAATTTTTAAAAGGTTTAGAGTATTGGTGTTATGACTACGAGCCAACACTACCTGTGAGTTATTGGATTTGCATCCATGCTGTTTCTTATGGAAGCGTTTTTTACTGTGAATCTGTGATAGAACCTAGACGTGACTGTGACTCGTTTCTTACTAGTCATGTGTTTGGTTGTGAGTTAGTGAGTGAGTTTTAGACCCCCGGGAAAGGGATTCCACCTCGAATGCCACGCTAATAGGTTTCTTACTTCAGTTTTCTGCTGTTGGCTTAACTGGATTATATGCTATTGAATTGAGAGTCGCCTATTGAGGATCTAACTGCAACCATTGATTGATTGCAGGTATGGTGTCAGTAGGCAAAATGAGAGGTTTAATGCCGAGATCAAGGATTTATATGCCGGTTATGTAACGGGGATATTGCCGCCTGGGAATGAGGATTTGAAGGGAGACGAAGTTGAAAAAATCATTGCATTCAAGAATGCTTTGGGTCTGGACGATCCGGATGCTGCAGCCATGCACATCGAGGTACATCCCACGTTGTTGTTGTGTCTTAGTACGTGTTATTCTTAAGAAGTTTTTTGGCCGTGCTGCACACTCGTTTTCAAACCCTATCACATAGGCCACTCATTTTCAACGTGTATGTTATCTTAACAAACGTTTAGGAGGTATGTGTCAGTAATCTGAGGGCCAGTTTAGATTGCAGAGGTTAAAGTAACAAGCTCGAGATAATTAGAAACCTTAGTTCTTAGTTGATGCAACTATACTTTTTCTTACGGTTTACTTGGTTTTGTTCAATATTGACTTCACATTGGTAGAAGTATTAAGAATGATAATGAAGAGGTGGCCCTTACATGGCTCTTATGTAGCTTATAATAATCGAAATATCAAGTTTTCAAGCTTCCTCTTCGAGGTGGATTGGACATTTGTCACCTTGTATTTTTTGCAAAGTAGTATGAATTAAGCTTGTCACCTCACTCTAATAGCATGTGGTGTTGTTTCAAATTGTAAAACTCTTATGTCGAGCTTGCTGGTGTGAGTTGTGCTGTATAAAGTGGCTATGTTTGATATATTTGAAAGCTGCAAATGAACTTCAATGGGGTTTACTTTTATATGATTCGAAGTTGACCCTGAAAGGATAGTATTTTATTCTGTGTAGATTGAGTTCTTTTTTAGGGCTTGGTATCCAGGTGCACTCTTTTTGGAAGCTTAACCACTTTCTTAGCGTTTTGCAGATTGGCAGACGCTTATTCAGGCAACGCATGGAAACCGGTGATCGTGAAGGTGCCGTTGAGGAGCGCAAGGTATGCAATGGATAGTATTCTTTCTATTTTTGACCTGAGTGAGGCAGTTTTGTTATTCGTTACATTTAATAGTTATGGTGTCACAACTATCACCCAGCTATTGTCGGGTTTAGTGGCTTTGATCGTAAATTAAACGAGAGTAAGATATAATATTCTACGGCGCTTATATGTAGACTGAAAATATATGCTTGAATTACTTGCAGACATTCCAGAAGTTGGTATATGTATCAACTTTGGTATTTGGTGACGCTTCCAAGTTTCTACTTCCATGGAAGCGAGTTTTCAAAGTCACAGATTCTCAGGTCAATCATTGATGCCTCTTTTAGCCACATTTTGAGGTTTTCTTCAAGATTCCGGAAAATTTTACATTACATTTTACTGAAAATAAAGAAATTTGGATGCTTTCAGGTTGAAGTGGCAGTTCGGGATAATGCACAGCGCCTCTTTAGTGGACACCTCAGCAAAGTTGGCTCAGGTAATCTTCTGGTACAAAGCAGACCTCTTTTAACAATTAGAACTGTGAAGGGAAGGTTTGGGTTGGGCTACCGTATGGATGTTCTCTCTCATCTCGGAAGTAAACTCTACGCATGGTTACAATTCTGTGTGGTAAATATGCACCTATTAGTTTATGTTAGTCACCTGTAGTGAGGTTACTGTTTTTTTGACGCAGTTACTCTGATCTGCTATTAGGATCAAATTCTTAGTGTTACTCTACTAGTTGTCTTAGGTCTGGTACTTAGGCATGAATGTCTCTCGTGGCCAAAACTAACAAGTTTTCTAAATCTATGTTGTAGATTTTGACGTCCAGCCGATCAAAGAGTTGAGAAAAACACAGCTGAAACTGAAACTCACTGATGAGGTGATGCACTTTTACCACCGTACTGCCCCCAAATTTTGTTAAACGCACACACCACTTTATAATTTGTACGTACTTATCTAGTATTTTTGCTACTTTATGGTTATTACAGATATTGGGAAAGCGGTAGATGTTTGCTTACCCTGCCTTGTTTCAATTGCTATGTCAGAGACAGAACGGATGTAATGTTGACGGGTGTATAGATGGAATGAGATAAAGAAGGCTAAATAGTCGCATCTAGCTTTGTGTAATCTTACGGAATTCGCTATGCTGCACGTGGCTTTGAGCTATGTGTTAATCTTATAGATCCTGGCAAGCTATCAATTTTCATTGAAGCTGGGGGTGGGATAAGAGTATTATTTTTGAATAGGTCCTTTTTAAACAGATTAGAGATGGACTCACTTTGACTATCTTGTGCTGTAGGTTGCTGCTGAAGTGTTTAGAACTCACGTTCAAAGGCAACTCGAAGAGCACATTATGGCTGCCATGGAAGTCTTTAAGTCTCGGGCTCGTATCAAGTATGTTACTCTTCACTTGTTTGGGATTTATTGTTCGATTGTTTCATATTCCCATACTTTTATGACTATTACCTGAACCAGCTTAACCTCCTAGTCCTAGAATTTAAAGAAGCTTCAATGAGCAACATCTTGACAGCTACTACTTTTTCCTGAGAACCTACATGGTTTTGGAGGGTTGACGTGCGAGTTATTTTACTTTTGCACAGAGATACTGGGAAAATAGTCAGGGAGCTGGACAACGCATTAGCCTTCAATGAGAAATTGGGGGCTATTGCATCTGAAGCGGATGCTGGTGACCTTGTTCCTGGCATTGGCCCTATTAGTGTTCTAGGTGAGCCCATCCTTCATACCCTATTTTTATTACTATATTTATACTGTAGCAACGAGATGTGATCTCTTTCGTTAATTGGGGTTATGGTGGCTTCGGTAAGGATCGTTTTGCTGCTTCTTGCACGCTTCTAGAGATGCGATTGACCCCTGTGCTATTTGATTTTAAGAGATTTCGTGATTTTGTTTCAGGTGGACAATTTGAATCTGACCGGCAGATGGATGACCTTAAACAATTGTATCGCATTTACCTGACTGAAGCTTTTGCTGGTGGCAAACTAGAGGATGACAAGGTACAGATCTCAACTTTATACTATAGTTACGTAAAGGCTCTATAAAATTATTTGTGTACATTGGTGGCCATTGCTTGGAGGACTGCAATATCTTTGTGCAGTCGTTTGATCCGTTTTATGCAGTGGAGCATTTTTTGTATTCTCTGGAGCGTTTCACCTAGAAACTTATTTAATGGTCGGAATTGTGGAACAGGTGGTTGCACTAGGCCAGCTGAGAAACACCTTTGGAATGGGCAAACGGGAGGCTGAAGATGTTATGCAAGAAGTTACTGTGAAGATATACAGGCGCATGTTGGCCAAAGCAGTGCAAAACGGTGACCTGGACGCTGCACCAAGCAAGGCCATGTTCCTACAAAACCTTTGTGACACGCTGCAGTTTGACCCTATTAAAGCTGGTGAAGTCCACACAGGTACTCTCATCACACTCATCCTGGTTCAAAATCATCTTATAAACCCGGGCTAGAATATTTTTTTCAGGATCGTCATTTGGTACAGTCGCTGGAGAGAAGCTCGACTCTGACTGTAGTAGGAAGTATTTATGTCCGTTCTAGTTTTGGGAAGTAAGTTCTTTGGAACTCTGGACCGTTGCAGAAATCTACAGGAACAAACTCGAACAGTGTGTTGCCGATGGCGCTTTGGATGAAGAAGATGTCAAGAACTTGGTGAAGCTACGCGTGCTTTTATGCGTTCCACAACAAGTTGTTGATAGTGCCAATTCTGAAATCTGTGGACGCATCTTCACGAAGGTACTTGCCTGAGACTGCACTTCTATAAACTTACTGGATGTATGTTCATGTTTTTTATTGTCCAAACAGCATTAGATGACTCTAGGTAGCCAAAATGACACTGGAGTGTTTTCTAATGGTATGTAAGCACTTTAAGGTTCTCATAGTTTAGTATAGTATGCGCTTCATTTTTAATTGAATGGAACCAATAACCTTAAGGTTTGCAGTCACATTAAATATTTATGGTTTCAACAATATGTTGCTTTTCGTCGGTGGTGCAGACTGTGGACGACGCCATCAGCGCTGGTATTGATGGCTATGACGCTGACATGAAGGCCGCTGTACGAAATGGAGTGTCAGGGTTACGTCTATCACAAAAGGTTGCCATGGAGATTGCAGCTAAGGCGGTTAGTAACTTACCCTGGTCATCGTACTTGCTTTTTGAGGCATTTAAGGTCTAAGTCTCTGGTTTATAATGCTTGACTTCAGTGGTTGCGTTAACGCTTTCATGTGTTATGATTAAGTACATGTAATCACAAACTGTTGCACTTACAGATTCTTGCCCAAAACGAGTGTGAGCATAGGGTGGGCTTTGAGTATTCTTGTAATCAACACTTCGAAAATTTGTAGTTATACAGTGTGCAATATATACATGTGTTGGAATCCTTTTACAAGAGCTAACAAATAGTTGTGTCAGTCTAATAATAGAAATCATACTCATGCGTATTTCGGTGCTTTTAGGTGACATACCTTATGAAAAATGCCAGTTTTGCACTGGACAATCTACTTGGAAGGGTTACTTTTTGCATTTTGGGGTTGCAGTAGTAACGTTACTTGTGTTTACGAAATTTGATGTGAATATTGTGTGTGAGGAAGAATTATTTCTTTCTTATTTTTATTGAATTCCTTGCAGCAGACGAGAACTATAGTTGAAAGGAAAACAATGGACATAAATTTTGTGGTTGCTGCTTTTCTTTTCTGACGTGGCACTGACATTCCCTTGATGCTGTTGCCAGGTCCGAAGAGTGTTCGTTACATACGTCAAGAGGTCGAGGAGCGCCGGTAGCCGTGTGGAGTCCGCCCGAGAGCTGAAGAAGATGGTCATCTTCAGCAACATCGTGGTTTCTGAACTTATCGCCGACATCAAGGGCGACACTCCAGCCCCAGTGAAGGAAGAAACGACGACACCTGCCAAGGATGAGAAAGACATCGATATTGACGACGAGGAGGACTTTGAGGCGATCCAGTCTTTGAAGAAGACCAAGCCTGGTGCTCATCTGGAAGGCCGCATGGAAAAGAAGTCACAAAATGAAATCACCATCAAAGATGAGTTTGAGTTACGTGAACGAACAGATTTATACAAAACCTATTTGATCTACTGCCTCTCTGGCGAGAGCACTGGTATGCCCATGGGCACTCAAATCGTCACTCAAAGGGACGACACCGAGTTTGTTAGACTCGGCCAGTTGGGTCAAATCTTGGGCATGAGCCCCAAGGAGGTTGCGGACGTTCACAAGGGCCTTGCAGAGCAAGCGTTTAGTCAACAAGCCAAGGTCAGCTTCCAGACCCGTTCAAATTTAATGTTGTGTGTATTTAAACTGCAGAGATAATAAAACTATTTGTATGGATAAGGCATGCGCCCTCTTTTGCCTTACCATTTATAAGTCAATACATTAATGCCGAATAGTCAATAATTTTCTTAGAAACTTTCGTAACTGCAAAAAAACAAAAAATTAAAAAAACAGGAACTAATTAGTAGCCAAGTTTTTAAGTTTAGTTTGAAAAGTTACTTAAACGAATTACACGTAGAGATGTAGATAATAAACACAAAGCTAAAGGAATTTCATAACCAGTTGATTAAGCTGCTGTTTAAAGATCACCTAAAGTCAACATTTATTATTTTGATTACTCATGGTAGTCTAATTGGGCGTCAAATACGACGTCGGAGATAGTGTGGAGGGCTCCGGTCTCTCAGAGGATCAAGAGTCAACGACATATTTGACCTCCACAAACAGTTACCTTATATGAAGAATTTAAATGATTAGATGCATTGCAGTTACTTCATGGCATTTTAAAAAAGCATACAAGTTCTTTATGAGTAAATAACAGAGACTACGCCTAGGTGGGTGTGGGGTTAGGGTTATTAATTTATGGCCTGAACTGGACACTTGACGCCCTGTCTAGTACAACAGTGGACATCTAAAGTCAAGTGCAACGTCAAGTTGAGAAAAGTTTAGAAAAGGTGTTTAAGATGGCAACCGTGCTCTATAACCCTGGCCTTACTGGACATTAAATTTCTTGATTTCAGGTTATTTTGGCGGACGGTCAACTAAGCAAAGCCCGAATGGAGCAGCTCACCGAACTCCAGAAGCAACTTGGCTTGCCAGCAGAATCTGCGAAGAAGGTCATTGAAGGAATCACGACAACAAGAATGTCAGGTGCTATTGAGACTGCAATCAATCAAGGACGACTCAACGTGGACGAGGTGAAAGAGCTCAGGGAAGCCGGAGTGGACATCGATGGCATGATCCCCAAAGCAGTCAGGCAAAAGCTCTTCAAAAAGGTGGTGGAGAGAACTCTTTCTTCAGGAACTGGGGATTTTGACGAAGCCGAGCTTTATGAGAAGATGCCTGGAGAGCTGGGCATCACCACTGATGAAGCCAAGAAGATCACCTTGGACCTCGCCAAAGAAAGGCTTTCCAATTCTCTCATCCAGGCAGTGTCGAGTCTGCGACAAAAGAAGCCTGGCGACGTGGTAAGCTTCATTTTCCAAACCTTAATTCATTGTGACTTTCATCCTTTTTCTACCAGTTTTGAGTTATGTCTGTCTTTTCTGACTCCATCTACTTGTCGATCACCAGATGCATTATTCTTTACTGATTCTAGTGGTAAAGAATGTGACCTTATCTGAAGTATATCTTACACAAGAAGGACAATTGAATTGGTCGTTTTTGAACCATTAATCCCTTGTTCCTGTAGGTCAATCTCGTCTATGTGCTCACAGTACTATTTGTAGACTTTGGAAGAGCTACCAGTATTGTCTACGATTGTTTTACTGTTGTTTAGCCTTGCTTGTCCCTTTAAGTCAATCTTGCTTTTGTTGTGACAATAATATCTGTAGACTTTGGCACGCTATCCATGTTGTTTACAGTTTCCCTACATTGTTATTGGCCTTGCTTGTTCCTCTAGGTCAGTCTCATAGTAGTACTTGCAAACTTTGGTAGAGCTAGCAGTGTTATTTACAATTGTCTTATTATTATTTGGCCTTGCTTGTTCCTTCACGTCAATCTCGCTTTTGTTGTGACAGCAATAATTGTAGACTTTGAAACGCTATCAATGTTGTTTACGGTTGTCTACTTATTGTTGGCCTTGCTTGTTCCTCCAGATCAATCTTGTAGTAGTACTCACACACTTTGATAGAGCTAGTAGTGTTGTTTACAATTGTCTTACTGCTGTTGTGGTTTTATTTCCAGGTTTCGACTTTGAACAACTTGCTGGCTTGCGACAAAGTCTCCCCCTCACCTCCTCTGAAATGGACAGTCAAGGATGAGCTGCTGGATCTCTTCTGCATATTCGTCAAGGAGCCTCAGTCGGAGAACAAGGTGTCGAGGTTACGAGAGCTGCTCGACATTGACGAGTCTCAAGCGAAGAACCTGCAAGAGATGGTGTCAAGCAGCGGCTTCTCGCTTGGTCTGGAGGAGGACGAGTACGCTTTTTAGGTAATTGATGAGGACTTGGTACTTATTTTATGTTTCGGAAAATGGGATCCAAAGTGCGAGAAAATTTTAGTAGAGAGTTTCGTTTTTTTAAGTGTAACAAATTTTCGGAAAGCACGGCATATGCTTGCACGATGAGTAGACTATAGAAAGTTTTTTCATGAGAGAATTATTTAAGAAGCCCCATGTATTTGTGTACATCTTCTCTCTTTTCTTCATACATGAGTTGGTCACTAACTTTCCAGCCCATGCTCTATGTTTTGCCGTTTTGCTTGTTATTGAGAAATGTTAGTAGGGTGTGTTTGGGGTTAGAAATGAATTTTATCCCTTTCCAAACAATAGAAATGTTTCATAAAAGCACTATTTTCTAAAAGCTTAAGATGAAAAGTTGTAAGTTTCATTTTGTAACAAAAAATAATTCCAAAGCCAACATGGGTTGTTGTGTTTTTAATAATTAACCTCGTGGTTTTCAACCAAGGACTTATCCATATCTCTGTAATGACAAATATGTGTCAGAACGTCCTATTTAGAAGTATAACTTTTTGACAACTTTCAAGTAAAAATTGCATACAAAACTTTATTTACCTTATTTGGTGGATCTTCCATTCCAATCTTAGATTTTGATTAAACTTGGCATAACAAATTAAACTCAGCATAACAAATAATAATATAGTTTTGCTTTTTACCCCTGAAGGGCCCAAACGCCCTTTGCGGCTACATGTATGACCGTAAAACAGGCATATTTGAACTGCTATGAGGGCTTTTCAAAAGAAATTATGCACCCATCATCATACAACCCTTAAATATGTATGATTGTAACTCTTAATTTCTAGGTGATTCAAACTTCTAAATATTGGTTGCGACCGTATTTGGTACCGTAGCTCCAGAGCCCAAGGGCCCTTCAGGGGTTAAAGTATCATTGAACAACTTTTAGAGAAATTACCTTTAAAAGGTCCAAATTTGTTGTGCACTTGTTGAATTCTTCATTGCCAAAGTGGAATTGTGAATGTAAGGTGACTTTCAAATCAAGTGCATCCATTTCCCCATGTTTAGTTAAAAACAAGAGATTAATAATACATGAGTGACTTTGAAGGAGAATGATATACCATGGCAAACTCACCACTTTTTATTAGTTGTTTAGTGTTGTTTCAGGTAATTGTATTAGTTGTTTAGTGTTGTTTCAGGTAATTGAAGCTAAGAATGGAATGTCACTAAATTATGCCACTTTGGAAAATCCAAATTTCTCTAGTACTTTAGTGACAACGCTTTATGTTGAAGTGCCCTAGAGTGATTGGTTACTTGCCCAAGATGCAACATAGCCAAGAACTAACCTTTGTATGAAACAGCATTCAAAATTCTTTGTTACTTTGGCAAACAAATTAACAAATAATCTTTTGAAAGAATTCAATTATGCACTACTACACAATATTTTGTTGAATTTTATCAATGCAATCTCAAGATTGTACTCATCAAAGCTAACCAAAACTGTCAAAGTGAGCTATGCCGAAAGGAAGTCAACATTCTTAACCCCTAAAGGACCATTGTTCCTTCGGGAATAAATGGGATTTTGGGCATGTACCTATGGCTAAACTACTTTGGGTGATTTTTTGAAACTTTTATTGAAGATGGGGAATTCAAAGATCTGAGTGGGCATCTAATTTTTCCTTCATTCCGACATTTATTGAAGAAGTTATGCATGAATTTATGAAAAATAGCCAAAAACCTTTTCAAAAATAACTTTTTTCAAAATAAAAACCTAAAATTGGTTCTTTAGATTTATACATATGTGGGGATCTTAGAATCATTCAATTTTGATTTATAAGTGAAAAGTTTTAGTTTGCAGGCAAATACAAAATTCCCATAGCTCCATACCTTTTGCCTTTGGTGCTTTGCTTTTTTGTGCTCTTTGTGTATTTGTTTTTTGACTTCTTTTTTTTCCAAGTTGTAGTAGACTAAGATTCCTTGGTTTTCACCATTTGGATCATTAATGTAATTCAAATTTCTGAACTTTACATATATCCTCAAACTTTGCCTAGTATATATGCAAATTTCATGGCCTCAAGGAATCGCAAGATTTTACAAAGTATGGTTCACACCTCCAATTCATTTGAAATATCTCCCACACTTACCTAACTTGGTTTTCTACATAGAAAAAATAAACCTCAACTTTGCGTAGAGCAATTTTTTATTTATTTAGGGGCAATCAAAGGCTTCTGAATTTTTTGGGTAGCACGGAAAAAAACTATTTTTTTCATTTCAAATGTCAATATCTCACTCTTCTATATTTAGAATGAGCTAAAAAATTTCCACAAGTACCTCCCATAGTCTAGGGCAAGATCTTACGGTTGGATTTCCAAAATTAATTGTTTTTCCTACCTTTGATGTCATATTCATTAAAAAGGGAAAACTCTTACAAATTGGGACTTCTGGCATTTTTTTCCAAAAATGCCATATTCATTGAATTGGGAATCCGTTGACTATTTTTTAATGAAATGAGATATATATCATCCAAAAATATGCTCTTTTTGGACAAAAAGTTTGGAATTTTGGACAAAAGTTCATTAAGCAGGTTTCAAGTGACCTCCCTAATTCAATTAAGGTGGCTATTTTAGATTCAGGTAAAATACAAATTGATACACATGTTTTTCCCATTTTAATGAATATTGTGTTCTCTCTACTCATTCCCCTAAAAGTGGCAATTTTTGGTAACTTTCATTGAAAAGAGGGCTTGGTCCTTTTGGGGTTAAGTCTATTTTTTTCTATACCATGGGTGTCCAAAACATTGGACATTATGTGATGCAAAGGAATGCAAGCTTAAATAACTAAAGAATTTTCAAAGAATTTGAAGGCTCAATGTAAGAAATATTGTCTCCTAAGCAAGGAGATGGTTTAGCCCAAAGTTGTTTGAAGAAGAAGGAATATGACCTTTCAAGCTATACAAATTGGTCTTGCATTGGCATTGTGTTCAAATTGTGGAAGTAGTTGTATTAGAGTGAAATCTTTATTTCTATTTGGAGCATGTTTATAAAGAAAAGCATTGTATACTTTTCTTTGGAAATAATCAATTTTTTTTAAAGCAATCAAACCTTACATAATGTAGAAATGATTCTTCACATTGTATAGGGTAATGCACTTCCTTGAGGGTCTTTCCTAGAATAAGGTTCCCAAGCTTGAAAGCACTAGTAGGAATGGGTCCTAATCAAATGGTCCTAATCAACACAAACATGTCCTAATCAACATTGCTATGTTTAAAATGTCCTAATCAAGATGTCCAAATCAACACAATATTGTTGATTAGGTCATGTTTTCTTGTAATGAAGTAGAGCCCAAAGGTAGAGGGCACCTTATTTTGGGAATGGTTGGAGAGGAAGTGCTATACACAAATGGAAGGCCCCCCTCCCAAAGGGCTTTTTTGTAAGGTTTTCATCAAGCAAGTCTTCCACAAATAAGTTGCCTACATAATCAAAAGCTTTGAGACAAGTAGGTCTTACATAAAAAAAGTTCTTTTCCAATAACATCTATGTTATCTTTAAAGAACTCTAAAATTTCTTTAGCTTTCATTACAAAAAAAATGTGTCCTAAACAATTAGTTCATAATGATTGTAATATCCACAATGACTATAATCAAGTAATCTATCACTGTGGACCAATTGATTTTTGCACATTTTTCCTGTAGTGTTCACAAATTCAATATAAAAATGGAAACTTTGGTTTGTACAAATACTAAAGGGAAATTATTTGAAGGATTAATTTTTAAATAAACAAGTGTATTGCATGCACTTAGGTGCGTGTGATTTTTCTACTCCATTTCCCTACCTCTTCTTTTCCCTCCCCTTTCCTTGAATTTCAAATATTTGAGGAACCTAGAGACATGCAATACTATAAAGAGTTTCAAACTTATAAAAAAGAATTGAATTCTAACAAATTTTCATCATAGCCACCCATCCACCCAATGCTTCACATCCAATGCTTCAAAAAATCAAATATGAAAAATTTCAATGACTTCACAATTCCAATGACTTTTCACATCCATTTGGATGCTTTTCCTCTCCCTTTGTGACTTTTCACTTTTTTTTGGATGCCTTTTCTCTCCTTTCTCTCCTCTCTATTAGAATTTGTGGTGTTAATAGAGGATTATGGCATGACACATCATTAAATCATGAGATATCATATCATGAGACACACCATGCTCTATTAATATAAGGTAGACATACCCATTCTTGAGCAACACTCAATTTTGCATCCTACTTTTAAGGTGTTCACCGTCCACTCTTGAACCCAAAGTAGAGCAGTGAATGTTGTGTGCACAAGCAAATTTTGCCACATGTCAATTGCTAAACTACTTTGAGAGGGTTAGGATTGGGGCCGTCAAGTGCCATTATAGGAACAAATCCAAAAGGTTTCAAGGTTAGTTTAGAGTTACTTATAGGGACCCTGTGAGCTACAACTTTGTTCCTTAAAATAAAATATTCCACATTACATTTTTCCACAAAAACAACGTTCCATAAGAACTTGTTGAAAGGCTAATCCTATAAAATTTTTTTTCTGAATTGTCCTAGACTTTGAGGTACCCCAAACCCTTAAACGGTCAAGTGTCTGTCTACCTTAGATATAGTGACTTACAAAACCGAGTCAATGTGTGGATATTTTTCATTAAATAAGCAATATTATCACATGGAGTGAACAATCCAACATGTAAAAAATTGTTTCAGAAAGTAGAAGCTTTATTGATTATTTACATGGAAATTAAAAACAAAATACACATAATATATGGAAGCAATAAATTCTGAAATCAAACCCCTCACTGACTCAGTTTTGGACTTGTGTGTCTATACACACTCAAAAATCAATTTACTTGCCCTATGCATAACCAATTGCTTGCACTTTTTGTGGCATGCTATCATAAAGGTTCTCACACTCAATGGAAGTGATAGAGTGGAAAATCTCAAACCCACGCTCTCACAATTCTAAAAGACCCTTTGGACATGTTGATTAACAATTGAGCTTCTATTTTAGTGTTATCCATAGATGTTTTATAGGGTTTAGGTTGGGTGATTGAGTATGTCACTTTAAAATGTTGAAAAGTTGTTTAAATAATACTCTTTCATTGTTTTTGTGGTATGTTTCGGATTGTTGTCATGTTGAAAAATGACTCTAGCTATGCCATACTTTGAAAAAACATCATTGGGAGATTAGTCTCTAATACCTCAAAACAAACATATTGATTTATTGTACGTTCTATCTTGCAAATCAAACCAAGTCTAATTGCACTTATGCAATCCCAAACTATTGTAAAACCTTTTCCATGTTTTACACTTTTCTTCATTGTTCAATCTACAAGACCCTATTTGTCTCAATCCCAACATTACTAACAACTATTTAAGCAAAAATGATTGATTAGAGTCTCATCTCAAAAAATCACTTGCTTCCAGTTTGTAATAGTCTAATTTTCAAGAGATTTGGCAAAATTTAAACTTAAATACTGTTTTTTGAAAAAAATGGTTTTTTCTTCTTCACATAAAACCTTTAAACTTGCAAATTTAATGCACATTGCATTGTGTGGACACTCATTTCATTGTTGTATTGTTGCTTAATGAATTTGAATGGTTTTGGAGCAATAATAAATCTTCTACATATCATTACTCTCACACATACCCTCCCTAAGTGGTTTAAAATTTTAGCTAATTATCCTTCTATAAATAGTTTAGTATAAAAAAGATGTTTCTTTTGGATTCTCGCAACATAAGTTGACTAACAACAACTATTTTGTTACTTTTTTTGTGATTTTCCTGTTTTGTAGAAATGATATTACACTATTTTTATTTATTTTAAATAAGTGCCTTATCATGGTATGGAATAATTAAAAGTGCAATATACTATTAGAGGAGTAGAAACACTCTTTCCTACTTATAATACTCACAACTAAATTTAAGTTCTATGATATATTATCAATATAAGGAGGAGATGGAGATATAGACATGCAAGACCAAAAGTGAGTCAATGACTGACTCTCTTTTGAAATGAAATATCTCAATCACCCTGACAAATTTTTCATTGAAATTTCCTTGCATTTGTAGGTACTTGAATACCTTTAATCTACTCTTTATGACACTTGAAAATATTTATTAATGCATTTAATATGAGAAATTATATTAAGCAACAGTAAACACTGACTCAGTTTTGTGAGTCCTTGTAGATGAGAACAAATGGGAGGAACTCCTTTATAGAGATTGATCTCCGACACCCCTTTTCAAACAATCAAAAAATCCGACGTGGCATCCGACGTGGAATCTCCACGCAGTGAAAAATACTCCTCTCTCCTTTTGATCTGTCTCCTCGCTCGCAACACCAAAGCGCCCAAGTCGCCGTCTTGGCGACATGGAATCAATGGCAGCACCGATCGCGAGCTTGCTATGATCGCCCTTTCGCAGTCCCGCCCTGGCGATCGATCCACCACAAACAAGCTGCACCACCACCACCATCACCACCAACAGACAGAAAAATCCGGCTTTCTTCGATTAGGGAACCAGCGTAAGAAGCAGGAAATCATGAGTGAGCCACAAAACCCCCCCAAGCTCTTTTTACACAAGCCCAAGAAAGGCTCCCACCCTCCCGGTAGTATACTTAATTCACCCCTTAGACGCCACATTCTTCTCCACAACAATCTATATTCTGCTCTCTCTTGTTTTTGCTACAATAGTCTGTATTTTGCTCTCTTTTTTTTACTCTTTTTTTGTTGTAGACTCTGTTTTTCGACGTTGTGAGTGTCTCTTGAGCTAAAGCGACGTGTTGGTGATAGGTGGTGAGATGGCGGAGCCAAGAGTGTTTGTGCAGAAGCAGCAGCAGCCTGTTGCATCATCGCTGCCTCCTCTGCCGAAGGCGCCCTTCTGGTATCGGTACAGAGCAGGCGTGGGCGCTCTTCTGCTCGTTAATCTCGGAATTGGAGGTTTTTGCCCTAATCCATGACTTCTCTTTGGATCTTTTATTGTTGTTTTATTTTTGCTTAACTTGTAAGAAATTTTAGGGTCAGTCAGTATCTAGTATTGCTGCGGTGGACGCTCTTTTGCTCCTTAATCTCGGAATTGGAGGGTTTTGCCCTAATCCATGACCTCTCTTTGGATCTTTTTGTTGTTGTTTTATTTTTCCTGAACTTGTAAGAAATTTTAGGGTCAGTTAGTACCTAGCATTGCTGCGGTGACATTTTATGCGCAGCTTTTTTCGTTGTAGTCGCTGTGTGAAAAAGAAAGCAAGCTGATAGTAGACTTGTTTCTTTAAACCCTAGTCTGGCGTGGATCGAATGGGGATACATTAGGGTTTGGTCATCGGTTTTCTCGCCGGTTTTTGTATTGCCGGGGGTACGATCTAGCAAGTTTTCATTGAGATTTTTGTCACATTGTTGCTGTAATGTTGTTGTATATGGTGAAGGTTTTTAGGGTATCCGCGTCTCTGTTTCTTAGGGGTTGAAGGCCCACGACCTGGTTCACTGCATTTTGCTTATGGCAGCACTTTTTGAAAGATTTGGTGTCAAGAATGTGGGACTTCATTCAAGGGTTTGGGTTGACCATTTTGTGTTAGTGGCCCAACTCTCAACGTAAGGGGTGGTTCACACTATGTCCCACTTCCCATTTTTGCAAGTCTCTTTGCAATGCTAGATTCTAGCTTTGTTGGGTTATTAAGGGCAAAAAAGAGTGGTAAAGAAAGTTATGAATATGTTATGCAAGAATATTGGTTGGGACTTGGGCTGAAAGTTTGGCGCCAAAACTTCCAAAAAGTGCTGCCACGTATGCAACTGGTTTCTGGGACTTGGGACGTAGTGTGAAGCGCTCAGTTCCAATTTTAGCTTTACATTAATCAAATCCTTAGAGTTCAGTGGGACTTGGGACATGGGACATAGTGTGAACTGCCTCTAAGTCCCACCAAGATTTCTCTATAAAGTATTTATGGCTTTCTTCAGTACTCCCTTTTGCCCTTACTAACTCAATGAAGCGTGGGTCTTAGTGACACTGGATTTGAGTTTGAAAATAGCCATCCTAGTGTCAAAGAAACGAGTGCTGGTCTGGAGTTACCATTCTCTACAATGTACACCGCTACGACATTCTCTCCATAGAACAGGAGGCAATGGGTGTCTTCTGAGCAGCACTCCACCCATTTCGGACGAGGTTTCAGTGTTTTCGACAGAATCAGCTTAGTAGAAACGTTGCAAGAATCTAAGAGAATTTTCGCACTGAGACTTGTCGCTCTATTTTGATATTCAGTTTTAGCTTATGTTGAAGAGATATTTAGTTTATGAAGTGTCAACCCCGTTTGAAATTTTATTGAAAGGTTAAGTTTAGGATTTTCTGTTTGTTCTGTTGAAATGCTTCTGTCCGAATATACGGTAGTTCAAATTGAGGTGATACGGTTCCTTGTCATGCCAATTTAGGAATATCTGGGCATGATCAGAAGGTTATATTGCACTCCACTCCTGCAGAAAATGAAGAGGATTATTGTCTCATTAAGATCTTCAGTAGTCTATATATTTGAAATATACTCCCTCTGTACCTCTAAAAACGTCCAAACCAGATACATTTCTTGTACCACTAAATAGCTCCCTTTTGCTGATTTCAAACGTTGAGAACGTGTTTGCCGTGTTCAATGATCTCGTGGGGGCAAGTTAAGCAATCAGAGAGCATTCCTCTCCTAAAAAACTTGGCCTTGCCCATATGAGGTACCATTATTGCCACTAATCTTTGATTCGATCATCAATAATGAGGAGCTAGCAGCATGCACAAATATGGTGGTACTTTTTGCACGGAATATGGGTGCCCAAACGACAACATCAAAGCTGGAGATTTTGCATACATTTGGTAGATGGTATATTGATTCTAGAATGCATGTGTCACCAGCACAAACACTAAAATCACAATTAATCCTTTGCGAGGAAGCTTTTTGGAAGTTTTTAGAGGTACAGAGAGTACGTTTTTTTGTAGCCTCTAGCTTAGAAGCTCAACGCTTAAAATGTTTTTGTTTCTACCAATGCAGGATATGTGTTGACTCGACCGCAGCTAGTTATCGATGCTAACCCTCTAAAACCAGAAAAACCAGAGTCAGAAGCTGTGAAGGAGAAAAACCACCACCCTCCGCAGGCAGCAGCTGTGCCAGTTGCAGCTTCTTCTTCGTCTGTTGCAGCAGCAGCTACAGAATGGGCACCACCACCAAAAGCAACCATTTCCGAAGAGGAGCAACGGGAGATGTTGCAATGGGTGCTGGACGAGAGGAGGAAACTTAAGGATCTCAACAAAGATGAGAAGGCTAGAATCGATGAAGAGAAGCGGTTGTTGAAACAGTTTCTGAGAGGAAACCATCTCCCTCCTCTTTTTTAAAAGTTCTATGAGGACCTTTTTCTGTAAGATAACTTCACACTTCCCCCTCCAGTTTTAGAGATTTCGAAGGTGTCATTGACTTGGAATTTTAGAGATATCGGATGGAACTGGTATCCTCTGACATGTCATTGACTTGGAGGTTTCAAAGCGTGGCTTCCATGGCTTACACAAGGAAGCAGAGAAGGTGCACCAGTATGGGACAGTTGCAATTGAAAAGAGTGAGACCATGAGGAGAGTGAGGATCAGGGCAATTTTTTTTAATTGCCAGCTCTTTGGTGTGCACATTCTATTTCACAACTAGTGGAGGGACCAGCCCATATTGGTCTAAGTCTGTGAGAACTGGCGAGAACTGGCGAGAACTGGCTTCATTTTGCTAGAAAAAAATGGCATCTCTGCAAACTATCTCAACAGTTAAATTCTTGTTTTGAAACCACATTTGTTACCACTCTTTCGTAAATACCACCATTGACTTGCTATTTGAAATCAACTTTGGAATCTCTCTTTTGTAAATACCATCGTCAAGTTTTGTTTGCGTAACATTCTTGAGGAGCTGGCCTGATTTCCCTTGGAGTTGCGTAAGAAAAAGTTTGATCATGTCAAAGGCATGTAGATTTCTTTTGAGCACCATCTAGAGCTCATTCAAAGTTGTTGAGCGCAGGAGATTCATTGGAGTTATCCTTGAATTGTATCACAGTAGGAGCGATGGCCTTGTGCGAGTGAAAAACTAATGGTCAATTTGTAATTGTTCAACACATCCATGACTTTGATTGAATTGTTAGGTAGTAAAACATGTTTTTTATTGTTATTGTTAGTTTTTTTTACCTGCGTAGGCCAATGGAGAGTACGCCTTATGTTGACCAAAAACTCGAATTTTGTCGGTAACCATGATTGTATTTTAATGAGAATTAGGTGAGCTTCCAAGAATGATGTTTAAGTGTTATATATGTTCAAGCGTTGTATATGTTAGTTACAAGAGCTTGAGATATGATTTATTATTTTTCTCAGATCCATGTCATCATGTCATAATTTCAATAGAAAATCTCAGAAATGCTCCTCAATTATTTTAAAATATCAATTTTACCCCTACATTACTTGAAATATAAAATACCCCTGGTTTTCTATAAAAATGTCAATCATATCCTTCATAACATTTAGTAGTACTAGTAAAGGTTGCCCTCCCTCCAAGAGAATGGTGTGGAATATTCCACACCATTCCATCCACTTGGATGAAATGGTGTTGAATATTCCACACCCTTCTTTAGCTATGGGGACACTTGGTTGAATTTATTAGAGTTTATGAGAGGGAGGCTTAGTTTAGTGCACACACGTTGAGGGGACTAGACGTGTTAAAAATTTATTATTAAAAAAACTTATATATATATATTTCTTTCTTTCTTT